>CM077015.1:72802225-74002225 GCA_039090855.1 Macrothele yani | reverse complement strand
GGCGCCACTGCTGCTGCTCGGAGTGCGCCCTGCCTCTCTAACGCCTCGCTGCACAACAAACGCTGAACATTATTTTCGCTAATTATAAATATAATGATCCGAATTATTGGTGTCTAAATTAAGAAATCACACAAATTTCACTCCGCAAGCTTTCTCCGTCAACGGACGGCTTCATCAGGCGGTTATCTAGAGAATATAGAATCAAAATTGTAGATAGAACGTTAATTCTAATATGACAAATGAAATCATGTGTGAAGACCGCGCGCATAAATAACCACGAACGTGGTGAATACAATATCTTAAAAGCTAATGCAAAAGCAAACAATGTAAACTTTAGGAAGAAACTAGAATCATTAAGACCATCTTGCGATGCCTAGCAGATGGTTCCAAGCCACCGGTAGTTCGAAAGAGACATCGGTGTTGCATACACCCTGTTTCGTAAATATCTCAACTGTTTCCCTTATGGCAGCTGTTCTTGCGTCTCCATATGGTGCGATCTTCGAGATATTCTGCCATTGGGGTTGAGCTTGATGGTTAGCTACTTCTTTGGCAAGTGACGTAGAAAGTTTCTTTTGTGCAACGTCCCTCTTATGCTCATTCATTCTCTCCTCAAATGACCTTTTTGTGAGACCTACGTAAAATTTAGTTGAGGAGTCTGGGTATAACAATGGGATGCAATAGATGCCCGCATCTGTGAGCTTCAAGGTACTATTACTTCTTGCTGTGCTGAGGATGGTTGCCATGTGTTTAGAAGCTTTAAGGCCAACATCCAATCCTTTCTTCTGAAAGTGATTTTTAATAAAATAAGATATTTTTGGGATGTACGGGATCGAACCAATAAATTTTAAAGGTGCTCTTCTGTTCGGTGTAGCAAGTGTGTTGGCTTCAACTTTCGATATTGTGTCCTCTACGCGGGAGACGTCAAACCCTCCTGCAAAGGCAAGATCTTTCAAAGACTTAATTTCGGCATCATAGTCAGATTTCAAGGTGCAAAAATCTTTGGCTCTTTTAGCCCGGTATTTGAATAGAGCATACTTGTGTGTTGTTGGGTTGGCTGATTTTGGTGGAATAGGGTTTGGTACGTGCATGGGTTTATAGTAGACTTTGGTAGTGAGTGTACCTGAAATCGATTTCTTCACAAGTACATCTAAATATGGTAACTCTGATTGATTTTCTATTTCCATCGCAAATTTAATGTCTTCATGTATGTTGTTTATGTCTACCATAAAGTCTTGCAAGTAGGCTTCTCCGTGCTCCCAGACAAAAAAGATATCATCTGCATAGCGCAGCCATACTCTTGGTGTCCTGGGAAGAGTGGTGAGTATGATCTCTTGAATAGGTCTCATGATGGCTTCAGCGAGTATTGGAGACAAGGCTGAACCCATCGGGACTCCTTTTGATTGCTTGTAGACGTGGGAGCCATAGGTAAAGAAGTTGGAATCTACAGCTAAGTCAAGAACAGCAAAGATATCTTTCAGAGCTTCTTTATCATAAAGGTTAGCTCCAGCCAGGGTTCGTTTGGTGTTTTGCGTTGCTTCTGGTATTGGGACAGAGGGGTAGAGGGAGATAACATCAAAGCTGCCAATAAGTTCATGTTGTGCAATGGTGATACCTTTTAGCTTGGAGATGAAGTCATTCGAGGATCTAAGGACTCTGTCTGTGTTCGAAAGGAATGGAATAAGAAAAGTTGCCAGGGCTTTCTCAAAGGTGTGTTGATGGTGCTTTCTTCCTTGAAACGATCGGTCTGATTGGGTTGCCCTCTTTATGGTGCTTTAATCTCCCGAATAATTTGGGTATGGATGCCCCAGGAGGGAGTTTCGCTGCTCGCTTGATGGCGTCTGGAAGGGCTTTAAAATTAGAAGCTTTCCTGACTCTTGCTTTCCATCTGTTGAGAGGGTCTTTTGCCTGCATAACGGCGTTCGAATCAATGAAAAAACGAATTTTTATGTCGTAGTCTTGCTCGTCCATTATGGCGATCTGCCCCGACTTATCAGTTAGCAGGAAAACAATGTCTCTATGATTTTTGAGCCTCTTTAATTCATTAGGGAGCTTCTGAATGTAATTTCTACTCCGTGCCTTCGCGATACTTGTAAGCATGGCTGCGCATTTGTATCTGATAGGGTCATGCTCAGAAACTGGCAAATGTCGTAGGACACTTTCGATTTGTGGCACCACTTCTTTGTACCTAAGAGGTCTCTCAAATGTAAATTTCGGGCCTTTCTGCAGGATCACATGCTCCGAATGGGTAAGTGTCTTAGAATAAACATTAACGACTGGAATAATAAAATCTTGATGTTGAGGAACGTTCGGATGCTGTTCTGCCCAGAGCTTATCTAATTTCTTCTTGTGGCGATCTCCGTCGGTTTTACGCTCTCTGCTGGCCAGCATGTTTATTTTTCTTACCATTATATCTAGCTCCAAAGGTGAGACCAGATGCGCTAGATCAGTGTGCAGGCTAAAGGACTTGGATTCCAGCTCCATGATTCTAACTCTTTTGGAGCGAATGAGGTGCTTCAGCGTTTGCTGCTGGAATATCAACTTTTACGTCGGAACCAAGGATTGTCAAGAGTAGATTTAAACTTGAGAAAAGGAGGAATCAGGTCCAGCGCTCTGCATTCTTGCAAGAAGTCAAAGTGCGATCGTTCCATCTCAAGCTTGATTCTAATTCGTCTAAGTTTATGATATGCGTCCATTATATGCCCGGAAACAGCAAACAAATATATAGCTTGTGGGACACCAACACCAGAAAACTAATTATAAATATAATGATCCGATTTATTGGTGTCTAAATTAAGAAATCACACAAATTTCACTCCGCAAGCTTTCTCCGTCAACGGACGGCTTCATCGGGCGGTTACATAGAGAATATAGAATCAAAATTGTAGATAGAACGTTAATTCTAATATGACAAATGAAAACATGCGTGAATACCGCGCGCATAAATAACCACGAACGTGGTGAATACAATATCTTAAAAGCTAATGCAAAAGCAAACAATGTAAACTTTAGGAAGAAACTAGAATCATGAAGACCATCTTGCGATGCCTAGCAGATGGTTCCAAGCCACCGGTAGTTCGAAAGAGACATCGGTGTTGCATACATCCTGTTTGGACCTGATTCCTCTTTTCCTCAAGTTTAAATCTACTCTTGACAATCCTTGGTTCCGACGTAAAAAGTTGATATTCCAGCAGCAAACGCTGAAGCACCTCATTCGCTCCAAAAGAGTTAGAATCATGGAGCTGGAATCCAAGTCCTTTAGCCTGCACGCTGATCTAGCGCATCTGGTCTCACCTTTGGAGCTAGATATAATGCTAAGAAAAATAAACATGCTGGCCAGCAGAGAGCGTAAAACCCACGGAGCTAGATATAATGCTAAGAAAAATAAACATGCTGGCCAGCAGAGAGCGTAAAACCCACGGAGCTCGCCACAAGAAGAAATTAGATAAGCTCTGGGCAGAACAGCATCCGAACGTTCCTCAACATCAAGATTTTATTATTCCAGTCGTTAATGTTTCTTCTAAGACACTTAAACATTCGGAGCTTGTGATCCTGCAGAAATGCCCGAAATTTATATTTGAGAGACCTCTTAGGTACAAAGAAGTGGTGCCACAAATCGAAAGTGTCCTACGACATTTGCCAGTTTCTGAGCATGACCCTATCAGATACAAATGCGCAGCCATGCTTACAAGTATCGCGAAGGCACGGAGTAGAAATTACATTCAGAAGCTCCCTAATGAATTAAAGAGGCTCAAAAATGATAGAGACATTGTTTTCCTGCTAACTGATAAGTCGGGGCAGATCGCCATAATGGACGAGCAAGACTACGACATAAAAATTCGTTCTTTCATTGATTCGAACGCCGTTATGCAGACAAAAGACCCTCTCAACAGATGGAAAGCAAGAGTCAGGAAAGCTTCTAATTTTAAAGCCCTTCCAGACGCCATCAAGCGAGCAGCGAAACTCCCTCCTGGGGCATCCATACCCAAATTATTCGGGAGATTAAAGCACCATAAAGAGGGCAACCCAATTAGACCGATCGTTTCAAGGAAGAAAGCACCATTAACACACTTTGAGAAAGCCCTGGCAACTTTTCTTATTTCATTCCTTCCGAACACAGACAGAGTCCTTAGATCCTCGAATGACTTCATCTCCAAGCTAAAAGGTATCACCATTGCACAACATGAACTTATTGGCAGCTTTGATGTTATCTCCCTCTACCCGTCTGTTCCAATACCAGAAGCAACGCAAAACATCAAAATAACCCTGGGTGGAGCTAACCGTTATGATAAAGAAGCTCTGAAAGATATCTTTGCTGTTCTTGACTTAGCTGTAGATTCCAACTTCTTTACCTATGGCTCCCACGTCTACAAGCAATCAAAAGGAGTCCCGATGGGTTTAGCCTTGTCTCCAATACTCGCTGAAGCCATCATGAGACCTATTGAAGAGATCATACTCACCACTCTTCCCAGGACACCAAGAGTATGGCTACGCTATGAAGATGATATCTTTTTTGTCTGGGAGCACGGAGAAGCCTACTTGCAAGACTTTATGGTAGACATAAACAACATACATGAAGACATTAAATTTGCGATGGAAATAGAAAATCAAGGAGAGTTACCATATTTAGATGTACTTGTGAAGAAATCGATTTCAGGTACACTCACTACCAAAGTCTACTATAAACCCATGCACGTACCTAACCCTATTCCACCAGGATCAGCCAACCCAACAACACACAAGTATGCTCTATTCAAATACCGGGCTAAAAGAGCCAAAGATTTTTGCACCTTGAAATCTGACTATGATGCCGAAGTTAAGTCTTTGAAAGATCTTGCCTTTGCAGGAGGGTTTGACGTCTCCCGCGTAGAGGACACAATATCGAAAGTTGAAGCCAACACACTTGCTACACCGAACAGAAGAGCACCTTTAAAATTTATTGGTTCGATCCCGTACATCCCAAAATATCTTATTTTATTAAAAATCACTTTCAGAAGAAAGGATTGGATGTTGGCCTTAAAGCTTCTAAACACATGGCAACCATCCTCAGCACAGCAAGAAGTAATAGTACCTTGAAGCTTACAGATGCGGGCATCTATTGCATCCCATTGTTATACCCAGACTCCTCAACTAAATTTTACGTAGGTCTCACAAAAAGATCATTTGAGGAGATAATGAATGAGCATAAGAGGGACGTTGCACAAAAGAAACTTTCTACGTCACTTGCCAAAGAAGTAGCTAACCATCAAGCTCAACCCCAATGGCAGAATATCTCGAAGATCGCACCATATGGAGACGCAAGAACAGCTGCCATAAGGGAAACAGTTGAGATATTAACGAAACAGGGTGTATGCAACACCGATGTCTCTTTCGAACTACCGGTGGCTTGGAACCATCTGCTAGGCACCGCAAGATGGTCTTCATGATTCTAGTTTCTTCCTAAAGTTTACCTTGTTTGCTTTTGCATTAGCTTTTAAGATATTGTATTCACCGCGTTCGTGGTTATTAATGCGCGCGGTCTTCTCACGTGATTTCATTTGTCATATTAGAATTAACGTTCTATCTACAATTTTGATTCTATATTCTCTATGTAACCGCCTGATGAAGCCGTCCGTTGACGGAGACAGCTTGCGGAGTGAAATTTGTGTGATTTCTTACTTTAGACACCAATAAATCCGATCATTATATTTATAATTAGTTTTCTGGTGTTGGCGTCCTACAAGCTATATATTAATTTCGCTTTTCGCCTTTTTTCGTAAGTGCGATAATCCTATTCGGATTTCTTTCGATTAGCGAAAACATGTTCGAATGTAGGTCTTTTGTAAAAGCGAAGTGGTGTAAAGTGAACTTTCGAGAAGCGGAGACGCACATAGTTCTGTTTATTTTAGAAAAGTCCACTTCGAGTTTTTTCCGTATTTATACAGAAAATCCGGAAAATCAAAGAACCTAAATTCGATGAACTTAAATCCGGTGCGGATTCGTTCCGATGTTGCTTGGATTGGTTCAACAGAAACCGCGCGTCTCAAGCACTGAGCCAGACAGACTCGGAAGTTAAACACACGTATAAGGTAAAACTCTAACTGCGTGATAAGGAATTGTTTTTTGTCATTAATGCGAATGAATTAGTCATTTTACTTTCTGTTGGCCCTTATTATCGTTTTGAGTAGGTCCGTAACAATTTTGTTTTTTCTGGAGAACTTTCTCCCAAATTAATTTTTTTTTTTTTCGTCATGATTTTTTGAAGCAACAGAATGCTTTGGAATTTGAGATCTTTTTAAACTGACAACGACTTTCAGTTATCTTTAGGAAACGCTGAAATATACTGCTTTGTATTATTATTTCACAAAACTGCTAAATATAAAATTTGTTAGCTATAATAGCTTTTTTCTTAAGTACTCCATAGACTGAGTATAGACATCGTGCAATCACCCGTACAATAATTTAAGTACCCGGTTTCTTATAGTAACCAGAATATACAATAGCTGGAGCACAAAATGGTGGAGAGGGGAAGGGATATCTGGTTTCACAATAACCAAAATTTCATGCGCTATGCTTTGCATAATATCCGATTTCGTTCCAGAACTTTAAAATCAGATCCGTCGACAGATGTTTTAATTTCAACAGTTTATCAAACCTCAGGTATTCCCAGTAAGTTGCCAAAATTACCGGAATGTTTTCCTCATATACATACGAAAAAATTGAGAACAGAATTTTTCCGTTAATATATGAAAGGAATTACGGAAATGTTTCTGAAAATTCAAAATTTTCTGTTAACACATCTTAAATGCGGTAATTAACCGTCAGTATAAGGACGGAATTGCGGAAAGGTTTCTGAAAATTCATAACCTCCATGGCTTACGAAAAATCTGTGAAGTTCAGGTTTCATTCCGTCCTTTCACGGAAAAGTTTGTATCAGAAATATGCTTCGTTAATTCATGAAAGGAAACACGGGAAGTGGCTAGTTAATTTCAGAAAATGTTTTACAGTGTATTTTGCAGTTACAAAGCTTCCCAGGTTTCTAAACGTCCAAATCCCATAAATTCAGGGATAGGAAAATTTCTTGTGAAGCATATTAAGGAAACAAAACCTTTTCGTGAATTTCAACGTATCGGGTTGCTGCGAATGAAATGTCCGGCGCAAACGACCAGTGGAGACAGGCCCCAACCACAGCGGAATGGAACCACTCACAGGTGTTGCGAGTATTACGTCACATACTTACTATAAATAGCTAGCAAGTGTGTGAAGAACAAGGTTCAGACGCGGTTTGCTTGGGTGTAACGTGGCTGGTAAAGGAGGCATGCAGACGCCGGATTTCAGAGTCATCTTCCTGTAAGAATTTAAACTGGGCCATTCTGCAGGAATTGCAGCTCGAAACGTTAACAAAGCTTTTGAAGAGAATACAGCCAACGAACGAACCATTCGGCGATGGTTTGTGAAGTTTCGAAGCGGAGATACGGACCTGCCGAACGAAACACGTGGGCACCGACCTGTTTGCTTTTTCTGACGTTCTTTTGATACGTGTGGTTGAAGCTGATGCCCAAAAAACGTGTCGTGAGATAGAGGCAGAGGTAGGTGTTTTTTTTTTTTTTATTGGAGATCTAACGACCACCTTGAGCAACTCAATGGGCTATAAGCAGTCGCCCCTCCCTAATTCAGGGCTACTGGTCCGAGGGAAAGGAGTGCCGTAAGACAAACACAACGTCCATGCCTCACTGGGATTCGAACCCGGACCCCTTTCGGACGAATGATAAGAGGCCATCGCTTAGACCACTGCGCCACCGTGGCGGCAGGTAGATGTTCACCACACGACAGTTGTTCGGAGTCTGGCTGCGCTGGGTAAGGTCTGTGACGTACCTGCCAGCAGGACGCACACGACATAAAGGCAGATAACAATCAGAATGAACGTCTGCGTAGCTCAGTTGGTAGAGCGACTTGTTCCGGAATAAGCGGACTCGGGTTCGAATCCCGGCGTAGACCGAAAATGACGGAGAAATTTACTTCGTTATAATGGCGCCCGAACTATCCGGATGACCCGACCGTTCAAAATCTCGCAATGGTGTGATGTTATTTCCACACTACGAGATAGGAAAAATCAGAGAATCTCTTCTCCAGCGCTTCGAAAAATAAATGTGTGTGACGTTGCATTCCACACACCGGATTGACTGGGAGTTCTCAAGTTCACGTTCTACAGTGGATGGCTGCCTGCAACGATTCATGGTCACGGCTTACCCGTGGGCCATGCCCCCGGCCCTCTTTTGGGGGGGGGGGGGAGAGGTGACATACCTGCCAGCAGGACGCACACGACATAAAGGCAGATAGTAGTCAGAACAAACGTCCGCGTAGCTCAATTGGTAGAGTGACTTATTCCGGATTGAGGGGATCCGGGTTCGAATCCTGGCGTGGACAAAAATGACGGAGAAATTTACTTTGTTATAATGGCGCCCGAACTATCCGGATGACCCGACCGTTCAAAATTTCGCAATGGTGTGATGTTATTTCCACACCGCGAGATAGGAAAAATCAGAGAATCCGTTCTCCAGCACTTCGAAAAATAAATGTGTGTGACGTTGCATTCTACAAAATAAATGTGTGTGACGTTGCATGTTCTACAGTGGATGGCTGCCTGCAACGATTCAAGGTCACGGCTGACCCGTGCTATGCTAGACACGTGCTAGAGTACATGGTTTTAGAATGTCCAATTATCTTAGTGGGGAGGGAAAAACACAAGTATCCTAGTCTTGCCTTGCGAGTGCTGTTCACCCCGGTTCAATTATTAATCTTGTGTTGATTGCCTAAGACAGACCCTCGACCAGGTACTTCTCATGCAAGACAATAGAGTTAGTGTCCTGAGCTGAAGGCTCAAGAGAATGTGATAGTTTTGTTTAACGGGAAAAACATGATATTCCGCGACAAACATGATCGATCTCCACCCATTATATTTTAGCCAATGAGTAGGTGGCCCGTTTTGAACTCTGCTGACGGATACACTTGAGGCATTGCTCCTTGGGTTGGGTGGCGCAGATAGTTTCTCGCATAACTTGTTTGTTGAGCATTTAAATTGGGTGGCGCAGATAGTTTCTGGCATAACATGTTTGTTGAGCATTTAAATTGGGTGGCGCAAATAGTTTCACGCATAACTTGTTTGTTGAGCCCTCATTGCTTTTCTATCAACATTCTTCAACTAGCGCACAAGTATTCCGTTGCGCTCTAGCAATTTCTTCATGTATGCCATATTTCATTAAATTTTGTTATTTCGCTCATTAAACGTGATCTTTTATCTCTCTCGTTAAATCCCGGGACTACATTATTTTATTTTCCGTTCGATGCGATCCAAATTGGCTCTGAATTAAATTATGACAAACCGAAGCTCCTGGTTTCCTTGTTAAATTCTAGATCTCGCAAAGTACGGTCTCGTTCAGCGGGTTTTACTATAATTTGCATAAACAGAGCTCAAATCTACCCGGTGGAGGAAGTTGTTTTCGATGATAATTTTTTTTATTTTATAACTCGATCAATAATATAAAAAAGGAAGCCATGACGTCACGAAATATAAGTAATGCCACAGAGTCATATAATATGTCGGTTATCTCATCATATACACTGGCGTGCAAAAATTAAGGACGAGACGGTTTTTCGAATCTAACGTCGTGCAGAAGTGCTCCACATCGACTCAAATCATACCATAAGATCCCCAAGATGTAAGAATATGGGACAAGTGAGCAAAACTGTCGAAACAAGGAATCCAAAGGATACAAAGGCACTTTATTGAAAAGGTAGTTTCGAGCACAACTGGACAGAAAACAGAAACGTCCATGTGACCAGCGGCTACCAAGAAAAATCCAGTCTTTAGTAGGGGATATGATCACCCCTGAGTGCGTTGCAGGATTTACAACGTCTGTCCATGCTAAGGACGAGGTTGTCAAGGAGCTGTTGAGGCATCGCGGCCCATTCCTCTTGTAGCGCCAATCGCAGCAGCAGAATCGTTGCTGGCGGCTGGTGATGTGCAGCCAAGGGGTTTCCCGAGAAGGTTTCACACGTGTTCGATTGAATTTAGGTCCGGGAACCTTGAGGGCCAATCCATGCGTTGAATATCTTCATTCTCCAAGAACTTTGCGACAGCCACTGTACGATGAGGTTTAGCGTTGTCGTCCATGAAGAGGAACTCAGGACACACAGCACCTCGAAACAGACGCACGTGAAGCAGGAGAACCTCGGTACAATAGCGGACACCAGTGACTGAACCTCATTGGAAGATGTGAAGGTCAGTACGGCTACCAAGCATGATACCGCCCGAAACGAGAACTCCACCACCTCCAAACCGGTCCCTTTCAATAATGTTGGAGGTGTGATTACGTGTTCCCTGCTCTCTCCAGATGCGTATACGTCTAGAATCGCTCGTGAGACTAAATCGGCTCTCATCCGTAAAGAGAACTCAACCCCATTGCTGATGTGTCCAGTTCTTGTGTTCCTGGCACCACAGAAACCGCCGTCTCCGATGAGCAGGCGTTAAAGGCACGCACCGTATTGGCCGTCGTGAAAATAGACCACCTTTGTGCAGCCTCCTGGCCACGGTAAAACGCGATAACAGACGTCCAGTTGTTTGTTGCATGTGCCTTGCTATTTCTCCCGCTGTCTGCCGTCTGTCTCGTCTCGCCTGTAGGACAATATACCGGTCGACCGCCGCCGTGGTTGCTCGTGGACGACCACTGCTAAACTCTCGGACTGCTGTTCCTGTCGTTTGAAATGCTCTCCAAGCTCGTGAAACGATGCTGTGAGCGATCCCGAACTCTTCTGCCACACTATTCCATCTTCGACCTACTTCCAACTTCCCAATGACGCGACCTCGGGTAAAGTCATCCAGATGTCGTGTACTGGATTGCCTGTTGACCATATCCCACGATGGCAGTCGACGTCGTTCAAACCGATGTACACCGTGCAATAGCTTTCACCGAATTTCTGAGCGTACAACGAACGTGTGCTTTATACCCTTCTGACACCCCCCTCCTACGTCATGCTGCATATATACGCATGCCCTACCGTACCGGATCTAGTCTATCTCCTGAGTGGTCTTTCGGTCCGTTCTGCCTGCTGGTTCCGCTGTTATGCTAATTTCTCCTCTTCGTCCTTAATTTTTTGCACACCAGTGTACAATGAATGCTAAAACTACAACTTTACAATAGAGGTCTCTACGGAGCTTAATTTGGATAGTCTTGCCCGGCTCAGAATTAATTAGTTTACTGCCTGGTACAACTTATTTCAGACTTTCAGGAAGAGTTCTCAGCCATTTATTTCAAATAACGCAATTCTTCTTTTAGAACAGGGATCTTCAACAAGAGGTCCACGTCGCACTTTTTCTTGGCCCACGAGACGTTGCCAATAAAAGAAGTTCTAAAATGGAAAAAGTACACTTTCGAAATGGAGAAATGAATGTCCAGGGACCTTGGGTATATGGACTTTGATATCCCAAATCTGCTTTGAGCTATGCTCCTATAAATTACATAATTGAAATTTTTAAAGAGTACTGAAAAATGCAGACTTATCTGGTACCTACTTCGGAATTCTTTCTAACATATACACTGATGAGTCATTCCATTATGACCACCCCCAGCCTAAAAAATGAGCGCGCCTGGACACCGTACGGTGGCAGAGCAGTATATATGCAACCCGAGGCTCAGCTTTCGGTTAATAGAGTGGTCGGAGTCAGCATGGGAAAAGCTGCCGATTATCGGAGTTTGATAAAGGAAAAATTGTGATTGCACTGTCCCTCGGAACTACGATCTTCGAAACGGCGTGGCTTGTGGGTTGCTCACGTGCTGCTATAGTGAGTAGATATCAAAAATAGTGCACAGATGGCCAAACGACGAACCGTCGTTCAGCCGTGTGTAGTCCGCAGCTCATAAATGCCAGAGGGGAGCGGAGACTGTCACGCACTGTTCACAGCAACCGAAGGGCCACAGTGCGACAAATAACCCGAAGCTACGATCATCGCAATGTGTCGCAGCACACAGTTCGTCGCAGATTTCTGCTCATGGGCCTACGTAGCCGAAGACCCACCCGGGTTCAAATGCTGACTGCACGTCATCGCCAACAACGCATGAAATGGGCCCAAGATCATCGAGATCGGACTGTGGATGGTTGGAAGAAAGTGGCCTGGTCGGTGGAATCAAGATTCCTGGTGCATCACGCACACGGCTGAGCGCGGATACGCTGATTACCAATGCAGGATATGGCACCTGGATGCACTGTCGGGCGGAAACAGGCCGGCGGCAGTGTCATGCTATGGACGATGTTTTCTTCGGACACTTTAGGCCCCAATATCACAACAGCACAATCTCTGCCAGTTGTCAAGTATCTGAACATCGTTGCGGATCAAATTCTCCCATTCATGATCGTCAAGAAGTTGTTCGAGAAACATGCTGGTGACTCTCTGTTAGTTCCCAAGCCTCCACATTCACCTGACATGAATCCAATCGAACATTTGTGGTTCGACTTGGAAAAGCGTGTTCGTGCTAAATCACCACCACCCGAAATGTACGGGAACGGGATGACCTGCTGTTGACATTACGGTAGCAGATACACCTGGGTACCTATCGCCACCTCATCGAACCGAGTGGCCGCTGTTCTGCGGGCCAAAGAGGGTCCTACAGCTTATTAGGTAAGTGGTCATAATGTAATGGGTCGTCAGTGTACTCTGTCATGCAGGCTGCATTGCTTCTTTTTCAGGAAGCTAAGTTTTAGAATTGAAACCTCACTGAAGTAATCGATATTCTTAATAATACATTCATTTTTACTTTGCTCTTTCATGTGCCTAGCGAGCCTTATTACGTTTTGCCAGCAAAGGTTGAAGACTTCCTGCTGTAGAGAAAGAAAGGTCCTGAAGAAACCTACGTTAGTAATAGAGGGAATCTCAAGCAGAGAGACGTGCCATTCCTCGTAATAATTTCTCCTATAGATGAGATTTAGGCCTGACTTGTGGTTTAACGACCACCGTGAGCAACTCAATGGGCTATAAGCAGTCGCCCGTCCCTAATGTAGGGCCACTGGTTCCAGGGAAGGGAGAGAGCCAGTGCCGTAAGATACGAACACACAACACCCATGCCTCAGTGGGATTCGAACCCAGATCCCTTTCGGACGAATGATCAGAAGCCGTCGCTTAGACCACTGCGCCACCGGGGGTAGGTTTTCTAGGGAATGACCTTCAAATCTTACCATTGTAACGGGAAATTTCTCATCTTGTGTCCGGTGACATTTAAAACGATCGCTTATGTCACTGGCAAAAACGGAATTATGCATTTTGCTTAATTAGAAAAATCTATGAGCACTTAGATTCTTAGTTGAAAACAACTTTCTTACTGCTTGTCTAGAATTGCCTACATTTCCTCGAAGCGCCTGCTCTGAAGAAACTGTTTTTAATTGGGCACTTCGTTAAATGAAAATGTCGTTTTTTGGAATTTGTAGCAGTTTATCAAGTACTTGCTATTCGCTAGATCAAATATTTACGCATACAATGTTTAACATAATATCCCCCAGAAAAGGCAAATTACGGTGAGCCAAGGTTGGACAATCGCCGAATATTAGCAAGTACTATTGTAATGAAATCATTGTTACATGTTAATGATGTGACACTCACTGTAAATGGAAGATAAGTTAAAATTTCTAGTTGTTTTAATTTAGAATGACATCCAGAATTAATTTTAAATATTTCGTTCAAGTTTTATTCCGTCTGATGTTTATGGACTGCATTGCAAGTGGGTACATTTTGCTGTGAAAAATAACATTACGGAAACAACAGTCTCTAGAAATAATGTTCGTAATATAGCATTCTTTTGAAAACCAAGAAGTTTATAGAAGTAAACTTCGGCGCGCAGACTGGGAATGTGTGTCTTAGTGTCTTTCAAGATTTTATTCAGAAAACTTGGTTAAAATATATTGAATATTACCTGTGTAATATCTTTAGATTACCTGGGTAATATCTTTTCTGAGTAATATCTTTTCTGGGTAATATCTTTCTTTGTATCTTCTTTTCTCCAGAATACAACCTCCAGGATACAACATCCAGAGATAATATCTCTCAAAATTATGGTTTTTCGAAAATTAAGAAGTTGTGTACATAATCTGTGTCAGTAAATGAACAGGTATACCGATATGATGCCTAAGACTAATAACAGCCAAGGAGGAAAACAGCACATAATAAAATCTGCAGACGCTAGCGTACAAATGTATCATAACAAAATAAACATGGACAGATTAATATGATCTGAAACCACCTCGGCAGCGAATACCCTGAGCTGAGCGCAGGCATGGCAACGTATAGCTGTCGATTGGCCTCCTGCGGTATTTCCCATCAAGTTTCACTTCTTGGTCTTGAAGAGCAGTCTTGATTCCTGCTGGCTGCACGTGGTTCAATAGATGACATTTAAGCATACATCACACCTTCCCGATTAGGAGAAACCGGAAGATCTGGCTGGCCAAAGCAATACCACACCGCGAAGATATTCTCAAAAAACACCTGCGGTATAAATACCGGCGTTATCTGGTTGAAAAAATAGCGTCAGGCACTCCTGTAAGAAAACACAGAAAGATGGGTTCCAGAACCTCGGTGAAATTACGTTGATCAATCAGCTTGCTGTTGACGAACGCGAACGATGAACGTCGACCTTAACTGATCGATATGTGCACTACAACAACAGCAAGGCATGCACAATGACAATATGTACCCTAATCAGCCCTGACGCGACACCATTCCAGACAGTGTTGCTAATGGGAAGTGAAGGGTCAGAGATAATAAATGCAATCAAGGAGGTTATATAACTGGAGACACAACTCCTATCCACGCAGCATTGGCCGCCAGAAGTCACCGTCAGTGCTGCAAATGACGTCATGAGCAGCACGACGCAGCCGCAGACGAGAAGCTGCTTGGAAACCAATGGAACAAAAGCTTCTAAGCGTATAAACAGACAAAATGAGTAATTCAATAATTTTTATCAATGATACACAAGCTTTCTGTTTCATCAACGGTATAATTTAGTTCATTTTTGCCTGCTTATGTCGTCACACCACAAATTAGCTGTGACCTATGGCGGCAGAGCCAGTGGTGTCTCCAGTAATATAACCTCCTTGGATGCAATGATTGGTATGCAAGGAAGATTTCCCTTCCTCCAGCCGCCATGTATGGGTGACAGCCAGCGGAAATCAGCTCTTTCGTGGTATTTAGCGTGGGTATAGATGCGATATTAACCTGATCCTTTCGCCGGATAAGATGATCTTTCTGTCCGTCGGGCTACGTTACTGACTCTACGAGTATTCTAACCTTCCTGTAGCCACTATTGATAATGCCCGACCTCTCCGGCATTGCCTCGATCCGTACGATGAATTATACAGTGACGCGACGTTTCGTCCTCGCAAAGGCCAATGATTCGCCTAATTGCTAAAGTCGCTTGGTTTGGAATAAAAACGTAGCGTTTTTGGAATTCTTAGCCATCATCTTGTACTCTGAACTCGGTCGCTTTGATACAAAAGACTTAGCTTTTTTTACTCACGCATTGTTTTGACGCCCAAACTCTTAAAATCTGTGTCTACATCAGCCGAAGTTTACGGTCGATTGATCAAGTATTTTAAACATTTGCATATATCGACAAAACATCCGTTTGCCAATCTGCATGCACTTTTTATCACTGCTGCTTTGTTCTTCAATACCATTGTCACAGAGTGTAGTAGAAGAACCTTGGAAATATATGGAATATGATCTTCGTTTCATCAATATTTTTGCCATTTGCGCTTATGATTTACAAAATTCAAAAATCTAAGGAAAAAGAAGTTTGAGGCTTAGTTTAAATCAAATTTTAACTTTAAATTGTACAGACCCTAAAACAATTTGGGCTTTGGAGTAACGCAATCACATCGTAGGATATACTCCCATCAACAAATTTACTCTGTTTTTGAAATTTTTCATTTTTTTCCCATGTTGTTTATTTTTATTTAATTCTGCGTCACTTGCGATGTCAAAAACAACAATTTGCTGTTTCTTATATTTGTGTTAAGGCAATCGGTATTTCGTTGCTATTAAATTAATGCTTTGATGTGTGAGCCCCTTTCGGAGGTTGCATCGAGATTTGCAACATTCTCCCAACACTGAACTACTCACCGAATCTGGCGCATTTCCTGCTTAGAAACCCCATGTAAGAAGAGCAAAGCTCTATATGCGCTACTGCGGTATGAATATGGTGAATTTCTTAAACTGAAAAAGCTTCCATGGTAAATGTGTGTTTCAGAGGTATTGGTTTCGGAACAAGCGTCGGAGCGGCTTCTCGGATGGGGTGGTGCTCCAGAGCTGAGTCTCATGGCTGGTGCTCCAGAGCTGAGTCTCATGGCTGGTGCTCCAGCCCTAGCTAGGGCTGTAGCCCTCTCCAATCTCCAAAACTAGTAGTCCCGAATTACGGACAGGTTGCTGCTTATTTGCTTATGAGTTGCTCATGATAATAATTGAACAACAAACAAGTAAAAAACTGCAGAAAACCTCAATTGCTTGGCTGGTTCACAGTATTTTGCTGCATTTGCCTTCTTGACGTGAATCGTCCAGTTGCCGGAACGGTCCGTTACAAAAACTGTATTTTGGTAACCGACCGTTACCAAAATACATATTTATTTTCTGGTTGATAAAAAAAACGCCGATAATCTCCGCATAAACAGGAAATATGATATCCTTGAATTTTGTTTTTGTTTATTTTTCCCTTTGAGTACTTATGAACACATAAGCATACAAATGTGTAAGGACCAAATTTAAGTCAATATCGTACAGAAAAGCAGAGCATCTATGTATCACTCGAGAATACAAAATACAACCAGCAGCAATAGAAGATAGAATTCGCGATTGAGATCATTAGGTCACACTGAACACTGGTTCAGCTGTATATCTGGTTGATCGGGGTTGGCGCACCGGAAGATCGAGCCAACTTTATCACTGGGCAACCGTTGTTTATATAAGTTGTTCTTGCAAAGTTAAAGAGACTGTTATGTTTGTTGTTGTCTTAGGTGCCGTTTTGTAATCGTAAGGGATAGTAGAAGCTGTGCCACTTTCCGGACAGTAGTAAGGTAAATTCCAAGTAAAAGAATTCTATATAACGAAAACTGGTAAGGATAGTAGCGAAAACCATTGTTGAAATCTGATTTTTGAATGCTGTCGCATAAAGTGACGCAACATTAGTTAATTTCGTTGTTACCCAGCAACATATTTTACTAAACTACAGCCGAGCATTATTTCATCACGTTCCACATAAACGTAGCAATACACTGAGTGGCCACTTTATCATGACCACCTGACACTTTTAAGCAAATTAGCTGTGGCTGCACGCTGTTGCCGCCAGAAGGCGAGGCCAGTGTAAAAAGGGAAAGCTTACTGCTTGCGACAGTAGTAGAAGGAATTTTCGGGAGACGAGATGGGTAAAAAATGCGATTTGACGGACTTTCAACGCGGGATGATTGTAGGAGCTCGGAACCATGGAGCGAGTATCACCGAAACCGCCGCAATCGTGAAAATTTTCCAGAGCAGCTCTTGTTAAAGTGTTTAAAGACTGGACTGTCAGCCACAAAACTTGGTCTCTACGTGGAACGTGTGGTCGTCATCGACTAGAAACTACTCGGGCGGAACGGAGAGTGTCCAAACTGGTAACAGACAACAGAAGGGCAACAGTGCAGAAAATTACAGACCATCTTAATCAAGAATCACCTCAAATGATCTCTGCACGCACTGTTCACCGTACACGGCATTGGATGGGATATGGCAGCCGAAGGCCTGTTCGAACACCTTTGCTGTCTGCAGTTAACAAGAGAATACGTCTCCATTTCACACAGGAACACAGGGATTGGACAGTCGATAATTGGAAACAAATTATGTGGTCCGATGAATCACGTTTTCAGTTGAACCATGCCGATGGCCCGAGTGAGAATTTGGCGGAAACAGCAGGAAAGCATGGACCTCAAATGCATTGCTACAACCCTTCAAGCTGTTTGAGGCAACGTGATTGTGTGGGGAATGTTTTCTTGGCATGCTTTGGGCCCTTTAATTCGTGTTGATCAACGTCTGACTGGCACATCATATCTAAACATCGTTGCGGACCAAGTGCATTCTGTCATGTGGATAGTTTATCCCAATGGCGATGGCTACTTTCAACAAGATAATGCGTCCTGCCATAGTGCTCGTATTGTACAGGATTGGTTTCAGGAACATGCCGGTGAGTTTACTTTGCTTAGGTGGCCCCGCAATCTCCAGATCTCAACCCCATTGAGAATTTGTGGGATGAAGTTGAACGAGCCATCAGACAGCGGGATCCAAAACCATGCAATCTCACACTCCTGAAAAGTGCTGTTCATCAAGCATGGTCTCAGATTCCACAAACCACTTATCATCATATCGTGGAGTCCATGCCACGAAGAATCGAAGCAGTATTAAAGGCAAAAGGTGGCCCAACGAAGTACTGAGGGGGTGGTCATAATAAAGTGGCCACTCAGTGTATATCATTACGGTCTGCGGAAATTACGAGGAGCTGATGCTAAATGTGACAAAAGCCATTGCAAAAATACATTTTGACGTTTTGCATCTTTCCGGACAGTAGTAAAGTATACCTCGTAACAAAATATGGCTTCTTCACGATTCTGAAAGTGATTACCTACTATTGATGGGAGTTCTAAAATTATGTATGACCTGTAAATACTTTAGACCAAAAGTAACCAATCCCCCTCCCTAACACACTTGCGATTCAGCGTTTCTTTATATCTTGAGGTCAGATTTCAGCTTGCGCAGATGGATTTTCGTATCTACATCACATTTCCTCGGTGTCAGTTAGGGTCGTTTCTTACGTTCGTCTAAATTTTAATGATATACAACAATAATAATAAAAATAAATATTGTTTCTGAAAAACTAAACAGTCGAAATAAGTACATTCTAATGCCACCACCATAGTTTAGTAAATATTTACTTCTATGACTCGCGTACATATTCTTTTATTAGCGTGTAACGTATATTCTGAAATAACTTTCATTTTTAGTTCCTTTTCCTGTGTAACTTTGAGTTTGTTTTCCTTTATACTTTCCAAACTTAACGTGATATCTGCTCTCTCACGAGAATGAGGTTGGCAACATATTTCAGATCAGAGAGAAAGTGACGTATGAATATTATAAGAACGATTGATAAAAAGGACAATAAAACAGTTGCTCAGGGGGATGTGTGTGTGTAGACGTTCAATCGCTAAGATAAAAGTGAAGTTTACCTGCTGTGTTATATGTTGGATCTACTGAAATATTGCTTAACCAATAAAACGTTATCGTAAGTTGACTTCTGTTTATGTTTCGTCTGGGCGTAATCTATTGCATCGTATTCTTAGTTCAATATTATTTAGTCATGGTTTTACACCTAGCGTAACACCAATCTTGCTCACGAAAATGGCTAACGTTATAAGTTTTACGACAATAACATTGCTTTATCCTAAGTATCACCCACTGTCAATAATTAGTAAGCCTTATTGTTTGTTGCAATGGTTTAATTCCATTTCGTACGTACCGGAGTATGGTTCAGTGTGCTAGTGAGTGACGCAAACATATGAATGTGTAGTACGTATATAAATTTGTATTCTCGAATCACTCGCGTTGTTTCACATACACGAAGATCTTCCTATGGGAAAAATGCATAGCTTAAATGATCTACAAAGATGGCCAGAGTACTTTCTCGACTTTCTCTCTTTTGTTTTGTGAGATGACCATTTGAATTTTCGTTTTACCTCATGATGAACTCTCATTATTAAACAGTATTCAATGGTTTTATCTACAAGGCGACTGCAACATAATTAATGACTTTAGTTTTTTATTTCTCAGAATATCGTACAAATGGCATAAGTGCTTACATTTGAATGCAATTTTCTCCCACGAAATTTCAAAACGGAGACACCTCTCATAAAATCAAATACAAACAAACTGCATAGCTGCTGAGAAATGGATTGACAACTAGAGTTTGAAACTGTGGCGAACTCCCGCAAGGGCACAAAAACCGCGCTTGTGGCTTCCGCATCGTATGGCAAACCAAAAGTCAAAAAGAAAACTAGATTTTTAATTAATAACAAGGAACACTACACCAACTATATTTTAAAAGTATAACTGTATTAGTAATCCGAAATGTCTTGGCGTAGAATAGAAATAAAAGTTTCCAAGCTTTCGTACATCAACCAGATGGCTTTCTCAAGGAAGGTACACAGGTTTCTCAAGGAAGGTTCATACATCAACCAGATGGCTTTCTCAAGGAAGGTAGACAGCTAACTGTCTACCTGCCGCCCCGGTGGCGCTGGCCTCTGATCATTCGCCCGTAAGGGGTCCGGGTTCGAATCCCGGTCAGGCATGGATGTTGTGTTTGTCTTACGGCTCTGGCTCTCTCCCTTCCCTACAACCAGTGACCCTAAATTAGGGACGGGCGACTGCTTATAGCCCATTGAGTTGCTCTCGGTGGTCGTTAAAACCTCCAATAAAAAAAACTGTCTACCTTCCTAGAGAAAGATATCTGGTTGATGTGCGAAAGCTTGGAAACTTTTATTTCTATGCTACGCCAAGAAATTTCGGATCACTATTATAGTTATACTTTTTATGATAGATTTTTAATTTCTAATGTTTTGTTAAGTGATAAAAACATAAAATGGCATAAATGATAATAATGTGAAATTTTTTGTGTTTTATGATGTTATTTTTGTAGTGGGAAACAGTTTCGTGAGAAACAAACGTTACTGCGTTCAGCGTCTAGTGCGCTAAATTACCAGTGCTGCAGTCAATCAAAGTAATTTACCTTGATGAATGCTAAACTGGATTTAATTACATATGTTAAATTAAAAGTGGTAAGAAAGTATCACAGAAAGCATTCAGTCTTACAGTCATTCTCCAAATCCTGGAGAAAAATTATTTAAAATTTTAACAATGACTTTTAATGCTAGTGTTAGGGGCGAACTCCCATTTTCTGTACTTAAACGGGTTTTAAATTATTTAAGCAATACACTTCGCCCGTAGTATTTAAGCGATTTGTCATTTGCGTTTATGGGAAGCGATGTTGTTCAATCATTAGATAATGAATCTGTTGTTGATAAATTCGCTAAAATTAAAGCGAGAAATCCTCCAATGAAATGTCATGTCATATAAAAAAAATGTGTATGAAATAGCTTAGATATTTCGTTAATTTTTGTTCAAAACTAAAAAATGAGTCTGTTTATAAACGTGTTTTTTACTTACTATTTAATAGAACTAAATGGAATCCACCAAAGGATTTTTTTATATTACACGGGTATGTGATTTCTTATCTTAGGCGTTTTTGATTAGTTTTAAAAGACAATAAATGTTGTATTTTTCTAAATCGTGCAATTTAGTTTAGCATCCCTAAAAAATATTGCTTTGAACTTTTGATTGGGGCCTCAAAGCCAGGTTACACTTGGACCTTCCAAATGCTTAATTGGCCACTTGATAGAAGTAGAGACTTTGTCACAATAGCGTTTAATCTTTATATTTTGAACGTGTTGTTTTGTGCCAAAATGCTGAGAATCATATTTTAAAATATTCTGAAAAGTGTTGAAAAAATCCCTGGCAGACATTAAATAGCCAGTTTAGAGTACAATAAAACATGTTAATTAAAATAAACTGCCATTGATTGGAGTAAGGTTAACTCTGATGTTAACTATTTACTAAACTCACTCAGTAATGACGATGTTTCCTCAGAATCTGAAGCAGGAGTCGACTAACTTTTCAATGGAATGGGCCGCATATTTAGCTGGAAAGCGGTCGAGGTCCATATTCAGAAATTATTCAACAATAAATGATAAAAATATTACTCATGTGTTCTTAACTTATCTACTGGCAGTGTGTTTGAACATACGCAGCAAAAACACAAGTGCTGGGAAACTCCTGGCCACCATTTGGGTCACTGCTTGCTGAAATCTGCCGCTCACGGTATGGTAGAGACCCGTTGATGGCCTTGACGCATCGCTGGGTATTAAGGGCTTTCCAGCTGGCGCCATGAGTGGTCCGATACCGGCAACGCAGCGGGACTGTGCATGAGCAGAAGCAACACGTGCACTGAGTCACGTGCTACAAATTGGTTGACGTCGACGCCATTGCCATCGTGTAACTTTAGTGGATGTTAAAAAAAAAGCCATAGAGAGACGAGTTAGCTTCCTTATGTTTCGCGTTGACGAAGATAAACATTGGAGGAAAATTACATGCTAAATAATTAATGAACTCTAAGAAATAATCAGTTACTCTTCTATTTATAGAAACTCATTTCACAGCAAAATTCGTTCACTAACACACAAAGAAACGAGATACAAACAGCCATGAAACACACCCAGTTTATTCACATGAACAACAAAAAATAATTTCTAAAACCTCATTAAATGCAAGGAATAATAATTCATTAACATAGACTAAACTGCTTCTAACAAAAGTCCCCCAAAGGCATTAAAAATCCTAATGTTGGAAATAATATGAACTACATAAAATGAGTAGTTCTGAAAACAAGGGTATAAATTCATTACAAAATGATCAAGTATTTGAAAAAGAAATTAAGCATTGTTATGGGAATATAATGAACTCATCAATGAGGTGAATACACAAGATTAGAGAAATTCCCTGCTAAAAATAACCAGAAATAAAAGAAAATATATTTTATATTACAAACAAATGTAGCTTCGGACGGAGGATAAAAAGGTACAATGTTAAAATGTAACAGAATATGACATTAACACGTCAATATATTAATTGAACAATCGTCTTTCAAGACCACAAGGACAGCACAATACTTAAACTTTGGGAAGCAAATTATTTGTCCCCCTCCCCTCTTGAAAGTGAATAAAGTTCCGTCAATATAAACCGATGAGCCATTACATCATGACCACCTACCTAATAATAAGGTGTAGGACCCCATTTAGCACGTAACACAGCGGCCACTCGGCGAGGCATCGATTCGATGAGGTGGCAATAGGTATTCTGAGGTAACTGGTATCATATTGTCAGCAGCAGGTTCTCTAGTTCTCGAACATTTTGGAGTGGTTGTGATTTAGCGCGAACCAGCTTTTTCCAAGTCGAACAACAAGTGTTCGATTGGGTTCATGTCAGGTGAATTTGGAGGCCAGGGCATTAATAGAATGTCAACAGCATGTTCTTTGAACCACTCCTTGACGATTCTAGCAGTGTGGCATGGCGCATCATCCTGTTTGTAATGGCCATCCCCAGCAGGGAACACAGTTGCCATGAATGGAGGAACTTAGTCAGCAACGATGTTCAGAAACCTGACAGCTGTCAGGGATTGTGCTACTGGGATAATGGGGATTAAAGTGACCCAAGAAAACATCGTCTATAGCATACCATCGGCGACGCCGGCCTGTTTCCGCCCAACAGCGCATGCAGGTGTCATAGCCTCCGTTGGTAATTGGTGTATCCACGGTCAGCCGTCTGTGTGATGCACCAGGAATTTTGATTCGTCAGACCAGGCCACTTTCTACCAATCATCCACGGTTCAATGTCGATTATCTTTGGCCCATTTCATGCGTTGTTGGGGATGACGTGCAGTGAGCTTTGGGAACCCGGGTGAGTCTTCGGATACACAAGCCTATGCGCAGAAGGGGTTGTGTAGCCCTCCTGTGTTCTGTGACACATTGACCTGATCACCACTGTTGTATCTGCGGGGGATTTGTCGCACTGTAGCCCTGTGGTCGCTGTGAACAATGCGCGACAGTATCCACTCCCCTCTGGCATCAATGAGCTGCGGACGGTACATGGCTGAACGACGGTTCATCGTTTAGCCATCTGTGCACCTGTTTTGATACTTACTCACTACAGTAGCACGTGAGCAAAGCACAAGCGGCGCCGTTTCCCAGATCGTGATTTCGAGGAACCGTGCCATCGCAATTTGTCCTTTATCAAACTCCGATAAATCGGCAGCTTTTCCCATTCTGACGCCGAACATTCTACTAACCAAATGCCTGCTCTCGGATTGTATATATACACAGCTCTATGAACTTCACCTTTGCCACTTTTCGGTCCCCAGGTACTTTCATTTCTCTTGGCTGGGGGTGGTCATAATGTAACGGCTCATCGGTGTAAATAAAAAAATTCATTATTTGAAAATATAAATACATGAAGCATATAAAACGGAGATTTATGAAAAGTAACTCGCAATATTGTAAAGCTAAAAAGAGAACCTTTCATATCACAGGCGCAGGAAAGAAGCTCGCCTTCAAGCAAACTCCGGCAACTGATAATGATGTATTGTCAAAAAGGTATCTGCTTTGCAACCATACTGTTTTGGGTGCGATGCCACGCTGACGCACCGAGCATTTTTTCAGATCTGTTGAGAAAGTTTACCCAGTGTCGTGACGTCTCGCAGTAAAATTTCCTATGGGAAAAAATAGCGCAAATCGAGTCGTAACGTCATCCAATATGGCCCACACACACTCGACCACGTGGAGAAAAGTAATGTGGCGCTGTCGTGGAAACGTCGAAGAGTTGCGAGGTCGTCATCCTTCAAAACAGAGATGCCATCCAATATGGCGAAGCGCCCAGCCACGTGGTGCACAAAAAGAAAAGGGCGCTAGCCAGGGAACGTCAAAGAGTTGGGACATATTCATCCATTAGAACAGCGAAGTCATCCAAACGTGTTTGACTCACCTAACCAAGTGGACGAAAAATAAAATGATCGACAACCATTAGGGAGTTGGTGTCATCCAACAAGATTGACTTACGCGACCACGTCGCGGAACAGGATGTCAGCTCTCGCACCAGATCACCTCCTTCCCGCTTGCTGCGGTGCTTTGACAACATCGGTAGGGCATGATCGTGGGGGCTTCCTTTGTTCTATAATCGGTCTTTTGCCAGTACTGGGAAACTAGCGGACCCCATTAGGGTAGCCACCATTTATGCCATGTGCTTACAGGTCCGCTTAAGGGTAGCTTGTGACAGCCACTGCCTGTGATGGATAACTGACAACCCTATTGTGGTATATGACAACTGATGGTGGCCCTTGTGTAAGTCGCCGGGACATTGTATTGATTTTTGGGCACCGGCACCATAAAACTGGGACATTGCTGTCTCGGCAATGCAGTTTTTTCTGAGTAATGCCGAATAGTGGGCTTAAGAAGTTCTGAAAATTGTTAAAATATTAGTGACTGAATCAAAAGCAAAGAAATCGCACGTATAAAGTTTGAAGTCCTTTTAAACCTTTAAATACCTGTTTTCCTCTCTGAATGTCTATGAAGATGAAATAATGATAAAATATTCAGGATCAACATTTCGTTATCGCATGTTTACCGCACCAATATTCCAGTAGGCTGAAAATTACAACCCTTGAACAGTCTGTTATTTGAACAAATTAAAAATGTGGGTATTTCACGTTGGTTTTCACGGGCAGAGTGACATTAAATCTTAGCAGTTAGGGATGAAATATAATAAAAATAAGCAGTTACATAAATGAAGTACCCATCAGTTATTCTTGTCAGAAACTGTCCTTTTACATAACGCATTCTTTAAACCTTTGCTGTCAAATAAAAAAATTCCTGAAAACTTTTGTGATTTTTTGCTGCATACCGTTTATACTTGGGAAAACAAATCTGCATTCAGTAGAGAAAACATTATAGATAGAGGTATTGCGCGGTTGGCATGGGAATCCCCAGCGCAGAGTGAAATAGTCCCGAACCGAACGCAGGCCATAAACAGGTGGGCTTCTCAACAGCATACCGCAATCGACGAACATGGGTAAACATAGTGATCTCAGCAACTCTGTCTGTGGACGCATTTTCGATGCAAGGTAGATGGGCCATTCTATCGCCCAAGTGGTAAAAACCGTAGGGTTCTCGGCGGGAACCGTATCAAAGGGAGTGAAATATTAAAATATTCATGTTTTCTTTTTTGATGATTATTATAAGACGAGACGACTGAATACAGTTACGACTGCGTATTTCTTCCAGGCAATTCGCTACAGGGAAGAAATGAGATCTAACGTGCAGATGTATTTGAAAGAATTAATGTAGAAATAAGTTACATGACATCAGTTATGTCATCATCAGCAAGAAACCTTTGTATGCGACCGGACTCTAAGCCTCCATCACAATACTGCACGCTTTCGAAATATGTCCTTGGTTGTAAATTCGCGAACATCTTCGGTTTGCTTGTTCTCTTAACAAGTGGACTAAGCTTTTTCCAAAGCATGATGATTTCCCTATTTAGGGACTTTACTTGAGGTACCAGCATTTCATTAGTGAAATTATAGGTTCAAATTGCGCGCGATGAAAATTCATCTACTAGGGAGACGTGTTTCATTGCAAGCTTACCTCTCGGCCAACAATTTCAGTGAAATGTTTCTTTCCCTTAAGAATCAACGCAAGCTGAAGATTCCTGCGATATTGAACGTCTCTGTCACCGAAAAGAATCATGCAGTTTGAGCAGTCCTGCCTATGGACATCATACGCCATAACGTGGTGTATGACCTCCTCCAGGAATAACACTGTGTATGATTTCTATTCACAGGAATCCCATAATGATGCATGCCTTCATTGATTTTGTAAGCACTTTTTCTGTCCATTCACCTGTTTCCGAAAGAAACTTGTTATCAATTTGAGCATGAACAGCTGCATATAATGCCTTCATGAAATTTAGCTCACATGAATTACGCGGTATGTGAGTTTATGAAGTTTTCTCGTATTCTTCATGACTGCAGAGCATTGGCGAACACACCCACTCGATTTTTCATTCATGAGATCAGAACGTTTCAGACAACCCGTGTAAACATTACAAGGTGCATGGAACGCCGTTAACCCGTATTTCGGTCACATTGCTTAACGGCTTTGCGCGTCAGTCATAAACCGAAAAAATCATTTGCATGTTACAAGAACCTAAACGAGAAATAGGATACCTTTTTTCCCTAGATTTTTTATGCTGAATTCCTTTTCTTTACCCTTCTGCATTTATAAAACGAAATAAAGAGGCTATTGAAAGTTGTAACTTAATAGAGATAAAATTCCACCTACTGTATTTTAGAGGGTTTTTTTCTGTTCACTGTACCGCCAGCAAAATCAGTTGAAGGAATTTGTTTTTCTCTGCCAGTTTGAAATTACGGTCTGTTTTATCTTCTTCACAATTCATATTTTCTTACGCCTTGTTTTTTTCAGACAGCTACGCAAGTATGGAAAAGAAAATTCACCCGAGAGTAAAAGGGAAAAAAATCTGAGAGCTAAAAAATGATGTCACTGTTCTCTTCTCCTATAAATGTAAAGTCAGCGGAAAAATATTTCTACGCCACCCCAATTTGACTTTTTGATTGTGTCAGTTATTTTGCACCGCGGTTGGAAAACGCATTAGATTTTCCTTTCTTTTTGATTTTCAATTTTTTTTAGTTTTATTTTTCATTTTAAATAAGGGTGAGAAAGATAAAGGTCTTTTTCCGATCGTATTAAAATAAAGAAAAAAAAAGAATACAGATGTCTGATATTGATCGCAGCACTGCGGGAAGAAATCCCCCTGTAAAGTTCCTCGGTTATTTGGCAGAAAGAAAAAGACTGTCGTAAGTGAAATAACCGCCAGTCAAAGTTCCCGCTTGTCTTTTTCCGCATCTGAAGATTGATGAGGTTTCATTTTAGTTGTTTCTTCTTTTTTCTTTTTGGTTAAAACACTTTTTTACATCGCTTTCACCTTCAGGGCGTCAATTACTTCTTGTTTTGCTTAAAGTATTCCCCGGATGCTGTCACAAATTCATAATGCAGTGGACAAACAGAACAAAAAGCAAATGGTAAAACGTACATAATAAGACCTCGTGAATCTCAATTTAGAAATTCAAGCAAAGATGAATTACATCACCTGTCGTAAATATCGGGAACACAAGGAAAATTATTCGCATCATTCGAGCGAAAATAATAACTTGTCGTAATTATTCCTATTGATGCTTTCTAGAAGCAGGCAAATAATATATAGCTACAAGAAACGCTGTGATGTCTGTAACTGTTTCCTTTCTATTTATAGAAACTGAGTTCATTGATGTGTCTATTTTGTATCGTGAACGTTGTTAAAGTAGCAGAATTTGTAACCGTTCCCTTTCTACAAGGTTGAAGAAAGCAGTTCATTCATTATTACTATTATCATTATTTATGTGGTGTTTTTAACTATTTCTTTTTGTTAAGATGAGGAAAAATAGCTTTTCAATATGACGAGCTGGTAATTTTTGTTCCTATTGCACTGAGGGAACAATTCTCGTTTTTGACTGTGCGCCCATGTATATTAAATTGTTATTACAAAAGAGTATTTGTTTTAATACGTGGGCCCTAACAATATCTTCTGCATTATTTGAAGAAATATATGATACGTTTGTGCTATTTCTTTATTTGTATCGACTTGAAGCAAAATCACTAATTTGTTCTTTCCACTGGGATGAGGTAAAGTTATTTTTTAAATATGCGGAGTCTATAAATGTGCTTTTTCTATTTGAAATTATTAAAGAGGCCTTTCTTCAAATACGGAGAGTATGTAACTGTGCACATTCTGAGGGCTGATGACATATTTACTTTAAATATGTATACTCTATAATTGTTTTCCTTCTATTGCACTCTTTCTCTTTGGAGGTAAAAGGACCACATAGGATTAGCAAGAGGCTCGTAGAACACATAAGCCTAGGGTATCCCAAAGGCTCTAAACTTCACATAATTTAGTGCCTTTGTTTTTAGGGAATAGAAGGAACCACGGCGTCAGAAGTACCAAATGAGATCCAGCGCCAAATGAGTACGAAACGAGACTAGCGCTCGAAGTACTAAATGATAACCAGCGCCGGAAGTACCAAATGAGAACAAGCGCCGGAAGTACCAAATGAGAACCAACGCCGGAAGTACCAAATGAGGACCAGCGCCGGAAGTACCAAATGAGGACCAGCGCCAGAAGTACCAAATGAGAACCAGCGCCGGAAGTACAAACCGAAACCCAGTAACACAAGAATCAGAAGCTCGTGCCCTATGCCACTCGAGTAGTCGACCACTATGTAAATAACTGTACTGTCATACGGCAGAAGCATTTGTACCAGTAACAATTTTGCATCTATATTCTTATGAAAACAGAATCAAGACGCAATGTGGCAAGATATTCTAGAAATATGAAGATACGAGGATTGACGACACCTGTTCACTTGGCCCCACAAATATAAATGATTTTGCAGCAGCACGATGTAGAATGCAATAACAACGGGAAAATGGCGAATTAAACAGACTAATAAAAGTTTCATTTTTGTACTCGACTGTCGTGGTTTTATCTAATGAAAGTTATTGAAGTCGTTAGACAGGACAAATGCACACTTTTCTAGCTGAAGTTCGCATCCCATTCAGTGCACGAAATATCATCAGAGCTCGTAAAGGGAAACCAAAATCAACTAACACAAGTAAGAGCTAGATAGATACAGAGAATAAAGACGCTATATTTCAGCAGATGATAAGTGATGAATATTCTCCTGCACTAATATGGAAACAAAAATACACGTGACCCCTATATTCAATTTGGAAACCTATTAATATGACCCCTATATTTAATATGGGAACAGAAATACAAATGCACTTACATTCAATTTGGGAACTGGGCAACTACTGAAACGTCATTCGTTTCCGAACACAAGCGGCTACAGAGAATTCAGTTTTCCAACAAACAACAAAGTTTGATGGTAGGGCGACAGAAAAACCGTCGGAGGTCAAATAAATGATATTTCACGATTTGTACCTCAGACAAACGGGCGCTTATTGGGGGGCAGAACTACAAAGCCATAAATATCACCGATGATATTCCCAACTGTTTAAGGTTTTGGAAACAATATGCTATACTGTGGTACAATTGAGTGTGAACTTAGTTTTCTGGTGTCTGTGCAAGGCGTTTGACTTTCAGAGTAAATCTTTCTTTCGGCCAATGAGTGCTTCCGATGATCTAAACGGTTTCCTACGATGTTGCCAAACTTACACTTAAATCCTTAAGTATTTTAAATATGCTAGTCCACAACTACCACTGTTACATTTGGCCGATGGAAAATATATTTTTAGTTCATCTTTGTATAAAACATTACATGCTCATGGCATTACTTTCTTCGTCTGAGGACGCTGTATCTGCCAATTATGTGTCCAATCTGAAAAAAAAATCCTTTAAATTCGGAAGCTCGAATTGTAAGGACGATGATCTTTGCTTTCAGGTTTTTCCCGAAGTATGATTTCTTCGCTGGAAGTCGTAAATGCAGATGCTATCGAACTAAACATCCACTATTTCATTCCATTTAACTGCTTCTAAATATCCGATTGAATTTTTTTCCCTTCCCTTTGATGACATTTATAATGTTACACGGCACTAGCAGTGTTCCTGCCGAGTCGGCCGGTAACGGTGCTTTGGACCTGAAGTACAATTTAGTTGGCCGCGGCACCAGGTGAGAATCTCAGGTGCACTGCTGCACTCAAAGATTCACACCAGAACATAAAAAATGAAAAGTTGAAGAATGACCCGAAGCACAAGGCTTGTGTGAATCCACCGTGTGAACAAAATAACAACAACAAATAAAAAATAAAATAAACTAAAAAAAATGATACTTTGGGATCAGAGTTGTGATGAGGTTCACCCGCAATCACCAATTCGTGACTGAGTGTAGTGGTCCGGATCTTACTCCGGTACATTCAATCCCCAACCAGCCAGTACAACACTCACTTTCGCAAATAACACATGATTCTCAAATACACAACACAACATTTAATAACGTTCTGCGAGATTTAAACAGATACGGCGCTCTCTAGGCGCATAGACAATTGCCCCTCATATGTGGGCAGCATGCGGTGTCACACTTTACTGTCGGAAGACGCAGCCGACTGAGTCTCCACCGGACTATCTGAACAAGAGATACTACTCGTTTACACACTAAATAGAGCTGCAGGTGATATTCATATACAATTGCTTAGAGAATAAAAAAAAATTATATGCAAACGATCACATTAAAAATACTCGCGACACAAAATACACAAGCACGTTAATTTGCGGTATAAGATTATAGGTGCGAAATACTGCCAAAGTTAATTAACTAAATCTAATAAGCATGCACATGCAGATCCCTTCTCCGCTCGCTTTGGCCCTGAACCAAAGTTAAAAGAAACTGTCCCGCCCAGCGGAATTTGTGGTCACACCCTCTCCCTTATTCATGTAAAAAAAATAATCAGGAAATGGGCCCTGTAAGAAATTGAAATCTGTATGTGCAGGTATTTCCTCTGAGGTTCAGTCACTCAGCATTACTGCATCTATGTCCATGCAGCTTTGGGTGTCGGGATGGCACAAGTTCGCAGATGTGCGAAGAAAGAAAAAGGAAATATTCATCTACTTACAGTTTCGTGACTTTGCTGTGCAAATCCGTTGTGCATCACATAATATCACACGACAAAAAAAACACGCACACACACACAGACACTTGCACCATGTGGCAGCACCGATGATTCAACACTTCACTTTGACGCTTGATGTAAATGAAGCACACAATTAAAATGGTGCTATCACGCCGCACTTTGTTGCGCTGATGCGAGTATACACGGATCCACTCTTGTGAAGATTTAAAGGTGGCCGTTAAACAAAATAGCCCCTCTCACATCTGCTGTTGCAGTTTCCGAGACTGATTTTCTGTGTTCCTGGGAAATGATTTCTGTTGTCGTGAAGATATAATTCTGACCATCAACTGTTTGGGAGAGTGGGACACATTCAATTCCGCTGCTGCTATAGTAGATTCCGTCCGTCGCTACCTTCCGTCCTTTTTGACCGTTCATTCCCAATTCAGTCAGTTCCTTTCCGTTAGCATAACATCTACCCTGCCTGAGTACGCAGTTCAAATATGCCCCTCGCAGGTTTTTTTTCCATTTTTTTATCGAGTTGCGACAGCCAGCCCTGAGATTAATTTTCTCGGCCGAGCGAAATCAGACGTGCTTTTTCCTTAAGCGTATATCAGCAACTGCTGACCGAAAACGACGCTCGAATTCACCCCTATTCTTTTCGGCGATTCTAAACTCTTAATTGCCCATTGTCCCTCGCATACGTCAGTCAGAGTATCTTTCTCGCTGACAGAGTTATGTGTCTGCTGAGGGTCTCTTGGCCCACCCACTGAAGTAAACATACGGACCACAGCGTTAAGCTACAAGCGGAAAGAAGAAAAGAAAGAAAAGTGAAAAACCACTTCGAACATTGCTGCTTCCATCCGCATTCGAAAGCACATTTCCCTCGTTCGTTTTGCAGCCCCTCTAAGACACTTGAGATAGGAATTTTTATGTTTCACTTCAGGGCTATGTGTGAGGTCTAGCAATTCAAAATGGCAAAAATATTGCGTTTCTTGCCTTCAAAAGCATTGGAGCGACTTCCCAATTATCCCGCAATTTTGTTAATTAATTTAGAGAATAGCCGAAAGAAAAAACAACGTAAATGAGAAATAAATAAAAAAAAACTGAACTGTAAAAGAACATGTGAGCCTGCCGAACTGTGATTCCTAGCTGCCTCATACCATAAGCGACATGGCGGACAAATTTTAGAGTTTTCTCCAGGTTTTAGGATGGGGGGGGGTGTCCACTGTAACAATAACGAAGGAAATTATTGGTCAAGCTATTTTTCAAGTAGTGCCCAGGTTTTCTGCTCGGGTAAGATATTTAAATTTCGATTTCCCGATTTTTTAAATAAACACCCTACTTACATTTCAACATCCCCAAGGTAACACAACGATGACTTTTTATCTTTCCGCGATCTTTCTTGATGACCGCAGACGTGTGCATTGAAATTGGGCGTCCGGGTCTTTCGTCATTTTCCAAATCTTCCCACCGATCCTTTGAAACGTGCATACCATTGGAATGTTCGTGCACAGGATATGCAGTTAGACCCATACACATCACGCAACAATTCAACTGTCTCAGATACAGTTTTAACGATTTTCAACCAGAACAGGAGATTTGCTCTCTGCTCCATGACAGAGCTGTGACAATGTTCTTCCACCGAATGACGTCATACACAGTGTAAATAATCATCTGCACAATTCTCATGTAAACGCTGTTGCCACCACATAGCTGGTAAATGACTTATCAAAAAACCATGCCTTCCCGACCCGTGTGTTTTACCGGAATGTAAAACAAAGAATAACCATCCATTGGTCACTTGGGTGAAAAAGCACATATTGTTATCAAGAACGCTCACCCTGTGTAAACATAAAGTACGACTAAGAGTCACCTGTGCTAATATCATTGGGATAACATTTACCCTGTACCTACATGGGAAAGCATTGATCTCTTTTTTGAAGCTCAAGTGTAGTTAAAATGAAGACAATCTGTGAACAACGGCATGAATACGAGTCTTGCTCATCATGTTCCACAGTATCCACTTCACTCTCCTCTATGGGATTCAGATGGTCACGAGGAAAGCAATAAAAGTTGTTGTAAAATACCACCTTTCGCAAAATCGGAAGTAAAATGAGAGAAAACGGTAGCAATTAAATTGAATCAACATCGAATTTCTATAGATTTGAAACTCTCTTTAACTGTAACATGCAGAAGCAATTTACAGCTCTATTTTGATACGATAATAGAATGCGAATATATTTGGTAAGTTCTTATATCGTTCTCTATTCTGTTTCATTCTAGGCGTTGCAAAACTGATAATTGTTATTGGCTTTGTTATTATTTATACCATAACTAGTTTGTTTTTGAGTGCCCTTTTGACGCGCCAGCTATTCAAGCTGCAATTAATGGTACTAATAAAACAAAACAGAACATTTCCTTACTGAAATTTCTGAAAGAATTTTGTGTTGATTGTACAAGTTATACAGTTTGCAGGAAGAAAGGAAATATACTACGCCACTCCCCTCATCCATTTCGGTAGAATTCGTTATTTTAATACGATCCCATGCAATCATCAAACGGAACTGAAAAAAACAATTTGCAGATTGAGTGTCAATAATCCTCTCCACAGGCACGAGCAGTCCTAAACGGGATGTCAGACAGGTAGAAATAATTACCAGTTATATTTTAGCCTTTCACTCAGAATTTATTTGAGTTAACCCTATGAAATCATGCGGAACTTAGGGAAAACAACTGTAAAAAGCGACTGTTGAAGTTTGGTTAACTAAATTCGGAAAATTCTTTGTACATCTGATGTTAGATACTAAAGTAAAAATTAAACTTTATATTATTTATAGTCATTCAGTATTCACATTTTTAAACTTCGTTTTAGCCATATTATGAATGCTGAATAACAGAACCAATCCACTCAATTACAGTATGAAACATTTTAGGAATATGGAATTTCTTTTAATGAACGTAATTTTAGGTACCGACACTAATCCCGATAAATTTTCCAGCCATTTATTTTACGCAAAATTAAATGTTGTGCTATGTAAAGTTCAAACAGAATTAGAATAAAAGTGAACCGATTTAAGATAAGATCCAGGCACAGAAAAGAACCTTTCATTTATATATATAATTGTAAGCTCCGTTAACAATAATGGCAGTTTCTTTTTAGTCATTAAGAATAAACTTTCCAGTTTGTTCGGCTCAGTGAAACAGGGTCCGTGATTTATTATTATATCTTTAAGTCAAATGAACAGATTTCTTCAACTTTACAAAATACATATCGACCTTCTGCGTAAGTTTTAGATGTCTCTTTTCAAAATCTCACTGAAATTCCAACTAAGAGTTATCCGAAAGTTCTCTATTGCAAGGATGATGGAACAATAGGATTGGAACTTTTATTTCTTCTTTTTCTTCTCCATCCGCAATTCCTTCATCTCTTCACTTCTTTTTGTGTGTGTGTGTGTGTGTGTGTGATTTCGCCTTGCTACCTATCACAAAGTGTCAGTGATCATCTGGACCGGGTGATAAGAATTGGACGAAAAGTCATAAAAATTGATATCAGGAAATCTCGGAGGCATATCGTCTTCACGGGTAGATAAACGCCTTAGTAATAACTTTTAGAAATTTTTGAGGGTAAGAAGAAGGGAGAAAGAAATATTTCGCTTCCAGATTACGTGGCATTGACAAAAAAAAAAAAAAAAAAAAAAAAAAAAGAAAGAAAAACGAGAGAGAGGAGATGGGATCAGGAAGAGAACGACTGTGTTTTGAGTAGATAAAAAGAAGTTATCTGAGGCAGGTGCCGATAGCCGGTCAGACAACTGATAAAGATCAAGAATGCCGGAACGCCACATGCGTCCCTCCTTTCGCGATCTTTGCAAAAACAGAATTATACCAAACAGAGTCCACCTTCTGTCAATAGCCACGACTTCAACTGGAATATTTAATCACTTTGTATCTTCCAGTGCTTACTCTGCTGAGGGAATGTCTCGACAAGAAAAACTAACTCGTTTTACCTGCAATAGACATAAGATTTACTCATTGGTTAGGGATAGAAAACCAAGTTCGATAAGCTATTTGATTATGAACTAATTTTCCCCGAAGTTTAAGCACAATGTTTGATTCCTAAAAGCAAGGATGGATATTTTTATTAGCGTTGTTTCAATTTTTCTTGGTAAAAACACATACATATTTGTGTTATTGCTGTTACAATGTGAATATAACACATATTTATATAGTCCTTATACTTTATTTGGTGGCTCGAAATACTACCGTGGAAATTACTATGAATAACACGTATGCTTCAGCTGTGGATGCATTCTAGCACAATTAAAACAAGGGTAATACTTTAAAATCTACCAAAAAACCGTCCCGGTGGCCTAGAAAATTTTATCATTCGTTCGAGTGTGTTCCAGTTCGAGTTCTGGATGTTACATGTGTGATCTGTTTGTCTTACGGCACTGCCAATCGCCCTTTCCTAGAGCAATAAATTAAGGACGGATGACTGCCTATAGCCCTCAGAATTTCTCGAGGTGGTCACCACACTTCTCATCTGGAAACAAGAAAGATGGCACCAAACTTTCTGTTGTAATGAATACGTCTTTTGAATCCTTTTTGACACGAACAAAATATTTCAGGGTCATTCATACTTAATGGAACCCGTTAAAAAAATTCAAACGGATTTCTACAATTGTTAAACATCTAGAAATGGAAATGGCTACTTTCTCGGAATAGCTACTTTTAATAAACTGTGCACGAATAGTTCTCCGTAGACAAAGCGATTTTAAATCGAACAGTTAGAGGAATAGATATAAATGAAGACATGATATAAATTTACGCCACTAAGCAGAAGACCATTTAATAATGGAAAGGTAGAAAATATGCACAAAGTATTCTTCATAGTAGAACCTATGCTAAAGAAAGGGAATTTTTGAAATACGTCTCATGGAAGCATCGATACCGAGAAAGAGATTTTGGCATTCACGCCCTCTAGCGAAAAATCTGTGCATTATTTTAAGAGGATAATGTTTTTAAAGATGATTTTCAAGGATAGTGTTTTTAAAGATGTTTTTTAAGAATATTGTTTTTAAAGATGATTTTTAAGGATAGTGTTTTTAAAGAGGATTTTTACACTAAAAACATTATCCTCCTCTCTGGATGAGAGGATAATGTTTTTAATATTACCGATCTTCACTGTAGTACACCGGTTCCCAACCTCTTTTGACTCGCAAACCCTTTTCACCACTACATTGTTATGGCGAGTCCCTGCACCCATTTCTGTTCACATCATAAGTAATCTAACAGTTTTGTACGATATTTCTTAAATGCCTCCAGTACTTACGGTTTCTTTCACGGAAGTTACGTTTCTTTTTTTTTTTCTTTTCTTTTTTTTTTTTTTGATAGAAATTCCTGTAACGTCAATACAAAAAATTATTTCAGGTTTATATAATTTGTAAAACTAAAAGGATTTTAACATCAAAAAGGGTATCTACTGTATTATAAAATGTAAATTAAAGGTTAAATAACTTGGAAATAAGTAAGAAATATTCCTGAAACAAATGTTAAACGACTTATAATGGTAACAAAATACTGTACCATAGTAATTATGACATTAATGCCTACGAATCAAAGTAAAGAACAAATTTAGTCGTGTTACTATACTTGTTTAGTAGAATAAAGTGCACCAATCTTCGGTTCGACAGAACACAGACATAGTCTTGATGCAGATCTGGTTCTGCATCACGTTTTTCTGGACATTTTGACTTCAAGCGATGCGTAGATAGAGAAAGTATTTTAAGAGCATTGTAAGGGAAGGATACTCTGATATTAATGTGTGTACGGTCGAAATAGTGGACCCATGCTTCATCGGCAGTTCTTACTGTGTTTAAAAAGTTTGGATACTTTGCAATTATTTTTTTTTTCACTCATAACACACCTGAACTCTGGCTAACAATTGTTCTCTCGTCAGGTGATGAGGTACCCGTCTGGAACACACACGGTGCAGCAGTAATTTGTCGCGTAGAATGCGAATTGCTGACGTTTTTGAAATATTAGTTGACGCCGCTATATCTTCACACGTCATTTGTCGATATTCCTGCAGATTGCCCAAACAGTGTTAACAAAACGCTTCGTAATAACACTTTCAGGTTGACTAGGCCTAGGAGCGAGTTCTGCCGACAAACGCCCTTTTCGGAAATCATGGTGACATCTAAATTTCGTTAACTCACCCAAACATTAAAATGTAAGTTTTTTCATTAAATCAACTGTTTTTGGAGCCGTTTTACCCAAACGATAGCAAACTTTTATCGCCCAACGCATTTCGTTTCTTTACTCTGAATCACTCACCTCTATAGCTGTATGAAAAAATGCAGACGTACCTTAAACAACTGCGCCATAACAAAACCAGAATCATCTGCCACGACTAATAATTGTTGCCATAGATACTTCCTTATTTCAGTTAGTCATCTGCGTGATTACTTTACCCCTTCGCACTGTTGCCAACTCAAGGAAAAAACTCTCAGTTTTTATGGAACGGCCTTTGTAGAATGAACTGAGAAAAACAGAATTTTCCGAATTTTGTGCAAGGTATTTGTTCTTGACTTTTCGCTTGCCTTTTATTTCGAAAATTCCCTTCCCAAGCTTCAAAATTAACTCTTCCAGAGTTCGTAATATGAAACAGAAAATAAATGTGTCTCTTCAATTCGTCGCGTTTTCAACTTTTAGTTACATACGCTGCTCTATCATTTATATATGGGCACCCCTCTATTGATAGTGAATTAGGTCTTTCGCAAGAAGCACGTCGTAAATCCCCACTGTCAATACGCCTTATGATAATTATGAAACATCAGCACAATTTAATGCAAGATGCCTCCATACGTGACTTTTCAGCGGCATTAAATATCTACCATGCTGACGGTTGAAGATGTGTTATGCAAATATATAAACGGACTTTGTCTGAATCTGGAAAGAAACTACCCGATGAGAAGAGAACTCTGCAATTACAGTCAGCTCACAGAACGTAAGAGGAGAACTCTGCAAATTACAGTCAGCTCGGAACACAAATCAACGTTGTCTCAAATCATGCAAACCTTATGTTAGGATTTGTACCTGATGTTAGCATTAGCACAGTGTGCAGGACGCTGTACGACATGAATTTACCTGGGCTGAGCAGCCATCCGCAAGCTCCTAATTTCTTTGAATAATGCCATATGCCGTGGTGTAAGGAACGTCGATCTTGGACTGTAGTCCAACAGAAAACCGTGCTTTTTGACTGGACGCGTCACGGGACACAGCCTACCAGTCTAATGGTTGTTCGTGGAGATGGCAACTGTCATTAGAAATGCACCTTCTGGGCTGTATCGTCCCAATAAAGTTTAGTGGAGTCAACATGACGTTATGGAGCAGTTTCACGTCGTTCGGTTTGGGCACATTAGTCGTTTAGGACAAAATCATGACTTTTGAGCTCTACCTTGACGTCCTGGAAAATCATGTACTTCCAAAGTTGTGGTAGCACTTTCGGGGAAAGCCCACACTTCTATCGTCAGACCGACGCACCATATCCTTCTGCTGACGTTGTTACAGATTCATTTGAGGAAATGGGTGGCAAAATATTAGACTGGCGAACTTAGTTTCCTAGCGTGAACCATATAGAAAACCTCTGGGACAAATTGAATCGTCGTGTTCGTGGAAGAATTGAATGCGCAACAAAGAAAGCTGAACTAGTGTTTGCTTTGATGGCCGAATAGTCGAACATATCGAAGGACATTCACAGAAAAGCTGGTCGAGAGTACTCCACGAAAGACTACAGGCCGTCATAAGGGACAAAGGTTTTAGCATACAATATAAAAATTCTTGTAAATCAAGATTTTGTGCAGACATGAATGTGTGTCCTGTTATTAATGCCATGTCAGTGTATAAATCGTATCCAGTTAAGCATATGGTTTGGGTTTCCTTTCCGTCACGCTCTATCTCGTGCAAAAACGGTACTTCTGTTTTGAAATGTTGATTTGCTTAAAGAGTTGCATAAGGTAGGACGTATTTCCTTCCATTCTCCGATCGTCAGTTGAACTGTCTGTCCGCCCGCCAAAATTACACTTCCGCTTCTAATGGCGAGATTGTAGAAATGCGTTATGTGACTGGCAGACGAAGCCATGCGCACACTATTAATGTCTGTCCTTCCATTCACCCATTAGTCTGCCGGACTAAAGAAAAATACTTTCCCTTAAAAAGGTCGGATTGTTAACATTAGTTCTCTGTCCTATAAAGAAATACTTGAGCATAAGTTCTCAGACAAAACCGCTGTTAGTGGCCAATTTTTATAGCTACAGGCCGAACGACAAACAGATTAATAAAAGAAAAGACCTATCTTGTTACTCTCTGCACTCCTGTCTTTAGCAGACACAGATGGAATTTCTTCCCTCTGATAATTGTAAGCAGATGCATCATTTTTGTGAACGGACTGAGAGACAATTTGACCCACTGCTTGACAGATGTGGAAATGTTTGAAATGTTATGCTCTTGTTTTTCTTTATTCATCAGAGAAAGAAATTAATAATCGATATTTTGAAGCGGATATGTTGCTTCTGCAGCCGAATAGAGACGGACGAAGGTAGGGCCAGATATTGACAATCTTTGGCGTACTCTTTTCTATCCATCACAGAACAATGTTTTTAATCTTCAGTGTGCTCGTTAGATAAGGAGATAGAACTATTGAGAATTGGCGGACAGACAAACTGGAGAATTGTTGGAAAAGAAGGAGATAAGTCTGAATTATTATGCATCCGTTTCGCCATCTTACAGGGAGAGACCAACTGACGAATGGTCGCACAGGCGGAGATATATCTGAAATACTAAGCTGATGTTTTCTGCTATAGGGCAGAAAAGGAATTTTTAATTTTTATATGGTTTTGGTTGATTTTCCGTCCGGCTGTATCTCATGGAAAAATTTGACATTTCGAAGAGGAAGTTTCAGTTCAGCAGATGGATAATCAGGTGGAAGAAGAGGCACCAATAATTTTGTGCGCATGCTCTTATCTACCGTATGTGTAGTTCCTTCCGTCCATACTCAAAAATAAACTTTCAAAAATTAACGTTTCAAGAGGAAATACCTTTCTTACAGATAAGAAAGTTACCGGTGGAAAGAAATCGCAAACAGTTTGCTTTCCTGTTTACGATTTGTATCCAATACTCTAAGTATTTGTTTATAGGTGACGAATAGACGCATAACCAAAAATAACTCTTTCATAATTTAAAATGATGTCCCTTTTTTTCGTAGAATACAGAAGGTGGGCGGTGTGAAAAGACAAATATGAAAATTCACGATATTTGTTTACTATTATTCAGCTGGAAATTTTTAGATACGAAAAAAAAAGTATTTAAATAACTACATTTTCAAAAAAAGTAACGGATGTTTCCATGCCAAAACATTTTATCCCTTCTTTTCTTCAGGCTAATGTGGCATATTGTTTTTTCATTTAATACAGTTAACAACCTAGTTTGTCTTTTCTTCGCACAGAACACTTCAGTTTGTTTCTAAAACGGCATCTATCTTTTTCTTTGCATTGTGTGTGCTTATGTACAAGATTTTCAGTGCTAATCCTTCAGGAGTAAAATGCTGAACGCACTGTTTCTGTGGTATACGAATGATGTACCTAAAAGCTGAAAATTACATAAAGCACTGTTGAACTGACTATTTTATTTTTTCACACTGAGTCACATGATCTGGAATTCGGACTTTCCGCTAGCATGTGGTTTTTCTGAAACAAAATAACACCTCTTTTGAAAAATGCTTCATACTAGTATTGTGACCGTTTAGTCAAGAGCCAGGAAGGATTTATGTGGCCCAGCGAGTGCAAAAGCTTACTGAATATTTTCTATTTACATACACTGACGGAAACAAAATCCCAACACCACGAAAAAATAGTTGTAGAGGAATGCAGTGGCGGCAATACATTTGTATAGGTAACATATTTAATCGATTAAGGTTTCAAGATCACAGCTTATTGTAAGCGCGAGAAGAGCCATTTTAAATGTGAAATGCTGGTACATTAATAACCGGTGTAACCGGCAGAATGTTGAATGCAAGCATGCAAACGTTCATGCATTGTGTCGTACAGGTGCTGGATGTCAGTTTGTGGGACTGGAGTTGTCGTCCAATGATGTCCCATACGTGCTCGATTGGAGAAAGATCTGGTAATCTAGCAGGCCACAGCAACATGTCGACACTCTGTAGAGCATGTTGGGTTACAACAGCGGTATGCGGGCGAGCGTTATCCTGTTGAAAAACATCCCCTGGAATGCTGTTCATGAATGGCAGCACAACAGGTTGAATCACCAGACCGACGTACAACTGTGCCGTCAGGGTGGGTGGGATAACCACGAGAGTGCTCCTGCTGTCATAGGAAATTGCTCCCCAGACCATAACTCCAGGTGTAGGTCCAGTGTGTCTCGGCCGCAGACAGGTTGGATGCAGGCGCTCACCTGGCCTCCTTCTAACCAACACACGGCCATCACTGGCACCCAGGTAGAACCGGCTTTCATCAGAAAACACAGCAGATCTCCACTCCGTCCTCCAATGAGCTCTAGCTTGACACCACTGACGTCGCAAACGGCAGTGGTTTGGAGTACTTGGAATGCACGCTACAGGTCATCTGGCTCGGACCTTTCCTTCAAGTAACCGATTTTAAACAGTTCGTTGTGTCACTGTGGTGGCAACTGTAGCTCGAATTGCTGCCGCAGACGCTGTACGATGCGCCACGGCCATACGCCGTACACGGCGGTCTTCGCTCTCAGTAGTGCCACGTGGCTGGCCGGAACCCGGTCTTCTTGAGGCAGTATCTTCCCTTGACCACCGCTGCCAACAATCATGCACAGTGGCTACATTCCTGCCAAGTCGTTCTGCAATATTGCGGAAAGAAAATCCACCTTCTCGTAGCCCTATTACACGACCTCGTTCAAACTCCGTGAGCTGTTGATAATGGCTTCTTCGTCTTCTTAAAGGCATTCTTGACTAACATTAACACCCTACGTCGAATCTCAACGATAACTAACGCTCACGAACGTTACAGCGCGTTTTTACAGCAAGCCTGCTTTGCATGTTCCGAGGGGCGCTATTAGCGCCACACGTATGGGTCTAGCGCTAAATTCGCGTAGACGTCATCTTACAGATGTACTCTCACCGCCTACCAACTGTCGTTTATCTAACACAACCCCTTCTTGGTGTTGGGATTTTTTTCCGTCAGTGTATGACATAAGTGTCTCACAAAAGTGAGTCTTCCAAAATTCCAATGGTGGGGGCTGCGTGATGACGTCATCAAAATGGCTGCCGCCCTATTATGCAGTTGTCACATTTAAATATGCATAACGTCTCACCCGTTTATGGTACAGAGGTGAACTGCTTTCCGAAATATTTCAAATGTATTGAAAAATCCCTTTTGTAATCACAAATTCTTGTTAACTCCGTTAATTTTTGTGATAATTTCATTTGAACGTGTAAAATCAGTGTTCACATTAGTTATGTGTGACATTGAACCATGATTTACTCAAACACTGTAAGACCTTCTAAAGAACACTTAGGAACAAAAAAATTCCATTTTTAATGTGGACTCAGAAAATGAATAATAACATGAGGTTTACACCAGTGTTTTGGGAATCACAACCGTGTTAATCCAACTGCATGTGCAAGGCCTAGGCCTATGCCAGAGGTTCCCCATCTGTGCGTCGCGATGCCCCAGGGGGTCGCCGGTCTTGGTCCGGGGCGTCGCGACTATAAGGAAAAACTAAAATTTAGAATTTATAGCGAAACGCAACATGCAATCAAATTTTCAAGACATGTACATATTTTAAAGAAGAAATTGTAAGAAAAATGCGAAAGAAAAAAAGAAATACATCACACTGAAAATGGCATTCTCTTCTGGAACTCTGCCATAGTTTTGGAACAGTGTGGCAAAAGGAGTACCCAGAATTGAGTAAGAAAGCCATGAGAGTAATGCTCCCTTTTGCCAATTCTACTTTTGAGGGCAGAATTTTCAGCTCTGGTGGTAATAAAAGCCAGATATATAAGCAACATTAACGTTGAAAAGGAGATCCGCGTAGTTGCATCGAACGTTGTTCCCAGATTCGATGTTTTGTGTGACGAGAAACAAACTCCCCCATCCCATTTAGACACAAATACCTGTGTTAGGTAGTTCCTAAAATTACGGTAAAAATGTGAAAAGCAAATTAAGAGTGTTATCATTGTGAAAATTGGATATTGTGACATGTGAAGGGCGGAGCGGTCTCAACAATTTTGGGAACCCCTGGCCTAGGCGATTGCTGTGTGACGCCACGATGAAAGCTATGATCTATGAGATTAGTGGTTGGCTATTTTCATTCTCTGTGTACGGTGGCAGAGAACCAGCCGATGTTCAAATAGCTTATTCTCGTTTGTCTTAACGTCACAAAGCAATCCACAGGCCTTGCATATTTAGTCGACTTGCTACTACTGAATGACGTAGAAATTAATTTGCCAAGCACATTAAGCCGCTACCATGGTTCGAATATTCGTTAACATAATGAAGAAAAGGACGTTACAATGCTGACAAACCCTATATAAGTATAACCATCCCTGCGTGAGACCGCTTCAGTGGCTCAGTGATCCAAGTGCTGACCTCTGAACATTTGTCAGAGTGGGCCGTGTCCCGAGCTCAGGGTGAGGAATGTTAGCTCAGCTTGTATTATGGAACTGGCTCCCCTTTTCTCCAGAACATTTGATCCCAAGTTTGATATGTGCGACTGCTTATAGACCTAGAATTTCTCAGTGTGGTCGTCAAATACCGAAAAAGCAACAACAAAAAAACCTTCCGTGTATTAACATATCTTACTCAGACGCAAATCTTACTAAACTTCCATCGCAAACATGCATTTTCAAGAGGTAAATTCACGTTGAAAATCCTTACAATTGTGATCTGGAAAAAGAGGTTATCACCCAGTTTAGAGGAGAAGACTAAAAAGTGGCCTTTAAAGTAGCTGTCGCAACTGATTTTCAGGAATTATTTCAAAAATAAATGTGTCATTCGGAAATCTTCTCTGCTATCAATGTTCTTAAATTTGGGACGGGCGAATGTTTATAATACTCAAAGTTGATGATGGTGGTTGTTAAAACCCGAAAAAAAAAGAAAAAAATATATTGGCAGTTTGCCAATTTTCGATTATAGGAAAACGCTCTGTGGTAACTAAACCGGTAATTACTGTAACAGATTAATTAAATATCAGAAAAATTTTGAATCTTACTTCATATGTAAAGGAAGAATCCTCAAGAAAATATCTGCTGTATCATGGACTCACTTTAATACTTAAAAAACCTTTATAATTGAAATACTGTTTTTCATTGATTTCTATTAACAAATAAAATACAACTTTTTCCATTGATTTCTGTTAACTCATGAAATACAACTGGGTGTGTCCAACAGGTTTATCCATCAGTGTCGAACAAAAGAATATTCCGAATATTATGGATATGGAGAAAAAAATTCCATTTGAATATGGATATTATGGATATGGAAACAAACAGACGCCATAGCGTCTATTTATTTCCATAAACTTACATGATATACGAAAAAATATATGTGAATTTGTACATGGATTACAAGTACATGCCTTCGCACCTCACTTTAAAAATTCTATTGTTAAGCACAGTGACTACACATGGCGTTGCGATTTTCGGTCTAATGGATATATGATCAGTATACAAAACTGTCGTTCCCTTTTTTGGATTTCTACGTAGCAGAATTTAGGATAATTAGGATTTGCCTAAAACATTGTTAGTGAGATGAAGTTTAAAACTTTAGAGTAATACGGAGAAGAAATATTGAGCACATTGCTTTCCAAAGTAAGAAAACCATCTTCTGTATGGAGAGGTACGTCGAAATTCGAAAGAAACGATAGAAAACGTAGGTGTTTGACTCAGAAAGAGAGCGAGAGAAATTTGAACTTACTTAAAAAGTGTTTAGATATGCTTTTTGAAAGGATTGATATGAAGGTAAAATTTTGTATTGCAAAGGTGGCATTAGGGACTCAATTAACAAGAGATTAAAAACAATTCCAAATTTTCTAAAATTTTTCTTACAGACATATCTCATATTTCGCAAGGGCCCATATAAAACCTGAAAGCAACGACACTGGGTGCAAACAAATCTCAGACGAAATCGAAATGAAAGAAAATACTTTTTTAGTTAGTTTTTGACTTAGCAAATCGAACCAACGAATAATCTAATTTCTTTTTAAATCTGTGATCCTTAGTAAAGTACTTTTTCACGTAGAACGTATTATGTAAAGGTTAATCAAGAACATTTTAAAATAATCTATATTTTTTGTTTCTATTTTACATATAAAATAAAAAGTCACATATATATTCGTGCACTTAATATTTGCTTTTAATTTTTCCCAGATGATCGCAACACCGAATCATCGGTTGTGTCACTCGGAAATTATTTCTCTGTGTTGTGAGGTTTTAGTGTTAAGCGGTTTTTTCATTTGGTCATCAGCTTACTCATTGGGAGAAAGGCAAGGATCTGTGGAACGTGCATTAAGAAAGGTGGAACGTTCGGTAAGTTTATCCCGTTGAAAATGGTTGAGATCACAAAACCTTAAAACACATTATTTTCTCTTCTAGCGTAGATATGAAGGAGAGATAACCGCCGCGCGGGGCAGTGGTCTAAGGTACGGCTTCTGATCATTCGTCCGAGTTGGGTCTCAGTTCGAATCCCGGTGAGGATTGGATGTTGTGTTTTTGTTTTATCGCACTGGTGCTACCACTTCCCTGGAGTCAGTGACCCAAACTTAGAGACGGGAGACTGCATACAGCCCATTGAGTTGCTCACGGTGGTCATTAAACCTCCAATCAGAAAAAAGGAGAGATATCATACTTTGAAAGGCTCATTCAGCAGGAACTGTAATTTCGAGCGCCCAAAAATGACAACAAATATTATATTTATTTATAATTCATTTGTGCATTTTTTAATGCTGAAAACAGCACAGATTTACAGAAAATATTTCAGGTAATTTTTGAGTTTTCTTGTGAGTTCAAAGTTTACTGACCCAAATAATATTTAAAATCGGTGATGAAAAAACTCACAAAAATTACTTTGCAACGTTAACCTGTTACCAAGCAGATAGGATGGTAGATACCTACATTTTGGTCGTGGTGCAGGTTACAGCGTGAGCCTTGGCTATCGAGGAACACGTTTTAATTTATTTATTTACTGGCAGCGAGAACTAAGAGTACACGTATATCAATAGAAAATACTAAAAGATTCTTATGAAAGAATGAGACAACTTGTTTTCATCTACATGTAATTTCCATTCATGTAGTGTCTCTCATAACACCATCTGTAGGTTTGCCATTTTATGCCCATATGTCGCCGGTTTTAGGACTAGTTTTATGTAGCTAAAAAATTCAGTTAGGCGATTGTTAAGATCGGCGACCGATGAGTCTTATTCTGATGGTTCCACTGGCATACACGTTTGGATTTCATTTGCTTTCAAGCATAGATTTATTTGAGAAGATACACTGATGATGTGTAGAAAATATAGTAAGCAATCTCTTCTTATTCTTTCATCTTATAATACTTCTTTTTCTTCCTTTGGATCAGTAAAAATACTTTGGGACATAAATGAATTCCTCACCGGTGCAAATTAGATTTGAGTGATTCATTGTCAACCTTCGATTCTCATGGGAGTCATTAAGCTATCGAAAAACTTGTCTGACATAATCTTACAATATGAAGCGTAATGAAAAGCAAAACTTTGTCCTTCTGCGTTTCCTTCTTAACATTTCTTTTGAGATGTGTTATTTATTTCCTATAATAGAGATAATCCGTTTCTGAGTTTCTTTTTAAATAAATTATAAAAGCAACATTTGATGGAAAGTGAAGAGAAAATTACTAATGAGATGCTAAAATAAATAAACTGATGTTAATTTTGATACTTAGCGTGCTTTGCATTTTAGTTCATTTAATGACCACCCAAAGAGTTTTCAATAGCAACTGTTGCCGCTTTTTTCGCAAGGCTTAAGAAAAAAGTGGGATACTTCTCATTAGCAAATGAAATGGAACAAACGGAATGTGCTAACGCGTTAAAAACATTTAACCAGAGGATAAAAACTTGGAAATCGTTTGAAAAGGAACAAAAAGCGAGGCTCAGAATTACACGTTTAATTATTTCTCCGTTGTATACCCGGAATCACTGCCAATGCGATACCGAGATTCCGAGGAAATTATTTTTTTTCCCATTTCACATCTTAAAGCGTTAGATTCTGCATCAGCGTACCAGTGATAAAAAGGAACTTCTTAAAACCCATAAAACAAGAGCATTTGCCGCTTAAGAAATGGGAAGAGTGAAGAAAAAGTTAAAAAAAATGCGGGTGCTGTGCTCGGAACAAGATAAAAGAAGAGGCTTTTCTTTAATCCCTCCTCACAGCTGTTCGATTCTTAAGCCCCGTTTTCCTTAGGATCTCTCTCTGATAAGTATCCCCCATCGTTCCCATGAGCGCTATCTTCAACACATCTAACCAGTCACTCATAAAATCGGCGGAAATTAAACTTCTGTCTTCCCGTAAATGAGAAGATCAGTGGTGACTACAGCCAAGGTTAGAACATCCTTTCCAAGAAATGTCATGGAAACCTAAAAATACTTTTAGCTTACCAGTATCATTCCGGATATGACCAATGGCCGAATTTAGAGCTTCGGCAGCATCCTGTGTTCTTGAACCCACGCGAACGATATATATGTTTAGAAAGAAAGTGCTCAGACGGAGAAAAATAACTTATCTTAATCCTCAGCTTTGTTTGGATGTTTTATTGTGAAGTGCAACTTTTTTCTGATAGCTTACAAGATGAACAAAATGCTATGTAGTAGATGCTGTTTTCAACATTTGGTTCTAAGAGCACTTGTGTGTTTCCCACGGCTCGTAGGGTTAGCTTGCATGGTGACACCTGACTGTGAAACTCCGTGTACGTACATATCCTTCACATTTTGGTTTTCGTTCGGAGTTTATGCCCGAAGGGAAACGCAAACAGAATGTTGGGACAAAAACGAAGTATGAATTTCCACTGGATATTCGGTAAGGTAGATATTTAAAAGACGTAATGAATCCCATGTGGTAATTTCCTGTTTCTCGGCAAAAATATGAAAGCTAAGAAGGCTCTGAATATCTTTTGAGTATAGCTAATAGCGTTGAGTGTTATCGCCTAATAGAAAATAACATGTAAAGAATAGAGACAATTTTTACATAATTCATGAAATAATCCAGTTTACATGAAATCATTTCTGCTTTTGGTAATGTTTCGCTTTTCATTTAGACACTCTCACGGAACAAAATCTGCACTCCTGAACTGTTTTTTTCCGATGAAGGATAACACCAAATTCTGATATGTAATAAACATGTGTTCTGATAAAAGTCACAATCATTTAGCCAAAGGCATTTTAAGGAACTTTCGTTTTCTTTAAATCGTGTATTCTTTATTATTCGAACACAAAATTAGAATTCGACGAAATGTAGAGCACAGAAATGCTGTAAAATGAATGGAGTCCCGTTTTCAAGATTTTAGCAAATTATCAATAAATGAATTTCAAAGAAATGAGGCTTTTGAAAGATGAGATGCAATACCAAGCATGGCTATTACTAAATCCTTAGTAGAGACTAGCAAAAAATCCGCATCTAAAAAAAGAGAAAGTACGTGAATAATATTGATCGCTGTTACAATATACCAATATATTAATACATTGTTTTCTGTACAGCGTCTAGAAATTGTGGTATCGTTGAACAAAATAATTACATTTACGCATCTAACGGATGATTGTACATCATGAAGGTTAGAAATGACATGAGAAACTATGGTCATAATTTCAGTAATGCATGCATAAAGAAATTCTCCAAAAGTAACCAGTAGTAGGCCAGGTAAAATTTCAAACGCAAATATACCGTCACGCCTCCTGAAGGGAAAATATGGCATCGGGAAATCAAATACTCTGCCAATTACCTCTATCGTAGTTGAAACTACCCGATGATAGAGTAACGTTTTGGGTCAGATAATTCAAAAAAGGAGATGTCATGAAATAAGCATCCCCAACTACATGAAACATTTTGCAGAAGACACAATTCTTAAATGAACAAACGTTTTCTTTTTCTTAATTGCAGCTATCAGTAGGACCTTTGAGATGGCGCTTTTAGAAGAAGAGATATATTACAGCGTAATTATAAATCAACGTACATTCATATAAACTGGTGTCAAAAATGAACGAGACAAATGCAAATTCGAGAATATGTCCAAAACTATACGACTGATTGCAAATAATGTTTAGAGATTTGTGCAAGGGGAAACGCTAATTCGACGTACAAAAGCAACATTGTGCTAGCTCCATGGAAATATGCAAATGACGACCTACGTCACCGAGCTGGCAGGATCACAACTTTGATAAACAGGACGACCGATTGCAAACATTTTTCAGTGACATGTATGTGCAAGGAGAAACATTAAGTTGGCGTACCCAAGCAACATTGTGCTAGCTCCTATGGAAATATGCAAATGACGACTTACGTCATCGATCTGGTAAGCATGTGACCTTGCTGAACGGGACGACCGATTGTAAGATTTTTCAGAGACATGTGTGTGCAAGGGGAATCAGTAAGTCGACGTTCCCAAGCAACATTGTGCCAGCTATGCAAATGACGACTACGTCATGGAGCTGGCAGGCACGCGACCTTGATAAACGGGAAGACCGATTGTAAAGATTTTTCAGAGACATGTATTTGCAAGGCAAAACAATAAGTCGACGTACCCAAGCAACATTGTGCTAGCTCCTATGGAAATATGCAAATGACGACCTACGTCATCGAGCTGGCAGGCATACGACCTAGCTGAACGGGACGACCGATTGTAAAGATTGTTCAGAGACATGTATGTGCAAAGGGAAACGCTAAGTCGACATACCCAAGAAACATTGTGCTAGCTCCTATGGAAATATGCAATATGCAAATGATGACCTACGTCATCGAGCTGGCAGGCACGCGACCTTGATAAACGGGACTACCGGTTATAAAGATTTTTCAGAGACATGTATGCGCAAGGGGAAACACTAAGTCGACGTATCCAAGCAATAATGTCTAGCTCCTATGGAAATAGGCAAATGACGTCCTACGTCATCGAGATGGCAGGCACGTGACCTTGATAAATCATCGTTCTGAGCGAAGTGCGGCAATTGAAGCTTGAGTTCGACTGTTATAGGAACAATGGCTCCCCACCATCGTTAAAAATACATTTTACGGTAGAGGGCGATCGGTATATTGGTATCAAAGCAATCCAGCTGAGACGACTGATATGTCGAGGCAAGTGCTCTCCAATCTTCGTAGTTTGTTCCAGGAAACCGATACAATAACCAGAAGGCCGGGACAAGGACGATCACGAGCTAAAAAAGTCAAGACGACCGGCATGTGTCTCTAATAGCTCTCCGCCATAAGGAGTCAACAGCCAGGCAACTATCGCAGGAGCTCTCCTCTGCGACAAGAACCGCGAAATCGAGGCAAACAGTTTAGAGATAGCTCCACGAGAGAGGTCTGTATGCAAGGAGACTCCACGAGAGAGGTCTGTATGCAAGAAGGCTCCACGAGAGAGGTCTGTATGCAAGAAGGCTTCACGAGAGAGGTCTGTATGCAAGAAGGCTCCACGAGGGAGGTCTGTATGCAAGAAGGCCAATGTTCTATACCACACTTGCCGCATCACACAGAAGGGTCCGTCTGAATTCGGTACGAAAACATCCCCCGCCCCCTGGACCCATAATAAATGGCCTGTGTTCGCTGTATTGACGAGTCGCGGCACAGGCGAAACACGGATTATCGAACTGTGCACATTTAGAGAGAAGCGGGAAGTCGAAATCTTCACTATAACATCAGGAAAATTAACCACTAAAGTAGTGGGGACTTCTGGTTTGGGGCTGGCATCACGTTGGATGGACGTACGTCGCTGCGCTGCACATGTTTCGAGGAGGCATCTTGGCTGCTGCGCGATAAAGGTATGAGATCTTAGAGCCATATGAACAACTTTTCAAGGGAGCTGTTGGCCGCCAGTTTGTTTCTATGGACGATAACTCCAGGTTCCATTGGTCTCGGCTATTCTACAAATACCTGGACAGTGAGTGTATTCACAGGATGGAGTGGCCCGCGAGGACTCCGGACGTAGACCCGATTGAGCGGGTCTGGAATGCCCTTGGGAAAAGAAACTGCAATCCAGCAGCCCCCTCCTCAAACTCTTTAGGTACTCCGATGCGCCTTGGTAAAGGAGTGGCACTGATTTCCTCAAACTCTTATTCACAGGCTTGTAAACAGCACGAGGACAGACTGCGCGAGCTAAATCGCTGTGCGGGGTAATCACACTCCTTATTAGCTCCTCGAAATTCCCGCCACTTGTTAAATTACTTTGTAACGCATAATGTATTTTAACTTTCCTTTTGAGTTTCTTTTTCTATGTAAATTTGAGTTCGTTCTCTTAGACATTTTCAAACCTTAACATTGTCTTTTCCCTCGAACGAGAATGATGTTGGCAACACACTGAGGCTGGAATAAGTGACGTATGTGTGGCCGGATAAGAAGAGATATAAAAAAGGTAATGCAGCGGTTGTTTACGGTGATTAATGTTATTGACGATAGATGTGCTGTTATACTGCTGTTATGGTGAAAAAATTTTGAAGGTTGAAGTTATTTATCAAAAGAGACTATATTTATGCTGGTATTGAAATTGATATGGAAATTATAGAAAATTTAAATTTAGGAGATGGGTGGATGCATTTCGAAACAAAAATATTTTCTAAGTATTAGAAGGCCATGAACATCCTAAACAAAAATGCATCTGAAAATATACATTCCACAAGAAGTTATTGGAAAGTTTGCGTTGTTTGTGTTCACGCAGAGTTGAGTCACCTGAAAGTGCAAAAATAAGTGAGGATTGACGCATGTGTATGAAAAGGTGTCACTATAAGTCATAGGATAAAATGTACTCGTTCAATAACAACTTGTGGAGGCGGTGAAAGTCAATTTAAAAGGATAGGACAAAAATTGCAGTTATGAAATACCTTATAATACCAGGATTCGGATCGATAGCCTTAGTCAAGCTAAGGTGGGGTACATGGGACCAAGTCATGGAAGACAACAGCACACAAAATTTTTCACACTGCACTAATTTTGGACTTTTTTTTTAAAGGCTACTGCCTGTATTTATTATTTTTCTTTAAAAACTTAACAAAATAATTTAGTAGACAATCAGATGGTATTTCCTTTTTTGTTGTTTGCTTAAACACAGCAGAATAAAAACAGAATCTCAATTTCTTTTCTATTTCTCTTTGGCCACTGGCCTTATGAACAGCACAACTTGACATATTTCAACACAGTTGGTTTGAACACTAGGCATTGACTTTATGCATCCAAAATTATACTACGCTTCACATAGCTTACACAAAAAAGATACTGGATTATTTTTAATTCCACAAGGTGGACAAGTTCTGTTCTTTTGAAACGTACTCTCTTCTCTCTCACCTAGTTAGCTCAATGACAAATTTACAATTTTACACTTATTGATTTAAATTTACTGCACCTAAACAATCTTAGCAAACTCTGCAATCTCCCAGACCAGCTTCGAAGACTTCAATTTAAATTTACAGTTATAATAAGAGCCACAAATTATACATTAACCAAATCTACTATCTGAAAGTAAACAAACCAAGTAAATTATCCTCAAAACAGAATTTACACTGAGCACAAGCATTAATTAACATTACATAACCTATAGAACTATCCTGAATGAACCTACTTTACTTATAAAGAAACCTCACTAATTAACTTAAAAATTATCACTACTCATAGCATGATCAACATAATTCAGAAATTCAAACAATCTTCTTGCACTAGCTTGCTCATAAAAATCACCTCACTCTGCACTTCACATAATAGCTCAAGATACTTAATAACTCTATACTGTAAACAAAAGCTCAAAATACCAATTAACTAAATTTCCAAACCAAATATCAAGTTCACTAACACCAACAACCAGAATTTAGAATTTACATCCCTAGCACTACAGCAAATCATAAACAAATAAATTTAGATACTTTAAATCACCAAACAAACTTAAATTTAACACCTGCAGTGAATTACTGAGGTAGCGGTGAGGCAAATACTCTCAGTTCAGACACTACCCTGGGTTTTTGAGAACCAACACAGGAAGAAAATACCAGTCAGGCTGAAGGCGTGAAATTGGGTCGTGAATCCAATTTCAGCCTAGGCAAAGGGAAAGGAAAAATCCTCAAGTGTGACACATCATCATCAGGTACAGAATTTCCTCTAACATGATCTCGCCAATTATTGAAGCAACGCCCGACCGACCCTAGCTGGCAGTACATATCTCCGTGAGCAGCGAAACTACTGGGGGGGGGGGGGGTTGAAGACAAGTTTTCCCCCAAAAACCACGTCCTCAGGGCTCCCCTTTTCGAACCAATGCATGATCCCACCTTGATCAACCACGCCTGCAAGAGCCTGTCGTACTTCAACCCTAAATACTCCAGGCACATCCGGCACAGAACTAACACAACTATATCCCAGGAAAATTCACTTATCTCTCTATATCCCAAAAATCCAAAATCACTATATCCACATATATCCCAGGAAAATTCACTTATCTCTCTACACATATATCCCAGGAAAATTCACTTATCTCTCTCCACATATATCCCAGGAAAATTCACTTATCTCTCTCCACATATATCCCAGGAAAATTCACTTATCTCTCTCCACATATATCCCAGGAAAATTCACTTATCTCTATGTCCACATATAGCCCAGGAAAAATCACTAGCAAGGAAATTCCTCTGTACCATGGCAATGCGCAGGTCCACTTCAGACAATAACACTGAGCATTTACATAACCCACTAAATATTTTCATCTTATTGAAAATTAAAATTACAATTTAGACTCTTTTTGTAAAAACAAGAAAATTTAGGCCAAAGAAAAGAACAATTAATACTGGAACTGGTGAGCAAAAGTGTCTTCTCAACACATGATGTTCATTCTTTTTGTGAAATACAAAACTTGAGAACCCAAATACCTCAACTTCTATTTTGCACATATCGCATCCTGGTGAAAATTCCCTACTCAGAGCCCTCTGCCCTAGGACAAGTTCCCGGCTTGCCCTAAGATCACCCCTTTCCAATGGGAGATTAACACTCATCTGGAGCATGTAAAATACTGGTCCTCAATTAACACTCCTACCATCTCAATTTCGACACTCAACACTCCAAGAATGTAAACAACACTTTAGGATTCTAATTTCATCACACTATAATATGTTCCCAAAATCCCAATATAAATCATCCCATAATTTATCTTCACTCAAAAAAAAAATAACTCAACGCTGTAAAAGACTAGAGAGAAATGTTTACTATTATTTTATCACCCACGACATCACAATAACACTGCTTTTCAATTATCACATGCCCAACTAAACTATTATCGATGCACCAAAATTCACTGTGCCCAAACATTAAACTAAATTTTTCCGATACATTAAAATTTACTGGCCTGGGGAGTTGCTAAAATACCAGACATGACAACACAAAAAAAAAACATAAATGAAAGCATTTTAAACTCCCCTCTCTTTTTTCTTTCTTTTTCTCTGAACGCATACCTGAGGAACTAATAAATCCTAATTTTGAAAGCTGAACGACAACACAGTCATAATCAGAGGCAAAAAAAAAACTTGCTCTTTTTCTTTTTGTTTCTTATGCTCAGCTCGAAGTTTAGGTACCCTGCGTGGGATGTTATATATCAATACAGAAAGATATGGACTAAAACATTACCTTCGAGCTGGCGTTCTTTTTTTCTTTTTGTTTTCACCACAGTTTACAGTCCTGGCACAACCACAGTCTTTTTTTCTTTCCTACTGCAGCAGAGCATCGCCGGAGCCAGCAGGTACCTCCCATTGTGGTGGACTGATGGTCATCAAAAAGCCGTCAAGCAAAAAAAAAAACTCCTGCCCAAACTTTGGGAGGAGATAGAACTGTTTTTGGCCTCTCTCCTCCGGCATTTGAAGCAGGCCTCCTCCTCCTTGGGGCAGCAACCGCATGGAGAGGTGTAGATGCTGTTGGCGGTATATCCTTAAGGGAGAAGGCATGTCTTGCCTTCCTCGGCTAAGTTCTCTCCAGGGCGAAGTTTCCGGACGGCGGAAGGCTTCTTTATCGGCGTGCTACAACGTCAACCCCTCAAATGCGAATACGAATAACAGAGCCAGAGTGTCCCATTGTAGTGGACTGGTGGTCAGCAAAATGCTGCCATAACAAAAAACTCTTTTTTTCTCTGTGGTTCTCTCCCGCCAAAAGGCGAGGAGAAAAAAACTCCGCCGTCCCCTCTTTCTCTGACGGCCAACAAGAGGATCAGAACAAAAGTGACTGAGTCAAGCGTCTCAAAGTGTCAAAGAAGTCTCGCGTGTTGGAAAAAAATGCTGACCCCTGATTGGCTGACCTTTTCCCTAGTAACAGCAATTCTCTCCCACGCCTCAAGTGACCTCTGACCTTCACACGTAGGGACCAAGCCTCTTGACCCTGAGGTCTAAAAATAGATGCTGTTGCTGAATTCCTTACCCAAAAAACGAAAAGATGTTGCACTTTTGGGCGACTTTTCACGACGTTGGGAAATGAGGAACGCAAAATGGCGAAATGAAGAATTCTTGTTTTGCAGAAAATCACTAATTTTAATTTTCTTTTTCTCTCGTTCCGTGATGTTAAACTAAAATTAATTTTGATTCTCTGAGGTGCACACCTACTCGCCTTTTCCTATCGCGATAAAAGAACAGATAAAATAATTATTTCCAAAAGCCCAAAATCAGTTTATTCAAATATTATTATCTTTTTCTATCTTTTTTTTTTCATTAACATGAAATTTTGTTTTCCTGGTTGTGATTAAGACAAGCGAATTTTGCGCACGAATTCCCCTGCCTTTCAACCAGGAATTTTCTTCTAACGTATGTCATGGGAGAAAATTTTGCATTAATTAATCTCTGATAAACCAACAGAAAGTTTGATCAGGTCTCTCTGAAATTCACCAGAGGTTAAAATTTTCGCCATGACACTGCGATTGGATGTTAAATCACTGATACTGTATTGAGTACGCCAATAAACCGGATGTGAGTGTGGAGTACAAACCATGCAAGCAAAATAAACGTATTTGTAAGTACTACAATTGACTTTTTCTTGTAATGCGTATGAGTACCTACTAATATTACATTGACTTTAGCACACATAACGTAATTACTGACGTAAGGACTCAGTTACAGCGGAAAAACGATTACGTTATAACTTTTGGACTGCCATGATTTCACACGCATGCTTCTTTCTCATGCAAGGATGGCATTCTTGTTCTGTTGCGTATTACTGATTTATCGACATACGTATTCCCGTACCAACTGTCATGCAACTCTGCCGTGTGGATTTTGCGTTATGTATGATTTTGCGTTTGTCACGTTAATTTGGGATACCAATGTATTTTCGCAGAACTATTCATTTGCTCCGACTAGCGACAAATTCGCACAAGGAAAAAATGCAAGGAGATTGTTCCCCATATTTTGATATATAAAATACAAAATATATATTTCCTGCCCTACCTTTAGAAGTGTAGCTATGGCGCCAAAAATAAAAACAAACTTTAGCTGCCATGAAGAACATTGGAAATGACACAAATTCCAAAGCGTGTATTATTTCGCTAAGCCTCATATTTAGCAGTGCCGACTACGACACGAAAGTTTCGTTTCTGATTTACGGATGAGGATTATTATCCTGTCTATTTTTATAGAAGAAACGTCATTAATGACTTCAGAATTGCCAGAGAAGCGAAAGAAGGTTATCTCATTAAGAAACCATGTTGCGTTCAAGATGAGCTTTTACTATATTCAACTCAATGGCAAGTACACCGATGAATAAACTTAGAATTTTGGACCCCGTGAGTGCAATTCAGAAAGTGCCTTTAAGGTTACCAGTTTCCTGATAAATAGAAAACTGCCAAAGCAAGAATGCGAGCTTTTAAAGAAACACATGTGAGATCGCGCGATTTCAAGAATATAATTCAGCAAATCACCGTTTATCCAAAGCATGGTTGATGACCTTGTATCAATGTTTGCGCATATCTTTCGTCAGTTTAAGAAGAGATATCGAATTCCGCTTGACTAAAATTAAGTTTAATGCTTAAAAAATTCAAAAAACATATATACACTATATTGACAAAAGTCACCGTTAACCCCTTTAAAAGCAAATGAACGGATCCGCTGCGTTGTTAAGATGCGCGGTACATCTGCAAACAGTATAAAAACAAGCCTGCAGGTGTCGGCGGTCATATCCAACTGTAAGGTTGAGTGACAATGCCGCGGCGAGAGAGAACTGACTTTGAGAAAGGAAAGATTGTTGGGTGTTATATTAGTGGGTTATCCAAAAGAGAAACGGAGAGGCGTTTAAACATACCCAAGTCAACTGTTTTTGGATGTACTGAATAAGTGGAAGACACATGGTGTGCCTGAACAGCAAAACGTACCGGCAGACCAAGGAAAATCAGTGATAGAGGATGTCGAAGCCTCAGGAGAGTCGTTACAGCTAATCGACGGAGTACTGCCCAAGACCTCAGTGTACAGGTGAGTAAAACTGCTGGAACCTCGGTATGTACACGTACCATTCGCAGAGAACGTCATTCCATGCGTTACCGTGGTCGTGCGGCTGCTCATCAGCCTTTCATCTCCACTCGGAATGCTACTCGTCATTTAGCATGGTGTAAAGAGCATTTATCGTGGACCGCAGATCAATGGAAACAGGTCCTATGGACAGATGAATCCAGATACGCAATCCATCAGTCTGATGGTCATGTGAGCGTATGGCGGCCGCCTAGGGAACGTTATTTACCTCAGTGTACTGTTCCTACGGTCAAGTTCGGAGTAGTCAGTGTACTCGTTTGGCGGTGTTTTCCGTGGTATGGTCCCGGTCAATTGGTTATCGTGGACAAACCTGTTAACCAGCACGTCTACCTCAATATTCTGGGCAATTATGTCCTACCAATTCTGTGGCAATACTATGGAACCGAGCCTTGTTGGTACCATCAGGATAATGCACCGAGCCATAAAGCAAGTACTGTTACGGCGTTGTTTGACGATAATTCCGTATCTTGTGCAGACTGGCCAGCACAGAGCCTTGGCCTTGATCCCATAGAGCACCTATGGGATGAATTAGAAACCCACACAAGAAGTTTGGAACCAAGGCCTATTATTAAGCAACCATTAGGGGCAGTATTATGCACTGAATTGAAGCGCATACCTATCGCGGTGTTCGAAAACCTTGTCGAAAGCATGTCTCGATCGGTCAGTGCATGTATTAAGGCCAAAGGTGCTCCGACGCCGTACTAATGTATGTCAATCAATGCTATGTTGTGTTTCTCTTCTTGGTGTCCGATGACTTTTGTCAATATAGTGTAGACCAGCGTTGTACCGCAAGTAACGCAAAAGTGGGTATAACTTTCTTATTAACTGACAGAGGTCGTTCAAATTGCACATGTTGGTAGAGTAACTCTTCCTATATAGTAGCCCTTCTTCTTCATTGCAGATAAATAATAGATTCCAAGCAGAAGCAATGTACGGCCATTGAGTTTGAAGCCAATGAAGACACGTTGTTTTCGGATCTCGTGACAGAGGATGAAACACGGGCGTATCTTTACGATCTGGAAACGAATAATCAATCCATGGAATGGCGTCACACCTCTTCACCAAAGCCTAAGAAGTTCAAGATTCATATATCAGCACAGAAAATCAAGGTGACTGTGTTTCACGATCAGAGGGGTGTCTTTCTCGTTGATTTTCTGAAACGTGGCCGTACCGTGACCAGAGAGCATTACATTGAGACACTCAAGAAATTTAGAGAAGTCATAAGGAGGAAGAGACCGAAGAAGAATCTGAAAAGCATCCACATTCACCATGACAATGCCAGACCACACAAATATTGGGCAACAAATCAGTCGATCAGAAAATTATGCTGATCGGTGGTCCCCATCAAACGTACAACCCTTATCTGGCACCCACCGTTTTCCACCTGTTCCGTCCAATGGATGACAGTCTCCGAGAACAATGATTTGATGGTACAGATGAGGTGAAAGTGGCTGTGAAGAACACACTTGAACTTTTTCAAAGAGGATTCGCGAGGTGAGTTCAACGATGGCGCAAATGCATAACTTGTGATGCCGACTATGTTGAGTAGTAGTACCTTTGTACAATGAAAGATTTACTCTACCAACATGTGCAATTTGAACGACTTGTGTCAGTTAATAAACAAGTTACACGCACTTCTGCAATACTTTGGGTACAGCTCTCTTATATACACTGAAGTGCCAGAAAAAACTGGTACAGACATGCTTATGCAAAATACATAGCAACGTCACCTATGCGCGTACTCGGTTGTGTCCGCCAGTGCGTATATAAAGCGATAGACATCCTTGCCAGCTGTCAGAGCTGTTTTCGGCATGAGAATGACAAGTAATAACGATTTAAGTGATTTTCAACGCGGGGTCATAGTTGGCGCTCGTGAGATGGGCCATAGTATTTCGGAGGTGGAAACAAAGTTCGGAATTTCACGGACGTCCATTGCAATGTTGTACCGTGACTACAAGAATTCCGGCAAAACCTCCAACCTACGATACCAGTGTGACCGTAGGAAGACATTGGGGGAACGTGACTACCGTCGGCTGTCAAGAATTGTTTCATGCGATACGCGTGCAACACTCGCAGGTAACATCGGAATTCAATGCTGGAGCCGTAACAAGCATCAGCGTCCGTACTGTGCAAAGTACCCTGCACGATATGGACTTTGGTAGCCGACGCCCAACTCGAGTGCCCTTGATAGGCGCACGACACAGAGCTATGCGCCTCGGGTGGGCACGACAACACCGCCATTGGTCAGTTGATGACTGGAAAGAAGTAGCCTGGTATGACGAGTCGCGTTTCCAACTATATCGGAGAGATGGAAGGATTCGTGTGTGGCGCAAACCCCATGAAGCCATGGATACTACCTGTCAACAGGGAACTGTACCGGCTGGTCAGTAATGGTATGGGGTTTGTTTAGCTGGACTTCACTGGGACCCCTGGTACGTTTGCAAACATCTGTTACTGGCCAATGCTATGTGCGCATCCTTTCTGACGAGGTACACCCATTCATGTCCTGCATTCATGCTGATGGGGTAGGCCTGTTCCAACAGTACAATGCTTCTCCACACAAGTGTCGGGACTCCACATTATGGTTAGAGGAGCATTCATCTGAGTTTGGGGTGTTGCCATTACCACCCAATTCCCCAGACCTGAACGTGATAGAACACATTTCGGATGCCATATAAGGCGCTATCGAACACAGAAATCCGAGACCTCGGAATACACCCGGATTTTGGAACGCTCTGTAGGAAGTATAGTGTGCATTGCCTACAGCATATTTCCAGAAGCTAGTGGAGTCCATACCCAGTCGTAGTTCTGCAGTCCTGCGCTCTTGTGGGGGACCTACCAAGTATTAGACTGGTATACCATTTTTTTCTGTCACTTCAGTGTACATAATGATCGCATGTGCAAGCTGGTTTTTTTTTATTTTAAACAATTATGGTGCCCCTATTTTCTTGCTCTAAATACGTGCAACAGATTGCTGTAGAATGTTTCTGTAATCTTGGAGAATAGTGCGGTTCACATTCGTTTGAACATTTTGCCTCTGTTTCAGAAATTGTTTAACGCAGAAAGAGCACGCAAATAACGAAAATCTATTTAAAGTGTTATTTAACATTTCAGTGAGCCGTAAAAACTTATATGCCTCAAAATCACTCCATTTGTTTGACAATACGTCTCTCTCTTATGGAAAAGGTATGAACTCCTGCATTAATGTACGATTAACTTTTTTTCGATTGGAGGTTTAATGACCACCAGAGCAACTCAGTGGGCTACAAGGAGTCGCTCCTCTTTAGCCGAGAGACACTGATTCCAGGGAAAGGAAATAGCTAGTGCCATAAACACAACGTCCCTGCCTTACCGGGTTTCGATCCAGGACCCATTTCCTACGAATAGTAAAAAATGATTAAAGTAGAAAGCAAAAAAAAAAAAAAAAAAAAAAGGTTTCATTTTAGAAATTCAACAAAGCTAGAATACGAAACTCTTTTAGTGCTGTTTTATGAAAGCAAAGGCACAACCTCCATCGTCAGACAAGTTATCTCACAAGGGAAGGTTCTAGGTGGGAACACTTGAAAACAGACGAAACCCGGCTGACCCTCCTAATTCGATGGCGTTGAGTCTCTTGGTGATAGTCGTTTCCGTGTCAAGTCAACCGTTTGTTCTGCAGCGCCATCTAAAGTTCAAACGTTCAAGGACACTTGGGTTGCTTTTAAGGGCAATGAAAGTGCGAAAACTTTCTTAATGGACACAAACATGAATAATTAATGAAACAAGTACATAAATATCATATATTTCTAAATATGTAGGTGAGGAATGTCAACAAAATAATCAAAACAGTAGGAAAGTGAGCAATGGGAACAAGTTACAATTGCAAAGTTTTCACATTCACTATCATCAGTGTCTTTCCATTGGCATTTGAGCATTCCACATTGAAAGGCAACTTCGATTGCATTTTTGAATAAAACCTTCACTCCCGTTTCATAGCCAGCTGCTTGCCATGCACATATAAGCATAGATTGTAATACTGGTGAACATAATTGATTATAAATAACGGAATCCAGCTTTATGTTCAAGCGTCAGTCATAGAACTTGTATTGGTTCTGATCTAGTCGATGTCTCACAAAGTCTACCAATCTCCTGAAATAAACTTTGTACTGACGGAAGAAGAACACATCCAGGGGCTAAACATAACATGTTGTTTTTGGTGGTATAATCTTTAGAATGATGTTTTTATCAGGAATTGCATCGTACAAAACCTTTTCATCTTTGTGACCACCCCATGAATGTAAAAGTAAGAGTGACTTATCTTCAATATAAACATCCAAAACTTGGGAAAGAAACCTGGCGAAATGTGTCTTTTCCATTTTACCACTTTTACTTGCGTCCACAACTATGTCTCCGAAAGATTGTCACAGCTCATCGACACCCTTTTGCACCCTTGGAACCAATTTCCCTCCAGGTTCTTGGAAGCATATATATAATTTTGTCGCTGATTTTCCACACATAGATATAGCAACATCAATTGTATAGCTATGGGTAGTCTTATTTAGGGATTGAACAGTTGATAAAGTTGCCTTTTCTCCCTGGTAAGAAAGAGAACCCCGGGACGTGACTTCGTAATTAAAGTCACTTTGGTCCGTATTCCAAATTTTACTTGACTCTAATGATGCTGACACTTTAAATTCATTCACACCACTAACAAAGTCATCGGCGATTGTCTTTATATCAGCTTCGTCTCGTACATCTTTCTGCGTCAAAAAAGTTGTCACAGTGCGAAACACTATCCCATGTTCTTTTTTAAAAACATGTGTGACGTACCTGCCAGCAGGACGCACATGACATAAAGGCAGATAGGAATCAGAATACATGTCTGCGTAGCTCAGTTGGTAGAGCTGCTTGTTCCGGAATAAGCGTACTCGGGTTCGAATCCCGGCGTAGACCGAAAATGACGGAGAAATTTACTTCGTTATAATGGCGCCCGAACTACCCGGATGACCCGACCGTTCAAAATCTCGCATTGGTGTGATGTTATTTCCACACCGCGAGATAGGAAAAATCAGGGAATCCCTTCTCCAGTGCTTCGAAAAATAAATGTGTGTGACGTTGCATTCCACACACCAGATTGACTGGGAGTTCTCAAGTGCACGTTCTACAGTGGTTGTCTGCCTGCAGCGATTCATGGTCACGGCTGATCCGTGGGCCATGCCCCCGGCCCTCTTTCGGGGGGGGGAGATGTGACGTACCTGCCAGCAGGACGCACATGACATAAAAGCAGATAGGAATCAGAATACATGTCTGCGTAGCTCAGTTGGTAGAGCTGCTTGTTCCGGAATAAGCGTACTCGGGTTCGAATCCCGGCGTAGACCGAAAATGACGGAGAAATTTACTTCGTTATACATGAATGAATTTCTTTGATGCTTTGAAATTGTTCAACCCAACATTCGTGGCTGCTTCTAATGCGAAATTCTGCAAATGCCAATAATGAATAGGTGTACCATAATCTCGAGCTTCCCTGAATCTTGCTAGTATGCACTTCTTTATTGCCTCTACTTTATCAAAATAATTGCCACCGAAGACATCGCTTTGACAGGCTGCTCTCCGTTTTGCTGCAGTATGCGCTAGAATCGTTGCGGCATTTCTTTTAGAGCCAATACTTTTCATCTCTTACACAAATTGTCGTAGGACATTTTCTTCTCGTGATGAGCATCGTAGATTTTCTCCATCACCTCTTCCGTAATTACTTGAAGAATGATTGTTCTTTGTGACTTATTTTCTGGTGACACCTCACATTTACTAGTATCTGTCGATGGGCCTTCTTGGACTGACTGTCCACTTTCGTCGTTGTCATTCTCCATATTTTCTGTTCCCTCAAATATATTTTCGGAGAAACAGGTTTTTGGATTTTTTTCAAAATATATTTGAATATAACGTCAGGAAGCTATGCAGAATCGTCATCTCTACTAATGTTTTATTAGAGAATAGTACATAAGTCTGACTCCAGTCACAAGGAATCATAAAAAGTCCCGTGGTACTTACAGGCAACAGAAAGATGCGGAATAATCTTTCATTCGAACACAAAATCTTACCTTTTCAATCAAGCAATATACATTATTGTTTGCGAAAATTGCAGCACCATAAAGGACTACTAGTATTATATTGAAACTTACAGCATATGAATAACAGGTTGGGACATGCAAATGATTAAAATGTCAGTGAAAATGCGCATGCGGTTTTGGAGCAGTGTCTTCTGAAACGTCCGGTATTGGGAATAAAGGGTTTGCTCGAACGGGATGTTGCAATCAGTGAAGAGCCGGCACCGAGTTCAAAGAGTGTTTCTTGTATCTCACTATGCCTCGTCGCCGAAGAAGTTCGCATTATGAACAACTGACGGACTTTCAGCAAGAAGGATTGTAGGCATGAGAGAAGCTGGATTTTCCTCCTGTGAAATTGGCACTCGTAGGGGGGGGGGGGCGCCAATACAGCGACGCGAACGTAGCGTCAGTGGACAAATAAGTCTCGGACGCAGATAAATCCGGGAAAATGGACCGCTAAATCGCACGGCTTCACCGGATGACCCACAACTCTACCGCATGTCATTTACCGATCTTACAGCGGCATCCACATTGTTACCCCAGCAGTGGAGCACTGTCACAAGCCTGGCTTTGTCTTCCAACACAGTTCGAAGTCGTCTGCTTAACAAAAAACTGGTCGATAGCGCCCCATTGCTGCGCACTCCTTTTACCCTCAATTACAGACGCCTCAGGTTGCAATGGGGACTCGAGCAGAGACATTGGGGCGCTGATGGGCAGCAGATCGTGTTTTATGACGAGTCACGATTCAATTTGATGCACCATGAGGGTTGGTTAGGTATTCGAAGATATCGCGGTGAACGGCACCTTGCAGCGTTATACAGGTCCATAGCCAAAGGTCACGGTTTGGGGCGCCATTAGGTTCGATTCGCGATCTAATGCGAATGAGGTAACCCTCAACCCTTAGCCATACAAGGTCTGACAATTACGTAATGAGACTGGGTGAAAAAACATTTACTTACCCTTTTAATCAACTACATCGTGATCAGCTTCGAAGTAGTTCCCTTGAGCTTGCACACATTTATTCCAACGGTGCTGCCATTGCAGGTAGCAGCAGCTGTGGAACGCAGCAGCTGAGACACTCTTCAAGGCCTGCGTCACAGCCTTTTGGACATCTGTTGCTGTGTCAAAATGGCTTCCATTCACAACTGATTTCAGTTTTGGGAATAAAAAAACGTCGTAGGGAGCCATGTCGGGTTAATAAGGAGGATGCGGTAGTGTTGCATTTCGCCGTTCTTCTCGCTGTTGTTCTGTGAGATTTCTTGCAACCAATTTCGCACAAATTTTTCTCATTCCCAGATCTTCAGTCAGCAATCGGCGAACACTTTCGCGATTCATGTTCAGTTCTTCCGCTATCATTCTCACTGTTCATCGCCTATCGCGTCACACAACTTCACTCACCCGGGCTGTGTTGTCCTCTGTCCGTGTGCTTGTCGATCGCCCACTCCGGTGTTCGTCTTCCATATTCGTTCTGCGCTCACAAAACATTTTGTGGCAGTGGAAGACTTGTGCTCTTGACATTACCTCATTGCCCAAAAGCCTGCTGCAGTTTTCCGTACGTTAACGCTGCATTTTCACCGAGCTTCACACACAAAAGATGACATACTGCCGCGCAATATTCCGCGAATCCATTTTCCTGACGAGGAGCACAAACACAACTTCCCAAGCCAAGCAGCTACTACACAATGAGGCCTTCCAGGGTGCTGCCACTTGGACTACGGGTGGTTAAGAACCAATGTCACACATATGTGGCGTACGAGGCTGCAGCGTTGCCAGAGCGCGCCCGACAAAATCAGTCTCATTACTTAATTTTCAGACCTCGTTTATCAGGGATGTTTAAGAGGCATAGGTGATACCCTTCCTTCAGAATTGTCCTGGCGCTATATTCCAGTAGGATAATTCTCGGCCACGTGTGGCCCGAAATGTCCAAGACCTCTTCCATGCACGGCAGATACCTCTTATTCGCTGGCCTGCATGTTCCCCGGATATGTCCCCAATCGGGCATGTCTAGGACATGGTAGCTAAACGACTCCTGTCAAGCGCCTCCGCCACTCAGCACAAATGAACTGTGGTCTCGCATAGAAGCAGTCTGGCAGGCTAAAGCCTCTTTCATTCAGCACAAATGAACTATGGTCTCGGACAGAAGCAGTCTGGCAGGCTCAAGCCTCTTCCATTCAGCACAAATGAACTATGGTCTCACATAGAAGCAGTCTAGCAGGCTAAAGCCTCTTTCATTCAGCACAAATGAACTATGGTCTCGCATAGAAGGAATCTGGCAGGCTAAAGCCTCTTCCATTCAATGCCACGTTGTGTGTAGGCTGCTATTGTTGCTCGAGGTGACTTTATACGATATTGAGTTTTGAAGCTAAAAAATCTTGTATAAATCTACAAACGAAATTCGTTATTTCCTGTTGCATGTGGAATCTCTGATGTAAATTTCATTTAAATAGCGCGATTCTTTCTTGGTGATGCAGTTTTCACAAACAGTAGTTTATGTAAAAACCAGCAGAGATAGTTAACAGGAAGAGATAAGTTTAACTTCTCAAACATACAAAACAAAGTCTGTTCAGTCGCACTACGAGGGTCGATCGTGATAAGAAAAGAAATAAGCAGAATAGATTTGCGTGATTTTATCAAATCGGCGTTAACTTCTCTTCATTCGGCTTAAGAGTCTGAATTACGCTTTAGTGCAACAAAGCACTGATTAAATTTCTTAACACTTCGCGATTTCTTTTGATTCATTTGCTGACACTTCAGCGATATCAATATCTCAAAACGATTTACAGAACAATAAATCAAATAGTTTTTTTGCCAGAATTTTCGTTTGACACGTGTTCTAGATGGCGCAGGTGTTAGATGACGTTGGATGTCATCCAGCTGTACCTATCCTTTCCTTTCAGATTTCCTCCCTTTGTACATCTGATGGAATTGAAGTCCAAATGAAAACGTTTCTACATGCTCCGAGGGTCTTCTAAAGATCTTCGTATTCTGCTAAATAAAAGCATTACAATTCATAAACAGTGACAGGTAAGCTCTTCAGAAAGTTTATGGGTGTGAATATGATAAAATTCTATGAATTTATTCTCGGTAATCTAATCTCAGTCGTTGATCATTTAATCCTGAATCTAATAAAGAGAGGCGTTTACTCGATATGGTTGATAACTGTCCCTCAGCAGGACAAAAGAGTCTCAATTATACCTTAGTAAAACTGAGCCCTTATTTTCCTTCTTGATACTTCCAGATTTCATCTACTTCATTTCTTGATACTTCAGCCGTAGCAATGTCTCAGAAATATTCACAGAATAATGAATTAAAACGTTTTGGCCGGTATTTTTATTTGTCATGTTTTTTTTGTGATTATTTCAAAGTATGGATGTAGTTTCTAATACTAATACTTTAATTCACTTTTCTAGTGGGTGACAACGCTGTATTTATGGGCGGAACATTCCGGACGCACTTTAGTTTTTTTTTATGTCCTCAACACAGTAAGAAAAACTGCTGTGTTTTCTGCCTCCGGAATAGAATATTCAATTATTTATCTCCAAATGGAGCCCCTCCACGATTTCTTCTTGTATGGCAGAAATCTCATTCAGGATAAAACGTTCGATATGTTTTACTTAATGTAACATTTTAGAATCAGAGTAGCACCTCAAGACTTCGAAAACAACCCACACATTTCTCTGAAAATTTATTCAGATAGTAAAATGTCTCTTCCTTTGAAAGTTTTCGCCATTATGATCAGATGATGCTTTTCGCCTTTGAAAGATTTTACCTTTGTCTTCAAGGAATGTTTTCCGCCTCTGAAAGATGTTACCGTGATATTCAGATGATGCATTTTAAATATTTTATCTTCGTGCTTTTTCAAGCTTGACCATTTTGACATCTGCGTGTATCACGGTACGATGTACAAGGTAACTGAATGATCTTACCTGTTTGATGCTTTCTCCGATACTGAGAGTCATTGGGAATTGCATCACACTGGTATACATCGCATCTCTGTTGTCGCTGCTATACTTTAAGGCAAACCGATTGCTATTCACATTAGTAGGGAGCTAAAAACTATTACTCCAACGCAGCCCTTCTAACAAGGATATTGTAGATTGAGATGCAAAACTCGTGAAAATTATCCACAAGTGAATGCCCATATAAAAAATATTTAAGACATTTAGAATAATTCCCGAAATATACAGAATACTTATACGTGAATCGCATTTTCTTGACCGACCTGAAAATTACGCATTTGGCATACGTTACTCCTTAATGAAGCTTGGAAACGTTTCTAAAACTTAAACAACGACATGTACAATTAAAAAAAAAGCAGTACCAGTTTCAGTTTGTGTGTGTGTTTGTGCGCGCGGCTTAGTTCAGCATGTGATGACAGCATTAAGCATAACGTTACCATCATGTGTTGAATTCACTTTGCTTCTGACAGATACTAAAATGACGACAGCTAACTACATTAAAATTTGGAACAACCAAGCAGTGAGCTACTTACCTTTGTTCATTAGAACCAAGTTAGGAAAGTTAAATCCCTCAGGAGTTAACCATGAAACTGCTTAAGCTCAAGTCTTTATTCAACCATTATGATTTCCCCCAAATACCATTAAAATATTGAAGTAAGTACTTTATTACAACACACCCACACAAACACACACTCAAACACAAACACACTTACACATAGAAAGAGAGATAACCAATGGAGATATTTTAAAGGCTTTCATCGATAACTTCGCGATGTGATATATATGTTTTCCTCTTATCAAGGCGTGTTTCTCATTTGATATATATTTGCAGTAAAAATAAATAAATAACCGCACCAATTCATCTAATTGTATGTATCATGAGTAAGCTTTAGAAAAGTAGTGACTGTGACTTTTGTTCACTGGTAGGACACTGGTTAGGCAGACAGAGCTAGCATATACACTATACACACACAGAAGTATTCTTACACCAGCACATATGCAAATGAACGAGCATTTGAAGAATCATACACGCATGAGAGGGGTGTGTTGTGCACTGCACTAAATTGGAAGCGTTAGCACATCTGTGAGACCGCATTGGAATTGACTATGTTTCGCGGAGCTGAACTGAGGGACACTGAAAGTAGCATGGGGATTAGACGCCACCTGAGTAAGCAATCATTGCTGCTCGTCTCGATTCACAAAATCTACAGATATTCTCCGCCAGTGGATGATATTCTTGATCAGTGGAAGACAGATGTTGCCCCTAAACCGAAACCGCGCTCTTGGAGGCAGCACAAACTTACTGCGGAATATGAAGCAGGCATGCACTTTCCCGTAACAGACCTGAGCAACAACGTTTCTCAAGCTACTGGAATAACTGTATACACTGACGGAAAAAATCCCAACACCAAGATAGTGTTGTGTTAGATAAACGACAGTTGGTAGGCGGTGAGAGTACATCTGTAAGATGACGTCTATGCAAATTTCGCGCTTGGCGCATACGTGTGGCGCTGGTAGCGCCCCTCGGAACATGCTAAGCAGGTTTGTTGTAAATACGCGCTGTAACGTTCGTGAGCGTTAGTTATCGTTGAGATTCGACGTAGTGTGTTGATGTTAGTCAAGAAGGCCTTTAAGAAGACGAAGAAGCCATTATCAACAGCTCACGGAGTTTGAACGAGGTCGTGTAATAGGTCTACGAGAAGGTGGATTTTGTTCCTCAATATTGCAGAACGACTTGGCAGGAATGTAGCCACTGTGCATGATTGTTGGCAGCGGTGGTCAAGGGAAGGTACTGCCTCAAGAAGACCGGATTCCGGCCGGCCACGTTTCACTACTGAGCGGGAAGACCGCCGTGTGCGGCGTATGGCAGTGGCGCATCGTACCGCGTCTGCGGCAGCAATTCGAGCTGCAGTTGCCACCACAGTGACACAACGAACTGTTACAAATCGGTTACTTGAAGGACAGCTCCGAGCTAGATGCCCTGTAGCGTGCATTCCACTTACTCCAAACCACTGCCGTTTGCGACGTCAGTGGTGTCAAGCTATAGCTCATTAGAGGATGGAGTGGAGATCTGTTGTGTTTTCTGATGAAAGCCGGTTCTGCTTGGGTGCCAGTGATGGCCGTGTGTTAGTTAGAAGGAGGCCAGGTGAGCGCCTGCAACCAACCTGTCTGCGGCCGAGACACACTGGACCTACACCTGGAGTTATATTCTGGGGAGCAATTTCCTATGACAACAGGAGCACTCTCGTGGTTATCCAACCCACCCTGACGGCACAGTTGTACGTCGGTCTGGTGATTCAACCTGTTGTGCTGCCAATCATGAACAGCATTCCAGGGGGTGTTTTCCAACAGGATAACGCTCGCCCGCATACCGCTGTTGTAATCCAACATGCTCTACAGAGTGTCGACATGTTGCCGTGGCCTGCTAGATCACCAGATCTTTCACCAATCAAACACGTATGGGACATCATTGGACGACAACTCCAGCGTCACCCCCAACCAGCATTAACCGTCCCTGTATTGACTGACCAAGTGCAACAGGCATGGAACTGCATCCCACAAACTGACATCCAGCACCTGTACGACACAATGCATGAACGTTTGCATGCTTGCATTTAACATTCTGCCAGTTACACCGGTTATTAATGTACCAGCATTTCACATTTAAAATGGCTCTTCTCGCGCTTAAATTAAGCTGTGATCTTGAAACCTTAATCGAATAAATATGTTACCTATACAAATGTATTGCCGCCATTTCATTCCTCTACAACTATTTTTTCGTGGTGTTGGGATTTTTTTCCGTCAGTGTATTTGCACCAGAACAGTCAGTCGGAGACGGCGTTCCCGTGGTTATTATGCTAGGTTAGCCACGCACATGCCCTACATCATTCGAGGCAATGCTAGACAACGACTAAAGTGGTGCCTTGCTGGCAGTTCTTTGACAACAGAAGAATGAAAGGGGATCATGTGGAGTGACGAATCACATTACTCACTCTTTCTTTCGATGGAGGTATGTGCTGTTTTCACAAGGAAAGCATGCCATACACACTGCATTGGTCCTTCAGTCAAATTTGGATGGGAATGTGTGACAGTGTGGGACTGTTTCTGCTGGGAAGGACTATATCATCTGACTGTGGCTCTCTCCAGCGGAACGGACGCTAGGTATGAAGAGATTATGAACAATTTGTCACTACCAACGTAGGAGCAGTACTTCGGCACAGTTCCCTGCATGCTTTAAAAGCATCAACCGCCTTGCCATATTGCAATGTCTATCCAGTTTAGGTTTCAGGACGTAGGACGGCCATGCGTAGGATTGTTCGGCCAGAATTCCCATTCTAAATCCAACAAAAGGCTGGGAGTTCATGGAAGATATTTTTGGGGAGCTCGTGGTTTCGAGAAAGTTAGAACTTGCCAAAATTTCCATATTGAAAGGAACTTCAATGGCATAACATTCTTTAGAAAACACTAAGAAGGCAACATTAACATCATTATTTCACCTGTGTTAATCAAAAAATTACACGTAATCGTGAAAATCCTCTGAATACGTGGCGTCAGTAAATAAACAAAGACATCGCTCTTTCCACGTTTATCAACACATAGCGACCAAAAAATTGTTATCCGGCCACTGCTGGGATCATACCCCAGATCTCTCGATATCTAGCCGAGTGCGTTCGCCTTAAAATACAATGGATAACAATTTTACCCTATAATAAGATAAGAATATTTCGGTTGCTGTGTGTTGATAAACGTGGAAAGAGCGATGCCTTTGTTTATTCACTAACGCCACGTATTTAGAAGTTTCACTATTGTTCTCGCCCTTTGGATTTATTTGCTATAATTAATATATAGCTTGTGCCGTTAATGCCCACCAGATGGAGACGTCTCAAATGCTGAGCCCATCCTACGAACACGTGATGTCAGAAACTGACAGATAAACGCGCATAGCGCGGTTGAGCGCTGGTAACTGTAGCTTAATGCGAACGCATCTGCTAGATATTGAGAGATCTGGGGTACGATCCCAGCAGTGGTCGGATAAAAAATTTTCGGGTGCTATGGGTTGATAAACGTGGAAAGAGCGATGTCTTTGTTTATTTCAAGTAATCAACACACAGAATTTTCTATTGTATTTCATGGAAATGTCTACATATATAAAGCAAGAAAAAATTCCAGTTTATTTCACAGAACGTTTCCCAAATATTCTAGCTTGACATAAGGTATTTAGAGTAATTACCATGATAGCTTCTTTTCCAGAACACTCCCTAGCAGCAAGACGAAAACCAAAATGTTTGAATGGTCGTCCTTATAGTTCATCAGGTACAGAGATGTGCCACAGGCAAACGAATAGATATTTCGATTCTAATTGCAAGAATATTTGCATCCTTTTTGCGTAAAAAAGACTCATAATTCTATTGTTATGTGTTTTGAGATCTCATTTGCTTGATTCATTTATTTTTCTTCTCAGAAAACCGAGTAATTAATAAATTATCATTCACCTTTCCGCTACATTGGATATCCGACGCTAAACTGCAAATGAAGATTTACAATTATGCCAGCTTTTGGAATCTGATAAGCAAACAAAACTTAAAATCGGGTTAAACAATCATCATGTTGGGGATCTCAAACGACATGATAAAGCCAAGCTAAAGGAGAAAGGTTTTATTAGTATATCTAAATTATCAGAAAACTCATACACTGGAAAATGCTTTCCCAAATTTGGGTATAGATTTACGTGGTTCTATTTGTCAAAAGGCAGTAATAGCATTGTAGCGCTCCAAAGAGGCGCCTAGCTCACGTAGTCAATAGATACAAGTCAGATTAGTGAAATGCCATGAACAAAAATACCGAGAATATGTTAGGCCCCAAGGAAATGTAGAAGCTTGAAATATATTTCTCGTAACGGAGCAGAGATGTGACTTTAAATATTCTCATAAAAACAAGAAGCGCAGTTATACATATTACTGAATACTTTAGCGTCCTGAAACGTTGATTTGCAGATAATCATGAAGGTATCTATACTTCAAGTCAACCTAAGAGTGTACCTCTATGAAGGGTACGAAACAGCTACCTCCGCTAGGAAAAATAGTCCCTAACGTTTAGAGCGAAAAACAGTAGAAATATTGCTTAGAATCCATTTTTGTTTGCTCAACACTCAACAGTTTATGAGACAAAATTGCTATCAAAAAAAAATTCCAGAAGTTAGAGCGCTTTTAGAAATAAATTTGTTGGGAGAAGTTGCTGAAACAAGAGCTTCGCACTTTCGGCTATTTCTGCCTACTTGTGATACAACTCGAACAGGGGGAAGGCGTGGAAGACCTCCCCCAACTTTAGCAACACAGAGACAATCGGGGAAACTTGAAGGGTGCGTTACTTAAACAGGCGTTAGGGGAAGCAGTTTGGCCTCCACCGGACCCCCACTGCTTGTGAGATGTGCGTGTGGGTTGAGGGATCCGAAAGGAAACAGTAGAAGAGCAAATTAACGCGGATGGATACCGTCCTTGCGTTCCACGACGAGTTGTGATAAGGGTCTCCCGCCTTTACCAATAGTACACTTTTAGGGTGAATTGTGGTATAGGAATTTGTTCGGTAATTAGAATTCTCCTTAGTAAGTTTCAAGCACACTTTCGCGACCCGGTAGCCGAATGGTATTAGGCATTGGTTTGTAATCACTCATGGGAGATGAACCTGAATCTCAGTTGAGGCACGGATAATGTGTTTGCCTTACGGCCCTAGCCCAACCGCCTACCGTAGCCCTAAATTAGTGACGGGCGACCGCTTATTTATATCCCTACGAGCTTCTCATGGCGGACGCTGGATTGCCTCCTACTTCCCTTGGTGCCATTTCCGTACAAAAGGAATTTTGTCCCATTTCCGTACATATCACACCAGTTAAAGTCATTTCGTACACAGTTTCACAGCGCCTGGTATCAGACCAAGGTTAGTAGATGACAAGGTTATGCTCATTCTGCACTTCCGGTGATAGCTTTGTGATGTCAGTGTCCAGATCGCCAGCTTAAGACAACCTAAACGTCTCATTTCTTTGTATCTGCACGGTAGCAGCGTGTCGGAATTATTATTCGTAAGCCACCTGGAATAATCTTCATAAACTCTACAAATGCAGAATGCTTTCAATTTTTAATTTAAAAAAATTGAGGAATGTTGCCGAGATGCTTTTCCTATTTCTCATTCAAAAATTCGGCTGTACTACCGAATCACAACGCTTTCAAGTAGTTCCCGATTCTCCGTGTATCGTTCCGCTTTGTTTACATACAACCTGATCACTTTCAACGTGAAAAAGTAGTTCACGATAACATACGGAATTTCTTTTACTATTTTTATTCGAAATAAACCTTACTCTAGTGGAAGCAATTATAGGCATTTATTTTATTATGGAAAATACTAATACACGTATTTTCATATCACAGATTTATGCATCATGATTCCGATAAAGTAAATGCAACGCCTTTTTCACGAAATCAATGTGTCTAACATTCATTTTTTCCACTCGGTAGAACGAAGTACTTCAATGAACTGTTCAAATGGATCTAAATTTTGGATTTTACAAATTCGTCGAAACAAATATTCCATTAGGCTATCGGCCAATAGTTCTTCGGATTTCTTAGCATGGCTTCTGAGATTTTGTTTGAGAGCTCTCAATTTGATTCGATGCTTTGAGTATAAGCTCCACTGTGACGATCTATAAAAAAGTTTTGTATGATTGACAATTGAATGAGTGAAACCATATTCTCACAAATATTTATATCATTTCCATTAGACTGGTGTAGATGGTAGTGCCTGGTTTAACATGTTTTTGAATAAGTGATCAAGACATCTTCCTCCATAGCTACAGATTCAAATGTTACGACGGTGATGTCATCCAGTGACGTCACGATTTTTTTTTTTTTTTTGATTGGAGTTTTAACGACCACCGTGAGCAACTCAATGGGCTATAAGCAGTTGCCCGTCCCTAATTTAGGGTCACTGGTTCCAGGGAAGGGAGAGAGCCAGTGTCGTAAGACAAACACAACATCCATGCCTGACCGGGATTCGAACCCGGACCCCGTTCGGACGAATGATCAGAGGCCATCGCTTAGACCACTGCGCCACCGGGGCGGCTCACGATTATTCATCAACGAAGAAGGTGGGATGAGCAAACCTTACTGACTATTAACCATTTAAGCTAAACTAAATGTTGGCCGCCCCGGTGGCGCAGTGGTCTAAGGCGTTGGCCTCTGATCATTCGTCGAAAGGGGTCCGGGTTCGAATCCCGGTGAGGCATGGATGTTGTGTTTGTCGTACGGCACTGGCTCTCTCCCTTCCCTGGAACCAGTGACCCTAAATTAGGGACGGGCGACTGCTTATAGCCCATTGAGTTGCTCACGGTGGTCGTTAAATCTCAAAAAAAAAAAAAAAAAAAAAAAAAAAAAACTAAATGTTGCTCAAAACTCTACACGCTTACCAAACAGAAATATTCACATAGCGTTCGGGTTTTACGGATGTTACTGCACAACGATTTTTTCCCTCTCACCTGATCAACCCTGACCATGAACCTGTTACCGTTGGTAGGCTGGCTTCCCATCAGTCTATAGTGGTATTCATCCCACTACTACTTGGAGATAGTCCTTGGTATCCCACTAGTGCTTTCTTGGTGACAGGTGTTTAAAGTTCTTTATGCTCTGCTCCATAACCCAAGGCATGGCCGGGGCATCATACCACTGCGTAGTAACAAGTGACTCAAGCATCTGCTCTCTTCTTTCTTATGTTCTTTGTAATTGTTTGTTTGTTTGTTTTTTTGTTTGTTTTTTGATTGGAGGTTTAACGACCACCGTGAGCAACTCAATGGGCTATAAGCAGTCGCCCGTCCCAAACGTAGGGTCACTGGTTCCAGGGAAGGGAGAGAGCCAGTGCCGTAAGACAAACACAACATCCATGCCTGACCGGGATTCGAACCCGGACCCCTTACGGACGAATGATCAGAGGCCTGCCCCTTTTAAAGGGTAATCAGTCAGAAAGATTTAGAGTTAATCATCTCCATAAATGACCACTTTGAATGACATAGCTAAAGGAATCTTTCTCATGAACACGTTGGCTCGTTCCAATCGCGTTCGGTCCACTTCTTAGACAGTGAATATATCCGTTCGAGCTGATTTCAGCCCATTTTCCTAATCCCGAGATAATTCGTTTCAACCAGATAAAGGGTTAACTTTGACATCAGACGTGTGGAGTACTAAGGGAGAAAGTAAATGCTGATCTCCTGTCAAATACCCCCGACGTCAGAAATCCCCATTCATTGTTTTCGTAAACCAATAGGCGCTCACGGTACAATAAGCGGGAACAGCAATAAAAACTGAAGGGCAAACAGGCTGTCCATTAATGCCCTCTTAAAGGTCTTCAGCATTCGTCGCAGTTGTTTAATTTCAAAACCGCAAGAAAAGAAAAATGCTTTTCTTCTTAATATTTCGTTCAAAGATGCGGTCAGCCGCCCCGGTGGCGCAGTGGTCTAAGGCGTTAGCCTCTGATCATTCGTCCGTAAGGGGTCCGGGTTCGAATCCCGGTCAGGCATGGATGTTGTGTTTGTCTTACGGCACTGGCTCTCTCCCTTCCCTGGAACCAGTGACCCTAAATTAGGGACGGGCGACTGCTTATAGCCCATTGAGTTGCTCACGGTGGTCGTTAAACCTCCAATCAAAAAAAAAAAAAAAAGATGCGGTCAATAATTCCACGCTATTCCTTTAACTAGTTTCGTATAAAGCTTTCACAAAATATTTTGTAAAATCGTTTTCCTATGGTTAGTGGGTATTATTAGCCGTGAACCCTCCCGCAGTGGGTGGGGGGTTGCGGGAGTTATCAGTATGTCCCTGATCCTCTGTCTTCCTTCACGCATATCTCACTGCTTATGGATCATCAAATCTGTGTTCGAAAATGGCACTAGATGATCTGGATATGTACGAAAATAGGAGAAAAATGCATTCGTACGGAAATGGCACGTACGGAAGTGGGACGACACGGTACGCTGAACCCCGAGCAAAAAAAAAAAAAAAAAGAAAAATATATCATTTCGTAAACAGTGTTGATTTTAAGGAGTAATTTTGTTTTGATTTTGCTGCAAACTGCTCTATTTTTCTTACAAAATGTTAAAGCAGCTGTAATAAATACATACATGGCTTAGGATTCCACATAAATGTTCATTCTTTTTGAAATTGCTTTGTCACAAACAAAACAAATGCTTATTCTTGGGTCCTGCGCATATATATTTTTAATATTATTATCGCATTCGTTAACAATGAAATTGATACAGCGGTTGTATGTTACTGCAACCATTTTCTTAGTGGCGTTGCTGCTGCTGTTTCTGAGCCAATATTTTATGCTGATTTATTGAATATCGCTACTTCGACCTCCGCTGGAGAAGGCAGGTTTTCATCTCATCCACTGAAAAGCGAATGCGAAAAGATTTTCAAATGCAACGTCTGAAAAATGAGCTCAAAGGGTAATAAATCTCGTCCCTATTCTGACAGGAGTATTATTTACTTGGACATCACCTAGGTCGTATATCTTCTTACTTTCTAATGTTCAAGAATAAAAATACAATAACTGAAAGCTCCTTGCTGAAATTCCAAGTTAATAAATAAGTACTGGAATGTCACGGAAAAAAATGAAATAAAAAACGATTTTTTTCTACATATAGACATCACGCCGAAAACAACTCTGCTCCATCGATTTTCATGAAAAAGCTTTATTTTATTTCCTCGAGAAAAAAAGAATAAAAAATGAGAACAAGAAGGAAAGCACCAAATCAATTAATAACACTGTGAATCCGGAAGCATATCAAATTTTTAAGAATTCTGTAAATGGATGAGATAAAAGAAACAAAATAAATGCCTTATTTTTAGCTAGATATCAGGAAATAAATGCCTATGCATTGGAGACTTCGCAAAAAAGTGTTTGATTTGTCTCAGACACTCTTCTAAGCTCGGCTTGCTTGTTGAATGTTCAAAAGTTTTATCCGGAACACTCTAACATCTGGGATTTTTTTCCTTTTTTAAGATACAAACATATGCACACATGTTGTTGTAGTGTTCCTATACAACATTATAAATTCCAATACATTCAAGCCTATGGGCAGCATATAATAAATATTTCAGGAGGAATAGCTGCCATTTACTGAAGCACATTTCCCATTAAATAACGCAATTTAAAACTTCTTTATGTGTCTCCACTGCAATTATGGCCGCACTGCCCGACACAAATTACCTTCCACTTCGTTATGAGTGGTAAAAATTTCTGAATATTAGCACATTTCACTACTCATAAGATATGACACTATGGGTATTAACAGTTTTCAAAATTAATTTGCCATCTGGAATATTAAGATTTTAGAATTTCATTCAAATTCGTTTGAATTTCATTCAAATTTGTCTTGTGTCATGCAATGCGGGTCGACGCTGAATTTCGGACCAGTTAGAAAGACGAACTGTTGCGCAGCTATAACATAATACATGAAAAATAGGGCTATTTCGAAAATTGGAAAATTTCAAGTGTTACATAAAAATAAGTATGTAGAGGAATCATTTCTTTATTTCAGCAGCCTCTGGTGGCCGATCACAGAGATATGTAACTGACAGCCCAAAAACACTAAATTTCCATACTTCATAAGTAAAGAACAAATACGTGTATTAAAGTGCGGCTTGCACGAAGAACGTCAGCTAGGAGGGGGATTTTGTTTGGCAACTGAAGAAATTTTTGTTCATTGAATCACCGAAAGAGGGCGTTAACAGCTACAAGGGTGTAACTACAGTAAACATCAGTGAAAATATACACTGAAGTGCCAGAAAAACTGGTACACCAGTCTAATACTTGGTAGGTCCCCCACGGGAGCGCAGGACGGCAGAAATACGACGAGGCATCGACTCCACCAGCTTCTGGAAATATGCTGTAGGCAATGCACACCATACTTCCTGCAGGGCGTTCCACAATTCGGGTGTATTCCGAGGTCTCGGATTCCTGTGTTCGATAGCGCGTTGCATGACATCCCAAATGTGTTCTATCACTTTCAGATCTGGGGACTTGGGTGGGATGGCAACACCCCAAACTCAGACGAATGCTCCTCTAACCATAATGTGGCGTCCCGATACTTGTGTGGAGGTGCATTGACCTGTTGGAACAGGCCCAACCCATCAGAGTAAATGCAGGACATGAACGGGTGTACCTCGTCAGAAAGGATGCGCACATAGCGTTGCCTGGTCACAGACGTCTGTAGACGTACCAAGGGTCCCATTGAAGTCCAGCTAAACACACCCCATACAATTACGGACCCCCCACCAGCTGGTACAGTTCCCTGTTGACAGGCGGGATCCATGGCTTCATGGGGTTTGCGCCAAACACGAATCCTTCCATCTGCCCGATACAGTTGGAAACGCGACTCGTCAGACCAGGCTACTTGCTTCCAGTCATCAAGTGTCCAGTGGCGGTGTTGCCGTGCAAAGGCGAGGCGCATAGCTCTGTGTCGTGCACCCATCAAGGGGACTCGAGTTGGGCGTCTGCTCCCATAGCCCATATCGTGCAGGGTACGTTGCACAGTCCGGACGCTGATCTTTGTTGACGTTCCAGCATTGAATTCCGATGATACCTGCGAGAGTGTTGCACGCCTATGGCGTGAAACGATTCTTGACAGCCGACGATGGTCACGTTCACCCAATGTCGTTTTTTGGCCACACTGGTATCGTAGGTTAGAGCTTTTGCCGGAATTCTTGTAGTCACGGCACATCCTTGCAATGGTCGTCCGTGAAAATCCGAACTTCGTTTCTACCTCCGAAATACTATGGCCCCTCTCACCAGCGCCAACTATGACACGGCGTTGAAAATCGCTTAAATCGTTATTACTTGTCCTTCTCATGCCGAAAACAGCTCTTACGTTTGGCAAGGATGTCTATCGCTTTATATACGCACTGGCGGACACAACCGAGTACGTACATAGGTGGCGTTGCTATGTATCTTGCATAAGCTCGTCTGTACCTGTTTTTCTGGCACTTCAGGGTATACGTTGTATTCATTTGGTGACACTATAACAGGAGTGATTGTTCAACATATCCTTCACCTTACGGAAGTACGACATTCAAGGGTGTTTCAACTCCAGTGACAGCCCGAATGTAGCATGTCAAGTGTTCGGCTGTGTGGAATATCTTGTTTGATACTTTCTGGACTTCAATAAACCCCACAACCAGAAATCCACTTGTGTCCTATCTAGAGACCAAAATTGCCACGGGACGCTGCAGTGCCAGCTGATTTGTATTTCTGAACCAAAAGTGGTGACATTTTGTCATCACATTCGGTTCAGAAAAATTTGCATCTCAGTAATTACTTAAAACGTGGCGTATCCTGACGCAGAATCCTGCATAAACGTGACTGTGTGCTGCAATATTTTTTCTCGTAACCATGGCATCAAATTTTCACACAACAGTTTGAAGTATTTTTCGGCATTTATTAAGTAAGTATTCCAGCCGTTTTAGGGGCACGGTTTCTCAAAGTAAAAGACCCAAAAATGACAGATGTTGTGAATTTAGGCCTCATCATAACCCGTGGAAAATACAGAGATTCCCTCCGTGTGCGTCTGAAGATTATTAAGCTCCCATATTCGTCAATTACAAGTTTTGAAAGACCCAGGTAGCGAAAACTGATCGTTATTGGTTCACAGTACAGTTATCAACTACTGGGGATCCACAGTGATCTTTGCCAGAGTCCAATTCCTTCCGCTGTGCGGTGTCCGCCTGTAGCAGCCAGTGTAAGTTTGCAAATTTTATCTGTACAAGTTTAAGACACACCGCGAATGTTTCTATTTACTGATGCTCTTAGTGTGCCCTAACATCTTGCCGCTTCACGAGCAATATTTGTTCCATTCGTCGTTTGAAATGCCAGTTCGTCCATTTGGAATTACACAACATTCGAACGGAACTCACTTAAAGTAGATCTTCCGCATCGGGGCCGATCGGTTAGACTTCCAGTTTCCTCAAATCATCTCACCAGACAGTGCAAATCGGAACAGGTGATAGGACCTTGACGCGTCTTTTGCCCTTTATGGGTTAGGAACTGCCTCAAAGCGTCTCTTGCTGTTTCTCCTCAGGCTTAAAAATTTCACGGCAAAGTTAATACCATAGCAGCACTCCCCTTGAACACTGTTTTCAATAACGACAGGGATGAAGGCAATTCACTGATGATTAATAGTTTCATCTTATTACTTAGTGGTTTTTAAATGCATTACATCTGCATACCTTTAATGCCTTCCATGCGTCAAAATCTCTTCCTTTCTTTTCAGTTTGAAACTAAACTTATTTCAGTTACCAAACAACTTACCCATACTTGCTTCTGCTTTTCGTGCAAACTGCACTGTAATACTCACATATTTAAAGTTTTGAAAATTAAAAGGGCTTTAAAGCCATTTTAATTTTCAAATTAAAATCGTTTTAAAGTTTTTAAAATTAAATGGCTTGAAAGCCATCCGTTACAATTTATTTAATTCGGAAGAACAATTAAAACAAACATCAGCTGTTCTTTTTTTTTTTTAGTTGGAGGTTTAACGAAAACCGTGAGCAACTTAAGGTGCTATAAGCAGTCGCCTGTCCCTTATCTAGAGCCGCTGGTTCCAGGGACGGGAGAGAGCCGGTGCCGTAAGTAAAACACAACATTCATGCCTCATCGGGATTCAAACCCGGACCCATCTCTGACGACTGGTCAGAAGCCAGCGCTTAGAACACTGAGCCACCGGAGCGACGTCAGCTGTTCAAGACACATATGTAAATCTTATAGAGGATACTTGTTAAACTTTAATTTGTTAATGATAAATTTTATGCTCTTGGTGATTTTTTCTTAAGTGCTACAGATATTACCGATTCTGTGAAACTGAGAAAATAATGATATTACGATGAATATCCAGGGAGACATTAGAAAACCAATACCTTAAATATTTATGTCAAAGTTGAAATCTATCTTTTTTCATATAAGTCCATAACATAACTGGTAATGTGGTTGATTCCTATTTCCATGTCCAAATGTTTAACCTTTAGTGGTGTACAAGTAGATTTTTACAATCTAAGATCGTCTCGATGCAAATTATTGGACACTTGTACGAAATCAAAATTATTGAAGACAATAATAACATCCATATACCTATACACAGTATAGATTTCGGGAGAGTAGTAATAAATGAATTTGGATTCAAAGTGCTGTAGGTAGAGGTTAGCAAGCGTGCTGGAGAAAGTATAAACATGTTTACACTATGCAAAATGAATATAATTCTGGGTATTGGTCATTTCATTAACTATGAGCTACATATCCAAGTTTTTGCTAACAATTGCGTAGTTATTTCCAGCTGTGTCTAGTCGTGCAATGGCGAACACAATTTTAAGGGATTTTATCTGCGCCACAATTTGTGGTATATTCATGGCGTTGTTTGAATGGATGCCCGACACAGAACTTTACCTTAGAGAGTTTTTAACAACTTTAATGTTGTCTATCTCCTCCAAAAAGTTTTCATAGGAATCTTAAATTAATACGCAAGTTATGAACAAATTGTAGTAGAAATGTTTTGGTTTTTCATTTATAATTTTTGTATGCTTTTACTACCAATCAGTCGACATTGGTAAGTTCATGTCGTTCACGGAAACTAAAAATTACTTCTCAAGCTTGATGCTTTTGAACTCATCTAATGAAACGAAAAAATGAAGTAGAAGCTGTAACGATACATATCCCAGCAAAAACGCAAGTGCTGGGAAACTGTTGACCACCAGCTGGCAGTGCTGGGTCACTGCTGGCTGAAATCTGCCACTCACGGCCCGGTAGCGGTTCGTTGGTGGCAGCGCTATCGGTTGGCGAGCCACTGATGGCCCTGCAGCATCGTTGTGAGTTGTGGGCCTCCAAGCAAGTGAAACTAGTGGGCCGTTGCTGGCAACCAATGCAACCCCAACAGCAGGTGGAAACAACGGGACTGCGCATGAGCAGAAGCAACACTTGCTGTATCTCTCATGGTACAAGCTAGTTGAAGACGACGCTATCGCCATCGTGTTATTTTAGTGGATATTAAGAAAAAAATCCATATGTAGAGAGGCGAATTAATTTCCTAATGAAATTCCACGTCGACGAAGATATCAGATTACGCCATGAAATACTAGATTACAGCCATAAAATACACCCACTCCATTCCCATGAATAACAATTCATGGAATGGAGTGGATGAATAACAAGACAAAATTTGAAACCGCTAGAAACAAATGTCCTGGAAAGCCATTAAAAAAACCTTTGTTGGAAAAAAAGAATTATACGCGTACAAAATTTTTTAATTCTTTGAAAGAAAGAAAAAAAGTAACGCTATGTGGATATAATGTACTCATCGATGGGTTGAATACACTAGACTTTCTTCTTTAAAACAAATGTAGCTTCGGACACTGAAAAGGAAAGATAAAACGTTAAAAATGTTACAGAATGTGACATGAACCCGGGTAAATATTTATTAATTCAAGAATCTCCTTTCAAGACGACAAGGACAGTACAAAACTTTGGAAACGACTCTAAGTTTGTACGCTCCTTGAAAACGAGTGAAGTTCCCTTAAGGTAAAAAAAAATATCGTTACGTTGAAAAAATAAATTTGTTAATTATATGAAACTGACTTTTATGAAAAATACCTCGCAATATTGTAAAATGAAAGAGGGATTCATTTTAAAATATTGCGATTACACATTCCACACCAACAGGACAGCTTCAAGCACCCGCTCGCGAGTGGCAAATTAGTCCGGTCGGTAGAGAGCTCAGCTCCCACGCGAACGGCCGTGGTTCGTATCTCCTCAGATCCAAACGGGCGTTTTTTCGGTCTATTGAGAAAATTTACCCAGCGGCGTTCTATAATTCACAAGTTTTGTAAGGGTAGAAAAAAGAAGTTGTAGCTTTGGGAAACTGCGGTTATCCTTGATTTTTATTATTTTTTAAGGCGACTACTGGGAAATTGGCGTACAAGATTCGGCAAGCCATCAGTTACGTCACGTGGTTGCCAGCTGCCACTACCGGCAAACTAGCGGACCACATTAGGCTAGCCAATATTTCTGGCACGTGCTTGCAGGGCTGCTGAAGGGCCACTTGTAGCAGCTACTGCCTGTGATGAACAACTGATGACCCTGTTGTGGCATATGACAACTGATGGGGTGCCAACTGTTGGCCAGCTGTGGGCCTGAACTGCTGGCCCTTCTGTTGGCCACCCGGACATTTTATTGATGGTTCGGTAGCGGCACATGGGTCATTGGTGGCGGTGCTGGCTGCCAGCAATGCCCCAGTGCTGGCCCAAGAAGACTGTTTTTGCTGGGATATGTTGTTACGCCGGGTTATTTTGATTTTGAAAATTGTCAATGGTTGTTCCGGTAGAAGGGTGTTGCAAAGCGTTGGTTTCTAATCATTCTTCCGAGATGAGTCTGTAATCAAATCCCTGGTAAAGCATGAACTGTGTGTTTACCTTACGGCGGTGACCCAATCCCTTCCCTGGAACTAGTGGCCATAAATTATATACTGGCGACTTCTTACGGTCCATTTAGTTCCTCACTGTGGACATTAAACTTCCAAAAAACTTGCGGATGAGACTTTTCTGAGAACCTGAAAAAAAAAAAAATATTTGAACAACGAAAGTTCAACCGCAGAAGAAGAGGGGATCCTGCTCTGCACAGAAACGCTTGATGCTAGTTTTACAGAGAAGTACTTTCTGCAGCAGCGGTAAGCGGAAACAGACTCGTAAAGAATAGTAACTTTTTTTTTGGACAAAAGACAGCGAATGCATGACCAGCTGACAAAAAGAAGGACGGTATCTTGGCCGGCGTCATAAAAAAAGAACGCGCTGGAAATGGGCTCGTCTCCTTTGGAAAATGCAACTCGAATACTAGAGCCTGTGGATTGACAAACAGGCAAAAGTTAATGAGGGGCGTTTCTTGGAAACTCACGCAGAAAAAAGGTAGGGCTTCTACCGGTTGCTTAGATTTTCCAGATGACTTCTCTGCGGAAGCTTTCACAGATCTAATTAACTACATTAATGAACGTGCTTAGGATAATGAGACAGCTCCAAGTTCAGTAAATAATACCTGCTGAAAGTTGAACTAATCGCTGCTACTAGAAGAAATCTAGTGGGTTTCTAAACTTCATCGACGCTGATTACCTCTGATAGTACCGCCCGAATAGAGAATCAATCTATCTGAATCACGGAATCCAACAAGGTTGCGAGTGAACTGAAATCTGCTTGACAACGGAGAACATCATGATCGGACGCCGAGCTAGGGAACTCCCTCGATTTAGTCTGGTGCCGAAGCAAGAATACCTCAAATTTCGGTATATAAGTTGTTTTTCGGCGGTTTCTAAAGGAACTATGTGTCCTGAATCAGAATTTAATGGATTTCACTCTGTATTTGTTGAGCGTTCTGAATTATGACGTTATCAAAATGGCCGCCTTGTAAATTTATTATTTTACTGTTATATTACAATAATTCATATAGTGCTATCGTATTTGGTATCATATTGAAGCTCGATGTAAAAACTATATATGCATGCATTTTCATAAAATTACATTTATGACGTCATCAAAATGGCCATCTTGTAACAGCGGCAGATTTAGAAGCACTTAGCAGTGTTAGCATTAACCTTGAGCAGTAATTTGAAATAAACATGTAGAAATGCATATCTTTATGTGCACCTCTCAGTAAATTGTAGTCTTATTTGGCAGTCAGTAACCAGGTGGCTGCAGAGAAATTCATCTTACCTATCCCAATCATCCTACCTTGATGGGTTATAGCAAAGCGAGTTTGGGTTATAGTCAATTAGATTATCGAATTATCACTATCATCTTCAGTCTCCATAATCGCTTTAGTACATGAATTTTCACATTCTTCACTTTCTGTGCAAGTGCAAAATAGTGTACATCAGATATTACTCATTTGGCATTTACAACGTCTATTACAATTCCTTTCATTGTCACACTTGCAACTTATTACCTTTAACAGTGCATTTGGTGCGATGGCAGTTCCTGTTGGTATAGCAATTGGTGAAAGAGATTTTTATTCGTGATTCTTCATCCAAGCATTATCACTGCAGTGGACATCAGGAGGACAATTTTTAGTTGTTGCTTGTTTCCAGACAAGTATCATGGCAAGAAAATGAGTAGAAACTAGTTCGTTTTGGGAAAATACGTTGGCGTCAAATTGTCAGCTGCAATTTGAGCGAGAACTAAAGATGAATCAGCGATTAGAGCCACAGCCCTTTGCACGAGAGTATGTGATGCTGCATATCTTTTGAATCGAAGGTGCCCTTTACACGAACAACTGACTCCAAAATCATAGAGTAGTTCAATAATTTTTTGTCTCTCAATACATTGCCGATGCGCACTTGTAACTGAGTGTGCCTGTTCTGTACTTGGCTGGTTAGAATATCATCATTGTCAACCGTTATAAATCCACTGCTGGACAACGGTCTGTCTTGTGCCAGTCTCCTCCATGTCATTCCCGCATACTTTCGACTTTCATTAACACATCTCCCATGTGGTCTTCTTCTGGGTCTTTTCCTGTCCCTTGGAATCCAATCAAACATTTCGGCTGTCCATCGATGATCTGTCCTTCTGGCAGTATGTCCAGCCCATTGCCATTTCAGGGATTTAACTCTGATCATGATGTCTTCCATTCTTGTCATTTTTCGGATCCACGAGTTCCTCTTCTTATCTCTCCTGGCTACACCAAGCATGCACCTCTCCACGCCTCTTTCAGTTGTCTGCAGCCATTTGTATGTGTCTTTTAGTTAAGGTCCACGTCTCTGCACCATACGTAAGCACTGGAAGGATGCATTGATTAAACACTTTTCTTTTAAGACATAATGGCATATTGCTCTTGAAAATTTTGCTGTTTCTTCCAAAAGCTCTCCAGGCAAGTTTTGTACGCCGATTAATTTCTTCATCAATGTGACCCTCACTTGATATCTGCTGTCCAAGATAAACGTACGTGTCTGTTATCTCCAGCTTTTCTCCATCAATCGATAAATCTTCATTTCTTGTAAAAACATTGAACATCACTTTTGTCTTCTAAAAGTTCATTTTTAATACCACTTCTTTACTCTTGTCAGCAAGTTCCTGGATCATACTCTGCAGCTCTGATGGGGTAGTTGCAAAAATGACAACGTCATCAGCAAAACGAAGGTGGGTTAGATAATCTCCATTAATCTTTATCTCTTTGTTTTCCCAGTTCAGTGATTGAAAGACAGTTTCCAATGTGGCATTAAGGAGCTTCGGAGATATGTGGCATTAAGGAGCTTCGGAGATCTTGTCTCGCTCCCTTTCCAATTTTTATGTGTGTTGTATTTTCAAACAGCCGAATCTTTGCACTTGCATTTTCATAAATGTTATTAATAATATTAATGTATGCATCTTCAATACCGCGGGATTTCAGAGCCATTGCAACTACTGATGGTTTCACCGAATCAAAGGCTTTTTCACAATCGATAAAAGCCATGCACAATGGAAGTTCATATTCCCTCGCTCTTTCATTTAGTTCTCTCAGTACGCGGATATGATCTATTGTGCTGTAGCCACTCCTGAATCCAGCTTGTTCTCTCGGTTGAGCCATGTCCAGTGTTACCTTCAAACGGTGTGAAAGAACTTTAGCGAAGATTTTATAAACCACTGATAGGAGGCTGATAGGTCTGTAGTTCCCGAGATCCTCAATGTTACCTTTTTTATGTAACTGGATAATTGTAGCGTTGTTCCAATCCTCAGGAATCTTCCCTTCATTAAGGCATCGAGTGAAAATTTGGGCGAGTACTGTTTCGATTTCTCCACTTGCTTCTTGTATGATGTCTACAGTAATTCCATCTTCTCCTGGAGATTTTCCCCGCTTCCTGTTCTTGATTGAATGTGCAACTTCTGCTGGGAGGACTGGAAGAACTCTGGTACTGGTACCTTTCATGATGTTTGGAGTACATGTATCATCCCTTTCATATAATTTGGAGTAGAAATCTTTCACTCTTGTCAAACTTTCGCCTCTATTTCTTGTTACAGAACCATCTTCCTTTTTCAGTGCCATAATCTGTTTTCTTCCCTTACTGAGATGTCCCTTTGCTATCTTTAGGCTTTGGTTTTCTTCAATTGCTTTCCTCACTAGTTCACAGTTGAATTTCCTTACGTGTTCAGTGATACTTTTTCGTACTGTCTTGCTAGTGATACTTTTTCGATACTTTTTCATACTCTATATATTCCACTTTGGAAGTCACATCTTCATTAGTTGTCCTCATCTCTCTTCATTTTTGCATCAACATTTTGGCTTTTCCTGATAATTTGTTCACATGCAACTTGTTCTTAGACCCAGCTAATTTTGTTACTGTTTCCATAAGAGTTTTGGTTACTTTTCTGTTAACTTCAGAAATATCCACTTCTTCCGATGTTAGGCTTTCTAAAGCAGAGAATCTGTTCTTGAGCTCCAACCTTAAGGTATTGTGGTGTTTTTTAAGGTTGGTTATATCAATACATTTTGTTTGTCTTATGAGCTTTCCACGTTCGAGTTTAGTGTTAAGGTGCATCTTACATCTCACCAATCTATGGTCACTACCTGTGTTGAACTTGTTTAGCACACTGCAGTCTTCTATGACGAATTTTTTGTTACACATAATAAAATCAATTTCACTTGTCGTCCCATTTGGATGTCTCCATGTCCATTTTCTGTGTGGCTTTTTCTTGAAAAAGGAGTTCAAGATGAAAAACCCTTCTGCGTCTGCAAACTCAACGAGAGTGTTTCTACGCTGGTTTCTGTTGCCGTGACCGAATTTACCTACTGAAGTTTCATTCTGTTGCCGTTGCCCTATTCCTGCATTTTTGCATTGAAATCTCCCATAATTATCTTAAAGTGTTGGTTGCCTTTCTTATTTAGATGACGAATTTCTTCATAAAATTTTTCAATTTCTTCTTCAGAATGATTTGTGGTGGGTGCATAAGTTTGAATAATCTGAGCCTTGTATCTTCTCGAGAGTTGGATAACGAGTCGTGCAGCTGTGTCAGAGGAACCTTCAACTTCTACAACTTTATCCTTTAGTTTCTTGTTTATTATAAATCCAACACCACTAGTTCTGCCAGTATCTGTCCCACGATAGTAGAAGAGATGTCCACTTTTCAGTTCAATGAGATCTCCTCCTTTTCTCCTTACCTCACTTAGCCCGACGATGTCCCACTTGATCCTTTGAAGTTTCTCTTCCAATTCAAGAAGCCTTGAATCAGAAGATAGGGAGCGTCCATTATACGTAGGCAAGGTCAGCATCAGATGGCAGCCTATTCCGGTCCTCCGGGGTTTTTTAGCACCCTCTGCCTTCATGTCGCACTGGCCGCTGCCTTGGCCAGGTACATTCCAGCTGCCGGAGACTGAGGGCCAAGATTTTAGTTGTGGAGTCATTTGGAGGGGTTTGGCCATAACTCACCACGCTGGCCAAGCGGGTTGGTGAGTGGGTTAGAATATATCCTATCATAATATATACATTGTAACGGCGGTGTCTGCGAAGGTTTTTCGTCAGTAACTTTGGTAAGAAGCTTCAAACTTGTTAGACTAACTTAGACTAACTGCCCAGCGGTCAATTCTAGTTTGGTATTCTTTTTCGTTCACTGTAAGTCCTTGTGTTTCCGTCTTGATTATGTTTGCTACTACTTGAATGGAATATTGATCATCATCGCTTTCGTGAAGGTGCAGTAACTTTATGGCCGCCTTTTGAAATGTAATCAAGTTTGCATATCCCTTACAGGATATTGTTAAGTTCACCATTAAATTCCATACTTAGCTTAGATGTTAATGAGTTACGGTTTAGTATTATGCCACTCCCACCGTTATAACTTCTCAAATTCCTCAGATGATGAGATCTTTTCTTTGCCTTGGAACACCATGTTAACAACTTGATCATAAGCCAAATCTTCTTTTACTTCAGACGTTTGTTGCTGGACAAATAGCACATACAGTCCCTGTGGTATCTTCTGTCTGCTGCATGTGAATCTGATAATGCCCTTTGTAGACGAAGAATAACTTCATTTGACCATTCATCAATCCGCTCGGCGCACTTTTTGTTGATAGTATCTTTAAAGGTTTTAGTACCTGCAGCATCTGTACAGTCCTTCGTACGACACTCACTAGCTGGACGCCATCTGCTAGGATTCTTGCTGTCCTTCTCGTTAATGTAGTATTTTGCACAAAATATAAAGTGTTTTCGGAAAGAAAAGCTGCCAGATTGACTTATACATATTCATTTAGTAACTGGCACTGTACTTGTGGCACTACATTTTGAACGTTTCTTTATCTTCCTGTCAATAAGAACTTTATCTGAATACGAGGACACACACTACTTGTGACATTTTAGTTTGAGGTTCTTATTGTTTTCGAATTTATTTTGAAGTTCAACATGTACACTGTCACCACGCTTTTTACTCGATTCTCTAATACACGAATGCGAGCTTCACCTGACGTAATAAGATGGGCATCTCCAACGGTACACTTAAAACAGTCTTCTTCCATCATTAACAAAACCAGAACGACCAAAGTATTTCAAAGTTTCATTGAAGTACTTGATATTTGTTTTATTTTCTTAAACAACTGTTTCACCTTGGTATGATTTAAGCACAACTCCAGGATTCCTAAAAATAGATAAAAAATAACAAGCAACGCGGTATCTGTACTGTGAATATCTTAAACTGTTTTTATATGGCGGCCATTTTGATGACGTCATGAAAGAATTATCAAAATACATGCATACATAGTTTCTATATAAATAGTGCTTTAATTTGATACCAAACACGATAGTACTACGCGAATTATTGTAATATAACAGTAAAATGATGAATTCACAAGGCGGCCATTTTGATGACGTCATAAATCAAAACGCTTAAAAGATACAGAGTGAAACCCATCAAATTCGGATTCAGGACACATTGTTCTCATAGAAACCATCGAAAAACATTTTATATACCGAAATTTTGGGTTACCTCAAAAAATGGCATTCTGGTACCAGACTAATTGGAGAAGAGGGCGAAATCTACATTCATGTCGAAAAATTAAGGATCAACGGTAAAAAAGCTACATTTCGGACTCTCAAGTTGTTGGTTAGCGTAAAAGCACTCTGGTGCCATTGAAACACATAAAAACAAGGTATGTGATAGTGTTTTGTCATAAGCAAATTATCAGGAATCGCGTGACAGCTGTTTCTACACATGGGCGATAAAAGCTTAAGCGTGAGTGGGAAGAAATTGTTTGTTCTGTAGGTGTTGAAGTGCGGATCAGCCTTTTTGTTATTATGACGACTTGTAGCGTTGGTGTGAGGAGGTCATTTAAAAACATATATGGCTGTTTCATGGTACTGTCGTAAATTATTTCGTTTTTATGGACGATAACGCCAGTCCTCCTCGATCATCATGAGTCGATGAACTGTCTGAGAGCCAGGGAATCAACCGAAAAGAAGTGGCCCGCCTACCCTCCCGACCTGAATCCAATCGAAAATGCTTGGGAAGATCTGGAAAGACGCAATAATGAACACGATTCCCCACTCCCCAGCTGGCACTGAAAAAGACTTGGTGATGGCATTGAAAGATGAATAGAGATAGTTTCTTCATGATCTTCTGGACAATCTCGTGAAAAGCATGTCCCACCGATGCCAATCATGGATTGCGGTCAGGAGTAGGCATATTAAAATAATTCATGGAAAATTAGTGTTTCGTTATTGTGAGCCAATGTCAGAAAATGGTAGGTTTTTATTTTTTATCAATTTTCTCTCTTAATAAGCACACATTCATGCTTATTTATATGTGTACATATCCTTTTGATTGTTGTTTAATCCGTATTGAAATATTTTCATCCACATCCTGTTAGAATAAAAGTATGCTATGAAAATATAAATTATCCTTAATTTTTGGATTAAAGGGTATGTTTGTTTCGGCAGGTGCGACAAGTGAGTGCTTTGACGGATAGGAAGAAAGGCAGAGAAGGTGCATCTTTCTAACAGAGTGAATCTCCCGTTCTACTCTAGTGGCGGAGCTCTGCGCCACAAGAGAGACGTCCTTGCCTATACTGAAAAGTAAAGTTTGTATGTACATCTAAGAGCGTGCCCCGACTGTTGGACAAGAGCGGCTACCGCTTGGGTTCCTGTTACAGTGGTGTGCTAAATTATTGCATAACCTGCAAAAACGGTGAATTTTTAAATTTAACTCTTATTTTAACTAACTAATTTTCATAGTTATTTCATCATTTATATGACATTAAATGAGAAATTTAATAGATATTTCAAAAAAGTATTAGTTTTTCCTTTACCTATTTCTGTTCTTAAGATGCATTACAAAAATCATTACCAAGTCGAAATTATTGCGAAAAGGACCATTTATCTAATACTTAGGTTTAAAGCAATAAATCGTTTTTGTAATTCTTAAAGAAGGAAATAGCAATTAAATACAGAAATATAATGAAGCAAAATTATGAAATATACCTAATATTTTGTTGCCCTTCCTTTAGCTTTAATCACAGCTTTGCATCTTGCTGGCACACTGTGAAATAGGTTTTGTAAAAGATTGGGTTGAACAATACGATTCCAAATTTCGATTACATCTTCAATGAGTTGAATTTCGGTTGTTGGCTTCTTTTTTGACAGTTCATATGACACTTTGAACCACAAATTTTCGATCGAGTTTAAGTCCGCTGAGTGGGGTTCCCAATCAAGGTGCTGAAAATGTTTTTCCTGAAACCACCTTTTCACTACTTTAGCACGATGAAAGGGAGCATTGTCATCTTGAAAAATGAAAGTGCAGTCATAAAGGCCTCTAGATGATGTTAGCATCTTGTTTTCTAATATCCAGATGTTTATGAGCATTTACAGTACCACCGACAATATGGAGGTTTCCAACCCAATGTGCACACATGCAGCTCCAAACTATGACCTTCACTGGATGCTTAACAGCAGTCACTAAGCAACTTGGATGGCATTCTTCACGCTTGAGTCTGCTTACATAGGCACTACTCAGATTCTCATTAAGGCAAACTTCTGATTCATCAGTGAAAAAGACATTTTCCCATTGCTTGGTTGTCCATGAGACATGCTGTTTTTCCCACTGAAGTCTACGCTATTTTTGAGTTTCAGTTATTAGTGATTTACGCTTGCTGTTACAGCCACGTAAGTCACACTGAAACAGTCTCATCCTAACAGTAGAGGTACTAACAGTAACATCAGTCACTTCAGACCATCGATGAAGCAATTCCGGTGAATTGAGCCTCCAGTCTGCATGTCTTAGTTTCCTGAGCACTCTGTCTTGCCTGGTTGTAGTCGATCTAGGCCTACCACTGCGACGCATATTTTCAATATCACCAGTGTCTTTTACTTTCTTCAGTAGCCCAATAACTGTAGATTGATTACGACCCACTCTTTCAGCGAGTTGCCTTGAAGAATATCCCTCTTCATACAGAAAAACTATTTTTACTTGGCCCGCTGTAGACAATTCCGCCGTTTCAACCTTTACTGAGAATGTACACAAATAGTACCCTAATATCAGCTCTGTGCCAACAGTTGTAAAGGCTGGAATAGCATTAGGAAGCAGCCAATCAGGTAAAAGTATGTCTATTGTTGGCCGTAACAACTAATACGCAGCTAACGTGAATTTCAATGTGTTTGTCAAACCCATGTAAACAATACTAAATATGTTAAAGGATATTATGTGCGGTACTGAAAGAAATTTTATGCCATATTATAAAAACAGAAGACGCTACAGGAAAACTAAGACATTTTTGAGATCTTCATTAAATTTCTCATCTAATAACATATAAATGATGAAATAACTATGAAAACTAATTAGTTAAAAAAGAGTTAAACTCAAAAATTCAAGGTTTTTGCAAGTGATGCAATACTTTTGCACACCACTGTACCATAAGACGGGCTGGTTAAAGGCAACAGCCAGCATAACGCACATTCTCCTGGATAAAGGGGACTGTTCTGGCATAAGTGCTTAAATAAAACAGACAACGTGCTAGAGCACAGATTCAAATGAAAATGCCTACCGGGGTTTGAAACAGAGCCTCACTCTGATGCAAGCACTGTGGTATGGGTAAACGATACTATGTGCGGTACTGAAAGAAATATTAGTATTTGCAGCATTCTGACGCAAAATCACCCGTCTGTCATCTTGCACCACGACCTGAACACATGCCGCGTTGCTGTTTGTTGTTGCAGTTCAAGGCCTGCCACTGATTTTCTCATCCATAAACGCACCGCACCCGTGTGCGAATTTCGAATGTCATTGTGACATGCTCCGAACTCTCATGATTTGAGGGCCATATACCTCCTGAAGTTTGCGATGGATTTCTGCTGCCGGTGTTTTCTGTGACCAGAAAAACCTAATCACTGCGCCTACCTCCTAGTGAGATTATGTTTCCAGGAAATACCACCATTTCCACTTGACTCTGTACTCTAGCACGTTGTCGTTTTATCAAATTCCTGTTCCAAACAACGCCCTATAGTCAGGAGAGTGTAATGTAGTAATGACATTGAGAGACACCGACTTAAACATCCCTGATATGCAGCCAAACTCGTCGAAAGTTTCTCAATGGTCAATCATATCTATGTCAATACTTTGTTTTTTCAGTTTCGTTTAGGTAGATGCATATTCGGTGTGTAAAAGTAATGAGCTTAGAAAGCTGCTGATGTACGCTTTCATATGTTGCATAAAGCTCAGTTGAAATAATGAGTATATTCTATTGCAAATTGCTGTGTTTCGCACATATCATAACCTACAATGGTGCTCGAAATTAAAACAACAATCACAGAAACCAAGTTATCAGAGTAACCCTTCCCCAAGTTAATGGTACACCTGTTTTGTAAAGCAGCAAATGTTTTGGCTAATAAACGAAACATGTCGTTATGAGAAGCCACGGGGCAACAAAATCATATACCACACACAAAAGTGGATACCGTATGTAAGTGATTGCCGTTGAATAAGCTGGCAGTTATGGTGCTGGCACTATCGCGTCCAGTGATTAGTGGTCATTATGTCTCAGAGAATTCGTTTAGATGATTCACTGCGCTAGGGAGATTAAAAGTAGGGCAGTCTTAAGGTGCAACCGTCAAATGTTTAAATGGGAATCAATCTGTTGTCTGCAGCCTGTGACATATGAGTCAAATGCAGAAGGAAGCAGCGACAAGACTGTAGGCTTGGTTCAATATGGAGAACAACCGCCCCGGAGTAGTAAGATGTGATTTCGAGCCTCGAATTCAACTGTCGGTAAAGAACGGCTATATTGGCGCGCCGAATGTAAAAGGACTCTTAGCCGTAAGCACTGAAAGGAAATATTGTGCGAGGGTTCTTCTGCACAACGTGTGTAAGTAATAAATAAATACGTACGGAATGAAATGGTCGCAGATTTTTGCATTCGATTGTCCCGAAACCTGCTGAGTAATTTCGTGCTCCGGCGTTTCTCAATAGGGATGTATGAGTCAAATATAGGTTCAAATCCCACTGTCTTTAAAAAAAGGTTATAAGCCTCTGGAGACAATTTCAGGACACTGAAATCATCTTGAAAACGTCTGGGCAAGGACGTCGGAGGGTCACTTGTTCTCAACAAGAATATTTATTGGTGTTAACCTCTAGGCGCAATTCAAGCAACACGGCACATTATTTGGTCTAGATACTTACTGCGGAAACTGGAAGAACTGCATTTTGACATACTGCATGCGTAAGATTGCGTAATCGGGGTCTGTACGCAAGACGGCCTATTATGTATGTTCTCTCAAGCGTATCCCACAGAAGTTGCTTCGAATAGTTTCACCTACATGTTCGTTGGTCTCACCAAAAATGGGCACCCATACTCTTTACCGACCACAGCACATTCTGTTTACAAGCAGATTCCCTGAGAACATTCCTACGCATAGGACGCGAGACACGATATCAGATGATGAACGTTCGGGAATGGGACAATTTCGGATGTGGTGAAATAACGGTTTGAGTTTGAATCTGTATAAACGGTCCTTTATTACTCCACGCAATGACCATGGAAAACCGTTGGAGATCCGTGTTCGTATTTTTAGAGGTGCCGTGGGTCAGGGTTTCCTTTTAATGGAAAACAACGCCCGACCCCATAGGGTGTTGCTGGTCAAATCATGAAAGTGAAGATTTTGCACTATGGATTGGCTGGCAATGTCACCAGATCTTAATCCTATTGAGCAGGTTCGGGATAATTTAGGGTGGCGAAGTGTTGCTCGCTTCCTCCTCCTACAGCTCTATAACACTTACGGCGTGCTGTTATGGAAGAATGGGACATAATCTCATAGTGTCTTGTGGACACATTCTTTCAAAGAAAGTTTCAGCGATGTGAAGCTCCCATTATTGTCCTCTGAAGATTATATTCCGTGTTGAAGACTGTATTGTCAGTAATGGTCTACTAACTTGCTATTGGTGATTGTTGCTGTAATTTTGAGCACTAGCTTAGTTAGTTCATATGTGGATTTATTTGTTAAATACGGAAATTCCGACGTCCTGGGAAGTGAGTAGAAAGAGGCGTTCGTTCCAGGCCAGACGTCAAATTACGTTCGGACCCAACTCTCGGAAAAGGCATTAGTGACGTTGTTTTGTTGCAATGCTGACAGTCTCCTCTCCACGCTGAAGATGCCTGCTAAACTGCGAAACAAACTAACAAGGCGCATATTCTTTTAATACACTGCTGGCCTACCCAAAATGCAACACCAAGAAGGACACGAGATAGCAAAGCCAGATTTACTGGACACATAACAACAGATACAAAGATGAAACGATTGAGCTTAGAGGCCCGTGAGAATTGCGGAACACGCAGACATCAATAGATCGTGTGGCCCCCAAGGCTGGTAATAATGGCCGCTACACGCCGCGGTTTCGAACGAAAGAGGCTTTGGATGTGGGCTTGGGGTATGTCGGTCCAGGCTGCTTCCATACGTTGCCACAGTTCATCAGGCGTAGGCGCGGGTTGTGCTTGCCGGGCCACTCGGTTGCCGATCAGCAACCAAACGTGTTCGATGGGCGATATATCTGGAGAACAAGCGGGCCACGGCAGTAGTGACACTTTGTGGGCCGTGAAGAATTGTGGCACGATGCGTCCCACTTGCGGGCGCGCATTGTCCTGTTTAAACGTGGCCGCTGGAAGGTCCTGCAGGTAAAGGAGGACTACAGGCTCCAAAACATCGGCGATGTAGTGGTGGCTGTTGAGTGTACCGGTGATGCGTACCAGAGGGGTACGGGTGTCATATCCAATTGCGCCCCAAACCATAACGCCAGGCGACGGACCGGTATGGCGATGCATAACGCAGACGTCATACAGTCTTTCGCCGCGGTGCCGCCACACGTGAATCCGACCATTGTGGTGTTGCAGACAGAAGCGGGATTCGTCGGAGAAGACAATTTCGTGCCATTCCGTAGTCCAGGTGCGGAGTTCAACAGCCCACTGCCGTCGCAGTCGCCGGTGGTGTAACGTCAATGGTAATCGGAGCAATGGGCGCCATGCGACATGTCCCCGCTCCTGCACACGACGTCGAACGGAACATGCTGACACAGGTTGTTGCGCAACACACCCTAATTCCTGCGCTAACATTCATGATGTGGCGGTGTAAGCCGTCAATCCCCGCCGCACAACATGCCGGTCCTCTCGTTCGGTGGTGTGCCGCGGCTGCGGCAATCGCTCTCATCGGTCCTTCCGTCCCTCCTGTACCCACCGAATCCATACTCGCCTCACTGTAGCTGGATGTCGTTCCACACGGGCGCTGATGCCTCGGCACCTTATACCGCTGTCGCGATAAGCCACTATTCGTCCTCTGTCGGACTCTGAAACGTGCTGGAATGACTGCCGTATTCTGCGACGAGGCATCAGGAAGCTTCCCACGCACAGGTCCGGCAGCACAACACACTTCCACTACTTACACCCCGCCATCTGTGCACCCTTCTTATAGTGCTTCTCGGTGGCGTGCCGGGCGCACATGATTTGCATATGCCCTACAATGCGAATCGTTCGCATGTCCTCTCGCGGGCGACGCATGCTGCGAATTTCAGGCCAATCGGATGCTTCCTTCTTGGTGTTGCATTTTGGGTGGCCAGCAGTGCATTTGACGTTAGTTAGAGTGTTTGTATCTTTGGAGACACAATTTTGTCTGGCACCGAGCGAAAAAACCAAATTAGTTTAGTTTCATCACATTTCAATATCTTCCAATTTTCATATTCAGAAAAGATGTTCCTCAGACTGCTTTTCTATACTTCATATAGACAACAGAGTTTCTTGATACTGTGCCGTAAACAACTCATCGTTTCTTGGAAACTCTGCAAAGGATAATGCGTATCATTTGTGCAATATTTAAGGACATTTTTGGAGGATAATAGCCTGGATGCAAGTATTTTCCTTGACAAACACCATTCTAAAATTTCATGAATGCCTTCACTTCCCAGTTTTCCGCCATTTAGCCTTCATTACAGTGTTTCTACATCGAACCCACTTGTCCTTGATTTCATCGTTCATGTTCAATAAATTTTATTTAAAATCTACGGTCCTGACAAAACCATAAATTTCCATTACGAAGTGTGTTCTCATTCCTTTTCCCCTTTCGTCTGTAGCTTTTACCTATTTCTGCTGGCTTCAAAACTTTTCGCTTTTACTCATTTGTAGAAAAGAGTAGAGAAAAATCATCAAGAAACCTGCTTTCCGTGAATGTTGAAAGGTTGTGCTGGGGTGTTGCTACAGATTTTACATTTACGCAGGTGTGAATAAAACTTGCGGGCAAACGGGAAGAACAGGGACACAGTCCAAGTAAAGGACAGCGTCTATGTAGCACGCCAAACAATTCATCTGGCAGAAATCATTGTGGCCTAAGAAAATCCCGAAACTCAATGTAGAATCTCTCGCAGATCTGGCCAGGGCCCCGCTAATGGTGCGGAGAGCAGAATGCAGACTGTTTGATCTTAGCTACAGAAAACTTAGTTTAGTTGAAGATCGAAAATTTCGAGATTTGGAACAGTAAAAGCAGGACAAACTTTTTGTTGCGGAATTGCTGAAGCAGTAAAAAGAAGAAAAAAAGAAACGCACAATTTTAACAACTGATATCCACGAATTGATCTTATTACTCCATCGAAGCTCTAACACATTTCTTGTTACCGAAGCATGCTACTCTATTTTGTTTGTAAACTAATACAACCTGCAGCAGGAAAATTTCCTTCAACATCGTTGTGTGTCCTTCACTTCCCATTCCCACCAAAGTACAGCGTAAAAGAATGGAGTTTCTATCCCAAACTAAAGAAATACTGCAAAATCCTAAGTTTGGTTAGAAAACAAACTTTAGACCTCCTTTAAGATTGAACTGATTTCTCATTGACAGCTGTTAGGCGGTTGCGGTGATCGGAGATTGCTATTAATACAGTATCAATACTAGCGACTAAAATTGTCCGTTGTTTGAATGCTACCGCTGTTGCGTGGGGCTAGTTAACGATAATTTTATTGTACTACTTGTTTTTAAATGTGCAGAGCAAATGTATAAATTTTAAATCCACAGAAATCAGCTTTAGCGAAAGAACGCAATTCTGGTGAGCTGTTAAGTACCAAAGGTTTGTTCTACCTTAATCATTTAATGTTACTTTGGAAACGTGTTAATAGACTGCTGCAAAATCTTAATAAGTGGAGTACGATTAGTTAAGAGTTGGAAATAATGATATATGTTGAAAAGCTCAAATCAGCGGTTTTGAGTCCAGCCCCAAAAGTAATTAATTCTTTAATTCGGGAGAAGGCGCTAAAACAGATGTCGGAATTTAATTACATAGACACACTCATTAACGAAACAGGAAAGCTTGGCAATTAATTTGACAATAAAATTAACAATGCAGAGAAAGTATTTAATCAGCTGAACCAGACTGTTCTCACTAAGACAATAAAATTCGCTCATTAACGGGGCAATTGATTTAGTCAAAACCGACAACAAAAATTCCTCTCAAAAGACATGCAAACAAAATCATACAGCAGAAAAAAGTGCTGTATATTTTAAATGTTTTAAGCATTATGGAAACACGCTTTGAACACTGCATAGGACTGATTTCTTTAGAAAATACTACAATTGTTGTAATTCCTTCAATTTGCAGAAGCAATTCGACAATTTACATATTAATAACATTACCATGTCTGTCTGTCTGTAGGTCTACCGAGGAAACTACTGAACGTAGAGATTTAAAATACGGTATGCACGCAACGGTTATTATTACGGCATGAAGCCCATAGCAGCTAATTTTTTGAAATTCGAATTAATTGATTTTTAATTAATTTATTAATTTTCGAAGTGATTTTGAATTAACTATTGTTGAAGTATGATCATGAAGTTTCACATGAAGTGACAGAACAATAATTAATTTCATTGTTACCAAACAATATACACTTTTCGTCAAATAATAGTTGCACCCAGAAGGACGTGTAGTTCTTCAATGCTATTCGGGAGGAAGGTAAAGGTTACCAGGAACAGTAAATGATTAAACATTGAGACTGATATGGGCAATATGTATTGAGCTACACGACAATAAGTAGTGTCTTTCAGCATGGCGTCGCGCATCCATGTTTGTCACACACAGCAAGCCAGACGTCTGGTTACGGAGTTGTACAGGTTCCTAATGGTGTCCTGCGATAAGCCATCCCATGCATCTTGAATCTTCTCACTCAGTTCCTGCAAAATGTGCGGGAGGGGTGGAGTGTGGATAGCGCGTCCAATAGCATCCCACACATTTTCAATCGGAGATAGGTCTGGCAATACAGCTGGCCATGGCAGAGTGCCAGTGGCTTGAAGTCAAGCTCTCGAGACCGCAGCAGTATGCGGACGAGCGTTGTTCTGTTGTAAAAGTCGCACCGGCGTGAGCGTTCAGAAAAGGTAGGGCCACTGGTTCCAGGACCTCATTAACATAACGTTGGGCTGTCAAAGTGTCTGTAATAAACACCAAAGGGGATCTGGCATGATCGGCAATTGCACCCCACGCAATGACAATAGGCCTTCTGGACGTGTGTCTTACAACAAACCGTTCATCTTGGCTCTGACCACGGTGCCTACACACACGGATTCGTTGGTCGTCTCTTGCAAGAAATAAGCTGGTCTCGTCACTAAAGATCACTCGCTGCCATTCTGCGTGGCTCCATGACAGTGCGGCACGACACCATTGCAGTCTTTAGCATCGATGTACTGGTGTTAAGTGCAGTAGTCGTAACGGTCTGCGTGCGTGTATTGCTACGTCGTGTAGCCGTCTGCCGATGTTGCTTGCATTAATCGGACTATGCATGGAGGGCACCACTGCTCGCTGAAAATCCGAAGTCGTGGCTGTTGGGTCACTCCGCGCATGTCGGACAACCCGTCGGTTCTCTCTCTCTCTCTCTCTCTCTCTCTCTCTCTCTCTCTCTCTCTCTCCGTGATTCGTCTAGGTCTCTCAGACCGTTCCTGTTGCTGCGTGCGTGCCTTGTTCCATCCACTGTCGCCAACAGCGTGCTATGGTGATATCCGCACGACCTGTATGGCTCGCAATATGGCGATAAGACCATCCCGCTTCCCGGAGTCCGACGACGCGGCCCCTCTCGAACTCCTCCAACTGCTCGAATTGCTTCCGAACTTTTCTCCGAGGCATACTTCACTTGCAAGGGATGCAACCAACACAACAACAGGAGTTAGATTGGCTACCGGGCGCAACGGGGCTACCTTATGTAGTCGGTCAGGCCCAGGGCTAGGACCCCTCCTTTCTTGCGTCACATGCGCTGCCGAACGTGATACTTGAAACATTTGCATTCCTCACGAGGCCAAACCTACCCATTAAATTTCATTCCTGTGAGTTGCTTCCTTCTGGGTGCAACTATTTTCTTTTAGATGATGAGTGCATTTTACCCTAACAATCTCCGAATGTTATTTCATAACGTTGTGCATAAACGTAACGATATATTTAACTGCAATCGGCGTCAATTACGAGAACCTGATGTTAAATGCGATACAAGATATTACAAAAATCCGTTTTTGTATTGGCGTAACAACTTATGTGTGCCAGATTTTCACACATTTTTGGGTGCTTGAAAGACACAGATTAATACTACAGACGTATGGAGGAAAAACACTTATGGCTCAACAGAAGCGACGGTATTAATAGGTTACCAAAATGTTTTGGGTTGCATTTTGTAAGACTAAAGTGTCTGATTTCTCCGCTGTTGCAAGAGGGTTTGTTTAAGTTTAAAACCGCAGCTATTCGTACGTTTCTACTCGCTGTACAGAATTCTAACCTATTTCTAAAATTTTATCTTGCAGTTACTCTGTTAAGCTTCTGAAGTGTGTCCTTCCTCTGCAGTAGCCAGCGCTTTGTTTACTTTTCAGACCGCAGCTCCTATTGTGTCAGTATGTAATATAAATTTCTAATTATTTTTTTTGGTTGGAGGTTTAACTACCACCGTGAGCAACTCAATGTGCTATAAGCAGAGTCCCGTCCCTAATTTAGGGCCGCTGGTTCCAAGGAAGGGTGGGGGCCAGTGCCACACAACATCCATGTCTAACCGGGATTCAAACACTGAACCATCACGGAGGAATGGTCAGAAGCCAGCGCTCAGGCCACTGTGCCACCGGGGCGGAACATTTCTAACTAAAAACAGCGCGCGTTGGTTGAAGAAACCTGGCCAGGATCTTCAGGTAAAAGTACCTTGGAACTATATATGTATATATTACTCGGCGTATAAAACTTGCCTAGAGAGCGTTTGGAAGAAACAGTATAATTTTTAACAGCAATATGTCATTATGTCTTAAAAGAAAAGTGTTCGATTAATGCATCCTTCCAGTGCTTGCATATGGTGCAGAGATGTAGACCTTAACTAAAAGAGACATACAAAGACTGTAGATAACTTGAAGAGCATGAAGAGATGCATGCCTGGTATAACCAGGAGAGATAAGAAGAGGAACTTATCGATCAGAGAAATGACAAGAGTGGAAGACATCATGATCAAAGTAAAATCCCTTAAATGGCAATGGGCTGGACATATTGCCAGAAAGACAGACCATCGATGGACAGCTGAAATTGTTGACTGAATTCCGAAGGGACAGGAAAAGACCCAGAAGAAAACCACATGGGAGATGGGCGGATGGAATTCGAAAATATGCGGTAGTAACATGGAGGAGCCAGGCACAAGACAGATCGTTGTGGAAGAAACTTGGGAAGACCTTCGTCCAGCAGTGGATTGATAATGGTTGACAATGATGCTGATGATGATATATATATATATACACTATCTACCAACAAGTAATTGGACACCCCTGCAATCGACGATATCTGCGGTCCTGATACACATAACGGTCGCCGCCGTTAAATATCGTGTGGTAAACAACAACGCAAACAGTCGCATGCAAGATGCCACGCAGTTCGGAGCTCTCTGATTTCGAGAAAGGTGTAATCGTCAGGTATCACAGAAATGGCCGATCCATACGTGACATATCCAGCGAGTTGAAGTACCAAAAATCGACAGTGGCCTACGTGATTGGCAAGTGGAAGGCTGGAGGTGACTATCGGAATGTGCACCGACCCGGCAGACCCACAAAAATGGGAGTTAGAGACCGACGGGTACTGGTCAGAGAAATTCGGAAGAACCGCACCAAATCGATGGGCCACATCCGCGAGGAGTTTCAACAGGCATCCTGGAGTGTTCTTTCGATGAATAACATCCGTAAGGAACCCATCTGCTCGGTTATCATGGACGTGCTGCCGCCCACAAGCCTTTGATCACCAAGTCCAATAGAGCTGCTCGGCTATCGTGGTGCAAAGAAGGTCGACAGTGGACCGTTGAACAGTGGAAACAGGTTTTCTGGAGCGACGAATCAAGGTTCACCCTCTACCGTTCGGATGGCAGGGTCTAGGTTTAGCGTCTGCCTGGAGAACGTCTTTTGCCAGAATGTATTGTGCCAACTGTGAAGTTCGGCGGCGGTGGATTTATGTTATGGGAGTGTTTCTCCTAGTATGGCACGGGACCCTTGGTTGCAATTCCTGGTAGATTCAACGCCGAGACGTACTGCACCATTTTGGATGACCATGCGCTTCCTACGTTGTGGCAGTTTTACGGGGTGGACCCATGTTACTTTCAGGATGACAATGCCACCTGTTATATTGCGACGTCCACCGTTTCTTGGTATGGTGACTATGAGGTTAATCGAATGGACTGGCCTGCGCAGAGCACGGACCTTAAACCTATCGAGCACCTTTGGGACGAGTTGGAGCGTCGACTTAAGGGGTGCCCCAACCGTCCGAAATCGGTGAAGGAACTGACCTGTCTTCTCCAAGCCGAGTGGAAGAAAATATCGCTAGCCGTCGTACAACGCCTGGTTGAGAGTATGCCCCGGACGGTCGCAACTGTAATCACCGCTCGTGGAGGCTCCACCAACTATTGGAGGTTAATAAACTTCGTTTTCCTTTGCTATCACAGGTGTTCAATACAGTTTATGTGAGAACTGTCTTTGAGAAAGGAAAGATTGTTGGGTGTTATATCAGTGGGATGTCGATAAGAGAAACCGAGAGGCGTTTAAACATACCCAACTCACCTGTTCTGGATGTACTGACTAAGTGGAAGACACATGGCGAGCCTAAAGCAGCAAAACGTGCCGACAGACCAAAGAAAATCAGTGATAGAGAATGTCGAAGCCTCTGTGGAGAGTCGTTACAGCTAGCTAATCGACGGAGTACCGCACAAGACCTCAGTGTACAGGTTAGTAAAAATGCTGGAACCTCGGTGTACAGGTGAATAAAAATGCTGGAACCTCAGTGTACAGGTGAGTAAAAATGCTGGAATCTCAGTGTGCAGGTGAGTAAAAATGCTGGAACCTCAGTATGTACACGTACCATTCGCAGAGAACTTCATTCCATGGGTTACAGTGGTCGTGCTGCTGATCATAAGAATTTTATTTGTTTACTGAGTTAAATTTCTAATGCTTTACGTGTATCCTTCCACCACAGTTGCCTGATGCGGGTTTGTTCACGCTTCAGTTCACGGCTCGCAGTGTGTTATCACTCGCTTTAAATAGTTTTCAAAGTATTTCGACGGGAAGAGTTTTACTACTTTTCTGCAATAGTTTTTTTCACATTTGATATAACGAGCACGATTTACAACTTAAAATTTAAATTTTGTTGTGTACTGTGTTAGACTCCCATAATGTCACAGGCATTTTTCCACCGCAGTTCCCGTCAGGATTTTCTTATGTTTCACACCGCGGCTCTCTATGTGTTACTGTGCGATATGAATAGTTTCACTAAAAAAAAAAAGCAGTTCCACGATTTTTTAGAGAAGAAATATATTTAAAAATAAAAGAAATATATTTTCATGAAGTATTATTCCAATACAGGAAATGTATTTCAATTATATTTCAATTAACTATAAATTTAATATATTTTTAGAGAGGAATATATATTTCAATGAAATATAAATTGAAGAGAGAGTAATGAAATGAGAAGGAAACGTGGACTTTTCCCGCATTTCTTTTTTTCAGAGCTTAATATTTGTATTGCTCTGTTCGTAAGGAAATATTTATTTTATCGTGATCAAATGTGGATCCCTGCAATGTACAATCGAAAATGGCTCTCTATCGAAAAACACATCTCAAATATCATCTGAGCTACTATTATGACTGCCCATAGTTTCCTGTGTTTCTCAGTTTTGCCTTGAGTATCAACAAGAAAGATGACACCGAATTTTCGGGTGTAATAAGCACGTCTTTTCAATTCGTTCTGACGAAAATTAAATTTATCATAGCTATTCAAAGTCAATGGAACCGGCATGGAAAACAATAGTATCTGACAGAAGAAAGAAGTTTTTCAATCGGGTTCTTAATCCCTCAGATATTGCTGTAAACGGAATCATGAGCTTACGAACTCTTAGAAACAGAGATATCGACAAAAATAAGATGTGACTTTACGTCCCTTGGCGGGAAAACCATGCATTATTTTAAGAAGAAAGTATTCTCAAAAGGTTTTTCCATATGAGCGGTATCGGCACAAGAAAAAAACAATTTAGTCGAGTTTTCAGGAGCTCAGATTTTGCTACAAATACACCAGAAGCAGAGATTAACACATATGCCCTCTGGTGGCCAAACGATTCTTTACCAAACATTAGAAATTATAAGAATTTGTTTTTCCATCAGGTCTTGTATGCGATACAGTAAGATTTTTTTTTCAAATCGGAGTTTTAGAAGCAGAAATAACGCAGAAAACGCAATTTACCTTTGTGCCCCCTAGCGGAAAGTCTATGATTTACTTGAAAATTTTGAATTTTTAGGAAAAAGATTTCGCATCGGAAACACTATCCAACAAATGAAGGAATTTTTCCAATCGGACTCTTAGAAGTAGAGATATTGATAAAAATAAGATATACATCTACCCCCACTGGCGTAGATATCTAGCATTATTTTAAGAAGAAAATGTTTCTAAAAGGTTTGTCGACATGAGTAGTATTGGTCTACAAACGACGTTTGTTTCAATCGAGAATTTAGAATCTGAAATATGCGCCGTCATTATCTTCACATTCCGCCATCGGGCAAGCAGCTGACGGATTCCAGCCATAAAGAATACTTTTTCGTGTGACGCGATGAAGTCGTCAACCCATTTTTATTATTGGAGGTTTAACGACCACCGTGAGCAACTCAATGGGCTATATGCAGTCGCCCGTCCCTAATTTAGAGTCACTGGTTACAGGGAAGGAGAGAGCCAGTGGGGTAAGACAAACGCAACACCCATGCCTCACCAGGATTCAAACCCGGAACCTTCACGAACGAATGGTCATAAGCCAACGCTTGGGATATAAGCAGTCGCCCGTCCCTTATTTAGCGTCACTGGTTCCAGGGAAGGGAGATAGCCAGTGCCGTAAGACAAACACAACATCCATGCCTCACCGGGATTCATCTCTACTATCTAAGCTATTGACATCAGTTTTATAGTCCTTAGCGATTAATTAATCCTACAGATGTTTCAGCTGTCCACAAAAGTAAGTGTTTGACTTTTACGGAATAGCAACTTTTTACAGTCCTTTTTTTCTGTATTAAGGCTTGATATTCACTGTGTTGCAATTCTTAATTCCTGAAGATATCTTAGCTGTCCGTTGTTGTTAGTACTAGAGTTTTACTTTTTTGTTTTGGTACTTTACCGAGCACCGTGAGCAACTCAATGAATAATAAGCAGTCGCCTGTCCCTAATTTAGGGGAACTGGTTCTAGGAAACGGCGAAGATCAGTCCTCAAGTCGAACACACATAGCTTATCCGGTACTGGAATCCGGTACAACTCCGACGAATTATTAGAAGACAGCGGTTTGACCACCGCTCCAACGGGGAACCTAGGGCTCACCGAAAGTAACATAATGCTTGGGAAATAAGAGCATTATGTAAGTTAATCTCTTTAGAATCGCCAATCGTATTGTCTTGTAAGGTGAAATTTGTGGACTGGGAGTTCTTGAGAAACAGTTTCGGGTAGGTCTTTGTTCTGAGGATGTTAAAATCCTTCAGTGTCGGCATTGACAGAAAATTCAACCTCACAGCATTCTTTACAAAACGTTGTTAAGACAACATTTACATCATTTTTTCAGCTCTTTTCATATGCACAGTTTACTATCGAAACATTTCGTGTAATCAGCCGCGAAAATATAACTTTTCCTTTGGTTTCTCTGAAAAATGACTACAAACATACAGCGTTGAAATTTACCAATTTACTTTAAAGAAACTTTCGCAACTATTCCAACTTGACACACGATATTACAGTAATGAACTTAAATTTTTTTCCAGGACAGTTCCTGGCGGCAAAACTATGCTCCAGCAAAAAACCAAAATATACCGATAATCGTCCGTATAGTTCATCAGGCACAAAGATCTGGTACCCACAGGCAAATGTATAGATTGTTCGTTTCTAATCGTAGGAAAATTTTTCCAAATATTTATAAAATATTTGCCCTATCATTTATTAAATATTTGCCCTATCATTTATTAAATATTTGCCCTATCATTTATTAAATATTTACCCTATCATTTATTAAATATTTGCCTTACCTACAGTACTACGGAATAGACAAACGGGTCGAAGAATCACATTTTTGCAGTACTGGCGTCCGCTGAATGTCAGTTTGTCCGTCATCTGCATTTCAGCACATTCATTCACCATGATACACTGGTGCGCAAAAATTAAGGACGAAGAGGAGAAATTAGTAGCATATCAGCAGAACGAACTGTTAGAACGGACTGAAATACCACTCAGGAGATAGGCTAGGGTCCGGTACGGTACGGCATGCGCATATATGCAGCATGACGTAGGGGGGATTGTCGGAAGGGTATAAAGCATACGGGCGGTATACGCTCAGCAATTCGATAAAAGCTATTGCACGGTGTACATCGGTTTGAACGACGTTGAGTTGCTGCCACCATGTGATATGGCCAACAGGCAATCCAGTAGATGACATCTGGATGGCTTTACCCGAGGTCGAGTCATTAGGAAGTTGGAAGAAGTGTGACTAGTGTGGCCGAGGAATTCGGGATCGCCAACAGCATCGTTCGAGTTTGGAGAGCATTTCAAACGACAGGAACAGCTGTCCGAGAGTTTAGCAGTGATCGTCCTCGAGCAACCACGGTGGCGGACGACCGGTATATTGTTCTACAGGCGAGAAGAGACAGACAGCAGACAGCGGGAGAAATCACAAGGCGCATGCCACAGGCAACTGGACGTCCGTTATCACGTTTTACCGTGGCCAGGAGGCTGCAAAAATGTGGTCTATTTACACGACGACCAGTAGGCTGTGTGCCATTAAGGCCTGCTCATCGGAGACGGCGGTTTCTGTGGTGCCAGGAACACAAGAACTAGACTTATCAGCAATGAGGTCGAGTTCTCTTAACCGATGAGAGCCGATTTAGTCTGACGAGCGATTCTGGACGTATACACATCTGGAGAGAAAAGGGAACACGCAATCACACCTCCAACATCATCGAAAGGGACCGGTTTGGAGGTGGCGGAGTTCTCGTTTGGGGCGGTATCATCTGACCTCCACATCTTCCAAGGAGGTTGAGTCACTGGGGTCCGCTATTGTACCGAGGTTCTCCTGCTTCACGTGCGTCTGTTTAGAGGTGTTGTGAGTCCTGAATTCCTCTTCATGGACGACAACGCCACACCTCATCGTACAGTGGCTGTCGCAGAGCTGTTGGAGAGTGAAGATATTCAACGCATGGATTTGCCCGCAAAGTCCCCGGACCTAAATTCAATCGTCACCAGTCCCCAGCAACGATTCCGCAGCTGCGATTGGCGCTACCAGAGGAATGGGCCGCGATGCCTCAACAGCTCCTTGACAACCTCGTCCTCAGCATGGACAGACAATGTAAATCCTGCAACGCAGTCAGGGGTGATCATATCCCCTACTAAAGACTGAATTTTTTTGGTAGCCGCCTGTCACATGGACGTTTCTGTCTTCTGTTCAGTTGTGCTCGAAGCTACCTTTTTAATAAAGTGCCTTTGTATCCTTTGGATTCCTTGTTTGGACAGTTTTGCTCACTTGTCCCATATTCTTACATCTTGGGGATCTTATGGTATGATTTGAGTCGATGTGGAGCATTTCTGCACTACGTTACATTCGAAAAACCGTCTCGTCCTTAATATTTGCACGCCAGTGTACATGTTTTCACTATGGCGCCGCGACCACGATATCTGCCCCGTTCAACAATGCCCTTTGTATACGTAGTCTCATGTTCACTTCAGATTAGTTGCTCTTGGGTATCGCAGGAAAGACTACAGCGGCATTCAGCTTCGGACATTACCTTGGCTCATAGATTAGAAGACAAGTCAACGTTTGACACACATCCTCGATAATAGTAGAAAGTGCATATGGTCCTGCTTGCTGCCTATAGAAGGCTTGGCCCAGCTTGGTGCGAAAGGACGCACACGTATACTTGCTTGACGACGATTAGCCAACTGGCTTGAAGAGCGTTTCTGAACCGTTTTGCCAATATGCCTAGGTAACTTTCGTTCCGCTGGCTCAAAAAGCCCAGACCACCTCCAGCAAAACATCTGCCAGCGGTCTGCAGTCTCTTGAACTTTGACTAAAGCCACGCGACTATGCTGTGCGTTTACTCCTGACACTCTGACCACATTGGTAACACATTTGCTCGAGCTTGTTGATAATATGGACTCAGGCAAAATAATTCCTATGCTGTCTTTGAGATAAGCTTATTTTTTAGTAGGCGGTTCGACCATCGTGAGCATCTCAATTGGCTATAAGTAGTCGCGCGTCCCTAATTTAGAGCCATTGGTTCTGGGGAAGGGAGAGACCCAGTACCGTAAGACAAAAACCACATCCATGCTTGACCGGGATTCGAACCCGAATCCATCTCAGACAAATTATCAGAAGCCAGCGCTTAGACCACTGCGCCACCGGAGCGTCATATGCTTCTGGTACCTCAGACATGCAGTTTATCACGCCGTCGCTAAAATGGATAAGTCGCCCATGTGGCGCAGTGGTCTAAGCGATGGCTTATGACCATTCGTCCGAGTTGGGTCCGGGTTCGAATCCCGAGGAGGCATGGATGATGTGTTTGTCTTACGGTGCTTGCTCCCTCCCTACCCGGGAACCTGTGGCCCTAAATTAGGAACGAGCGACTGCGTATATCCCCTTGGTTAGCTCACGGTGGTCGTTAAACCTTCAATAAAAAAAAAAAAAAAAAAAAAAAACATAAAAACAGAATGAAACTGATATCACATGCGACTCAGCTTCTGCGTATGCACTATAAAAAGGTTTGAAGTAGTTTACTCGAAAGGGTAGTGCTACACCAGCTGCACCACTTTTGGGGCAAAGGTAGACCTTTAAGAAAAATATGATGCAATAGACGCAACCTAAAGCCATTCAGCTGGGATACCATAACGTGGTGCCTAATTGCATGAATATTTAGCGTGTTTCATGCACCACAAAATGGTTTACCTTTGCCCCAAACGTAACGCAGCTTGTGTAGTAGAAACTTTTTCGTGCAACCTATTACAAAATTTTGAACATACTTCAAGAAAATTTGCATACGGACTGAATACAATGCAATGTCTTGATGCGTCACACAGCATTCCTGTGCATATGTTAGTAAGCTCTTTTATTTCTGTGACTATCCGTAATCGTCAGATTTTGTGTTCTATTACTAACAAGATATTTCATGAGCCTATCAGTCCAGGTGTCTGCATTTTTGTACTGTTATAAAGCATTTAGTATCCATTGCGAACCCGTTGTACTGGTGACTGAGGAACACACTCCGCCACTATTACTCAGCATGGACGTGTGAAACAGCGGTGGGTGCTCCGCTGACAATAATGGGCATAGAGAATCCATTTAATCCGGCATCAAGAATCCATTTTCGCAGAGTTGCTACATAAGAACTGAACCATGCTGCTCTTTGGTTGTTTAGTAGCATATAACAATTTGAAAATTTATTGTACATTTCTAAACGGTAATGATTGCTTATTTCTCTCGGAAGCAGAAAGTTTGTTAAAGGAATGAGAACAGTGATCATTATCTTTACAAATATCTTACATATTTCTCAGTAAACACCGCAAGTCTTTCTTTATAGTCTAATCCCTTTAATGTAACTAAGGCGAATGGCTACAGGTAAAAATTAGAAGTTCGTAAAGAAGTAATATAAACAGAAACAACATCTACGGAAGCATTTTGCTATAATCACACATTTCCCTTTGGTTGTCAGTTACTCATTATGCTTCCCATTTCTTGAACCGCAGGAAGAGAACAAAAGAGCTTTATTTTTACATTTTTTGCATTACGGTGGATACACCTATACAATGTAAATATACACTGAGTGTCCACTTTATTATGACCACCCGCTCGGTACTTCATTGGGCCAACTTTTTGCCTTTAATACTGCGTCGATTCTTCGTGGCATAGACTCCACGAGGTGTTGATAGGTGGTTTGTGGAATCTGAGACCATGCTTGACGAATAGCAATTTCCAAGAGTGTGAGATTGCAGGGTTGTGGATCCAGCTGTCTGATGGCCCGATCAACTTCATCCCACCAGCTCTCAATGGGGTTGAGATCTGGAGATTGTGGGGAATCCTAAGCAAAGTAATCTCACCGGCATGCTCCTGAAACCAATCCTGTACAATACGAGCACTATGGCAGGGCGCATTATCTTGTTAAAAGTAGCCATCGCCATTGGAATAAACCATCCACATGACAGGATGCACTTGGTCTGCAACGTTGTTTAGATACGATGTGACAGTCAGACGTTGATCAACACGAAATAAAAGGCCCAAAGCATGCCAGGAAAACATTCCCCAAACCATAACGTTGCACGTAGAGACCCAGTTTTTTGGCTGACAGTCCAGTCTTTAAACACTTTAACAACAGCTGCTCAGGAACATTTCATGAATGCGGCGGTTACGGTGATATTCGCTCTATGGCTCCGAGTTCCTACAATCATACCATGTTGAAAGTCCGTCAAATCGCATTTTTACCCATCTCGTCACCCAAAATTTATTTCTAGTACTGTCGCAAGCACTAAGCTTTCCCTTTTTATACTAGCCTCGCCCTCTGGCGGCAACAGCGTGCAGCCATAGCTCATTTGCTTAAAACTGTGAGGTGGTCATAACAAAGTGGCCACTCAGTGTACAACACCGAATGCAATGTAAAATCATTTCTGGGTTCTACTTACCACATCCACAAAATCTACACTAGAGAGTACAGTTAATAAAATTGATATGTATCGCAAAAATACCATTTAACACTTTTCCGTGGTGAATAGTTTTCCATGAAATCAAGCAAATAATTTGCTCAAGAAAATATCCACTATTTACCTGAAGTAAAACAATAAAATATAAACAAAAATATACATATAACTAATTCAATAAAATTATGATTTTTTGCGATTTCCGAACGTACATGCACTTCTTGTTCACCGAAATATGTAATTACTATTTGTAGCGTGCGCTTAATCTCATGTTTGATATCCAGCGCGAGTATATTTTTAACCATTATGTACAATTTGCAATCGGAATATCTACAGACATTCTGTAAATATAGCAGTAGGGAAGATATCTTTGTTTTTTTATGCCCGAAAGTGATTCAGAGCAGGAATATGTCTTCAGCGTTTTGTAATATGATCCATGTTCTCTTCTTTGTCGGAGATACTTTGCACTACATCAGGAGTTAGAGACAGGATTATTATTTCGAGATTTCAAAGCTCATGGCTTCAGAAAAAAACATACAGAACAGGAATTTCTCCAAATTAAAATGAAATCAGAATTGAATAAGGAAACACAGAAATTTGTTGAATGCTGTTTGAAGGTGAAGATTTGGTAATTTCACATACTATACTTTACAGTGGGAACGTAAAAGGGTGCCTGGTAAATTTTAAGTATATGTTGCTGATAAAAGAAATATATTAGTAACTTCAGCTACATGATATTTAATGCATAGAAGAAAGCGAAATAACGGAGTAAGGTCTTGTTGAAACTAAGTAAACTGTACTGAGAAAGCATAATCATTTAACCGAAATGAAAACCTTTAAGAAGTGCACGAAGATAAAGGAAATATATTAGAAACTTGAACAAACGTTTCCCTACCTTATTACGTTTTCCTACTGTAACGAAGTAAATTTTTCCGTCATTTTTGTTCACGCCAGGATTCGAACCCGGATCCCCTCATTCCGGAATAAGTCACTCTACCAACTGACCTACGCGGACGTTTTATTCTGATTCCTATCTGCCTTTATGTCGTGTGCGTCCTTCTGGCAGGTACGTCACATCTCCTAGTACGTTACACTACCTTATTACGTTTTCTATGAATACAGGAAGTTAAACCATGATCTTGAATTTAGGACAATGTCTACAAATGTGGTTTGCATTTTGTGCTAAAAAACGGAGATATTTCTCCCACGCTCAGATAGCTGACTTTATTCTAAGAAGAGATATGTTGTATCCCGTTGCATTCGTTTGTAAACTCGGAAAACTCCTGTAAAACGTATTCCTGAGTAAACGCAGTGTCTCCCGTCAAAATAATATTTCTTTGTTGTATGAATAGTACATATCATAAATTTTTCATACATGAAAACCCGGTGTTTTTGTTTTTATTGTTCTAAAATTAATTCTAGTATTAATACTTCTAAAGCTGTCCCATTTTTGATTCTCTTTTTAAAAGAAAGAAAAGGAGAAAAGTTGTCTGTTCTAACAGAATACAAATGCCACATTTTTTCATTTTTATTTTAGTCATCCTGGGAATTGTATTCCACGGTTCTTTCCACGACAGTAATTCCTATTCAGAAACAAAATACAATAATTAGAATGCAAAAATAGAGCTCATCAGCGGAACTATATATGCATTTTCACAAAGTTTAAATAACGATGAATGAAAAATATATGAAGTATGTATGGACAACAATGCTATGATCCCGTATAACTTATTTCGTAATTTTATTAAATAATTCACCAAGACACGCTTACTGATACCTCTATTGTTTTTTAAATACACCAATAGTACATTTTTTCTCCTTATATGTATATGTGTGCATTTTTCGTTGTTTTAAAAGCGGAGTTTAACTAGAGGGTGAGTTTATCACTCTGCAACCTTTATAACAACGTTTAATGCAGAAACGTTTAGAAAAGTATGAAGGAAAAGACTACCAGAAAATTTAAAAAATCTTTAAGGTTAAGGCGTCAAATATTGATGCTAAAATTCGAATTGGTAGCAGAGAAACAACCTGGAAAGCCTGCGAGGTTAAGAAAAGATCTTATAGCGGCGATATCATTGTCATGAAGATTTCCCTTCAGAAGTGGCGAGCATCATCCTAAAGGTTTATGGAGTACCATCTGGTGGTTGTAGCGATGCTGGCAGATGTACCTTGCTTCCACCCCAAGAGAGGCTCTTTGACAAATGATGTCAGCGGCGAAGGAAGAAAGAGGAGGAGATGGAGGAGGAAGAGGAGATTCAAGAAAAGAGAAGACCTGAGGATGGAATCTGTGTCGACACATTGCTTTCATCCTCCGCATTCAGAGTGCCTTGCGCACGCTGTGAGACCTCTCGACACTGCGGGAAGCTTTATGTTAGGATAAGAGAGAGCGTTTATCATTTCTTCTGTCTAGGGACTTTTGTTTTCTGTTTTTCTTTTACATCCTTCTGAGTTAAGAAACAAAGTTTTCCCAGTATCTTTATTTTTATGACTAGGAAATTAAGGGATATTTTAGTAGATCTAGATTAATAATATGCATCTCATTCAATAGTTAAAAAAATTGGCATGCCAGTAATTATTAATTTCGCACAGAATAGTATTTTTTAACTACCGAACATTAGCTATTTTTGTTAAAAGGGCAAAATAATTAACCACAGTAGCACTAAAGCGATAAGAGGGAAAATGAGCGCGTAAAACAATAATTGTATGCGGAATTTTTATATTACAACCTTTAACAAAATAATCAGGATTCATCTATTAACAATCGTGCCACCATATGATTAAGATACTCTTACAAATAAATTATTTTATAATCCAAATAACATAACTAAATATAGTAAATGTAAAGAAAATAACGAACACCTTAAAACGATTATAAGAAAAATACTGGATTTTAGAATTTAAATAATTGGAATTGCAATAGAGTATGCACTACCTACCCAGCAAAAACACAAGTACTGGGAAACTGTTGGCCACCAGCTGGCAGTAATGGGTCACTGCTGGCTGAAATCTGCCGTTCACGGCCCGGTAGTGGTCCGTTGGTGGCAGCGCTATCAGTTGGCGAGCCATTGATGGCCCTGCAGGATCGCCGTGAATTGTGGGCCTCCAAGCAAGTGCCACTTGTGGCCCGTTGCTGGCAACCAGCGCAACCCCCAACAGCAGGTGGAAGCAACGGGACTGCGCATGCGCAAAAGCAACACTTGCTGTGTCTCTCATGGTACCAGTTAGTTGAAGACGACGCTATCGCCATCGTGGTATTTTAGTGGATGTTAAGAAAAAAATCCATATGTAGAGAGGCGAATTAACTTTCTAATTAAATTTTACATCGACGAAGATATCAGATTAAGCCGTGAAATACTAGATCACAGCCATGAAATACACCCACTCCATTCCCATGAATAACAGTTCATGGAATGGAGTGGATGAATAAAAGAAACAATTTAAAACCGCTTGAAACAAATATTCTGGAAAACCATTAAAACAACGTTTGTTGGAAAAAAAAAAAGAATTATACGCGTACAAAATTTATTAATTATTTGAAAGAAAAAAAAACAACGCTATGTGGTGTACTCATCCATGGGTTGAATACACAAGACTCGGAGGAATTCGCTTCTAAAAATAACGAGAAGTAAAATTAAATATATTTTACTCTTTAAAACAAATGTAGCTTCGGACAACGGAAAGGAAAGACACAACGTTAAAAATGTAACAGAATGTGACATGAACCCGGGTAAATATATATTTATTCAACAATCTCTTTTCAAGACAGCTGGGACAGTACAAAACTTTGGAAAGCGACTCTAAGTATGTACACGTCTTGAAAATGAGTGAAGTTTCCTTAAGGTAAAAAAAAAAAAACTATCGTTGCGTTAAAAAAATTAATTTATCAATCATATGAAACTGACTTTTATGAAAAATATCTTGCAATATTGTAAAATGAAAGAGGGAAGCATTCGATTTGACATTACATACCAAACAGACAGCTTTAAGCATCTGCTCGAGCTTGCCAAATTAGTCCGGTCGGTAGAGAGCTCAGCTATCACGCCAACGGCCCAGGTTTAAATTAACTCAGATACAAGCTGGTGTTCTTCCGATCGTTTGAGAAAATTTCCCCAGCGCAGTTCGTTAATTCACAAGCTTCGTAAGGGTAGAAAAGAATAATTGTAGCTTTGGGAAACTGCGGTCATCTTTGCTTGTTTTTTTTTTATGATTATGGCTACAACTAGAAAATTGGCGGACAAGATTCGGCAAGCCACCAGTTACGTCACGTGGTTGCTGGCTGCCACTAACGGCACACTAGCGGACCACATTAGGCTGGCCAACTTTTCTGGCACGTGCTTGCAGGGCCACTGAAGGGCCACTTGTGGCAGCTGATGGCCCTGTTGTGGCAAATGGCAACTGATGGTGTGCCAAATAATGGCCAGCTGTTGGCCCTTCTGTTGGCCGCCCGGCAATTTCATTGACGGTTCGGCAGCGGCAACATAGTGCTGGGACATTGCTGGCAGTGCTGGCTCAGCAAGACTGTTTTGCTGGGTAGTAATATGTATATATTAAATCAGAGACACCAAAGTAAACTGAAGTGCCAGAAAAACTAGTACAGACGAGCTTATGCAAAATACATAACAACGTCACCTATGCGCCTACTCGGTTGCGTCCGCCAGTCGGTATATAAAGCGATTGACATCCTTGCCAGCTGTCAGAGCTGTTTACGGCATGAGAATGACTAGTAATAACGATTTAAGCGATTTTCAACGTGGTGTCATAGTTGGCGCTCGTGAGATGGGCCATAGTATTTTGGAGGTAGAAAAGAAGTTCGGATTTTCACGGACGACCATTGCAAGGATGTACCGTGACTACAAGAATTCCGGCACAAGCTCCAACCTACGATACCAGTGTGTCCGTAAAAAGACATTGGGTGAACGTGACCATCGTCTGCTGTCAAGAATCGTTTCACGCGATAGGCGTGCAACACTCTCGCAGGTAATATCGGAATTCAATGCTGGAGCCTCAACGAGCATCAGCGTCCGGACTGTGCAAGGCACCATGCACGATATGGGCTGTGGAAGCCGACGCCCAACTCGAGTCCCCTTGATGGGTGCACGACACACAGCTATACGCCTCGCTTGGGCACGGCAACACCGCCACTGGACACTTGATGACTGGAAACAAGTAGCGTGGTCTGGCGAGTCGCGTTTCCAACTGTATAAGGCAGATGGAAAGATTCGTGTGTGGCGCAAACCCCATGAAGCCATGGATCTCGCCTGTCAACAGGGAACTGTACCGGTTAGCGGGGGTTCCGTAATGGTATGGGGTGAGTTTAGCTAGACTTCACTGGGACCCTTGGTACTTATACAAACGTCTGTGACCGGCCAATGCTATGTGCGCATGCTCTCTGACGAGGTACACCCGTTCATGTCCTGCATTCATGCTGAAGGGTTGGGCCTGTTCCAACAGTACAATGCACCTACACACAAGTGTCGGGACGCCACATTATGGTTAAAGAAGCATTTATCTGAGTTTGGGGTGTTGCCATCTCACCCAAGTCCACAGATCTGAACGTGATAAGACACATTTGGGATGCCATGTAATGGGCTGTCGAACACAGGAATCCGAGACCTCGGAATGCACCCGAATTGTGGAACGCACTTTTTTTTTTTTTTTTTTTTTTTGATTGGAGGTTTAACGACCACCGTGAGCAACTCAATGGGCTATAAGCAATCGCCCGTCCCTAATTTAGGGTCACTGGTTCCAGGGAAGGGAGAGAGCCAGTACCGTAAGACAAACACAACATCCATGCCTCACCTGGATTCGAACCCGGACCCCTTACGGACGAATGATCATAGGCCATCGCCTTAGACCACTGCGCCACCGGGGCGGCAGGAACGCTCTGTAGCAAGTATGGTGTGCATTACCTACAGCATATTTCCAGAAACTAGTAGAGTCGATACCCCGTCGTATTTCTGCAGTCCTGCGCTCCCTCGGGGTATCTACCAAGTATATACACAATCGAGTCACAGTATTGTCATCACCTCCTAATTTTTACGTTAGGAGCGCGTAGCCAATGAAAGAATGCACGTGTCGTGAGCTGTTTGTATGGTATACTATAAGGTTTGCTGTAGGCATTCTGAAAGCATATCACACGTTACTGTCATGGATAAGAGGAGCGATTTATCAGATTTGCAAAAAGGGATGATTATCGGCTTTCGATCCAAGGCTGGCCGTATTTTTGTAATACCTCAGTTTGTGAACTGTTCGCGTGCTGCTGTGATTAAAGTGTATCGTGATTGGAGAAATGACACCATTGCGAATAAACGACATGAAACTGCTGAGCACCACGTGCCATTTATATGAGAGGTGAGCGTCGGCTTCGAAGGTGCGCGAATGCCGATCCACACGCTACAGTGGAGCAACTCACTGGCCGAATGAACCATGGGGTAACCGGAAGTGTGTCTCAAAAGACATTTCAGCGAACCCTTCTGCGTATCGGGCTCCGATGTAGACGGGTGTTCATTTCACCTATGCTAACGAAAGTGCATCAGGAGAAAAGGCTTACGTTTGAACGGTAGTATCGGAATTGGACCTCCGCTAATTGGCAAAGGTTTGCCCTTCTCTGATGAGTTACGTTTTCTGCTTCATAGAATGGATGGACGTAGGCGTTAAAGGCGAGAAACATCGGAGAACAAACACTCTTCAACCATTTCTGGAAGAACACACTCTGTTGGGGCAGCGGTATTGTCTGTGGAAGGTTTTCGTGGCATTCCCTCCGTCAACTCATACCTGTAGAAGGCACTATGGACCGAATTCGTAATGAATTCATCCCTGCAGACTACGTACACCCATGCATGCTGATTGTCTTCCCTGGTGCTGATGGGATCTTCCAGCACGACAATGTGACGTGTCACACAGCTTGAAAATGGTTTGGAAGAGCACGATGGAGACTTTAAAGGGCTTTCCTGACCCCCTAATTCCCCAAACTTAAACCCAATTGATCATCTGTGGGACCACCTTGATAGTTTTGCTTGCTCTAAGGATCCTCCACCACGCTTTCTCCTGCAGCTGTTAGATGCGCTGCAGTCAGCTTGGCTCCACATACCTGTGGATACCTTCCAGCACCTTATTCAGTCACTCCCAGCCCGTAAAGCTGATGTCCGCGCTGCACACGGCGGTTATTTTGGATATTAGCTGGTGGTCACAATGATGTGACTCGACCGTGCATATAGCACAAAAGGCCAACAATAACCTAGTAACCACAAAACTGACTACATGAATTTCAACAAACCTGAATTTGTAACATGCCCACCTCAAACTGGTACATACCCACCTCTCTCAATGCGTGAGTGGAGGCTGTGGTTGTTTCCTAGGTAGCGCAGCCACCGTTTCCTTCCCGTGGTGCTTTATTTGAAGTGCAGTTGCTGAACCTTGCATGTGGCCGACTTTTGGTATGTTTTTCTAATGGGTGAGTTTTATTTTTAGTTTTTGTTTTAATTTTCAATGATGCGCTTTTATTTTGTGTGGCTAACCTTTTTTCTTTACAGTAGCTCTGCTGCACAGCAGGTGTTAATTAGTTTCGTTTCAGCATTCTGTGCAGGTTCCTGGCGTCGTTTGTTCTTTGGAGACATCTTTTTGAGCAACTTTCTTGCAAATTTTCCTGCTTTTGCTTGCTTTTATTTTATTTTATCAGGCTAATTCTCTTCATTGTTTACAACGTGTTTTTACATAATGGAACTTTGTAGAATCTTGTCATTCTTTTTTAGCAGGATTTAGGTGTATATATTTAGTTTGTGTAATTCCATGAATCAGAATTGTGTTTGTATCTACATGTTGTTTTATTGGAATCATTTTCTTTCCAACGTATATCGTGTTTAAAATTAAATGGATTTCTCTGAAGTCAGGCCTGAATTTTCAGTTTGTAACTAGGGTTTGCTTAAAATATTCTGTCCACATTCTTCAAATTAGTTTTTCTTTTTTGGTTTTTAATTTTTTCTTTTTTGGTTTTTAATTTTTTCTTTTTTTGGTTTTTAAGTTTTTTTGAATGGTTTTAAGTTTCTTCTCAAACAGAAGTTTTGTTAGGGAAGATTCCGTTGATCTTAAAATTCAGCCCCTAGTTTAAGGCTTTCTCTAATCTTCCTGGTTCTTACTAAGTTCGGTTTGTTAACTAAATATAGCAGAAACCCGCACTTTTTTGATCTGTGTAGAAATGAGAGATTTGTGAACTGTGTTGTCCCTTGAAAAAGCCATAGGTGACAGCTGATAATATGTTTTACAAGTCTTCCTTTTCCCCCCAGGTGGGTATGTGCCTGTTTTAGGTTTGTTGATATTCATGTAGGCAAATTTGTGCTTCCTAGGTTATTGTTTGCTTTCTGTACTGTTTGTTTTTGAGTATTATTTTTAGCAGCTTTTAACGCAATTTGATTTTCAAAACTTTGGAAAGTTTGCTAGTCAAACTTTTTCTGGTATTATTTAGCGTATATATATTCATATATACATTATATTGACAAAAGTCACCGGACACCTAGAACAGAAACACAATATATCATTTATTGACATACGTTAGTGCGGTGTCTGTCCATCTTTGGCCTTAATGCATGCTCTGACACTTCGAGACATATTTTCGACAACGTTTTGGAACACAGCGATAGGTATGCGCTTCCATTCAGGACAAAATGCTGCCGCTAACTGTTGCTTAGTAGTAGGCCTTGGTTCCAAATTTCTAATGCGGTGCTCTAATTCATCCCATATGTACTCTATGAGATTCAGATCAGGGCTCTGGGCTGGCCAATCCACACACGATACGGAATTATAGTCAAACCATGCCGTAACAGTCATTTCTTATAGATCTGTTCACTATCCTGCTCGTACCAGCAAGGTTCTGTTCCATATTATTGCCACAGAGTTGGTGGGGCATGATTGTCCAGAATATCAAGGTGGACGTAATCGTTAACAGGTTTGTCCATGATAACCAATGGGCTGGGACCATACCATGATAAACACCCCCACACGAGTAAACTGCCAGCTCCAAACTTTACCGTAGGAACAGTACACTGTGGTCAATAGCGTTCCACGGCTGCCGCCATACCCACATACGGCCATCAAACTGATGGATCGTGTATCTGGATTCATCAGTGCATAGAACCTCGTTCCTATTGATCTACGGTCCACGATAGATGTCCTTTACACCATGCTAAACGACGAGAAGGATTCCGGGTGGAGATGAAACCTTATGAACAGCCGCACGACCACGGTAACCCATCGAATGAAGTTCTCTGCGAATGGTACGTGTACATTCCGAGGTTCAAGCATTTTTACTCACCTGTACAGTGAGGTCTTGTGCAATACTCCGTCGATTAGCTGTAAAGACTCTCCTGAGGCTTCGACGTGATCTATCACTGATTTTCTTTAGCCTGCCGGTACGTTTTGCAGCTTTAGGCACTACATGTGTCTTCCACTTATTCAATACATCCAAAACAGTTTACTTGGGTATGTTTAAACGCCTCTCGGTTTCTCCCATGGACAACCTACTAATATAACACCCAACAATCTTTCCTTTCTCAAAGTCAGTTCTGTCCCGCCGCGACATTTTCACTTAACTTAACAGTGCGATATGATCGCGGTCAGCTGCAAGCTTGGTTTCATACCGCATCTTTACAACGCAGCAGATGCGTCCATTTGCTTTTAAAGGGGTGTCCAGTTTATTTTGTCAAAATAGTGTACATCCATCATCACAGTGAGAATTACACAGGATATTTCGGAGCTCGATAAAGGGCTTAATTTGCTTGTACGTCTGTATGGAACGATTATTTTGAAAACATCAGAACTGGTTGGATTCTCCAAAGGTGAGATGTCCTGGGTCTTTAATAAGTGGAAAAATTATCGACATTTCTTGTCTAAGAGGCGTAACCGTGGAGGGATGACAATCTGTAGGGAACGAGATCTCCACGTGTGATAAGTCTTGTCCGGAGAAACCAGATCATTTGTGCAGCAACTGACCGAAAAATTCAATGCAGTCTATCAACGACTCACATCTCAGCAAACAATGCGTACAGTATTGAAGAGGTTCAGTATGAGCAGTCACATGCCTAAATGGAAATTATTGATTTCTACAAAGAACCGGAACGTTCATCCCCATTTATGTCAGGAACACTGTTACTGGACACTAGAAGACCGGAATAAAATCATGTGGTGTGACGAGTCGCGGCACACCTTGTTCTTAGCAGGAGCCGCATGAAGCAGTGGAGCGTGCCTGCTTTGTAAACTCAGCTCAAGATTCTGGAGTAGGCAGTACAGCGTGGACCACGTTATGTTGCTGCGGAACGGGTCTCCTAATATTGTTGGAAGGTCGTGGGTCCTTCAGGGAATATCTGAACATTGTTGCTGACCAACTCCATCCAGCAATTTTGACTTTTTATCTAGCAGGTGACAGCTTTTTCATGGATGGCAATGCTACTTTCCATCGCGCAAGTTGTGTTCAGCAGTGGTTGAACGAAAACGACAGCGACGCTCGCCACCTTCCCTGATCATCACAAAGCCCTGATCTGAATCCCATTTATTGGGTCGTTTCATAATTATTGTCCGATGCCGACAAGGCGAATTTGCATAGTCAGTTACAAGGAACGCCTCGTAGGAGGAACTACCTAACGCCCATGAAAATTGAATCGGTTCAGTCCACGTATATGAAACGGTATTTCAGACAGATCTCAGCAGTTTTAGACGTGATGGAGCAACCCGACGTGAGATCAGTGATGTTGCTCGATATCAAACTTGGCCGGAATGTGTCCGAAACTGTCGTAAATGTCAATAGAGCTTGGGTTGTCGGAATGACGAGTGACAGAACTGTTTATAGACTGTTTTCTAAGCTCCATGCCGGTGATGTTGCCATCGACCATAAGCCAGGAGTCGGTCGTCCGGTTTTGTATGACACTGTACATTTAACATGGAAAGTGGAAGAAAAACCAACGACCACAGTACATGAGCTCAGTGCCGAACTTTTCGTATCATCAGTGACAGTTTTCAGACACCTGGCAGCTATGGGCAAGGTTAAAAACTGGATGCTGAACTGCTGCAGATACTGCGTCTGGAAACATGCATTTCCCTCCAAATACGTGAGGCCCGTGCTCCCTTTTTGCATCGGATCCTTACGGTTGATGAAAAATTGGTACTTTATAACAAAAGGAAGCGAACAGTGCCGTGGCTCGATAAAGGGGAAATACCCAAACACATGCCCAAACCCGAGTTGCACCCACAGAAGGTTCTGATTTCTGTGTGGTGGACTGCCAAGACTGTGGTTCATTATGAGGTTTTGCCGCGAGGTCAAACAGTCACAACGGACGTGTGGTGCCGTCAGCCGAACGAAAGTCACCAGAAATTATGTAGCAAACAACCATCGCTCGCCAATCGTTTGGGTCCCATACTGCTTCAGGATGGCGCACGACCGCATGTGTCTATTGGAAGCATGCGAAAAATCAACACCTTGGGGAACGAGGATCTCTCTCACCCTGTTTATTCACCTGACATGGCCCCCTCAGAATTTCACATGTTTCGGCATTCGGACCACCTCTTGAGGGGCAAACGGTTCGCTAACAAGGATGCTATGATTTCCGCCGTTTGAGATTCCTCGGACCACTGTAATGCCAGTTTCTGTCAACGTGGCATTTTTGCACTGACAACACGTTGGGCATAGTGTATTGCTGCCAGGGCCGATATTTTTCGGAATAAAATGCATTTCGCCGTCTGTTACTGCTGTTTGTTTCTTTGTGTCCGTATCGGCCAATAATTATGAAACGACCCAATAGAATGTATTGGACACGTTACAATATCAGATCTGGGAGCAAATCCTCTTCCGTCAAAGCTGACTCAATTAACCTATTCGTGACCACGATACTATAATATTTTGTTACTCAGAATACCACAGCTCCCGAAAGTGCCTGCTGCTCGTTTTCGAGTTTCATTATCCCTCCGTTTGACCAGTTAACAAAAGAAGGATTAGTGCTGGATCATCCCTCGAAACTTCTTATCTTTAATTTTGCTATGCGTTGACCTTTGGACGTTTCCCTGCGGCAAACTGTGCATTCTTCTAATGAGACTCTAAGACAGATGGCAGTGGTAACAGCTGGAAAAATCTTCACTTTCCCCTTTTCTCCAGTTCTTTTTTGTGAAAAATATAATCACGATCTGTTTATTTCGATTGAGCAAATGTGAAAGAATTTTTACGGCAAATTTTCTCTCAAAAATTTTGCTTTCAAGACAAAGAAAGATACTGCAATTTATCTGAAATTAAATATTAGCATTTTATGCTGTTTTGAGGCTGAAAATCACTATTTTTCTGCTAAATGAGCTTTTCTTTCTCGTAGTAAAAAAACATTTTATGACGTCCGAATTCTTTTTTTTTATTTTTTTTTTGCTGTGTTATCTACAGAATATATATGCGCATATGTTGTGTGTAGTCGGTTAGAATCAGGCCATCCAGGTAATTTAACGTAGGCCCAACACTGTGCCAAGGGCTTCTATTACTAAAAGACGGTGGGTCAATATTGGGCCTGCGTTAGATTGCAAGGCTATGTGCTACCATGACCTTATTTCCGTCTACGAACTTAGGTGTCCAGAAAAATATCATTTGTAAATTTATTTGTTCCAAACAACCCTTAGGTGTCCAGAAAAAGGTAATTTGTAACTTTATTTGTTCCAACAACCCTTAGGTGTCCAGAAAAAGGTAATTTGTAACTTTATTTGTTACACAAACTCTTAGGTGTCCAGAAAAAGGTAATTTGTAACTTTATTTGTTACACAAACTCTTAGGTGTCCAGAAAAATGTTGCAAAAAAATTTTACAGTTCATACAGTCCTACAACGTTTTTATATAAATTATTTTTGAGAACGATTTATTTTTTAAGCACTTTTCAACATATATAAATTATTTTTAAGAAACATGTGTTAATTCAACAGAATAACAGTTCTACTGAGCGATGTCAGAAGGCTGAACGATATTGCCTCGGGTTAAACAAACTCCTGGTTCACTTCTTTGTTTAGCGACAACAAAGACGACTGAGGATGACATCTACTAATCAGCCAGACCAAACCCTCTGTATGCAGAAAGCCAGATCTCACGTGACCGCAGCAGCTCGCTGATTCAGGAGTGGAGGCCCAAGACCTCCGTCATATTATTCACTACGGAGTGAATTCAGTATTCCTATATTTGCCAAGATCGATCTTTGAATGTACGCAGTCCCACCATATTTTACATTATATTAACTACCGTTTGGACTTTTATTTTCTGTGAAATGTATTGCCTTTCCGAATTTTTTTTTTTTTGGAAACGAGAACTACAAAACTAACCAAACGCTTAAATTTAAAGTATAAATTTACTAAAATTTAGTAAGTGGTAACAAAATATGCTTTCATCGGTTTTAGCTGTGTAAGATAATGATCGCAATTTATATAATTTTTAATAATATATACACTGAAGTGCCAGGAAAACTGATACAGACGAGCTTATGCAAAATATCCATATGCGCCTACTCGGTTGCAATCGATAGTGCGTATATAAAGCGGTAAACATCCTTGCCAGCTGTCAGATCTGTTTTCGGGATGAGAATGGCAAGTAATAACGATTTAAGCGATTTTCAACGCGGTGTCATAGTTGGCGCTCGTGAGATGGGCCATAGTATTTCGGAGGTAGAAACGAAGTTCGGATTTTCACGGACGACCATTGCAAGGGTGTCCCGTGACTACACGAATTCCGGCAAAACCTCCAACCTACAATACTAGTGAGGCCGTAAAAAAACATTGGGTGAACGTGACCATCGTCGGCAGTCAAGAATCGTTTCACGCGATAGGCGTGCAACACTCTCGCAGGTATAATCGGAATTCAATGCTGGAGCCTCAACAAGCATCAGCGTCCGGACTGTACAAGTACCATGCACGATATGGGCTTTGGGAGCCGACACCCAACTCGAGTCCCCTTGATTGGTGCACGACACAGAGCTATGCGCCTCGGGTGGGCACGACAACACCGCCATTGGTCAGTTGATGACTGGAAAGAAGTAGCCTGGTATGACGAGTCGCGTTTCCAACTATATCGGAGAGATGGAAGGATTCGTGTGTGGCGCAAACCCCATGAAGCCATGGATCCCGCCTGTCAACAGGGACCTGTACTGGCTGGTGTGTGTGTGAGGGGGGGGGGTCGGTAATGGCATGGGCTGTGTTTAGCTGAAATTCACTGGGACCCCCGGTACGTCTACAAACGTCTGTGACCGGCCAACACTATGTGCGCATCCTTTCTGACGAGGTACACCCGTTCATGTCCTGCATTCATGCTGATGGGTTTGGCCTGTTCCAAAAGGACAATGCACCTCCACACAAGTGTCAGGACGCCACATTATGGTTAGAAGAGCATTCATCTGAGTTTGGGGTGTTGCCATCTCACCCAAGTCTCCAGATCTGAGCGTTATAGAACACATTTGGAATGTCATGCAACGCACTATCAAACACAGGAATACGAGACCTCAGAATACACCCGAATTCGGGGACGCTTTGCAGGAAGTATGGTGTGCAGTGCCTACAGCATATTTCAGAAGCTAGTGGAGTCCATGCCCCGTCGTATTTTTGCAGTCCTGAGCTCCCGTGGGGGATCTACCAAGTATTAGACTGGTGTACCAGTTTTTCTGGCACTTCAGTGTATATTAAATTGCGTAATTTTTTACTCTATGATACATTATTGAGAATGTCAGAATTAAAGAGAAAATGAATTGCAAAATACTTACTTATTTCAGCAATGTTGAAAGCTTTCTTTTGTGTGGCTTCCGTAAATAACAAATTTGATTTCAAGTCATTTTTGCGGAAAACATATCCACAAGGCACGACAATTTTTTTTAGTAACAGAGCTAACTTTTGTCCACATTCGCAGCGATGCTTTTCACTGGTTATCAAACATTCCTTTGACACAATAAGGTGAGAAATTTCTACATATACACAATTTTATTTTCACTCAGATGTTATGCATACTTTTTACCACTGACGATTTCTCTGGTTCACCAAATAGCAATTACATATTTACGGTGGGCTTTTAACACCTTTGATTGATCACTAAAAACTAAAAAAACGAAAATTATTTGACTGCACTAACCAGTTATTACGGATGCATGTTAAAATATGAACTGTGTCAAATAAGAGGAAGACTGATGTTTTGGCATAGGATGCGTGAGAAGACATAGGGTAAAGAAATATGCTGTTTTGTGGTAATATGCCCATTATTTTCCTTCTAATTGAGTTATTATCAGTAATTAATGTACGAACTTAATAACCTATTTTTGAACTACAATATGGCATTTTTCTGTGTTCATATAGCTCTTCTACTGTCAGAGATTTCACAGGCAAAAACGAAATGGCGTTTTTATTAATAGAAAAAATAGATCATGGCATTATGGTATGAATAGAGTGTGTAAGATGATTTGTGCTGTTGAAAGACATACCGAGAATTCTTCCACCTTCGTAAGCAAACATAGGTTTAATATCGATTTCATCAACAAAAGTATTTACAGGTTTCTCTTTTTCGCTCAACAAAGACGTCTTTCGCTTTAAATAAAGAAGATAAATTAGTTTTTGGATCTGATCTTGTAAACACGCCAGACAGTCATCTCAGTGTTCTAGAGTGAGGAAGCCGTAGAACACCGTACCGTTATATATTCATATGCTGCAGTTGACTTAATAAATAACGTATATGCAAAGAGTACTACGTCCGAGCTGTAAGAAAAATTATTTGGAGCGCATTGTAACAGTTGCAGTTGTTCCATGATAAAGATTAGGAAAGCTGATTTCTTTTCATTTTCATAGGTGTCTTTGATATAATTTAAAAGAGTATGCAATGTCTTGGCGGCAGAATTAATAATAACACTTATTCTGTATGTTTTTACGCTGTTATATGCTATATTTTTTAGTTACAAGTAAATGTCGAACTTCATTCCCGGATTCTAATGTTTTTGCCGCGCAGCCTAACTGTTTCATTTCATGTTCAGGTACCATATTTCAGTTCCCTTTACGTAAGCAGCATATGTTAAACGATTATTAACAACTACGTAGGTTTTTATTTCTGGTTGTTTAGGGCATTTTTTTTTTGGTCAAGAGAATGTACGAACCGAGTGTCTTTAGGAAACCTGAACGCTGAAATGTATGATTTACCCCGGTAATTGCTTTGACAGTTTGGGACAATGCATTTTCTAGGTATGCTTGAACTGATCAAAATACTTGCACATAAACTTAATCTAAATAAACTAAATGGTATTAAATAATGTAGACTTACATTATAGTATTGTCGATGTTAAATATATCCAAAGGAGAAACACACTTATCAGTATTTGTCTATTCAGCAACCACAGAAAACAAGTGTCACGAACAACAAATGTCACGAACTGTGACCTGGCTGCCCTGCTGCCGGACTAGTTTGGGCAGTTGGTAATGGACCTCCGTTCTCTTCCCCCTTTCCCCTGTGTCATCCGTAAATGAATCATTAAAATAAATACTAAAGCTATCCGCAATAAAAAAATTCTTAGGAAAAGAAATATCTGCGCCAAAAAGAAAACTACAGTCAAGCTAAAACAATGATTTTCCTTTATTTGAAGAAGACATCGCGTTTTGGGTGAAAAATATATTTTGATATTTATGGGGGGACTCTTACAAATTTTCAATGCCATCCCGCTGGCAGAGTTATCTGAGGCGCTGGTTTCTGACTTTTCAACAGTGATAGTTCCTCATGAAGGGTGGTTAGTGCTCTTGCTTGAGACTGCTTATAGCCTTAAGAGTTCTTCATGGCAGTTTTTGAACCCCAAATAGAAAAATTAGACAAAAGAAACACATCTATTACTGAAGCAAATAGACTTGGTAATATTATTACATTCGTAAACAACCAAGTACACAGTGTGCGTTCATCCGCGTGTGGATACAATTGCTTGAAAACCGATAAAGTAATATACTTCAAAGATGAAACTCAAACAAAAGTGATCTCGTGAATGCGCAACCAACTAGATGTCAGAATTTGTAGTTTAAAAAAAAGACGAGTGACATAAAGATTATATTTCAGTGATTCTCAATGTTTTTTTGTATCTCCAAAGAAAGTAATTTTGTACCGTTTCCATGTTTAAGCCACCATATTTTCATTGTTTTGAACATGTTTAAATAGATAGAGTAATCACTACAAAATCAGGTTAAAATGGAAGTTTATACCAACTAGAAGTAAAATCTCCAATTTGTATCCGTTCTTTCCAACTTGTTTAAAACTTATGCCCTGCTACTCTCTCTCTCTCTCTCTCTCTCTCTCTCTCTCTCTCTCTCTTTAATTTGTATTATCTCTTTACCCATATTTCTCTGAATTCTGAATTGTTCTTATATGCTGTTTCCCGAGTTCCATCTTCATTTACACTATGGAAGAACTCAATTGTTCAAGAAAAAAAATCGTACTTACAAAATATTTAAACATAAGAAATGAGAGAAAAGAAATGTTAAAAATGTGAGAAAAAAGGCTTTAATTTTTGAAGTTACAGATATAACAAAAAATATCCCTCGAACTTTCATTTAGTATGTTTTGCGGATGTAATTGCAAAAAACTGAGATACTTTCTGTGATATCGAATGTTAAGAATCATGGGATACCTGGTTTCTGGGCAACGCGACGCTTTCACCCGTCTCGAAAGTGCACGAACCCATCGCTAGGCAGGTATTTAGGCAAAATGACATCGCTGCATTCACGTAGACGGTAATTCGATGTTAGTATGGATAAGTGTCGTAAGGTAAAAAACATTTGACAGAGAGATGACAGTGGGTGTCCGATGCATGGGTCACTCCCTCTCGGAGGTTATACAGGAATTGCAGTACACCCGTTCATTAGTATCAAGAGTGTACCAAGAGTGAATTAGGATTACGCCATTTCCATAATACCATCGCATCGCTGAGAGTGCTGTGGGCAGATAAAGTTGGTGAATAAATGTGGCCGTCGACGTCTGTATTGCATGGTTGCAACTCACCGAAGAGCGATAGAGGCAAAGATGACAGTCCATTTTAAAGAGCGAGGTTCCAGAAACGTCTCGACCAGGACCATCACGCGATCAGCAGCTGCAATACGTTATGGGAAGTTCTCCGAATCGATCGACCCAGTATGTTACCAAGGAACTGTTCAGGCTGGTGGAGGCTCGTTATGGTCTGGAGAGTATTCAACTAGTACCCGTTGGAACCTCTGTTGCACATAGATGCATCTCTGAATGGTCCACGCTACGTGTCCATCATGCACATCACCTGCATCCATCCAGGTCATCATGCATTCACAGGGCAATGGACTTTACCAGAAGGACAATATGCCTCCCCACAGAACTGTGGTGCCTGTAACATGGTTTGAAGAGCATTCTGCAGAAGTTTCCACGCTGGAATTACTTTCCCGTTCACATGACATGAAACCCGTGGACATTTTTTTGGATGTCGTGAAAGGGTCCGTTGAGCTTGGATCATTCAACCAGGAAAGCGACGAATTATGGGCAACTGTGCAACAAGCATGCGTGGAGATACTCGTGGAACGATTTCGTGACCTATTGGACTTACCATGTGACTGCCCTTATCTGGATAAAAGGTTAATCTACCACTTACCAGATAGGTATTCCATGATTTCTGTTCACTAAGTTTAGAGGTAATTTAGCTAATTCTTCGGTTAATTTTCAGCACATTTTATAATTAAATCGCCAGGATATTTTCATATCATAGTTCTGTTATGTTGAATTGAATTTGAAATCCAACTTGTAACTCATTCCATACAGAATAATGAAGATTTATATTTTTTTAGAAAAAATACACTGTCAACCCGGTTGGCCAAGCTGTCAGAGGCGTAAATTTTTGACTGTTCGTGCGAGCTGTGCCCAGATTCGAGTCATGGATGAAGCATTATGTCACTGGCTCTATCCTTTCCCTAGTTTTTGTAGTTCTAAATTAGGGAAAGAGTATGTATATCTCCCTCTCGGAGATGCTGGTAGTGGACGTTAAACTCCCAAACAAACAAAAATAATTACCTAGCAATTAATGAATAGCTCCTGTTCGAAAGAGCATTTTTTAAAACAGCCCTGGGGTTTAGGCGCATTAATACATTTTTTTAAAAGGCGGTGAGGAAAGCTAAATTCAGAAACATGTACACACACACTCTCATACAAGTATATGGAGAGAAGTACAAATATTTGTTTTATTATATGCAGGAAGGTTTTGTTATAATATAAGGAGTAGTCAAACCACTAGTTCTGAGACAAAAGAATTGATGAAAAAGGGGAATAATAAAGAAAAAAGAATAACATTTTTTCAAGTAACAAGGCCAGGAAATTGAAATTATCCAGGTAAGGTCTCATAAAACGGTTGAAATTATACAAGTAAGATCTCGTAATTACTTTTAATAGTTTTAAAAATGACTTGAAAAATCTTTAATAGAGGAATCAATGTGTATAGTTTCTTCAAGGGCAGTGCTTATGTAATGTCCCTATTATGTCGTCATTAAACATTAGTTTAAAAGAACAATCGGTATTTCAAGAAAATGTTCATGAAAGCAACATGACTTCTTATCTATTTTCCTTAATGCCTACATAAATTGAAAACTCAAACTGTGGTAAATTCTGATTAAATAACCCTTCTTTACCTCGGTGGTTTGCTCTTCAGTATATCTTTCTATCCACAGTTTGAAGAAAGTCATTACTTGAATGTAGGATTTTGAAATTGCAAAAAAACAATTTAGTTTTGCTCAATACGTGTTGATCATGACTCTTTTGTTAAAACCATAGCAATATTATCTCTTTACGTGACATCGAAAAGACTAATCAAAGGAACTTAGAAGAAAAGGAGAAACTAATTCATGGATATTGACAGAATTCTTTAAAAAAAGACATATAATGCTAATACGGATTACTCTTTGAAACATGAAATAGGAATACCTTTTTTGGAAACACTGAGTCTTCAAAGTATTAGAGAAACGCCCTGAAGAAAACCCGATTGATAATTTCGTTAATTTCAAAATGTATACTTACCGAAGTTTTTAAAACCAAAACGTTTCAAAGGAAATTTCTCTACTTCATACTGTTAAAACTTAATTTAGTTTTAAATTCGATTACTTTTAATAGTTTTACAATCAACTACTTTTAATATTTCTACGATCGATTATTTTAATAGCTTTACAATCGATTAACTTTAATAGTTTTACAATCGATTACTTTTAATAGTTTTACAATAGATTACTTTTAATATGACAATAATCAACAAAATGACGGCTTTTCTAATGGTAAGAAACACATAACTTTTCAAGCAATTGTTTCGAACGAAAAAGTCGCAAAAAAAAGCCAGTTTATTCAAAGGAATTTTTAAAATAGTTTTCGCAACCAAAAGCATTTTCTAAAAGTGAAGATCTGCGCCTCTTCTAAGATCCTATCTGAAGGGGAATGTTTTCATTTAATTGCAGATTGTATCGCCAGGACCTCGCAACAACACCACTGATCTCTACCTTATTGCTGACTTGCTGAGTAGAATCTAGTTTTTGCTATATCGACTCTTTTGTTAATATCTCTCCGGAGATATCACAATTGTATTACAAGTTTCTGTCTAATTTCGAGAACTAGATCCTTCTACGCTTAAAGGTCTTGTGAACTGAAAAACAAAGATCAATAGGAACTTCTTTAACAACTGATGTTGTTAATTTGTTTTATTTGAGAGTCTCTTTCCGAAACAGAAATCGAAAAATGCGAAAACATATGCAAAAAATTAGCAGTGTTAAAAATAAAAGTCAGTTCATTTGCATTTACAAGATATTCTTGTAAATTTGCGAAGCCACACAGCTATCCTACGCATTCTCCGGAAAAAAAGCAAGCAAAACTGAAATTTAAAAAATGTAGCTGTTAATCGTCATGTTTGCCAGCGACAGGTTTGGTTTGACTCCAAGGGATTTCACTTTGTCTACCCTACAAGCCATTCTATTTCTTTTTGGAATAACATTTTTTGACACGGTTTGAATATTTGTTTGTAATAGACCGCTTTAAAATTTGACACAGTTTAATTACCATCATGGTTTAACCTAAGCAAGTTTTCATTAGGATACTCTACGTAAACCCGTTTTATGAGACCTTACTTGTGAATTTTGTCTACATAATTTGATAGTTGAAAAAGACGTATAGTGCACGCACGCAATATAGTGGTATATTTCTTACATGAGAAAATACATTAAATATCTCTGAGATATTGGCCTTAAAGCATGTCGTCAAATGTCCGTTACTTACTCTACCAGTACTTACCATTACACAATGATCCTCTCGGATTTTTCATTTAAAAAAATCAATGACCACGACTTATAGAATATATACAGGGTGTCCCACGATTCATTGGACAGTGGAATGTCTTGTGATCGGACGAAGCTATTAAGGTGAAACAAAAAGCAATGTAAATTAGTGAAGATGAGCTACCACGGAATGCAAAAGTTGACCCCCTTCCCCGGGGTTTGGGGGAATGGGAGGAAACTGAAAACGAAAATCTGCGATAAAAAAATTTCGTCAATGTACAACGTATATCCAAATACTGCTCATTTGAAAGCCATGCTTATGAACAGATCATTAGCGAAAACAGAATTGAATTTCACCGAAAGCGCGCGAAATGGTGGGGGTGCGAAATGTGAGGTTCCATGTCTCCAAAACACCAGAAATAACCCAGAAAGGAAACTGTTCGTTGCAAATGTAGATGCATGGAGGCATGAAACAGCGTTCTACCAGACCCTTGTAGTCGTACACATCCACGTAATGTGTGTGCCGTGACGAGCCAGTACTGTTTGTTTTTTGGATACACCGATGACATTACGCATGCTTACTAAACAACAAAATGGATACAACACCGAAGAGTCACTGTTTCGAGACAGAAAAACCAATTTTCATTTCCATATTGGAAAGTACAGGTCTTATGACTTATGACCTAAAATAAATTGCCCAAATGTGTTTGTGCCTGCATGCACAAGTTCGGGTCAGCAATAATTCCAGAGTGTGGAACTTGTTGGATGTCAGAGCAGTCCTCAGCCTAGACAACATATCATGTGTACAGATTAGCTGTTCAACTGGATAACAAAACATAAAAGGAAGCAAACTACGACCACATCACATTACGTGTTCAAAGTGACCACCATTGTTCTGGAGGCACATTTCGAATCTGGTCATAAGTGCTTTCTGTGTTGCTGATTGCACAGTTCTGGGCGATATTCTTCCACATTCTGAACGTATTTTCTGTTGCAGTTCGCCCAGTGTATGCATTTCATTTGAATAAACAACTGTTTTTAAATGACCCCATAGGAAATAATCTAGTGGTGTCAAATCAGGAGATCTCGGAGGCCACTTGATTGGTCCATGGGTACCAATCCATCGGTTAGGAAAGTGAACATTCAAATATTCTGTCACGGGGCGAAAAGTATGTGGTGGTGCACCATCGTGCAGAAACCACAAGCGTTCGCGTCGGCCCTTTTATATCCCGCTCAAGCGATGATGTCATCCCAAGCGTCTGTACGAACCCCATCATGACTGTATCGGTGATGTCATAGAATTGCTTGCTAGCACGGCGATGTCACCCAAAGACTCATCCCAAAACGCGTGGCACACAAAATGGTATTCTCGGAGAAAACGATGACTCATCTCAAAACACGTGGCACACAAAATGGCATGGTCGGAGAAAATGACGACTCATCTCAAAACACGTGGCGTACAAAATGGCATGGTCGGAGAAAATGACGACTCATCTCAAAACACGTGGCACACAAAATGGCATGGTCGGAAAAAACGATGACTCATCTCAAAACACGTGGCACACAAAATGGCATGGTCGGAGAAAACGATGAGTCATCTCAAAACACGTGGCACACAAAATGCCATGGTCGGAGAAAACGATGACTCATCTCAAAACACGTGGCACACAAAAAGGAATTCTCGAAGAAAACGATGACTCATCTCAAAACACGTGGCGTACAAAAGATGGCCGGAAGGAACACGTGGAAAAAATGGCGGCGACTGACGTCATGATTGACCACATCCGTCCGTGCGGGAGCACGTGGGCAGTGGGAGCACGTTGGCCGCAGTGGGCGTGGCCGGGGTGAGTCGTGGGGTCCGTGGGCGGGGCCGTGGTGCGTCGGGGTGCGTTTCCTTTGTCATTAAAACCCCCATTTCTTACTGCCTTTTACTTAGTGGTATATCCTCCAGCAACCCAGGTAAAATATCCCTGAGGAAATGAAGGTAGCGATTGCCTGTCAAAATACCTTCGTAAAAATAAAGACCTACGATGTGGTTATTCAGCATGCCACACCATACGTTTATACCCCAAACACGTTGGAACCGTGTTTGTCTCATCCAGTGAGGATTTATGTCATTCCAATAATGGCAATTGTGCTGATTTACAACTCCATTGTTCGGGAACCGTGCTTCGTCGCTCCATAGAATTTTCGCCTTAACGTTGACATTGTTCATGACGACAGAGAAACAGGCCAGGAATTCTAACCGTCTTTCCGGATCATTGGCGTCCAATCCTTGTGTTAAGTGCAGCTTGTAAGGGTGCAATTTGTTATTGCGTAAAATACGGTGCACAGATGTTTTCGAAGTGCCTACTTCACCGGATACTTGTCGCACTGAGGTACATGGATTCAAATGAAATGCACCCAGTACTGCAGTAGCATGTGCCTCATCAGTTGCAGTTTTTGGATGGTACTCCTTTATCCTTGATGGCAATGTGCCACTACTGCGCAGTTTGTGTTCCACATGTCGAAATAAGTTGTTACTAGGCGGATGACGGTCTGGATATTTCTCTCTGTACATTTGGGCTGCTGAACGACAATTTCGTTTACACTTTCCGTAAATCAGTAGCATATCTACATTCATTATTGGAGAACACCATCGTACCTTATGGTCTCCGCAGGTTAAAGAAATTAAAGTAAACAAACTGACCTGAAAAACTTGGTCGACAACGCTGTGCAATAATTACGGGATACCACTGAACGACACTACTGTCTACAACACGATTACAGCAGGAAATTCCAGCATTCAGTAAGAGTACTGGAACACCGTTCATACGTCGTCTGACATCTCACTTCAGGAAACGTAGTCTCATACGATATTTGCATAATCCCTCGCACTGCGACATGTATTCAGTTGGTTTAGGTGTTGCCGAACAAGGAACGTATGATCTCACACCTCTTGGTATGTAGCTTCGTACAAAATCTACATAATCCCGTGAACGCTAACATGGCGATATTCCCTATGACGACATTGAAAGCAACTGTCTTTTGGTAGATATCTTTTACACCGAACACTCATTTCTGCGATGTTTTTCGTCCACTTCTACCTTACAACCCCTCCCCTCCAACACGGGAGAACAGTTAATTACACAAGCTGTTGTGTCTACTGTTCGGTATTTCATGTGGTTTTTTTACATCGCATAACACAGACCAATGGAATCGGCCAACGTCACAATTTCAGTTATTCGTGGAATGTCGTACATTCACCCTCGATGAGCCGTAATCTGTTTCAATGAGTATGGGGATTACACTTATGGCGCAGCACGCGTTACCACCACAATGATATTTTGCGATATTCTGCGTAGTTTGCTGGAGGACTTACACTAAGTGAATCGGAAAACCCATGGTTGCAGCCAGATGTTGCGCCGCCTCGTCCTTATGACCCGATATGAGGATTGGGGAGGTGTCAATATCCCATAGCACGTTTGTTTCACGCCTCCATTCATCTACGTTTGCAACGAACAGTTTCCTTTGTGGGTTATTTCCGGAGTTTTGGAGACATAGAACACCACATTTGGCACCCCCGCCATTTCGTGCCCTTTCGGTGAAATTCAATTGTGTTTTCGCTAATGATTTGTTCATAAGCATGGCTTTCAAATAAGCAGTCTTTGGACCCCGGGGAAGGGGGTCAACTTTTGCATTCCATGGTAGTTCATCTTCACTGATCTACATTTATTTTTTGTTTCACCTCAATAAGCTTCGTCCGATCAGGAGATATTCCACTGTCCAATGAATCGTGGGACACAATGTATATATATATATATATATATATATATATGGGATGTAAGGTCAGGTGATGCGTAACATCACAGCCTCTCCTTGACAAATGTCAACCCCGCCTTCTCGTGGTGCATCCTGTTCCCACTAAAGGGGCTCTGACGACCGCCCATAGCGGTATAACTATACCATCGGGATCAGAGGAAATGCTATCCCACACTCACCAACCCGCTTGGCCAGCGTGGTGAGTTATGGCCAAACCCCTCCAAAATGATTCCACAACTTAAATCTTGGCCCTCAGTCTCCGGCAGCTGGAATGTACCTGGCCAAGGCAGCGGCCAGTGCGACATGAAGGCAGAGGGTGCTAAGAATCCCCGGAGGACCGGACTAGGCTGCCATCTGATGCTGACCTTGGCTACTTACAATGGACGCTCCCTATCTTCTGATTCAAGGCTTCTTGAATTGGAAGAGGAACTACAAAGGATCAAGTGGGACATCGTGGGGCTAAGTGAGGTAAGGAGAAAAGGAGAAGATCTCATCGAACTGAAAAGTGGACATCTCTTCTACTATCGTGGGACAGATACTGGCAGAACTAGTGGTGTTGGATTTATAATAAACAAGAAACTGAAGGACAAAGTTGTAGAAGTTGAAAGTTCCTCTGACAGAGCTGCACGACTTGTTATCCAACTCTCAAAAAGATACCAGGCTCAGATTATTCAAACTTATGCACCCACCACAAGTCATCCTGAAGAAGAAATTGAAGAATTTTATGAGGAAATTTGTCATCTAAATAATAAAGGTAAGCAGCACTTGAAAATAATTATGGGAGATTTCAATGCAAAAATAGGGCAACGGCAACAGAATGAAACTTCAGTAGGTAAATTCGGTCACGGCAACAGAAACCAGCGTGGAAATACTCTCGTTGAGTTTGCAGAGGCAGAAGGGTTTTTCATCTTGAACTCCTTCTTCAAGATAAAGCCACACAGGAAATGGACATGGAGACATCCAAATGGGACGACAAGTGAAATTGATTTTATTATGTGTAACAAAAAATTCGTCATAGAAGACTGCAGTGTGCTAAACAAGTTCAACACAGGTAGTGACCATAGACTGGTGAGATGTAAGATGCACCTCAACACTAAACTTGAACGTGGCAAGCTCATAGGACAAACAAAATCTATTGACATAACCAACCTTAAAAAACACCATAATACCTTCAAGTTAGAACTGAAGAACAGGTTCTCTGCTTTAGAAGGCCTAACATCGGAAGAAGTGAACATCTCTGAAGTTAACAGAAAAGTAACCAAAGCTCTTATGGAAACAGCAACAAAATTAGCTGGGTCTAAGAACAAGTTGCATGTGAAGCAAATTATCAGGAAAAACCAAAATGTTGATGCAAAAAAGAAGAGAGATGAGGACAACTAAAAAAGATGTGACTTCCAAAGTGGAATATATAGAGCTATGCAAGACAGTAAGAAAAAGTATCACTGAAGACGTAAGGAAATTCAACTGTGAACTAGTGAGGAAAGCAATTGAAAACAACCAAAGCCTAAAGATAGCAAAGGGACATCTCAGTAAAGGAAAAAAACAGAACATGGCACTGAGAAAAGAAGATGGTTCTGTAACAAGAAATAGAGGCGAAATTTTGACAAGAGTGAAAGATTTCTACTCCAAATTATATGAAAGGGATGATACATGCACTCCAGACATCATGAAAGATACCAGTACCAGAGTTCCTCCAGTCCTTCCAGCAGAAGTTGCACATGCAATCAAGAAAATAAAGCGAGGAAAAGCTCCAGGAGAAGATGGAATTACTGTAGACATCATACAAGAAGCAAGTGGAGAAATCGAAACGGTACTCGCCCAAATTTTCACTCGATGCCTTAATGAAGGAAAGATTCCTGAGGATTGGAACACCGCTACAATGATCCTGCTACATAAGAAAGGTGACATTGAGGATCTCGGAAACTACAGACCTATCAGCCTCCTATCAGTAGTTTATAAAATCTTCACTAAAGTTCTTTCACACCGCTTGAAGGTAACACTGGACATGGCTCAACCGAGAGAACAAGCTGGATTCAGGAGTGGCTACAGCACAATAGATCATATCCACGTGCTGAGAGAACTAATTGAAAGAGCGAGGGAATATGAACTTCCATTGTGCATGGCTTTTATCGATTATGAAAAAAGCCTTTGATTCGGTGAAACCATCAGCAGTTACAATGGCTCTGAAAACCTGCGGTATTGAAGATGCATACATTAATATTATTAATAACATCTATGAAAATGCAAGTGCAAAGATTAGGCTGTTTGAAAATACAACACACGTAAAAATTGGAAAGGGAGTGAGACAAGGTGACACCATATCTACGAAGCTCTTTAATGCCACATTGGAGGGTGTTTTTCAGTCACTGAGCTGGGAAAACAAGGGGATAAAGATTAATGGAGATTATCTAACCCACCTTCGTTTTGCTGATGACGTAGTCATTTTTGCAACTACCCCATCAGAGCTGCAGAGTATGATCCAGGAACTTGCTGACAAGAGTAAAGAAGTGGGATTAAAAATGAACTTTCAGAAGACAAAAGTGATGTTCAATGGTTTTACAAGAAATGAAGATTTATCGATTGATGGAGAAAAGCTGGAGATAACAGACACGTACGTTTATCTTGGACAGCAGATATCAAGTGAGGGTCACATTGATGAAGAAATTAATCGGCGTACAAAACTTGCCTGGAGAGCTTTTGGAAGAAACAGCATAATTTTCAAGAGCAATATGCCATTATGTCTTAAAAGAAAAGTGTTTGATCAATGCATCCTTCCAGTGCTTACGTATGGTGCGGAGACGTGGACCTTAACTAAAAGAGACATACAAAGGCTGCAGACAACTCAAAGAAGCATGGAGAGGTGCATGCTTGGTGTAACCAGGAGAGATAAGAAGAGGAACTCGTGGATCCGAAAAATGACAAGAGTGGAAGACATCATGATCAGAGTTAAATCCCTGAAATGGCAATGGGCTGGACATACTGCCAGAAGGACAGATCATCGATGGACAGCCGAAATTTTAGATTGGATTCCAAGGGACAGGAAAAGACCCAGAAGAAGACCACATGGGAGATGGGTGGATGAAATTCGAAAGTATGCAGGGGTGACATGGAGGAGACTGGCACAAGTCAGACCGTTGTGGAGGAAACTTGGGGAGACCTTCGTCCAGCAGTGGATTGATAATGGTTGACAATGATGATGATGATGATGATATATATATAGCACTTGAAAATAATTATGGGAGATTTCAATGCAAAAATAGGGCAACGGCAACAGAATGAAACTTCAGTAGGTAAATTCGGTCACGGCAACAGAAACCAGCGTGGAAATACTCTCGTTGAGTTTGCAGAGGCAGAAGGGTTTTTCATCTTGAACTCCTTCTTCAAGAAAAAGCCACACAGGAAATGGACATGGAGACATCCAAATGGGACGACAAGTGAAATTGATTTTATTATGTGTAACAAAAAATTCGTCATAGAAGACTGCAGTGTGCTAAACAAGTTCAACACAGGTAGTGACCATAGATTGGTGAGATGTAAGATGCACCTCAACACTAAACTTGAACGTGGCAAGCTCATAAGACAAACAAAATCTATTGACATAACCAACCTTAAAAAACACCATAATACCTTCAAGTTGGAACTGAAGAACAGGTTCTCTGCTTTAGAAGTCCTAACATCGGAAGAAGTGGACATCTCTGAAGTTAACAGAAAAGTAACCAAAGCTCTTATGGAAACAGCAACAAAATTAGCTGGGTCTAAGAACAAGTTGCATGTGAACAAATTATCAGGAAAAACCAAAATGTTGATGCAAAAAAGAAGAGAGATGAGGACAACTAAAGAAGATGTGACTTCCAAAGTGGAATATATAGAGCTATGCAAGACAGTACGAAAAAGTATCACTGAAGACGTAAGAAAATTTAACTGTGAACTAGTGAGGAAAGCAATTGAAAACAACCAAAGCCTAAAGATAGCAAAGGGACATCTCAGTAAGGGAAGAAAACAGATTATGGCACTGAGAAAAGAAGATGGTTCTGTAACAAGAAATAGAGGCGAAATGTTGACAAGAGTGAAAGATTTCTACTCCAAATTATATGAAAGGGATGATACATGTACTCCAGACATCATGAAAGATACCAGTACCAGAGTTCCTCCAGTCCTTCCAGCTGAAGTTGCACATGCAATCAAGAACATGAAGCTGGGAAAAGCTCCAGGAGAAGATGGAATTACTGTAGACATCATACAAGAAGCAAGTGGAGAAATCGAAACAGTACTCGCCCAAATTTTCACTCGATGCCTTAATGAAGGAAAGATTCCTGAGGATTGGAACACCGCTACAATGATCCTGCTACATAAGAAAGGTGACATTGAGGATCTCGGAAACTACAGACCTATCAGCCTCCTATCAGTAGTTTATAAAATCTTCACTAAAGTTCTTTCACACCGTTTGAAGGTAACACTGGACATGGCTCAACCGAGAGAACAAGCTGGATTCAGGAGTGGCTACAGCACAAAAGATCATATCCATGTGCTGAGAGAACTAATTGAAAGAGCGAGGGAATATGAACTTCCATTGTGCATGGCTTTTATCGATTATGAAAAAGCCTTTGATTCGGTGAAACCATCAGCAGTTACAATGGCTTTGAAAACCTGCGGTATTGAAGATGCATACATTAATATTATTAATAACATCTATGAAAATGCAAGTGCAAAGATTAGGCTGTTTGAAAATACAACACACATAAAAATTGGAAAGGGAGTGAGACAAGGTGACACCATATCTCCGAAGCTCTTTAATGCCACATTGGAGGGTGTTTTTCAGTCACTGAACTGGGAAAACAAGGGGATAAAGATTAATGGAGATTATCTAACCCACCTTCGTTTTGCTGATGATGTAGTCATTTTTGCAACTAGCCCATCAGAGCTGCAGAGTATGATCCAGGAACTTGCTGACAAGAGTAAAGAAGTGGGATTAAAAATGAACTTTCAGAAGACAAAAGTGATGTTCAATGCTTTTACAAGAAATGAAGATTTATCGATTGATGGAGAAAAGCTGGAGATAACAGACACGTACGTTTATCTTTTACAGCAGATATCAAGTGAGGGTCACATTGATGAAGAAATTAATCGGCGTACAAAACTTTGCCTGGAGAGCTTTTGGAAGAAACAGCATAATTTTCAAGAGCAATATGCCATTATGTCTTAAAAGAAAAGTGTTTGATCAATGCATCCTTCCAGTGCTTACGTATGGTGCAGAGACGTGGACCTTAACTATAAGAGACATACAAAGGCTGCAGACAACTCAAAGCAGCATGGAGAGGTGCATACTTGGTGTAACCAGGAGAGATAAGAAGAGGAACTCGTGGATCCGAAAAATGACAAGAGTGGAAGACATCATGATCAGAGTCAAATCCCTGAAATGGCAATGGGCTGGACATACTGCCAGAAGGACAGATCATCGATGGACAGCCGAAATTTTAGATTGGATTCCAAGGGACAGGAAAAGACCCAGAAGAAGACCACATGGGAGATGGGTGGATGAAATTCGAAAGTATGCAGGGGTGACATGGAGGAGACTGGCACAAGACAGACCGTTGTGGAGGAAACTTGGGGAGACCTTCGTCCAGCAGTGGATTGATAATGGTTGACAATGATGATGATGATGATATATATATATATATATATATATATATATATATATATATATATATATATATAGCAACGAGTCTCCCTTCTGAATAAACGTCAAAGATCGACGATTGAGATTCTGGAGATGACATGGTCACCGGGCTGATATTACTTCCATCCATGAGTGTCATGGTTTGGAGCACTATGAGCTGCAACAGTCTTTCAACGCTTGTAAGCATGGTGGGTAAAATGGCAGCAGGACGATACGTCGACCTGCGGCCATTCTATATATGACGACGCAGTTCGTTTTTTTTGCGTGTTTTCGTGGCATCTTTGAAGACCAATTTTAACAAAATCGCGCCCTCCCGCACACTCCCAAGATTAGCAGACAGTGCGTACAAGGTACCCAGGTGATGCTCTGAACAGCGCAGTACCAAGATTTGTCTCCAATAGATAGAGTATGACATATCATTGGCAGACGATTTAACGCCTCTTCACGATCCCCTCTCAATGTCGATGAAGTGGGGACACAATTCAAAGACGGATTTTCAGCAATACATTAGGGCACAAATGCCACACAGTGTTGACGAATGTGTAGCTTAGCATGGCAGTGATACGACCTACTAGCTCAAACCACATTGTACTGTCTCCTGTCCCACGACATTCATATAATCTCTCGGAAACCGAAACAGTTCTCTCCCACCTACGGTTCTACATACGCTGCTGGCCACCCAAAATGCAACACCAAGACGGAAGCATCCGATTGCCCTGAAATTCGCAGCATGCGTCCCCCGCGAGAGGAAAAACAAACGATTAGCCTTGCAGGGCATATGCAAATCCTGTGCTCCCGGCACGCCATCGAGAAGCCCTATAAAAAGGGTGCACAGAAGGCGGGGTGTAAGTAGTGGACGTTTATTGTGCTGCCTGACCTGTGCGTGAGAAGCTTCCTGATGCCTCGTCGCAGAAAACGGCTGTCATTCCAGCAAGTTTCAGAGTTCGACAGAGGACGAATAGTGGCTTATCGCGACAGCGGTTTATGGTACCGAGACATCGGCGCCCGTGTGGGAAGACATCCAGCCACAGTGAGGCGAGTACGGATTCGATGGGTGCAGGAGGGACGGACGGACCGATGTGAGCGTTTGCCGCAGCCGCGGCACACCACGGAACGAGAGGACCTGCATGTTGTGTGGCGGGCATTGACGGCTCGCACCGCCACATCACGAACGTTAGCGCAGGAATTAGGGTGTGTTGCGATACAAACCTGTGCCAGCACGTACCGTTCGACGTCGTCTGCAGGAGCGAGGACTTCTTGCACGGCGCCCATTGCTCCGAATACCATTGGCGTTAAACCACCGGCGAATGCAGCGGCAGTGGGACATTGAACGCCGCACCTGGACTACGGAATGGCACGACATTGTCTTCTCCGACGAATCCTGCTTCTGCCTGCAACACCTCGATGGTCGGATCTGCGTGTGGCGGCACCGCGGAGAGAGTATGTATGACGCCTGTATTATGCATCTCCATACTGGTCCGTCGACTGGCGTTATGGTTTAGGGCGCAATTGAATATGACGCCCGCACTCCTCTGGTACGCATCGCCGGTACACTCAACAGCCAGCGCACCATCTCTGACGTTTTGGAGCCTGTAGTCCTCCCTTACCTGCAGGACCTGCCAGCGGCCACGTTTCAACAGGACAATGCGCGCCCACACGTGGCACGCCTCGTGCAACAATTCTTCAATGCCCACCAGGTGTCACTGCTGCCGTGGCCCGCCTGTTCTCCCGATATGTCGCCCATCGAACACGTCTGGTCGCTGATCGGCAACCAAGTGGCCCGGTACGCACCACACGCGGCTACGTCTGATGAACTGTGGCAACGTGCGGAAGCAGCCTGTACCGACATACTCCAAGCCCACATCCAAAGCCTTTTTCGTTCGATGCCGCGGTGTGTAGCGGCCGTTATTGGCAGCCATGGGGGCCACACGAACTATTGGTGTCTGCGTGTTCCGCAAGTCGCACGGGCCTGTAAGCTCAATCGTTTCATCTTTGTATCTGTTGTTATGTGTCCAGTAAATCTCGTGTCCTTCTTGGTGTTGCATTTTGGGTGGCCAGCAGTGTATTTGACAAGTTTCTTCACATTTTGTGCAGTTCTTTGTGGTGTAACATTTTCTAGGTCGAGCAGTGTACATGATCTACCTACTGGAATTGGGCGAAACCACAGATTGTACACATAATTCCTTCATACCAATTGGCGTAAATGAATCGCTCAGTACGGTAAATACTAAAGATTCATCTACGCCAATGTATGAATTGTAGATTGTATGAATTGTATTGAACGCATCATGCCACCGAATTTGTACTGGAAGGATAGAACAAGTACATTAGTCACAAAAAGTTAGGGATGTTGCGTTTTGCGAAAGGAAAACGTGAGGATATGAAATTTAGCAATCACTGGATATTGGTTATTAGCGTGGGTAGCTACGTCATATGTAAATTAGCATCATAACAACATAGCAGGTGGCTTCGATGAAAGTAGCCTGCGAGAGGTGGAAAACGGGTCTTTTCAGGGCTTGGTCTAGAAGCTTGCTCAATGTATTGCCTCCAGTGTTTGATTAACTTGAAATGATGTCCAGACGACGTTTAAGCATTGACAAGAGAAGTAGGACTATTGGCATTTAACAGGCAAGTGTACAGCAAATCGATGTGGCTGCAGCTTTAGGAGTATCACAAAGTGTAGTAAGTCGGCTACACACAAGATTTCTACGGCAAGGAAATGTTGTAGATAGCCACAAGAGTGGCCGCCCGAATATGCCACCAGCAGGCAATAGCCTACCTGAGAGTAAGTGCTCAGAGAAGGCCTAGTATCACCAGTAGCCAACTCCGGGAATCATTTCGAGCTGCTTCTGATGTCACAGTATGTAGGCTAACAGTAAGAAACCGTCTTCACGAGTGCGGGCACAGAACAAGGAGACCGCCGAGATGTAGGACAGTGACATCAGATCACTATCGTCAAAGACGTACAAAGGTCCAATAGTACATATCATGGAATACAAAGTGACACCATGTACTTTTCACAGACGAATCCCATTTTGCTCTTTATCCCAATATTCGACGGGGATACGTGTTGAGGAGATCCGGCACACAAATATAGCCACGCTATGTGCATACCGTCTACCCTTACGAGCAACAGTCCGTTCTAGTTGGGACACGAGTGTGTTTTAATGGCCATATTACACTAAAGAGCAATTGAATTAGAGACAGCTGGCGTTATGCAAATGTGGCGTTGTGGGCGGCCCTGTAAATGACATCAGATCACTATCGTCAAAGACGTACAAAGGTCCAATAGTACATATAATGGAATACAAATTGACACCATGTACTTTTCACAGACGAATACCATTTTGCTCTTTATCCCAATATTCGACGGGGATAGGTGTTGAGGAGATCCGGCACACAAATATAACCACGCTATGTGCATACCGTCTACCCTTACGAGCAACAGTCCGTTCTAGTCGGGACACGAGTGTGTTTTAATGGCCATATTACACTAAAGAGCAATTGAATTAGAGACAGCTGGCGTTATGCAAATGTGGCGTTGTGGGCGGCCCTGTAAACGGAAACGACATGACGTATGCAGCGTTCCCACAATTAAAGGAGTGGTGCGACTTGAATCAGTAACAGTCGGACGCAGTATGGGTAAGACGAAGGATCTAAGCGCATTTGATTGTCGGCAAATTGTCGAGGACCGACGAATGGGTCACTCCATCTCGGAAGTCGTGCTGGCTCTGGGATTTTCACGAGCCACTGTGTCACGGGTGCGCAGTGTGTACATCAAATCCGGTAAAACCATCCCTGCAAGGGCCAACTGCCGTGGACAACAGCGTGTGGATGAGCGGGGTCATCGTCGGCTAGCTCGTATTGTAACAGTGGATAGACGGGCCACAGTGCAAGAAATCATTCGGCAATTTAACGCTGGTGCACAAAAACGTGTAAGCAGCCACACCATCCAGAACCATTACCTCGCTATGAGGTACAGAAGCCATCGTCCCATGAGAGTATCGCTGCTGACCGCGCATCACAGGATGCAAATATTAGCATGAGCGCGGAAACATCGCCACTGGACCCTAGACATGTGGAAACATGTTGACTGGACTGATGAGTCGGGATTCACGTTTGTACATGCGGATAGCAGGACCACATGAAGCGATGGATCCTTCTTGCCAGCAGGGTACTCTTTAGGCTGGTGGGGGTGGCAATCTCGTCTGGGGACTGTTTACGTGGACTAAAACGGAACCCCTGGTACGTGTGGCATCGTCCCTTACAGGTCAACCTTACCAGGGTATCCTGGACGACCATTTACTCCCGTTTGTTTGTCTTCAACATCCCACTGGGGACCTCATTCTGCAACAAGACAATGCAGCTCCCGAATTGTATCCAAATGGTTGGATGAACACTCCACCGACGTGACCTCGCTTCCTTGGCCAGCTAGGTCACATCTGGGATGCCATCGAGAGAGATGTTCGAAGCTCTGGCCCCTCTCCATCAAATCTTCGTGAACTGTGAGAGTTTATTCATGTGTCGTGGATCCGCATGGTTTCCCAACGCTTCCGGTGTCTTGTCGAATCCATGCCGAGACGAATCGCCGCCGTCATCAGGGCGAAAGGTGGTGCCACACGCTACTAGACAGGTATCTCTAATTCAATTGCTCTTCAGTGTAATTTGTATACTTGGCAAGGCAACGTAAATGACCCATTGTACCGAAACGAGATCATGTTTCCTACTGTCACACTGTTAAATGCTGCTATTGGACATGCATTCCGCTTTCTCGCTGACAATGCAACCAGTAACGGCAACGTCTGGATTATCACATTTCATAATCCAGTACATTGGCAGGCCTCAGTAATATGTTGCCTGTAAGATGGGACGAGTTGCCCCAGTCATCAATAATATCATTGGAAATAGGCCTCGTAGGGGTCAAGACATGTTTCGACACAGAGAGGTAGTATTACAGAGTACTGAAATCCAGATGTATTGACAGTCTCCGAATACACCATTTTATCTGTAATGCAGAGCGACCTTGTTGTGTGTAGAAATTGCACAATAGACTGTTTTTGTAAACGCTGTTTTTATCGTGTGTGTTACGTATCCTCACGGATGTTATTTCAATGTTTGTTACTTGAGTTAGGCACATGCATCCTTCATTTCATGCAATATCCCTAACTTCTTGTGACCAGTGTATTTACTGGGAAAATCCCGCAGTTGGACGCATGGGTTCCACTGAAAGAACTTTATCTTTGTACCGACGAATTATCTTTTTTGAACACCTTTGCTCGGAGCAATCGAATTTGGCAGAGTCGAAAATGGAACAGATTTCATTGGACAAACAGCAACACAAGCTGCTGTGTATCATTAAACTTCCCCAATGCCCTCCTTACTTATGCCATAAAATAACTATTAGTAAATGTAGTATTTTGTAGTGCAGCATCAGCGTTTTGAAGCTTCACAAAGCTTAATCAGAAAGACATCTTTGTGGAAGAGTTGTCACTGGACGTGTAGTAACAGATTCTTCCACAATATTTTTAAACTTACATTTTCCTGCCTTGACATGTGCTTTACGTGTTCAACGTTAGACTTTGTACCGTTACAGCATAATACTCAACATTTTCGAAAGCATTTTTGAATACAAATATTCCTTTGCCTACGAAAGAACAAAGACAACTGGAGAGAGCACACCTAAACGCTAGCACTATTCTGCCCTGATACCGCAAATTTATTTACTTTTGAAACTTTGATCACGTGTATGCACAAACGTAATTCTCCCAAAACTGATGGTGTTGTAAGGTGGGAATTTGTGCAATGATATTTTTACTGTTCAATGTGGCGCCAATAGGAAGAGAAACTACTACATTTCGTTTACCAGAATGCATTTTTTGGCGGCTGTATGTAATAGTCAGTGATCAAAATTGCAGGCACTAAACGACAGAATGAACCCAACTTAATTATAGATGAACAATTTATTAACACGTTTGAAACTTCCTCATATTAAAAGCGACAAATTATTTTTGCTGATGTGAGCCTTTTTACTGAGATTTACGTAACTTAGAAGTTGGCTTTAAAGAACGTATCATTCGTAAGATTAGAAAAAAAAAACATTAACCCATGAACAGCATCACTTTGAAATGCTTTATAATATTAAGTTCGAAAGAGAAGTAAAGTTATACGTTACTCTGAAACAAATGCCACAGTGGTTTACGTACTAAGTAGATTCAATTACAGTGTTCGCCACTGATCTTTTAAAAGATATTGTCTAAAATGAAAGAATAACTAGCCCAATAAGACCATTATTTATAAGATAAAATTATCATGAAAATTAGGAAAAAAACAAAAGGCTGTGAGCTACTGATAACACTACGACAAACAAACATACTTGTATATACATTTAAGCAGTAAGGCACACATGAAGTATAATAAAGCGTACAAATTATAAGGACATCAACCAAAGCGATGATTAGTTTTATGTCTTCTTCATTACAGGTGGAGAAATATCGTGCGCAGTAGTTATGCATTTAATATACCTACATTTTCTTTGTTTAAGTAAAATTTCGTTGAAAACAGAAAAAAACCTAGTGCTTAACATCGTAACTACACAATTAGTGAAGTTCATTTTTGTTGTCGATAGTTTGAAAGCACGATGATCTTATTAGTTTACATAGCCTTACTGCGAACTATTTAGGTCCGTTCGTTAAAAGCAAAACTTTGCATTTTATTAAACAATGCCCGGTGAGGAGAGCGATGAACTTACTGAAATGGCACTTCTTGAAAGTGCATTTCTGCGTAATTAATAACAACTGACTTGCTCCGAAAATCCGTCCATCTTTTTCTATTTTTGTGATTTTCCAAATGATTTTCTTTGAGTTATATAAACCACCGTTTAATTATTTTATGCATCTGCGGGGATTAACCGAGGGAATGGCTTTTCGGCATGTTCCTAGAAAGGCCGAAGCAAATGAGTTTAAATATTCGTGATCGAGCAGGTCACGCAAAAAGGCAATGAAACATCTGCTTCATTCTCAAGAAGCTGGAAAAAATCAAATCCTTTTCAAACGCATGATATCTTCGCTTCGTAAGCCGACACACATCAATCACTTCAATAAGATGTGGCAAAAGAGGCCGAAAGTCCGCGAATTTCGATTTATGTAAAAAAAAAAACGTCCTTCGCTCTCGAACTTGCAATGATTTGCTGAGCTTTAAAGTATTTTGCTTGCTTAGTCTTCCCAATGAAATTAACAATCATCACACGACTTACGTATTGTAAGATTCGTCAAAAGCAAAGCAAGAATTAAACAGAGTAATAGAAAAATCCAGCGAGCTGTGACATTCCACGTAACTTATTTTTCTGTTATCGCCGTGTGTTTTCTATTAAGTACGCGTGTATTTAAAATCTAAGCATTAAACGTTCTTTTCATAGGTACTTTATATCTATGCTTCTTTTTCCAATATTGAATAATGATGCATGTTGTTAGATAGACTAAATGATTTCCGACGAGCAAAAATTGGGTCTTTGTTAAAAACACATCAAGAAAAGATGCATCAAATATGACGTACCTTGCATTTGATGAAACCAATGTTTTGCGAGATGGCAATTTAGTTTTCTTCTTTATTAAAATAATATTCCCTTACGCATTAATTTCATTCGGAGTTGTTAACTATCATTACACGAAATATTTACTTTTTAAGGCAATCTTACGTCACACAAACCTTCGCATTTTGCTTATAAAATTAAACACCGTGGTCTCCCGCCATCGGATACCTTGTGATATATATCTGAGTGATAGTCGCAGATGTTATATGTGGTTAAAAATCAAAATGATTTATGTGTAAAACTGACAATGGAAACCACTAGTCGACAGCAAAAACATGTCATTTGTGAAATATCTCTCTCTCTTTATATATATACATACATTCGAGGTTCGATCAGAAAACAAGACAGATGACACCGAATTTTATGGTGTAATAAGCACGTCTTTCGAATCCGTTCTGACGCAAATTAAATTTATCGAAGCTATTTAAAGTCAATGGAACCGGTATGGAAAAAAATAGTATCTGATGGAAGAAAGAAGTTTTTCAATCGGGTTTTTAATCCCTTAGATATTGCTGTAAACGGAATCGTGAGCTTACGCCCTCTGATTGCAGACTTGTGCGTTAAGAAAAACATGAATTTATATGAGAAACATTTCGCACCGGAAACGATTTCCAACACAGAAAGAATTTTTCAAATCGGACTCTTAGAAACAGAGATATCGACAAAAATAAGATGTGACTTTACGTCCCCTGGTGGGAAAACCATGCATTATTTTAGGAAGAAAATATTCTTAAAAGGTATTTCCATATGTGCGGTATCGGTCCAAGAAAAAAAAAATTTAGTCGAGTTTTCAGGAGCCCAGATTTTGCTACAAATACTACACCAGAAGCAGAAACTAACACTTATGCCCCCTGGTAGCTAAACCATTCTTTACCAAACATTAGAAATTATGTGAAAAATATTCTCCATCAGGTCTTGTATGCGATACAGGAATTTTTTTCAAATCGGAGTTTTAGAAGCAGAAATAACGCAGAAAACGCAATTTACCATTGTGCTCCCTAGCGGAAAGTCTATGGTTTACTTCAAAATTTTGAATTTATAGGAAACACATTTCGCATCAGAAACACTATCCAACAAAGAAGGAATTTTTCAAATCGGACTCCTAGAAGTAGAGATATTGACAAAAATAAGATATAGTTCTACGCCCCATGGTGTAAAAACCATGCATTATTTCAAGAACAAAATGTTCCTAAAAGGTTTGTCGACATGCGTAGTATCGGTCAACAAACGACTTTTTCTTCAATCAAGATTTTAGAAGCTCATATTTTGCTGCAAATACATCAGAAGCGGTAATTAAGACTTACGCCACCTGGTGGCTAAACCATTTTTTACAAAAATTTAAAGTTATGTTCAAAAGATTTCCCATCAGGAGCTGTATCCGGTGCAGAAAGAAATTTTCAAATCGGAGATTGGGAAGCAGAAATATAGGGGGAAAGCAATTTACCTTTACGCCCCCTAACGGAAAGTCTATGAATAACTTAAAAATTTTGAAATCATAGGAAAAACATTTCGCATCGGACACACTATCCAACAAAGAAGGAGCTCTTCAAATCGGACTCTTTGAAGTAGAGATATTGACCAAAAATAAGATATACATCAACGCCCCCTGGCGTAAAAACCATGCATTATTTTAAGAAGAAAATGATTCTAAAAGCTTTGTGACATGAGTACTATCGGTCTACAAACGACGTTTTTTCAATCGATAATATAGAAGCTCATATTGTATGGCAAATACATCAGAAGCAAAAATTAACACTTACGCCCCCTGGTGGCCAAAGTATTCTTTACCAAAAATTTGAAATTATATGTAACAGATTTTCCATCAGAAGGTGTATCCGCTGAAGAAATAATTTTTCAAATCGAAGCTTTAGAATAAGAGTTATTGGGAAAAATGTAATTTAATTTTACGCCCCCTAGCGGAAATTATATGCGTAATTTGAAAAAGTAACTATATCTAAAATACTCTTCGACATAAATGGAATCGAAAGATAAAATATTTTTTTCAATCGGATGTTTAGAAGCAAATATGTGGAATAAAACGTATTTTTGAATTTGACATCATCTGCGTTTACGCCCTCTAGCGGCGAAATTGTACATCGTAAAAAAAAACGAAATGAAGGATCATCATTCGCATATTTCAAGCTTCCCAATGCAAACAGAATTTTTTCAAATTGGACTAATAGTTGCAGAGATATCGTGGGTACAAGCGGACAAACCGGTAACATAAGCACGATTTTTTTTTACAAAAGACGTGCTAAAAATTAGGTTACACGTTCGAGTAGGGGAAAGGAAAGTTCACCAGCCAAGAAGTATTTTTACGTGGAAAAGGATATGAAGCGCTATTTCTCGACGAAATCATCATGACGATTCAGTCATATGCCGGACCGCATGACCAGCTTGTCCATTCCAGAACAAAACAAGAAAGATGACACTGAATTTTCGGGTGTAATAAGCGCGTCTTTTGAAGCCGTTCTGACGCAAATTAAATTTATCAAAGGTATTCAAAGTCAATGCAACTGGTATAGAAAATAATAGTATCTGACGGAAGAAAGAAGTTTTTCAATCGGGTTTTTAATCCCTCAGATATTGCTGTAAACGGAATCGTGAGCTTAAGCCCTCTGGTTGAACACTTGTGTGTTAAGAAAAATGAGAAACATTTCGCATCGGAAACACTCTCCAACACCGAAATAATTTTTCAAATCGTACTCTTAGAAACAGAGATATCGACAAAAATAAGATTTGACTTTACGTCACCTGGTGGGGAAACCATGCATTATTTCAGGAAGAAAGTATTCTCAAAAAGTTTTTCCATATGAGCAGTGTCGGTCCGAGAAAAAAAAATTAGTCGAGTTTTCAGGACACCAGATTGTGCTACAAATACATTGGAATCAGAAATTAACGCTTATGCCCCCTGGTGGCCAAACCATTCTTTACCAAGCATTAGAAATTATGTGAAAAATATTTTCCATCAGGTCTTGTATGCGATACAGGAAGAATTTTTCAAATCGGAGTTTTGGAAGCAGAAATAACGCAGAGAACGCAATTTGGCATTGTGCCCCCTAGCGGAAAATCTATATTTTCTTGAGAATTTTTAATTTACAAGGAAAATATTTCGCATCGGAAACACTATCCAACAAAGAAGGAAATTTTCAAATCGGAATCCTAGAAGTAGAGATATTGACAAAAATAAGATATACATCTACGCCCCCTGACGTAGAAACCATACGTTATTTCAAGAAGAAAATGTTCCTAAAAGGTTTTCGAAATGAGTAGTATCGGTCTACAAACGACGTTTTATTCAATCGAGAATTTAGAAGCTCATATTTTGCTGCAAATGCATCAGAAGCGGAAATTAGGATTTACGCCCCCTGGTGGGCAAACCAATTTTTCAAATTAGAAATTATGTGCAAACGATTTCCCATCAGGGGCTGTATCCGGTGCAGAGAGAATTTTTGAAATCGGAGATTTAGAAGCAGAGATACAGGGGGAAACGCAATGAACCTCTACGCCCCCTAGCGGAAAGTCTATGAACTACTTGAAAATTTTTGATTTTATTATATAACGTCACACTGAAAACACTATCCAACAACGAAGGAATTTTTCAAATCAGACTCCTAAAAGTAGAGATATTGACAAAAATAAGATATACATTTACGCCCCGTGGCGGAGAAACTGTGGAAAATTTTAAGAAGAAAATATTCCGAAAAGGTTTATCGATGTGAGTGGCATCAGTCCACGAAATAATTTCTTCAATCGATATTTTAGAAGCTTAGATTTTATGGCAAACATCAGAAGCAAAAATTAACTCTTACGCCCCCTGGTGGACAAAGTATTCTTTAATATAAATTTCAAATTATATGCAAACGAATTTCCATCAGGAGATGTCCCCGCTTAAGAAAATAAATTCAAATCGGAGTTTTAGAAGAAAAGTTACCGGGAAAAAATGTAATTTATTTTTACGCCATCTAATGGAAAATCTATGCGGAATTGGAAAAAGTAACTTACATCTAAACTACTATTCGACATAAATAAAATCGACAGATAAAATAATTTTTTCAATCGATTGTTTAGAAGCAAATATGTGGAATAAAACGTATTTTTGAATTCAACATCATCTGCATTTACGCCCTCTAGCGGCAAAATTGTACGTCGTAAAAAAACGAAATAAAGGATCATCATTCCGATATTTCAAGCTTCCCAATGCAAAAAGATTTTTTCAAATTGGACTAATAGTTGCAGAGATATCGTGGGTAGAGTCGGATGGACGGACGGATGGACGTGCGGACAAACCGGTTAGATAAGCACCGTCCTTTTTTTACAAAAGACGTGCTAAAAAATCATGTCCCTGCTGATGTAGCCAGTTTGTTGTGGCTGTTTTCAAGTCCTCGTCGCACGTGAAGCGAGTACAAGACAGGTGAAAATCCTCCAAATACGTGGCGTCAGTGAATAAAAAGACTTCGCTCTATCCGCGTTTTAGCTGTGTCTTGCTAAAACGTGGAAAGAGCGATGTGTTTGTTTATTCACTGACGCCACGTATTTGGAGGATTTTCACCTTGGATCTCGCCCTTTGAAATTAACTGCTATAACTAATATATAACCAGTGCCGTTAATGCCCAGCAGATGGAGGCATCTTAGTTGCTGAGCCCGTCTTACAGATTTATGATGTCAGAAGCTGACAGAAAAACACACATAGCGCCGTGGATTGTTTTCCAGCGTGGTGTAAGGCTAAAGCACTCGGTTAGATATCGAGAGATGTGGGATCCGATTCCCCAGCAGTGACCGAATAACAATTTTTCGGTAGCTGTGTTTTGCTAATATGTGGAAACAGCGATGTCTTTGTTTATACAAGACAGGCTTTGTTTCAGGGCAGGAAAGTGGTGAAAATTACTTGGGGCCAAGTCCGGGCTATTGGCCAAGTACTTCAACATCGCCCACCAGGATTTGTGGAGCAAGTGCTGCGTAGTGTTGGCTGTGTGCAGCCACGCGGTATCTCGAAGGAGAATGACACCATCGCTCAGCAGACCTGGTCGTTTTCGCCGGGTACTCTCGTGGAATTTTTTCAGCGTGGCACAGTACCAACCAGCGTTGATGGGGCGTTCATGCTCTAAAAAGTCCACCAAAAGCACACCCGATGGGTCCCATGAAACGGATGCCATGATTTTTTCAGCAGACGGTGTGACTTTAACCCGGCGGTGAAGCAGCGTGTTTCCATTGCATGGGAGCTCTCTTGCTGGTGAGAGCCAAGTTGTGGTGCAACGTCTCGTCCCCAGTCACAATAATTTCAAGAAATATCTGTCCGTCTTCAGTGTAACGCTGAAGGAACGTCACCCATGGTATCATTCGTGCTGCTTTCTGATCGACGGATAATGAACGTTGCTCCCATCTGGACTATAGATTGGAGTACTGCAAAACGCCCACCACAATATGTTGAACAACGGCATAGTGCAATCCTAGGTCGGACACAATATGGCGCAAAGTTACCCTTCTGGCGTCTCGAATGATGTCGTCCACAAGTGCAGTGTTGGTCTCTGTCGTCGACAAACTTGGAAGCACACGGTTTGTGCGATGTCGGTTCCCATATCATCCCTGCCGGACTGAAACGAACGGCGCCATTTAGCAACGAGTTACCGAGAAATCACGTTGTCACCATAAACTTCGACGAGCAGCTGACGAATTTCTGCTGGGGGCACGTTCCTGGGCCATAGTAACCTTATCACTGTTATCACTTCGGCTTAAGACCACGTTCTCAACCGAGTTGCCATTTCGAAATGTTACTGCGCATCTCACGATGGGCACAGAAATTCACAAAGGAGCCTAGAGAACTAGCGCGATCGCTGGAACGTACATGTCTTCTATGCCACTGGTACTGTGTATATATACACTGCTGGACACCCAAAATGCAACACCAAGAAGAAAGCATCCGATTGGCATGAAATTCGCAGCATGCGCCGCCCGCGAGAGGACATGCAAACGATTAGCATTGCAGGGCATATTCAAATCATGTGCGCCCGGCACGCCGCCGAGAAGCACTATAAGAAGGGTGCACAGAAGGTGGGGTTTAAGTAGTGGAATTGTGTTGTGCTGCCCGACCTGTGTGTGGGAAGCTTCCTGATGCCTCGTCGCAGAATAAGGTAGTCATTCCATCACGTTTCGAAGTTAGACAGTGGACGAATAGTGGCTTATCCCGGCAGCGGTTTATCGTAGTGAGACATCGGTGCCGGTGTGGGACGAAATCCAGCCACAGTGAGAAGTGTATGGATTCGGTGGGTGCAGGAGGGACGAACGGACCGACGTGAACGATTGACACAGCCGCGGCACACCACCAAACGAGAGGACCGGCATGTTGTGCGGCGGGCATTAACGGCTCGCCCCACCACATTACGAACGTTAGCGCAGGAATTAGGGTGTGTTACGCAACAAACTGTATCAGCACGTACCGTTCGACGTCGTCTGCAGGAGTGGGGACTTATCGCACGGCGCCTATTGCTCCGATTACCATTGACGTTACACCACCGGCGAGTGTGGCGGCAGTGAGCTGTTGAACGCCGCACCTGGACTATGGAATGGCACGACATTGTCTTCTCCGACGAATACCATTTCTGCCTGCAATACCACGATGGTCGGATCCGCGTGTGGCGGCACCGTGGCGAGAGACTGTATGACGCCTGCATTATGCATTGCCATACCGGTCCGTCGCCTGGCGTTATGGTTTGGGGCGCAATTGGATATGACACCCGCACCCTTCTGGTACGCATCGCCGGTACACTCAACAGCCACTGCACCATTTCCGACGTTTTTGAGCCTGTAGTCCCCCCTTACTTGCAGGACCTGCCAGCTACACGTTTCAACAGCTCAATGCGAGCCCGCACGTGACACGCATCGTGCAACAATTCTTCATGGCCCACCAGGTGTCACTGCTGCCGTAACCCGCCTGTTCTCTCGATATGTGGCCCATCGAACACGTCTGGTCCCTGATCGGCAACTGAGTGGCCCGGCAAGCACCACGCGCGGCTACGCCTGATAAACTGTGGCAACGTGTGGAAGCAGCCTTGACCGACATACCCCAAGCCGACATCCAAAGCCTCTTCCGTTCGATTCCGCGGCGTGTAGCGGCCGTTATTGCCAGCCATGGAGGCCACACGAACTATTAATGTCTGCGTATTCCGCAAGTCTCACGGTCCTGTAAGCTGAATCGTTTCATATTTGTATCTGTTGTTATGTGTCCAGTAAATCTGGCTTTGCTATCTCGTGTACTTCTTGGTGTTTCATTTTGGGTGGCCAGCAGTGTATATATATATATGCAGGGTGCATAGGAAAGTCCCTTTAGCATGAAATAACTTGCAAACGGAGGGAGGTGCAATTGTGCAGCAAGTGAGATAACGGTATGGTAAAGCGGCTACCGTCGATCGAATGCAACCGATAACAGCGTCCCTAGTGTCGAAATGAGGAAGTTAGCCATTGCAAATCAAAAACCAAAAGAGATAGAGCAAATTTTTTCAATAACGAAGTTGTAGAGCGTGAATTGGTTAGATAAGATAAATTGTCGCCTGAATACCCTAAAATGTCCAACGGATAAGATAAATTGTCGCCTGAATACCCTAAAATGTCCAACGGATAAGATAAATTGTCGCCTGAATACCCTAAAATGTCCAACGGATAAGATAAATTGTCGCCTGAATACCCTAAAATGTCCAACGGATAAGATAAATTGTCGCCTGAATACCCTAAAATGTCCGAAATCGACGCGTGACCTTTTGTGTGAACGTTTGAAGAGCACAGGCATAGGTATGAGCAGATACACACAATTTATTGCATAAATACGCACTTATGTCAATATAGTCTGATGACGTCAGACAAAACAAAACCAAACAAGGCAAACTGGCGCACAGTGATAAAAAGTTAATGTCGAGTATGTTCGAAGATTTCGGCATTGTCCACGATACACATTTGTATTCGTTAAAGTAACTCTGCATGCATATTCCTCAGCATGGAAGGTGTCACACTATTGCAAGCATCTGTAACACGACGACGTAGATCCAGCAGACTTGTAGGCGATCTTTCATACACCTGATGTTTAACGTGACCCCAGAGGAAGAAATCCAACGGAGTGAGGTCCGGCGATCGTGGAGGTTATTTAACAGCACTACCATACCCGATGATTTGTTGCCCAAATCAATCTGTGAGAAAGCGTTGTACTGCTGCTGGCTGTAGCGCAGGGGCACAGTCATGTTGAAACTACAAGGAACGTAATGCGGACAAGGGAATGTCATCTAAAAAGTCAGGTATGATATCCTGTAATAGTTGTAGGTATCTCTGTCCCTTTAATGTGCCTTCGTAGAACACAGGTCCCACTACGCAGTTCTTCCAAATACCGCACCACACGTTAATGGACCAACGCACTTGATGTCTGGTGAATCGTACCCACGAGGGATTTTTCATCGCCCAGTGGTGGGCGTTGTGTCCGTTTAGTAATCCGGCACGGTGGAACACTGACTCTTTCAACCAAAGAATGTTGGATAAAGTGTCTGAGACACCTTTCAACATTAATCAACGCCCAGTTGCATCAATCAAATCGACGCTCATTGTCCCGTGGTAACAGTTCTTGCTGCGGAGTAACACGATAGAGATGTGCACCTTGAGCATACAGTATTTGCCATACACGGCCCAGTGTTAAGCCACTGGCCCTGCTGATATCTCTTGTACTGATTTGTGGATGGGCTAGTGCATATGCCAAAATATCCTCTGCCATTATACGCATATCTGCATCCACTGGTCTGCCAGAACGAAAACGACTTTTAGTGCATCCTTTCTCCCTCACTACACTTGCAATGGTAACCGCACTTGGATGTGGCCCAGCTGGGAAACGAATGGCATATTCCCGTGCAGCTAGCGCCGCGTTTCGTTATCATTGGCCGTAAATAAGCACCATCGCACAATATTGGGAGCAAGTGAAGCTCGCCATTCTCACACAGCGTACGTAGACCTAAACTTCTGATCAGGGTACATCCTGCTACTGGTTTTTTAGGCTTTCCAACCGTAGGTTGAAGAAGAGTATATGCCCCAGCTTTATCCGTCCGTCCGCACGATAACTGACGTAAAAATTGTTCGATTTTGATGAAATTTTAGTATGTGTAGGGGACCACCTAAGGACGAAACCTATTGAAAATGGGGCGAATGTGGTCAAAGGTCACGACGTAGGAGCAGGATCCATTCCATTGCACTTATGCGTCATAAATTGCGTAAATATGGTTCGATTTCAATGAAATTTTACTATGTGGTAACGGATCGACTGGGGACGAACTCTATTCAAAATGGGTGAACTGGGGTCAAAGATCAGGACATAAGAGCGGGATGCATTCCATTGCCCTTTATGCGTCATAACGAGCGTAAAAATGGTTCGATTTCGACGAAATTTCAGTATGTGGTAGGGGACCACCTGGGGAAGAACCTTCTTCAAAATGGTCGAAATGGGGTCAAAGGTATAGAATTGCGATCCATTCCATCGCCCTTATCCCATATTATTAAAGTGGACGTCAAGTAAGTTTGCTTCCTATACTTCCAAAGGAAAAATTCATTTCCTTCACAATTAATGTGTTCTCAAGGATGAACATTTGAACATCGATTAAAATAACTTTATATTATAACTTGGAATACTCAATATTTTCTAAAACATAACCATAATTATATTAAAAATCAAAAACTTTTCCTTTGGTGGTGTTGAAACCAGAAAAAAGATGGCGCGACCTGTACTTTGATGACGTCAGTAGACAAACAAATGTTGGATTGCATAATTATGGTTATGTTTTAGAAAATTTTAGGTATTCCAAGTTATAAAATGAAGCTATTTTAATCGATGTTAAAATTTTCATCCTTGTGAACGCATTAATTGTTCAGAAAAAGATGGCGCGACCTGTATTTTCATGACGTCAGTAGACAAACAAATATAAACAAATATTGCATTGCATAATTATGGTAATGTTTTAGAAAATATTAAGTATTGCAAGTTATAAAATGAAGATATTTCAATCGATGTTAAAATTTTCATCCTTTGAAACGCATTAATTGGGAAGAAAACTTGAACAGGAATTTTTCTATTCGAAGTACAGGAAGCAAAATTACTTGACGTTCACCTTAAAGGAGCAATTCTTGTATGTATGTAAATTTTATTTTGAAAACGGCTCTAAGGATTTTGATGAAATCCTTAGAGCCGTTTCTGGTACTAGAAATCGATTTAGCTTGATTTCGACTTTAGGAAAATTCGTTTAGTGGGTTAAATAACCACCTCGAATTACCACGTTTTTAGTGTAGTGTCATGGCGTCGTTCCATTAGATGTTGGCGCGCGGTCACGCCATCTGTCTCATTACGTCACGCGTTGTGTGTGGATCCTATTAAAGTTTTATGACTTCACACTCTTGCGAGCAGATGGTCGCGATTTCCATCTGATCTGCCTCATTACGTCACACGTTGGGTGCGTATGTTCGTCCGCACGATAACTCGCGTAAAAATCGTTCAATTTCGATGAAATTTTAGTATGTGGTAGGCGAACACCTGAGAAGTAACCCTATTGAAAGTGAACGAAATGGGGTCAAAGGTCAGGACATAGGAACGGGATACTTTCCACTGCTCTTATGCGTCATAACTAACGTAAAAAGGGGTTCCACTTCGATTAAATTTTGTATGCGGTAGGAGACCATCTGGGGACAAACCCTATTAAAAATTGGTGAAATGGGGGTCAAAGGTCAGGACATAGGAGCGGAATCACTTCCATCGCCATTATGCGTCATAACGTAAGTAAAAATGTTTCGATTTGGATGAAATGTTAGTATGTTGTAGGGACTTTCCTGGGGAAGAACCCTATTGACAATAGGCGAAATGGGGTCAAAGGTTTGGACACAGAAGCGGGATCTATTCCATTGCCCTTATGCATCATGACTTACGTAAAATTGCTTCGATTGCGAATAAACTTTATCATGTTATTTCGGAGATATACTGAACCAGTTCTGTTGAATATCGTCGTAATGGGATCAAAGGTCAAGGCACAGGAGTGAGATTTATTCCACAGCCATTTTCTTCATAACTTGAGTAATGATTTCTAGTATGTTGGAGAGCGTATCATAATCAATGCATTGCATGATTTTACTAACTTGTTATATCATTGGTACAGTACAACGTCACAATCTGCATTTGCATACGGCTACATTTGCGAATTTTGAATATGCAGATTCAAATCGTCGCCCATCGCCTTCAGACATTTTAGGGTATTCAGACAACAACAATTTATCTTATCCGTGTTAAACAAATATCGTTTTGTACCAATTAATTGATACTCTACAACTCTCTTTTCGTTTTCGATTTGCAATGGCTAACTTTTGCATTTCGCCACTAGGGGCGCTGCTATTGGTTGCACTCGATCAGGCGTAGTCGCTTTACTGTACCGTTATCTCACTTGCATAACTGTACCTATCTCCGTTCCCAAGTTATTTCAGGCTAAAGGGACTTTCCTAAGCACCCAGTACACTGAAGAGCGATTGAATTAGAGACAGCTGGCGTTATGCAAATGTGGTGATGTGGGCGGCCCTGTCAACGGAAACGACATGACGTATGCAACGATCCGACAATATAAGGAGGGATGCGACGGGAATCAGTAAGAGTCGGACGCAGTATGGGTAAGAAGAAGTATCTAAGCGCATTTGATCGTGGGCAAATTGTCGGAACCCGACAAATGGGTGACTCCATTTCGGAATTCGTGCAGGCACTGGGGTTTTCACGAGCAACTGTGTCACGGGTGCACCGTGAGTACATCGAATCCGGTAAAACCATCCCTGCAAGGGCCAACTGTCGTGGATAACAGCGTGTGGATGAGAGAGGTCATCGTCGGCTAGCACGCATTGTAACAGCCGATAGACGGCCCCAGTGCAAGAAATCACTGGGCAATTTAACGCTGGTACACAAAAACGTGTAAGCAGCCACACCATCCAGAACCATCTCCTCGCTGTGGGGTACAGAAGCCATCGTCCCACGAGGGTACCGTTGCTGACCGCACATCACAGGGTGCAAAGATTAGCATGGGCGCGGGAACATCGCCACTGGACCTTAGATATGTCGGAAAATATTGCCTGGACTGATGAGTCGAGATTCACGTTGGTACACGCGGACGGCTGGATATGAGTACGGCACAAACCACATTAAGCGATGGATCCTTCTTGCCAGCAGGGTACTCTTCAAGCTGGTGGATGTGGCATTCTCGTCTGTGGACTGTTTGCGTGGACTGAAATGGGACCCCTGGTACGTGTGACATCGTCCATCACAGGTCAACATTACCGGGATATCCTGGACGCCCATTTGCCCCCGTTTGTGCGTACTGATCCTTCGTTGTTTTTCTTACGTTATTTTTAAATATAACCATACGATGAAAGAGTTCCTGAATTAAACCGTAACGGCCAGGCGAAACATTTAAACAGAAGTCAACTTACTGTAAATGATGCTTTATTTCTCCAACACAGATACTAGCACGTCAGGATAGTATAGAAATCACAAAACATCTCCTCTAGCACAAATCAACACCCCACATTCAACACCCCACACGAGCAACAGTTGTCTCGTAGTTTTTAGCTATGGTTCTTAACTTATAACAGGAATACGTCACGTTCATTCTAACCTCAATTGTGTTGCCAACAGTATTCGTTTGAGAGCGAAGATATCACGTTAAGTGTGAAGTATAACTCAGGACAAACTCAAAATTTACTTAGGGAAAGAAACTAAAAAGGAAAGGTAATTTAGAATATACGTCACAGAGTCTTCAACATCCCACTGGGGACCTCGTCCTGCAACAAGACAATGCACCGTGCCATTGCTCCCGAATTGTATCCGAATGGTTGGATGAACACTCCACCGACATGAACTCCCTTCCTTGGCCAGTTAGGTCACCTGACCTCAATCAAATCGAGCACATCTGGGATGCCATCAAGAGAGATGTTTGAGTCTCTGGTCCCCTCCATCAAATCTTCGTGAACTGTGGGAGCTTGATCAGGGGTCGTGGATCCGTATGGCTTCCTAACGCTTCCGGTGTCTTATCGAGTCTATGCCGAGACGAATAGCCGCCGTCATCAGGTCGAAACCTGGTGCTACACGTTACTAGACAGGTATCTCTAATTCATTTGCTCTTCAGTTTAAATGCACTATATATATAACAAGCTGGATTCAGGAGTGGCTACAGCACAATAGATCATATCCACGTACTGAGAGAACTAATTGAAAGAGCGAGGAAATATGAACTTCCATTGTGTATGGCTTTTATCGATTATGAAAAAGCCTTTGATTCGGTGAAACCATCAGCAGTTACAATGGCTATGAAATCCTGCGGTATTGAAAATGCATACATTAATATTATTAATAGCATCTATAAAAATGCAAGTGCAAAGATTCGGCTGTTTGAAAATACAACACACATAAAAATTGGAAAGGGGTGAGACAAGGTGACACCATATCTCCGAAGCTCTTTAACGCCACATTGGAGAATGTCTTTCAATCACCGAACTAGGAAAACAAAGGGATAAAGATTAATGGAGATTATCTAACCAACCTTCGTTTTGCTGAGGACATAGTCATTTTTGCAACTACCCCATCAGAGCTGCAGAGTATGATCCAAGAACTTGCTGACAAGAGTAAAGAAGTGGGATTAAAAATGAACTTTCAGAAGACAAAAGTGATGTTCAATGCTTTTACACGAAATGAAGATTTGTCGATTGATGGAGAAAAGCTGGAGATAACAGACACGTACCTTTATCTTGGACAGCAGATATCAAGTGAGGGTCACATTGATGACGAAATTAATCGGCGTACAAAACTTGCCTGGAGAGCTTTTGGAAGAAACAGCTTAATTTTCAAGAGCAATATGCCATTATGTCTTAAAAGAAAAGTGTTTGATCAATGCATCCTTCCAGTGCTTACGTATGGTGCAGAGACGTGGACCTTAACTAAAAGAGACATACAAAGGCTGCAGACAATTCAAAGTAGCATGGAGAGGTGAATGCTTGGTGTAACCAGGAGAGATAAGAAGAGAAACTCGTGGATCCGAAAAATGACAAGAGTGGAAGACATCATGATCAGAGGTAAATCCCTGAAATGGCAATGGTATTGGTATTGGTAACTGTGGGTACCATAGTGGTACCCAGTTTATTGCTATAACGAAATACAGACATAGGAGATTCATTAAAAGGTGCATTACAGAAAACAACAGTGCGGAAAGTCAGTATATCCACGATGCAGCACAACGTTAAACAGAAAGGAAATGAATATGCACACGAACAATGAATGGCCTAACGGCATGTCAAACACTATAACACATGTGCACAAATGCATGAAATGTACTATGCTATGATAAATCAACTGAACGGAACTTAAATGTGGTTAGAGCGCAAAACAACATTGAGTACCTCAGCAACTTTATAAAAATAACAAAGGTAACAAACGTACCACTATAATAATCCGCGATAGAAGAAAGCACTAACACAGCAAACACCCACAATTATAGGTAATTTAAAAAACAGGCACAAATTCAGGAAACAACAGATAAGATAATGATACTGAGATAATGAGGAGATCACACAAGTAACGAGACCGATTAGTTGTGGAAACACAACAAAAACACGCCCTTATCGCAACATTAAAATAAAGCAAATTTACAATACATTAAATAAAGCAAATAAAGCAAATTTACACACAAATAAAGCAAATTTACAATACATTACTTGTGAATCACAGTAAAAACACACAATGAAAACATTAGAATCAGCATGCACTTAGTCTGCAAAACCAGGGCATCTGCAAACGGGTTCGCAAATCCCCTAGCATTGAGAGAACAAAAAGTAATCAGTGTGAGGAAGAGAGCTAAAGGTCATCGGTAAAAGGATAGAAGGTATCAGATATATGCTTCTCAAAGAACTCCTTCAAGGAGGCAAGACGGCGCGTGTAACGTCTCAAAAAGGCTGATACCGAGGATCGGTGGCACACAGAGATTTAAAAGGTGACACATAAGCTTCGAATTGCGTGCATACAGGTCCAGATCAGGTGAGTGAAGGAATTCTTCAGAACCAACAATCGCACGTGCAGGTTTAAAAAGAAAACGTTGCTGTCTGGACAGTGGTCCAGGAACTGGAGGAAACGTATCAACGGCCTGTAGAAACTCAGCATCTGAGAGAGGATTGACAGGACCTGAGCGGAGAAGCATACTGTTTGAAGAATCATCAGGTGAAGAAACATCGGAACCGGAAACCTCGGGAGCACTAGATTAATCCTCAGGATGTGGAACAGAAAGTTGTTTTAACTTTTTCTGTTTTACAGCGCCTTTGGAAGTTCCCATCCGCTGCGAAGAAGAAGCTGAGGCGGATGTATCCATTAGTGGATCAGGCTCACCTCCCAAGTCAGGAGACGAGGAAACGACCGTCGCCGAAGAAGCAGTACGAAGCTGAGCTGCCTTAGTGGAGACTGGTACAACAGCCGAGGCTTCAGGAAGATGTTGCAACAAGGGTATGGTAGACAAGGTTGTAAATGGAGATCCGATATCCGAGAGGCTAGGGAAGAGCCAGACGGCCGATCTGCCAAACCACCACTCAACACACCCGTATCGGAACACTCCGCTGTAGACACATCTGTAGTCGACGACAACTCTGTCAATCTTGAAGGTGGATGCCCAATCGTACGGATCGGGAGAGAAGGAAAGGCATCATTGTCCGTGACGGAAATGTTCGTCAGACGGAGAAACGAAGAATTCGCGTCAGGCAAACTACCGGTAGTGGGGATAGTAGAAAGACAAATGTGGTCAGCAGTGGGATGCGAACTTGATGAACGTCCACGTCGAACGCGGTCACAAGAGGCAGTGGTGTGATTCTGTGTTAAACAGTGTGTACAATAATGAGCAGTGAAAATCTTGAAACTGTACGTTCATGCGCCAATTTCAACATTAGCTTCTTTCTCGGTGGGAAAGACAACCAATAACTGACGGCGAGGTCCGGTAGCATGTGCAAATCGAGTTCCGCGATGAGCGTCCGAGAGGCGACGGACCTTGCCAACAATTTTACAAACATGACAGACAAGGAGAGGAAGTGCAGTATCACGCACTTCCTGTGGAGCAGGATAGAACGTAATGTTCACCGGTCGCTTGGAAAGAGGCGACGGGATGAGATGGTTTGTCCCAATCGAAAGTCCGTTTGCAAGAAAAAAGTCACCATCCTGCTTGTGATTGAACTGTACCGAAATACCCAGAGGAGTACGGGAAATTCCTGCAATGGACGCAGACGACACATGTCCAGAGAGGGCTTCCATGTAGCGTGGCAATGGAGTATTTGGTAAAGCATGAAAGAGCACACCTCTATCCAGGAGGTTATGAAACTCACGGCCAATCTGCGAATTGTCATCTATCGTTACCTTCACCTTGTGTTTGGATACCTGAATAATAGTTGTTGCTTGCAAAAGACTATCTGGTTGAGAGGAATCGGACGTAGAAGTAGCGCCTCGTTGCACTTTAGAGGCAAATGGCATCCTCGGAAGAGGAGTCTGTTCGGATCCGGCAGGCACAGAAGGCTGTGAGGGAAGAGAAGCACAGGCCGAAGGCAAGGCAGTAGAATCAGTAGTACCAAGGGAGAGCAGCTAGGCAGATGCAGGAGCTGAAGAACAATGCGCAGCCAGATCCAGTGAAGGCACCGGTGCAGGAGTACTAGAAAGTTGGGAAGGCATCTGAGCAGACACATCTGAGGACGAGAGTATGTTAACTTCCATGGACGTGGAAAGTGTGACGTGACGTGCATCCGACACGCCCATAGATGATAAGGAAATACCGGAAGCCGCCATGTTGGCAGCTTCCAAACGTAAACAAACCAGCAAACGATAAGAAAACGGATGAATATGAACTAATATGAGGATGAGAACGCTAGAAAAGTAGCTCAAAACGTACACAGTACCTTTAGACAGCGTGGCCACGCAACAGGTGAGTGAGGGACGAGGTATTCTACACTACAATGCATAAGATATTGGAGCCACCAACACTACGTCTGTCACGAACGAGCAATGGGCTGGGCATACTGCCAGAAGGACAGACCGTCGATGGACAGCCGAAATTTTAGATTCGATTCCAAGGGACAGGAAAAGACCCAGAAGAAGACCACATGGGAGATGGGTGGATGAAATTCGAAAGTACGCGGGAGTGACATGGAGGAGACTGGCACAAGACAGACCGTTCTGGAGGAAACTTGGGGAGACCTTCGTCCAGCAGTGAATTGATAATGGTTGACAATGATGATGGTGATGATGATATATATATATAAACACTATCTACCAACAAGTAATTGGACCCCCCTGCAATCGACGATATCTGCGGTCTTGATACACGTCACGGCCGACGCCGTTAAATATCGTGTTTGAAACAACAACGAAACCAGTCGCATGCAAGATGCCACGCACTTCGGAGCTCTCTGATTTCGAGAAAGGTGTAATCGTCGGGTATCACAGGAATGGCCGATCCATACGTGACATATCCAGCTAGTTGAAGTACCCAAAATTGACAGTGGCCTACGTGATTGGTAAGTGGAAGATGAGAGGTGACTGTCGGAATGTGCCCCAATCCGGCAGACCCACAAAACTGGGAGTTAGAGACCGACGGGTGCTGGCCAGAAAAATTGGGAAGAACCGCACCAAATCGATTGGCCACATCCGTGAGGAGTTTCAACAGGCATCCGTGAATGTTCTTTCGATGAATACCATCCGTAAGGAAGCCCATCTGCTCGGCTATCATGGACGTGCTGCCGCCCACTAGCCTTTGATCAACAAGTCCAATAGCGCTGCTCGGCTAAGGTGGTCCAATAGCGCTGCTCCGCTAACGTCGACAGTAGACCGTTGAACAGTGGAAACAGGTTCTCTGGAGCGACGTATCAATGATCACCCTCTATCGTTCGGATTGCAGGGTCTGGGTTTGCCGACTGCTTGGAGAACGCCTCCTTCCGGAATGTACTGTGCCAACTGTGAAGTTCGGCGGCGGTAGAATTATGCTATGGGGGTGTTTCTCCTAGTATGGGACGGGACCCTTGGTCGCAATTCCTAGTAGACTCAACGCCGAGACCTACTGCACCATTTTGGATGACCATGCGCTTCCTACGTTGTGGCAGTTTTACGTGGTGGCCCCTCTTACTTTCAGGATGACAATGCCACCTGTCATGTTGCGAGGTCCACCATGGCTTGGTATGGTGACAATGGGGTTAATCGAATGGATTGGCCTGCGCAGAGCCCGGACCTTAACCCTATCGAGCACCTCTGGAACGATTTGGAGCGTCGACTTAAGGGGCTGACCCCACCGTCCGAAATCGGTGAAGGAACTGACCTGTCTTCTCCAAGCCGAGTGGAAGAAGATACCGCTAGCTGTCGTACAACGCCTGGTAGAGAGTATGCCCCGGAGGGTCGCAGCTGTAATCGTCGCTCGTGGAGGCTCCACCAACTATTGAAGGTGAATAAACTTTGTTTTATTTTGCTATCTCAGGTGTCCAATTACTTGTTGGTAGATAGTGTATATACAGTCTAGTCATATTGTTCTGACCAGCTCCTACTTTTGACGTCAACAGCGCGTAGCCAATAAAAGAAGGCACGTGTTGTGAGTTGACTTGGAGGGTATACAAGGTATGCTGTAGGCATTCTGAAAAATCATTATTCTTTGCTGTCATGGATAAAAGGAGCAATTTATCAGATTTTCAAAAAGGGAAATTCATGGGCTTTCGGGCCAAGGGTGGAAATGCTCCTGAAAGAGCGCAGTTTCTGAACTAGTGGCGTGCTGCTGTGGTTAAAGTGTATCGTGATTGGAGAAATGGCACCATTGCGAATAAGCGATGTAGAAACTGCGGAGCACCACGTGCCGCTGGTGTGAGAGGTGAACGTCGGCTTCGAAGGTGCGTGAGGGCCGATCGGCACACTAAAGTGGAGCAACTCACTGGCCGAATTAACCAGGGGGCTACCGGAAGTGTTTCTAAAACAAAAGTTTAGCGAACCCTTCTGCGTATGGGGCTCCGATGAAGATGGATGGTCACTGCACCTATGCTAACGAAGATGCGTCGGCAGGAAAGGCTTATATTTGCTCGGCAATATAGGAATTGGGCCTCCGCTGATTCGCAAAGGATTTCCTTCTCCGATGAGTCACGTTTTCTGCTTTATCGAACGGATGGCCGTTGGCGTATAAGGCGATAAACATTGAAAAACAAAAACACTTTTCAACCATTGCTGGAGGAACACTAGCTGGTGAGGGTAACGTTATTGTCTGGGGAATGTTTTCATGGCATTCCCCGGGTCCACTCATATCTGTGGAAGGCACTATGGACCGAATTACGTATGAATCCATTCTTGCAGACCACGTGCAAGGATTCCCTGGGGCGGCTAGGATCTTCCAGCACCACAGTGAGACGTGTCACACAGCTGGAAATGACCGGGAATGGTTGGAACAGGACGATGAAGACTTCAAAGTACTTCCCTGACTCCCTAATTTCCCAGAACTAAACCCAATTGAGCAACTTTAGGTCCACCTCAATCGTGTTAGTCGTCTATGGATCCTCCAGCACGCACCTTCCAGCAGCTAACGACAGTGTGTGTACTCTGGATACACACACTGTCGTTAATATATGCGCACACACTGTCAAGTCTCAATAATGTGACTCGACCGTGTGTGCATATATATATATATATACCATCGCCGACCCGGTGGCGCGGTGGTCTAAGCGATAGCCTCTGATCATTCGTCCGAACGGGGTCCGGGTTCGAATCCCGGTGAGGGATGGATGTTGTGTTTGTCTTACGGCACTGGCTCTCTCCCTTCCCTGGAACCAGTGACCCTAAATTAGGGACGGGCGACTGCTCATAGCCCATTGAGTTGCTCACGGTGGTCGTTAAACCTCCAATCAAAAAAAAAAAATATATATATATATACACTCAGTTCCAAAAGTTAAGCACGCAGAGGGAGAAGTTAATTTCCGGAAGCCAATCGGAATTGGAGAGGCTGCAATTCGCCGCAGCGGTAGATGGAAGAATGCAAATGTGGTAGGTAACAGCGAATCACGGTGTCTTGCCGAGAAATATGCAAAACAGGCAGTCGTATAAGAAGCCAGCACTCTGAAGGGGTACAGGAGTTGCATGCAAGTGCTGCTAAAAGTTGTTGAGAACTGTCGGAGGATTGTTTTAAAGACAGACTTGATTTTATGGCTTCCAGAAGACGATTGGAAGATTCTGAGCGCTGGCGTGCCGTCGGACGCATTGAAGCAGGACAGTCAATCACAGATGTTGCTGGTTTCTTCGGCGTGAATCATTCCGTCATTTCACGTTTATGGAAACAATTTCTAACCAGCCAAACAGTTGTCCACAGACCTGTGGCCGGTCGCCCAAGGGTTACGACCCCCGCGGAAGACCGATATGTTGCTGTTGTAGCCAAGCGGAATCGAAGAGCGACGTCCACACGTGTGACATCTATGGTTACGGCGGCCATTGGTAAGACGATATCTGCCACTACTGTGCGTCGAAGGCTACACATGAAGGGACTGTACGCCCGGATACCACGGGTTTGTGTTCCTCTATCCGACCAATCCAGAGGGGCATGATTAAAGTGGTGTCGCCAACATGTCAATTGGACTGTGTCTGATTGGGGCAACGTTATGTTCACGGATGAGTCCAGATTTGCCCTGCAACCCGATGACAAGCGTGTACGGGTGTGGAGGGAAGAAGGCACATGCATTCGACCCCAGAACATCACCGAACATCATGCATTCCGAGGTGGAAGCATCATGATCTGGGCAGGAATTTCGTTCGGATATCGCACCGACCTCCAAATCTACAGACGGGGTTCTGTGACAACTGTACGGTATCGGGATGAAGTCCTAGACACCACTGTGCGATTGTACGCTGCAGCAGTTGGTCGTACCTTCGTTTTGATGGACGATAAAGCGCGTCCCCATAGAGCTGCCATCGTCGACGACTACCTGGAGAGTGAAGGGATTGCGCGTATGGAGTGGCCGGCGTACTCGCCCGACCTTAATCCCATTGAAAATCTTTGGGATGCATTTGGCCGTGCTGTGTGTTCACGTCTCCCGCCCCCAACCACTCTCATAGCTTTGGAAACTGCTCTACAGGAGGAATGGCGATTACTGGACTCTGCGGTGGTTGATCACCTCATAAAAAGCATGGTCAGACGTTGTAAACTTCGTATGCAGATCAGAGGTGCTCACATACCCTATTAATGTCGGGTTTTGTTGTTTGTTGTGACTTTATTACTCACTTTGTAAATGACTCCAATTTGACGTCATCTTACAATTTCTGAAAATTTAATATTATTTTCATCTCTGTCTGTATTTCTTTGCTTTGATTCATTAATAAACATATTTCCTACGTTCCTGCCGCATTTCGTGTCAATCCAAGCAGTACTGTTCAATTTTTTCACATCTTACTGCTCCGTGCTTAACTTTTGGAAGTGAGTGTATATATATATATCATCGGGATGTAAGGTCAGGTGATGCGTAACATCACAGCCTCTCCTTGACAAATGTGAACCCCGCCTTCTCGTGGTACATCCTCGTCCCACTAAAGGGGCTCTGACGATGGCCAATAGCGGTATAACTATACCATCGGGATTAGAGGAAATGCTATCCCACACTCACCAACCCGCTTGGCCAGCGTGGTGAGTTATGGCCAAACCCCTCCAAAATGACTCCACAACTTAAATCTTGGCCCTCAGTCTCCGGCAGCTGGAATGTACCTGGCCAAGGCAGCGGCCAGTGCGACATGAAGGCAGAGGGTGCTAAGAATCCCCGGAGGACCGGACTAGGCTGCCATCTGATGCTGACCTTGGCTACGTATAACGGACGCTCCCTATCTTCTGATTCAAGGCTTCTTGAATTGGAAGAGGACTACAAAGGATCAAGTGGGACATCGTCGGGCTAAGTGAGGTAAGGAGAAAAGGAGAAGATCTCATTGAACTGAAAAGTGGACATCTCTTCTACTATCGTGGGACAGATACTGGCAGAACTAGTGGTGTTGGATTTATAATAAACAAGAAACTGAAGGATAAAGTTGTAGATGTTGAAAGTTCTTCTGACAGAGCTGCACGACTCGTTATCCAACTCTCGAGAAGATACCAGGCTCAGATTATTCAAACTTATGCACCCACCACAAGTCATGCTGAAGAAGAAATTGAAGAATTTTATGAGGAAATTCGTGATCTAAATAATAAAGGTAAGCAGCACTTGAAGATAATTATGGGAGATTTCAATGCAAAAAGAGGGCAACGGCAACAGAATGAAACTTCAGTAGGTAAATTCGGTCACGGCAACAGAAACCAGCGTGGAAATTCTCTCGTAGAGTTTGCAGAGGCAGAAGGGTTTTTCATCTTGAACTCCTTTTTCAAGAAAAAGCCACACAGGAAATGGACATGGAGACATCCAAATGGGACGACAAGTGAAATTGATTTTATTATGTGTAACAAAAAATTCGTCATAGAAGACTGCAGTGTGCTAAACAAGTTCAACACAGGCAATGACCATAGATTGGTGAGATGTAAGATGCACCTCAACACTAAACTCGAACGTAGCAAGCTCATAAGACAAACAAAATGTATTGACATAACCAACCTTAAAAAACACCATAATACCTTCAAATTGGAACTGAAGAACAGATTCTCTGCTTTAGAAGGCCTAACATCGGAAGAAGTGGATATTTCTGAAGTTAACAGAAAAGTAACCAAAGCTCTTATGGAAACAGCAACAAAATTAGCTGGGTCTAAGAACAAATTGCATGTGAACAAATTATCAGGAAAAACCAAAATGTTGATGCAAAAAAGAAGAGTGATGACGACAACTAAAGAAGATGTGACTTCCAAAGTGGAATATATAGAGCTATGCAAGACAGCACGAAAAAGTATCACTGAAGACGTAAGGAAATTCAACTGTGAACTAGTAAGGAAAGCAATTGAAAACAACCAAAGCCTAAAGATAGCAAAGGGACATCTCAGTAAGGGGAAAAAACAGATTATGCCACTGAGAAAAAAGATGGTTCTGTAACAAGAAATAGAGGCGAAATTTTGACAAGAGTGAAAGATTTCTACTCCAAATTATATGAAAGGGATGATACATGTACTCCAGACATCATGAAAGGTACCAGTACCAGAGTTCTTCCAGTCCTTCCAGCAGAAGTTGCACATGCAATCAAGAACATGAAGCGGGGAAATGCTTAAGGAGAAGATGGAATTACTGTAGACATCATACAAGAAGCAAGTGGAGAAATCGAAACAGTACTCGCCCAAATTTTCACTCGATGCCTTAATGAAGGGAAAATTCCTGAGGATTGGAACAACGCTACAATGATCGTGCTACATAAAAATGGTGACATTGAGGATCTCAGGAACTACAGACCTATCAGCCTCCTATCAGTGGTTTATAAAATCTTCACTAAAGTTCTTTCACACCGCTTGAAGGTGACACTGGACATGGCTCAACTGAGAGAACAAGCTGGATTCAGGAGTGGCTACAGCACAATAGATCATATCCACGTACTGAGAGAACTAATTGAAAGAGCGAGGGAATATGAACTTCCATTGTGCATGGCTTTTATCGATTATGAAAAAGCCTTTGATTCGGTGAAACAATCAGCAGTTGCAATGGCTCTGAAATCCTGCGGTATTGAAGATGCATACATTAATATTATTAATAACATCTATGAAAATGCAAGTGCAAAGATTCGGCTGTTTGAAAATACAACACACATAAAAATTGGAAAAGGAGTGAGACAAGGGGACACCATATCTCCGAAGCTCTTTAATGCCACATTGGAAAATGTCTTTCAATCACTGAACTGGGAAAACAAAGGGATAAAGATTAATGGAGATTATCTAACCCACCTTCGTTTTGCTGATGACATAGTCATTTTTGCAACTACCCCATCAGAGCTACAGAGTATGATCCAGGAACTTGCTGACAAGAGTAAAGAAGTGGGATTAAAAATGAACTTTCAGAAGACAAAAGTGATGTACAATGCTTTTACAAGAAATGAAGATTCATCGATTGATGGAGAAAAGCTGGAGATAACAGACACGTACGTTTATCTTGGACAGCAGATATCAAGTGAGGGTCACATTGGTGAAGAAATTAATCGGCGTACAAAACTTGCCTGGAGAGCTTTTGGAAGAAACAGCATAATTTTCAAGAGCAATATGCCATTATGTCTTAAAAGAAAAGTGTTTGATCAACGCATCCTTCCAGTGCTTACGTATGGTGCAGAGACGTGTACCTTAGCTAAAAGAGACATACAAAGGCTGCAGACAACTCAAAGACACATGGAGAGGTGCATGCTTGGTGTAACCAGGAGAGATAAGAAGAGGAACACGTGGATCCGAAAAATGACAAGAGTGGAAGACATCATGATCAGAGTTAAATCCCTGAAATGGCAATGGGCTGGACATACTGCCAGCAGAACAGACCATCGATGGACAGCCGAAATTTTAGATTGGATTCCAAGGGACAGGAAAAGACCCAGAAGAAGACCACATGGAAGATGGGTGGATGAAATTCGAAAGTATGCGGGAGTGACATGGAGGAGACTGGCACAAGACAGACCGTTGTGGAGGAAACTTGGGGAGACCTTCGTCCAGCAGTGGATTGATAATGGTTGACAATGATGATGATGATGATATATATCATCATGATATATATCATCATCATTGTCAACCATTATCAATCCACTGCTGGACGAAGGTCTCCCTAAGTTTCTTCCACAACGGTCTGTCTTGTGCCAGTCTCCTCCATATTACTCCCGCATACTTTCAAATTTCATCCACCCGTCTCCCATGTGGTCTTCTTCTGGAACTTTTCCTGTCTTTTAGAATCCAGTCTAAAATTTGAGCTGTCCATGAATGGTCTGTCCTTCTGGCAATATGTCCAGCCCATTGCCATTGTAGGGATTTTACTCTGATCATGATGTTTTTTCGCTCTTGTCATTTTTCTGAATCACGAGTTCCTCTTCTTATATCTCCTGGTTACACCAAGCATGCACCTCTCCATGCTTGTTTGAGTTGGCTGCAGTCTTTGTATGTCTCTTTTAGTTAAGGTCCACTTCTCTGCACCATACGTAAGCACTGGAAGGATGCATTGATCAAACACTTTTCGGTTAAGACATAATGGCATATTGCTCTTGAATATTATACTGTTTCTTCAAAAAGCTCTCCAGGAAAGTTTTATACGCCGATTAATTTTTTCATCAATGTGACCTTCACTTGATATCTGCTGTCCAAGATAAATGTAGGTATTGGTTGTCTCCAGCTTTTTCCTATCAATCAATAAATCTTCATTTCTTGTAAAAGTATTCTACATCACTTTTGTCTTCTGAAAGTTCATTCTTAATCCCACTTCTTTACTCTTGTCAGCAAGTTCCTGGATCATACTCTGCAGCTCTGATGGGGTAGTTTTTAAAATGACTAAGTCATCAGCAAAACGAAGGTGAGTTAGATAATCTACATTATGTTTTATCCCTTTGTTTTCGCAGTTCAGTGATTGAAAGACATTTTCCAATGGGGCATTAAAGAGTTTCTGAGATATAGTGTCGCCTTGTCTCACTCCCTTTCCAATTTTTATGGGTGTTGTATTCTCAAATAGCCGAATCTTTGCACTTGCATTTTCATAGATGTTATTAATAATATTTATGTATGCATCTTCAATACATCAGGATTTCAAAGCCATTGTAACTGCTCATGGTTTCACCGAATCAAAGGCCTTTTCATAATCGATAAAAGCCAAGCATAATGGAAGTTCATATTCTCTCGCTCTTTCAATTAGTTCTCTCAGTACGTGGATATGATCTATAGTGCTGTAGCCACTCCTGATACCAGCTTGTTCTCTCGGTTGAGCCATGCATATATATATTTATATGTGTGTGTGTGTGGGTGTGTGCGCGTGCATGCATGTGTGTGTATGTGTGTGCGTGTGTGTGTGTGCGTGTATGTGTGCGTGGGAGTGTGTGTGCGCGTGGGCGTGGGCGTGTGTGTGTGTGTGTGTGTGTGTATGCGTGCGTGCGTGGGCGCGGAAATCCTTCAAATGCTGTCAATCCCTGCTGAACCTTATGTCGGGTGCATGATTTTTGACAAAAGCCTGGAATTCTTAGACACCATCCTTGTACATCAGGTGAAATACATTTCCAAACTGGAAATGGTAAGATCCTAAAAATTTTCTTACGATGGTAGCGTCTTAACCAGGGTTTTTCCAATATTTAAAGCGAAAGATGATTATTTTATACGCGTTTCAATAGCAGACTTAGAAGTTTTCAGAGGGATTAGCATTTCATTTCCAGTGCAAGAGTGTAACTGCGTTTTGTAGTGGGAGTATTTTTTATTTTTTAGCTATTCCCTTTTGTTTGTCGTATTCTGCGTTGCAATCTACTGAACTTTTTTTCAAACTTTTTAATACCCGTTTCTAAGGGATTTTTTTGCGCCACTTTACTTATTAATTTACAAGCTGCAGGAAATTACAGCTCATTAAAACTGAGTATGCCAATTAATTTGTCTATCAGATTTATTTTGGTAATGGAGTCTTATTTCTTCAAAATTTGTAACTGCTGTGTTGTGTCTAAATAATGCATGAAATCTGAGTTCTGGATTTTTTTACTCTGTTTTATGCTGATGACGTCTATGTTTTAAACAAACTTTCCTGTGCTCAGAATATACTCTGTTTCCCTATTTAATCGTTGATTTCTCTTTGGAATTGTATGCAAGCGATTTTTTTCTGAAAAACTAGATTTGCTTTTATATTTTGAAACAAAACATTTGGAAGATTGAGAAAGATTACTAGGGTCAAAATTTCATGGTTTTTGACCAGCCATTTGCTGAATTCTACCGCCTGTATTTTGCATGAAGAAGAGGAATTTTTTTTTTTTTTGGTTTCGGAGTTTAACGATATGCATGAACAACTCTTTTGGCTATAAGCATAAACAGTTGTTTCTGTAATTTAGGGCCACTTGTTCCAGGGAGCCTGTGGCCCAAAATTAGGTGGCCACTGGTTTCAGAATCTTTCGCACAGTGGTCGTTCGAGCGAAGGTAGAGAGCCAGTGCCATAAGGCAACCACACTACTTAGTCCTCATCAACCGCAACGGTGGCCGAATGATCAGAGGCGAGGTTTCTCTCTAGTTCTCCAAGATAGGCTCTGCTTCGAGTTCTTCATAAGCCATGGTGGGGTGCTAGTTCTACCAGTCTCTGTAACCAATGACTCTTAATTAGGGAGGACCGGCTGACTATAGCCAAAAAGTTTGCTAATGATGATCGTTAAACCCCGAAACAGAAAACTATCCTCATGTAGGACACAAACCCACGCCCATAAGGAGCAGAATAATCTGTGTTTATCCCAGATATTGTTTCCTTGCAAATTGCTATGCATTTTGTCTAGTTTTTATGTGGAAAACACGAGGGACATGGTTTTCGTTGACTTCAAGTTGCGTTACATGACCTATTTAAAAATATTTTATTTATCCAAGGTCTAGCGAAAAAATGATCCAAGTTTGTGAGATCTGCTATTTTTTCCTAATTGTGTTATCATAACGCTTAATTGTTTTTACTGCAAGTCGCTAATGAGATTTACAATGGTTCTTCATCACGTTAAGTTGAGAAACCGTAAGGATAGAGGTGTTAATATACCGATAGAGAACCGTGAGAGAAAAGTTGTAAAATAAATTACGAAGGAAAGTGTTCTTAATGGCTGAATGAGAAAAAAGTGCGTTTCTTTCTTTTTAAGGAGTATGCACAGACTTGCTTATAGCTAAGGTCTGTGCCCCGCAAGTAGTTGCTTATTGAAAGTTCAGGACCATGGCACATACTTGGCGGCAACGCGACACTAATCTAAGTTTGCCCGGCTCCCAAGGTGCTGGTTCTAACCGCTGACACACGTAAAGTACTAGAGTTGCACTAATATAGTTTTTTTTTCTTTTTTAACTGGAAGTTTAACGACTACCGTGAGCAACTCAATGGGCTATAAGCAGTCGCCCGTCCCTAATTTAGGGTCACTGGTTCCAGGGAAGGGAGGGAGACAGGGCCGTAAGACAAACACAACATCCATGCCCCACCGGGATTCGAACCCGGACCCCTTTCGGACGAATGACCAGAGGCCATCGCTTAGACCACTGCGCCACCGGTGCGGCGCACTGAAATATAACACCTCTTATATATGTACATCGGTGCGGTCATGTGTCTTAGTTCTGTTAACAATCACACTTGGTATCCGCTAGCATAAGCTTCATTTTCAGTGTAACGTCCGAAATAAATTACCAAAACAGTGTATAAAGTAAATAATTTCATTGCATGTCAAATTTTGAATTGGAATTATGTTTGCTTCATTTATATATGAATCGCTTTTTTCAAGACTTGCAGGAAATTTTCAGTTTCCCGCGAAATCCACATTCCGCTTTTCCTATCGTTCAAAATGTTTAAATGTTAAAACGTGATAGTTGCGGTCCTGACCTTGACTTTTCTTGTTCTGAAATTCAAAAGTTCGGATCCATTAAAAAGGGAGTCTCACAATCATATCCAAAATGTATGAACACATATATTCTTACAGCTCAAAATTTTATAAGCAGCATCTGTGATTGGAACGGGAAACCTAAATGCTCGATAATACACAACCAGATCGGCTTAAAACCTGAAGGCGTATGGGAAAATGAAATGGTCACTACGAATTCATGTGATTACAATTTTAACTAACATGTATTGTACTTTTATGTTTTTAAGAACAGTTTCAGTTAATAAATATAATGATAACAGATACCTCGCAAAATTCTTTTAAAGATAGTTTGATTAATACTTAAAAAAAATGTGTGTTGTAGAATAAATGGTTGGCTCAAAAAGAGAAAAAGAAATTAAGAAAATTTATTTTTCTGTTTTTGAGTGCAAATAAATTTTAAGGTGATTTTTCAAAACTGAAATTGGGATGCTGTAATTAAATTTAGGATTTTAGTTAGCGATAATTTCAAATAGTTTAATCAAGAATTTGCAAAGCGATAGCGGACAACACAAGTAATTATTGATAAGTCAATCGCATTATTTTTAAGCATCTTTTCAGTGTTTAATAAACTGTACTGATGTACTATATTTCAAAGGTTTATGCTTCATATTTTCATTTAATTTAATTCCTCGGGACTTACAAAGAACGGCTTATATGCAAAGAAAATTCCATGTTAGCTTGTCATCTCATTACTGAAAATTGTGTACATCTTTGTTGAATAGACAAAATAATAGCTCTTTCCACGTTTTCTTTAATTAAAACACAGCAACCGAAAAATTGTTATCCGGACACCGCTGGGATCGTACCTCAGATCTCTGGATAATTAGCCGAGTGGGTTCGCCTTACCATACGGTGGCCAGCAATCCACAGCGCTGTGTGTGTTTATATGTCAGCATCTGACTTCACAAATCCGTAAATGCTCAGTGTTTTCAGAATGCACCAAAAATTATAGCAAATTTTGTTCTTTTACAAATAGGAACGTTGGAGCATATGAGTAACATGGACTTCAAAATATAAGAAATAATAAAAGAAAAGAAAACTCATGTAGTTCGTGAATCTTTACATAAGGGTTGGAGATCAAAAGATACCTTTGATTAGATTCCGGCTGATTTGATGAAAGTTGTACAGTTTCTGGATGTTTATCCTAGGTGTTTAATGCGAAGATTAATACCTTTGGAAATTGATGTCAGGTATGATTTAAACGCTTTTACTACAAGAATTTAGGATTTCCAGAAACGGTGTATCAACGATATGAACATTTATTTCTAAAACTATTTAAAAAACACAAAAGTAAACCCAATTTGAAAAGCACGGAATAGAATTGATCGATAAATAAGCTGCTGGAAGATATTCACATCGAAATTTGTACAAAATACACAGCGGTACGAGCGCACTTGCAGTGGTTGCAGAATAACCTGTAGGTTGGACAGTACGTGGCAAATTGCATCGCAAACAAAATATAAGGCATACAACCCTCTCTGATGGTGCTTCAACTACCATAACGAGTATTCATGCTGTTTTCCAAGATACCACAAAGTATGCTGTAAAGGCGACACAATCCCCTTTCTTTGCTCTTCTTTCCTAGATATTCGAGACACACTCATGTAGATTTAAAATAAATATGAATATTCATACTTTGCTGCAAATCATTGATCAGCCTCTGCAAAGATGTGAACGTGAGTTATCATATGTAAAATGATTATGAATCCTACGGTATATCGCTAAAATCCTACACAGGGTTCGAATGTCTTGGGTCTGTAACTCTGAGTACTTAGGGTTTTATCCTCAAACATATGGTGCTGGAAAGCATGTGTAGAAAATGAAATCACCACTATCATATCTTTCCCTTCATAACTAAGCGGATGACAGCAAACCCTATGTTTTCCAGGTTTAATAACACTTCCGAGAGCTAAGATGAATACCAAATCATATCAGAAGAGCAGATAAGTATGTTGCTCCTAGGAGCAGAATTGGTGTTAAAGGAGTTCACCTGAGGAAAAAACTGACCGAAACGGAAATATTCCGAGATTATGAATCCTCCTGCTATGGTTTGCATAAGGACATTTGTACCTGTGGATGCCGAGAAATCACGAGTACAGTTTCTGTCTGTCAACTTTCCAGATTCTATCAAGCATACATAGGATGGCCTCCAAACGCATATGAGTTACCACAGATGGTGAAAAAAATGTATGATGAACAAGGCTTTTAACTAAGCTAATTGCTAAGCTAATTATCGTGAATATAGCTTTCACTACCACTACAGCTAAGCTAAGCTTCTACTCAGCTAATATTATGATGAATTCAATGCTTGTACTAAGCTTCTAATAGTGAATTCAAATGGTTGTTGTTACTAGTTAATTAAGATCATGAATAAAGTCTCCTGCTAGTAGTGTAGTAATAGTAATGAACAAACTTATAACTGGTAGTAATGTTGTAGTAGTAATTAAGATGAATAAAGTTTTATGCTGGTTGTTACTAATACCACTAAATGAAATAAACCTAACAGCCAGACAGAGGTCTGACAGTACTATGAACTGAGAAAAACGTACTTACAACAAATTCTTTATTATTGACTTCTCGCTCTCACATAAACGAACTCTCTTTATACAGCACCAAACGCTCTCTCTATCAACAACCAACGCTCTCCTTCACATAAACCAACGCTCTCTCCGTGCAACAACAAACGCTCTCCCTACACACATCAACAAAAAGCTCTCCCTACACACATCAACAAAAAGCTCTCCCTACACACATCAACAAAAAGCTCTCTCTCTAAGTATCGTTGAACGCGCCTATTTATACTGGCTACCACCACGTCATGACTTACACTCATTGCCAGATCTCATTCAGCGGGTGAAATAACATCTCGTTCAGTAAGAAGATAATTTACATAGAAAAATAAAATAACCAGAGATAGTAAAAATCAAAAGGAAAGTGAATCGAGAGTATACGTTACATCATCTCCCCCTTAATTTTTCTTTTTTTCCCCCTTTTTTTTTTTTTTTTTTTGTTTCCGAAAAACCTATCAATTTTGGAGTGTAAGTCTTACACTTCGTTGATTGACGTTTCTCGACCTCTTTTTTGTTTTGTTGTTTGGTGGCAGCTGTATTTACAATATCAAACTTGGCATGACAAAATCAAGAAACCTGTATTCGTCTGTGAAACACTTGTATTTTTGAACAAAACAAACCTGCATCGGCATACCTTCCTTTTATTCTGCCTAGCAGGAATCACTTTTTTAATTTCAAATTACGTTCTCATTATTCGTTGAATACACACCAACTGTATCATCAGCGAAGATTGCCTGGAGCTGCCTAACAGTAACAATTTTATTATTTTACCCCTAAGCACATAGATCTATATCTAAAAATTTGGATTAGTAGATGGATATAGAAGAAATAAAAAAAAACCACATATATACTCAAAAAAGAATGCATAGGCCCACACGAAAAAAGAAATTCTGACACGCCAACTGGTCGTGCAGGAAAAACGACAAACGGAGAAAAGAACCTGTCCACGAGAACTTACTTATCTCGAGGACGCATAAAAAACTCTAGTACGATAACGTTTTCCAGGCCTAATCGGACTTGTAAATTCAGGTGGCTTAGATCTTTTCAAGGACTTGAATGGATCTGGAACATCGGTATGCTGCCGGTCAAGAAATCCCGGCGGCTGACAGGAACGGTCAGGAACGGCTGAAGTCTGGCGGTCTGGAAATCCCTGCAGCTGATAGAAACGGTAAGGAACGGCTGAAGTCTGGCGGTCCGGAAATCCCTGCGGCTGACAGGAACGGGCTCCCCAGGCTTTTGATATGTAGTCTCTTTGTGCTGTGGCCCGTGGTATCCTTCCAGCATTCTTTTGGACGGACGTGGCTCCGGCCACATCGTTTGTTTTCGTTTTCGCCCTCGTGGCATGAGAGTAGCAGCAGGCATCGGCCCTGTTTGCCCTGAGCGTAGGTTCCAGGGGCAAAACCCGGGCGGATGCAAGGATCTCTGCCTTCGTCGCTGTTGCGGTGAAGCAGATTGGGGAGACAAGTTACGTTTTTGACCAGTTTTTGGTGGTGCTGGACGGTTTGTACCTGGTGTCCGACGTTTAGGAATAGTCACATTGCTCATAACTGATAAATCAGAAATATCCGAAGCCTCTGAGTCGCTGCTGTAATTTAGTGGTCGTGCAGGGCGATGTTTATTTCTGCCTATAGGAATACTTTCTGATGAGGTATTCAAAGAAGTAGGAGCTTGTGTTGGTGCAGAGTTATCGGGAAATGGTGCAGCAATAGTCTTGGCAATGGTTGGAGGGAAAGGAATAATACTAGTATTTGAAGAACTTGATTCGAGCCTTGGTCTCATGGGAGAATCAGGTTGCGTGTTTGGAAACCCGTCTTGAGGAGGGGAGGGTGAAGAAAAAATCACGGGAGATTCTTCAAAAATGTTTGTTGGTTCGTCCAAAATTTCTGGAGGTTGATCGTGAGATATAGACTCTTGAGTCTGTGAAACAGAAGGTTCAGTAGGGTTGATTATAAAATCGATATTTCGTTCATGATACTTGCGACACTGAGCAACGTGTACGTATTGAAATTGATTGTCAGGTTTTTCAAGAACAATGTTATTTTCAAACACATTTGCCACCCGATATGGACCTTCGTAGCTGGGTGCAAATTTCTTCACTAAAGTATGAGAAAGTATGAGAAACAGACTGGAAGTGCGTTTCCACGAGAGTGAGATCTCCAACGACAAGATCTGGTTCCCTACGCCTAGTATTATAATATCTTGCTTGAGCCGCTTGTGCTTCTAGCATTGCAACACGAGCTTTTTCTGCCATGATTCGTACTGATTGCGGAGTTGGTCGCTGGTTTAGTTCGTCGATAATCCCCGTTAAATTTTCAAAAGGGGTTTTAATTTTGCGACCCAGAAAAAGTTCTGCAGGAGTAATTTTAGTAGATTCGTGAACGGACGAGCGGAGGGCGAACGAAATAAGTTCAAGGTGGTCATCCCATCGTTCATGATGATCCATGACAAATGTAGCAATCATTTTCACTAGCGTGCGGTTTTCGCGTTCCGCAGGATTACTCTTTGGATGATATGGGGAAATGAATTTATGCTTAATGTGTAGTCTCGCACACATTCTTTCAAAAATGCAAGAAATAAATTGAGGACCATTATCCGAAACTACTTTATTAGGTGCACCATATCTAGAGAATACTTCATTAACTAATACATTACAAATAACTTCTGCCGTAGCGGCTTTAATGGGAAAAACTTCAACAAATTTAGAAAATTTATCAGTTAATACTAAAACGTAACGAGCTTTGTTTTTAACAGATAAAGGATAAGGTCCCAATAAATCTATGGAAATAATATCAAAAACATGAGAACTTGAACTAGATTTCAAGTGACCGGCCGGTCTTACATTACGGTAATTATTAATCTGACACAAGTGACATGATTGAACGTATGCGAGCACACTTTGGTACATGCCAGGCCAATAGGCAACATCCCGCAATTTAGAACGGGTCTTGCGAACACCTAAATGGCCTGCAAGAGGTTTTTCATGAAATTCGTTTAAAAGGGCCATTCTAAGGGTTCGCGGAATACATGGGCGAAACTCTGCCCTAGTAGTCCGAGATTTCGTATAGTAAAGAAGACCCTCTATGACTTCAAAATGTTGTGACCTTCCAGCCAGAGAAGGATCACTTTGTAGGGGCGAACCCGCAAGCAAAAAATTATATATATCCCCGAAATCTGGATCATTTATTAATTCTGCCGTTATCTGCTCTCTGGATGTTATATCAGCTATTAGAAGTAAAGGCTGACATCCAGGAGTAGTTTCTAGGGGACCCCACTAATCGGAACGCGAGACAATGCGTCCGGTAATTGATTCTTATGACCTGGCTGATACGAAATTTTTATATTGCTCTCTTGTAACTTCAGAGCCCACTTCATAAGTCTTTGAGATAGGTGCTTAGCAGAATTCAAATACTGAAGGGCAGAATGATCCGTAATTATGTTAACTGTCAGTTCGTTAAGATAACATTGAAATTTATCAAGAGCATACACAACAGCAAGACATTCACGTTCCGTAGCTGAATAATTGCGTTCAGCTTTGGCTAAAGTACGAGACGCAAAAGCTATTGGATGCCCAGCTTGTGACAAAACGCAACCAAGACCAACTCCGGATGCGTCAGTATAAATATCAAATTCCTTAGTATGATCCGGGAAAGCCAACACCGGAGGCTGAGTCAACGCAGACTTCAGTGTTTCAAAAGCAGCGTTAGCCTCAGATATCCAAACAAACTTCTTGTATTTACGTTTCAAAGCATACAATGGCTCACAGATTGTAGCATAAGCGGGGACGAACTGCTGATACCATCCGGTCATTCCCAGAAAGCGTGTTAGTTCTTTTGCTGTTTTAGGCCGAGGAAAGTCAACAATAGGCCTAATTTTTTCATTATCCGTAAATAAGCCGTGGGGAGTGATTTTCAACCCCAGATATACAATCTCGTCTCTCGCTATCTGGCATTTACTAGGTTTTAACGTCAAGCCAGCATTGTATATGAGTTGGAACACCTGTTTGAGCAGAGAAAGGTGCTCGTCAAAAGTCTCGGATGTAATAACAATGTCATCCAAATATACATGCACATGGGGACCCAGAACAGGTCTGAGAACCGTATCCATAAGCTTTTGGAAAGTAGCAGCTGCAGAAGCTAGTCCAAAGTGAATGCGCAGGTATTCATAAGCCCCAAAAGGAGTCACAAAGCCTGTTTTATCGACAGAGTCCGGATGTACTGCTACCTGCCAATATCCACTCGCCAAATCCAAGGTTGACATCCATTTGGTTGACGACAGGTCATGCAAAATATGTGACATTACAGGTAGTGGATAATTGATCGTTTTTGTGACTTGGTTGAGCTTGCGAAAATCTGTCACAAAACGAAATTCATTGGGTTGTTTCTTTGGAACCAAAAAGGCAGGAGCAGCCCAGGCGCTTGTTGATTCTCTTATTATGCCCTGTTTAATCATTTCAGAAATTTGACGTTGCATTTCCTGTTTCTTATGTGGAGCACAAGGGTAAGGTTTCGTCGCTATCGGTTTCGAACCATCAGTGTCAATAACATGATAAACCACCTGTGTGAAAACAGGCTGATCAGAAAATAAACCAGGACTTTCCTGTAAAAGTAGAGAAAGCTGGTTTCGTTGCCTCTCATTCAATTAGTTAGTTAATAACAAACTAGTTATATCCATAGGAACCGTAGGAATCATTTCGACATGTTCCGGAAAGGAAATTACATGTTGTACGAAATTCAAAGTTATTTGAAACGTATGAATAAAGTCCATGCCCATTAGACATTTCACAGGTAGTTCGTCTATAAGCAGGAAAGAATGCGTAAAACAAGCCTTTCCCAGCCCTAGAGATAATGTGACAGTTCTTGTGATACTGAAAATTTCGTTATTTGCACCTCGCAAATACTGCGTCGCAGGCTGAACGTGTATTGCAGGAAAATTGTCAGTGCAAAACTTCGTATTTAGGGCTGATATTTCAGAACCAGTGTCGAACTTTGTCTCGACAATAATATCTTCAATTGTCAAGAATACATCAGGCAACTGAGGAGTTTGGACAGTCACTAATACTGTTTTAGGGTCAGAATGCTTGGTATCAGGAAGCAGGACCGACCCTTGGTCTACTTCCTTTGGAAGTTTAAAGGATTCCTGGTTGGATTATCATGCGGTCTGAAAAATCTACCCTGCCGGGTATCGGGAAAATTTTCCCGATGAGGAAAACTGCGTGAAACCTGCGTCGGGAACTCCGCGTGTCTGTTTACATTGTCATATCTATTACTTCTTCCCTCAGCACGGGCAGAAAAATCATTGTCCTGAGCATGAAAACGTTCCGAATGCTGCGGATTTGAACCGGGTCGAGCATACTGTGCATTTGTACGATATCCCGAAGATTGTTCTAAAACTCGCTGTTGGTTTGCCACTCTTCTGTGTGGTGGAACGTATGAAGCTTGGGTGTGCACTTGTGCATGCACGCGCTGAAAGTTATTATGCCTATTATGCCGCTGAGGGTTTTCGTAATAAGCCTCGCGGGGTGCCCGAGCATGGTGAGTTGAACCATGTTTGCCATGTCGCTCTTCATACGTTCGTATGAGGCGAAGGCATTCATGAATTGTGGCAGGGTGTCGAACCTCAAGAAAATCTTGTAGAAAGGGGTCGAGCTGCTGCAATAGGGTATCCATTATGTCGACATGACTGGCATGTGGATCCCATAAGTTATATAAGCGTGTTGTTTCCAACGCAAATGCAACAGGGCTATCGTTGGGTCCTTGCTGACGAGAAAAAAGTTGTTGTGCAAAAAAGTTGTTGTGTGATTTAAAGAGCTTTGACTGCATTTATTTATTTATTTATATACTTTTTGAAACATGTAATAGAAATTTATTTTCAAAAATTCCCTTTCTAACATTATATTTGACGGCTTCTCCAGTCAGTGAGTATTATTGAAGAAGCGCATTCGGAACACATTTGCAACTGAGATCTTTCTGTAATTTCCTTTTCTCTTGTTTTATAGACTTCATAATGCAACTTAAATTGGCAATCTCATTAATAGTTGAAAATAGATATTTGCTCCTCCTCGAGGGTTCGCTCTTGATAATAACTAATTTATTTAACATTTGCCTTGTCATTAACATTAATGTTTTGAGAATATATAGTTCTTATTTGAATTTAGCTTTTAAGTTCCTTTGCCAGTTAGATTATTAATTAAAGAAAGCAGCAACCAATTTATGTAACATTTTCTACTGAGAAAGAAATAATTATTTCCCAGTTTCTTGTTGCACAAAAGGAAAACTGCACCGTAATTAGACATTTTAGCTATTAGTTGGTACTAAATTCCTTCAAGTTTACGATCTCTTAAAGAAGCACGTGAAAAGGGGTCTTTCTTCGGTGTCAGGGCCCGTGTACTGCAAAAAAGGTGCTGAATCTAGCACTAAAGTCGATTGAGGCAATCACTTTTCTTCGGAAAACATCGGAAGAACAACTCATGTAACAAATGAGCTCCTTCCACATCAACGGCAACTATTCGTTCCAGCCATTTACTTCTTCCTAGAATTTTACGGCATCGTTTCTGGATCATCATTTAGTTGATCGCCAGACGTACCCTGATTTTCATAATAAAAGAAACACGCAAGGTATTGCCACAGAGTTGTAATTAGTGCGTTTTTCTCAAAAGAACTTCCGATGGTACATATCCTTGCATATCTTAAATATAATTTAGCCAACACTAGAGGTTGCGGTTCATGTTCGCTGTGTTTTTTCAGCTCACAAACAAATTTCAATTCTGAAATACTAAATTAATTTCCATCCTATTTAGGTAACACACTGCTTTCGAAAATATATTTTCCCAGGCAGAAAACCTATACACATTAAAATATCAATCACAATTTTGCTACATGTCACAATCGCATGTTTCTTCCTACTAATACTTTAACCACCGTCACATTTTCATGATACGTACAGTAATAGAATACGTCGAAGTAAGGTGCTCTAAAAACATTCACATAAAATATGGCGCAGTGGTCTACGCAATGGCTTCTGGCCATTCGTCCGGAAGGGGTCCGGGTTCGAATCCCGGTGAGGCATGGATGTTGTGCTTGTCTTACGGCACTGGCTCTCTCCCTTCCCAGGAACCAGTGACTCTAAATTAGGGACGGACGATTGCTTATAGCCCATTGGGTTGCTCACGGTGGTCGTTTAACCTCCAATAAAAAAAACAAAAAAACAATCATTTTTTATTCAATTTTAAGCCTACATTACTTTCAAACGTAAATGACTTATACTTATCCATTCATGTGAACCATTTCTTCAGCATGTATCCAAATTAACCTTTTTCTTCTATTTGTTGTAAGATCGGATTTAGGAAACCCTGGAAAAATTATATGAAAAGACAGGAATCACGTATTGCCATTTACTTTGATATCGCGGCTGCTGAATAAAGGACTTTAAAATAATGTTTGCACTAGGTAGCTAAACATTAGGAATAATTTTCGGGAGTAAACATTTTACATTAGGGGATGCAAAGTTGCATTCTTCTTTCATATAATATCTGAAGTCTGGCATTTAAAACCAAATGCATTTAAGATTAGCTAACGGAAATTACAAGCAGTAATATGAGAGTGCTTTCTGATTTTGGAAGTGGAGAATTTACCACTAGATGGCCTAAAAACGTATAGGTATTTTTTAGGTTATTTCCAATTTTTGCAGATGGATTGGAAACTACAGTGCCCTACCATTAATATCAGGACAAGTGTATGTTTATAAATAATTTCATTTACCAAATTATTCACATTCTATGATAAAATCTGCCCCTCAGGGAGATCTCGAGTTTTCGTGGAATACTGTTCGCTAGTTGTTTTGTAACTGTCTGCCGATATCTTTCGTCATTCGGCCTTAAAATCATTGACTAATTCAGCTTTGTTTGTTGCGCGATTTCTTCTTTCACTCTTCGGACGATCCTGTTGATGCCAGATATTATACATATGGCTCAAGACAGGACTCTGGGCCGGCCTGTCGAAATTTTCGACGACGCGCCGTTGGCGCAGTGGTCTACACTAAAGAGCAATTGAATTAGAGACAGCTGGCATTATTTAAATGTGGCGCTGTGGGCGGCCCTCTAAACGGAAACGACATGACGCATGCAGCAATCAGACAATATAAGGAGTGATGCGAAGGGAATAAGTAAGAGTCGGACGCAGTATGGGTAAGACGAAGGATCTAAGCGCATTTGATCGTGGGCAAATTGTCGGTCCCCGACGAATGGGTCACTCAATCTCGGAAGTCGTGCAGGCACTGGGATTTTCACGAGCCACTGTGTCACGGGTACTCAGTGTGTACATCGAATCCGGTAAAACCATCCCTGCAGGGACCAACTGCCGTGGACAACAGCGTGTGGATGAGCGGGGTCATCGTCGGCTACCTCGCATTGCAACAGCTGATAGACGGGGCCACAGTGCAAGAAATCACTCGGCAATTTAACGCTGGTGCACAAAAACATGTAAACAGCCACATCATCCAGAACCATCTCCTCTCTATGGGGTAGAGACGTCATCGTCCCACGAGGGTACCGCTACTGACGGCACATCACCGGGTGCAAAGATTAGCATGGGAGCGGAAACATCATAACTGGACCCTAGACATGTGGGAAAATATTGCCTGGACTGATGAGTCGAGATTCACGTTGGTACATGCGGATGGCAGGATACGAGTATGATGCATATTGCAGGATACGAGTATGATGCATATTGCAGGATACGAGTATGATGCAGATTGCAGGATACGAGTACGGCGCGAACCACATGAAGCGATGGATCCTTCTTGCCATCAGGGTACTATATTCAAGCTGGTGGGGTGGCATTCTCGTCTGGGGACTGTTTACGTGAACTGAAATGGGACTCCTGGTGCGTGTGACATCGTCCCTCACAGGTCAACGTTACCGGGATATCCTGGACGACCATTTGCTCCCGTTTGTGCATCTTCAACATCCTACTGGGGACCTCATCCTGCAACAAGACAATGCACTGTGTCATCGCTCCCGAATTGTATCCGAATGGTTGGATGAACACTCCACCGACGTATCCTCGCTTCCTTGGCCAGTTAGGTCACCTGACCTCAATCCCATCGATCACATCTGGGATGCCATCGAGAGAGATGTTTGAGTCTTTGACGCCCCCGCCCCTCCTCTCCATCAAATCTTCGTGAACTGTGGGAGCTTGTTAAGGGGTCTTGGATCCGTATGGCTTCCCAACGCTTCCGGTGTTTTATCGAGTCCATGCTGAGACGAATCGCCGCCGGCATCAGGACGAAAGGTGGTGCTACACGTTACTGGACAGGTATCTATAATTCAATTGCTTTTCAGTTTAAGTGCTGGCTTCTGACCATTCCAGCGTGAAGTGTACGGGTTCGAATCCCGTGAGACATGGATGTTGTGCTTGTCTTACGGCACTGGCTCTCTCCCTTCCCTAGAACCAGTTGCCCTAAATTAGGAATGGACGACTACTTATAGCCCACTGAGTTTCTCATGATGGTCTTTAAAGCCGCAATAAAAATAAAAACTTTTCGGCGCCCATGTCCTCAAACAAATCTGTAACACTGCCAGCATTACGACAAGGTGCGTTTTCCTGCTGATAAAGATATGGACCTAACCTATAGTTCTACCACACCGTTGGTAGTGTATAATTGTCAAGGTAGAGCTCAGAACGAATCGCATTGTGCAAAACGACCAATGGCCCGAGCTGAACTTCGAAAAATAGCTCCATACCATAACTCTCCCTGCACGAAACTTCTTTGTCGGCTCGATACAGTCCCAAAGGTATCTTGCTGTTTTCCCGGAATCCACCACACCCAGGAATGCCCATAAGATTGATCGACTGTGTAATGTGACACCACAATTTCCCATTGGTCTTCCGTCAAAGATAGACGTTTACACTCGCTAATCCTCTTTTGACATTAGTCGAAGTGACTAGCGGCTTGTGGATGACTTCTCGACCATCTCAATCCATATGGTGCAGCTTTCTTTGCACTGTACTTGTCCTAACATCAGTGTCAACAGTCTCGCGCCACACAGTCTCTATGATTTGCGATAAAGTTGAATTGCGTTATGAGACAACTCTTTGCGGAGTTCTCCTGCCTCGTTATGTTAGCTTTGGAGATTTACCGTGTTGTTTTTTGACAGAGTCATCCCCAGCTCACTTCATTTGTATATCATATCACTAACACTGTGCCTACGGATCTTAAATACTGCTGAAAATGTAACGTAGGGAGCTCTCGCTTGTGTTCAGCAAAACGCAGTGGAAATCAGTTAAGTGCGTTGATCGGGGATCTTGCATTCACAATCTTGCTCTTGTCTCATCATAGCTAGCTTTGCCAGAATATCTATGTTTGGGTCTATGACGTGTTGTTGCGTAGGACGAAATTCCCTACCAGTAGAGGGTTGTCCGGATACTGACGATAGGGTAGTGTATGGTTTTCGAAAGATGACTAAGACTGTATCACAGGAATTCCTAATGTAAGATGTGCCGGTTACGTGGCGTAAAGATATACTTGCATTTAGCACAATCATGAAAGGAAAAAGCGTTTGGGCTGACACCAGTGTGGCGCGCTAACTCTTGATAACTCTTCCGACATGGCCCGGGATAGACCCTCGGATGACGCATGGGCCGTACGTTTGTGCCATCGCTCTAACACTGCCCCCTCTCGGAACCAGTGGTGTAAAATTAGGGACGAGCGACAGCCAATTAATTAACAGTTGCTCTCGGTGGTCCTTAAGGCCCTTTAAAGGTAATGTTTACATAGTTCATATCAATTTAAATTTTTCATACTCTCGAATTCCACATTATATTTAAAAATTAAGTTAGGGATTAAAAAGTTACAATTAATTTACACCAACACAAAACCGCATCCTCCATGAATTTATAAATCATTTTGTAATTAGCTTACTGGCCTTCTGTTTTTCTTGCAGATGCCGCGCGTTTTTTCAGTAGATTTTGTTAACCATCAGATAAGGATCTGAGCGAGAGAAGGGACTTTCTTTTGATGCAGAAGCCAAATGGAGGAAACACTTTAATATGCTAATGAGTACATTATTTTGAATTAGCTTCTCTCGTGGTTGAAAAAGGCTGAATCTTTTCTTCATCCGTCACTATATGTTTCTAAACAAAACTTCAAATCATGACGCCACTGTCATGTTATTTCATTCAGGGTTAAAACTTACGGAGTAACTAAGTCTGGGAAGAGGGGATTGGAATGCAGTGATGGCCAATCAATGTCCCCAAAACGTTTTATGTGGATATAAAAATTAATCTGATCATGCCCTGATAATTTGATCTCATCGTATAGAGAGCTTTCATGAATATTCCAAATTATTATCGGAGTTTAAGCCAATTTCTTTAAGCTTTGACTAAGGAGCCTACGCACACACTTTCATTTATAAAGCTCTCGCACCACAATTTACTAGAATTTTATATTAGCTGTCTCAGAAACAAAACACACTGTGAATTACAAATATTTATCGACATGTATATAACATTTGATGCTGAAGGAACATTACGAGATATCAAAAACGGGAATTAGAAACCTAAACGAATAAAAATAAGAGAGTAAATAAATGTCATTTGGGCAATAGAAAACCTGTTCTTTTTCTTAAAAACGATTTTTGCGGGCGCACAGTATGGGCAGAGTTTACGGGTACACTGACCTCTCTCAGATTATATACGTACTTTGACGCTAATTTCTTCCTCTTTTTTTATGCGAATACTTTGGAAAAAATATTCATGTAGTTTGCTTAAAAAAAATAAAGTAATGAATAAAACAGCTACAACTGGGTTCCTCAACAAGTTTGTTCGTTCGTGAATTATTACGTAATTAGCGTTCCGTTTTTCGCAGATGCCAGAGGCTACTTTATAGGACCCAGGAGACAATTCATATCTGCGGGACACGGTCTGGGAAGCAATGAGGAAAATGATTGCCTGTGAATTAAGATAACCTTACCTTTGCGTAATTTACAGTACTACAAAAGAAAACACTGAGACCGGGTGTCACCGCACTGTCTGTGGGCAAGTGCTGGATGTTAACATTATGAAAATCCGTATAGTCTCGATAAGAAAAGCAATATATTCATAGTTTACGTATGTACTGAGAAATTAAAATAGGAACAACGAATGATACAATTTTCATAAGCTTGGGTAATTAAGTTATTATGAAAATAGAAACATCAAAGGATTCAATTTTTACAAGCTTGGGAAATTAAATGATTACATTAAGAATGATTATATGAATACACTTTTAAAATTTGTAGGAATATTGTACATTATTAGACGTAACACAACTTTATTTGTGAAATTTTTCCCGGAGTTGAAGTTACTGTGGACACGGGTTCGAATCCCAGATGAGGCATGGATTGTGTTGTGTGTTTGTCTTACCGCATCGGCTCTCTTTCTTTCTTGGAACCAGTGATCCAAAATTAGGGGCGGGCGACTGCTTATAGCCCATAACGTTGCTCACGGTGGTCATTAAACCTCCAATCAAAAAATAAATATTGCTTTCCGTAATATTTTTTAATGCAAATGTTTGAAGGTCATATGTCAGGATCTTCAAACATTCGACAAATATTTTTAAATATATTGAGTAAAATTAATAGAATATACGGATGTCGAGAGAAATGCCATTTGTTTTTTATGTTCTGTTATCAATTTCCGACTGTTAACGGACAGCCGGCCAACGAGATTGAGGGCTGGCGTTCTGTTTTATTGCTAAACGAGTTTATTCTCTACAATTTATCGATGTTAGACGCAATAGGAATTAGAAAGCGCGAATCTTTGATGATCCTGGTACGGGACCTTCCAGAAGTATTAAAGAAAGTCACGACAACAGGTTTATATAAATAGTCCTGTTGTCGTGACTTTGGCATGGAGGTCAGCTGCTTATAACTAAATTATGGTGATTTTGAGCCCCAAGTGACTAAAGGAACTGTTTTCAGAGGTTTGATGGCAACAGAGCTGGAATCCGGTTCTCATTCAATCTGTTTGTCTAAGAATCATAACAGTAGATAGACCATTATTACGTTAAAAACATCCCATATTGGTAGACATTCTTTTTTCTGAGAATTAAGGATATTATGGCTTCCCGACCGGTTAATTCGCATTCGCATGCACTGCTCGACAAAGAAAATGCTACACCATGGAGGAATGCACAAAATCAGTCAAAAGTTACCACATACGTAGACAAACAAGTGGGAAATAAGTTTTGCAATTTTTGAGGGATTGGATGAAAACTATGGACGAGGAGACAATATAATCTGTCGTATAACTGCTATGCTGGGCTATACATTCGGTAATACGGCGTGGCATCGAGTGGATATGTATCCAGTTGGTACCCTATGTATCTCTGACTAGGTGTTGTTGATATGTGTTTACAAATTATCGACACTGCGAGGGGATCTCGAAGATGCGCCAGGTCGCCTGCCAACGACATCCCAACATGTTCGCTGTTTGGGAAAAGTATAGGATTGCGCAAGCCAGGGCAGCATCTGAACACCTCGTAGGCACAGTCTGCTAATGTTCATAGTGTGCGTTTGGGAGTTATCTTGTTAAATCTGGGCTTCAGAGATAGCACGGGGATACGGCAACAAAACAGGCTCAGCACTGCATCGACTTATCGTCGTGCTGCGGTTGTACCTACTATGCCTACGAGCAATGAACCGCGGTTTAAACAAATAGCCCCCAAAACCATGATACACATACCGGGCACTGAATTGCGAAGTTTTATTTAATACCGGGTTGGACCTCTCAGCCCGAATTGCCGCACATATGCTGTTTGGCGTAGATTCCACGAGGTGTTGGTGTGCATCTAAGTCCACAGCATGCCAGGCGTTCACCACGCAGTCATTTAACTGGATCAGGTTCGACAAAAGAGGATTTCGCTTCCGGATCTGTTATTTTAACATGTCCCACACCTCCTCAATAGGGGTTCAGATCCGGACTTTGGGATGGCCAGGGAAGATGGTTGAAGTCACCGTCATGCAAACTGAATAACAGATATGCACATCTTGTGCGATGAACAGTAGCATTGCCGTCCAGGCAACAGCCATCACCTGCTGGATAAAAAGTCAACATTGCAGGGTGGACTTGATTGGCAACAATATTCAGATAATCCTTGGAGGATACCCGACCTTCCAGCAATAGTAGATGACCCGTTCCGTAGCCACAGAACGTGTCCCACGCCATGGCACGAACATCAGAAACTTGAGTTGTGTTTACAAGGCAAGCTGAACCCATTGCTTCTCTGGACTCACGGCAAGCTTTCTGCCTACCGTCGGTACACAACTAGGTATGCCACGACTCGTCGAGCCACATGATATTTTTCTCAGTCCTTCAATGTCCAGTCACGTTGTTCCTTACACTACCGTAGACGAACTTTCCGGTTCTTCGCAGAAATCAGTGCTTTCCGAATAGGTATGAGCCATCCAATACCGGTCCTCTATAATTCTCTCCTCACAGTTCTCTGAGATATAGATCGGGAACAGCCTTCATTGAATACTTCGGTTAATTGCTGCTCACGCCAAGTCATGATTCTCAGTACACGCTAACTCGGACGACGGCGATCTCGTTGCTGTTAGATTGTCATCGCACCACAGTTACGCCTCTTAGACAAGCAATATGGGTTATGTTTTTATTCATTAGAGATCCGGAATCTTTCGCCTCTTGAGAATCCAGTCAACTGTACTGTTTTCAAATCCACGACTATAGCAAGACGGACACCCACAACAAGCCCTTTACTGAATTCCGAAAGATCCTTTGTTTTGCCATTTAGGATCAACACGACTGGCGATTACTGATGAGTAGCAGTATTAAACAGTTTCCTAGATTACGTGGTGACGCACGTGACTACATTTTTGCTTATGCGCTGCGTAAGTGACGTTTACATAGTATACAGTGAAGTGCCAGAAAAACGGTACACCAGTCTAATAATTGGTAGGCCCCCCACGGGAGCGCAGGACTGTAGAAATACAAGTACGATGGGGCACGGACCCCACTAGCTTCTGGAAATACACTGTAGACAATGCACACCATACTTCCTGCTGAGCGTTCCACAATTCGGGTGTATTCCGATGTCTCGGATTCCTGTGTTCGATAGCGCGTTGCATGGCATCCCAAATGTGTTCTATCACGTTCAGATCTGGGGACTTGGGTGGGATGGCAACACCACAAACTCAGATAAATGCTTCCCTAATCATAATGTGGCGTCCCGACACTTGTGTGGAGGTGCATTTTCCTGTTGGAACATGCCCAACCCTTCAGCATGAATGCAGGACATAAACGGGTGTACCTCGTCAGAAAGAATGCGCACTTAGCATTGGCCGGTGACAGACGTTTGTAGACGTACCATGTGTTCCAGTGAAGTCCAGCTTAACACACCCCATACCATTAGGGACCCCCCACCAACCGGTACAGTTCCCTGTTGACAGGCAGGATCCATAGCTTCATGGGGTTTGCGTCACACACGAATCCTTCCATCTGCCCGATGCAGTTGGAAATACGACTCGTCAGACCAGGCTACTTGTTTCTAGTCATCAAGTGTCCAGTGGCGGTGTTGCCGTGCCCAAGGCGGTGTTGCCGTGCCCAAGCAAGGTGCATAGTTCTGTGTCGTGCACCCATCAAGGGGCTCGATTCGGGCGTCGGCTCCCAAACCCCACATCGTGCAGGGTACTTAGCACAGTTCGCACGCTAAAGCTTGTTGAGGCTCCAGCATTGTATTCCGATGACACCTGCGAGAGTGTTGCACCCTACGCGTGATACGATTCTTGACAGCCGAAGAGGGTCACGTTCACCCAATGTCTTTTTACGGCCACACTTGTATCGTAGGTTGGAGGTTTTGCCGGAATTCTTGTAGTCACGGGACACCCTTGCAATGGTCGTCCGTGAAAATCCGAACTTTTTTGCTACCTCCGAAATACTATGGCCCATCTCATGAGCGCCAACTATGACACCGCGTTGAAAATCGCTTAAATCGTTATTACTTGTCATTCTCATGCCGAAAACAGATCTGACAGCTGGCAAGGATGTGTATCGCTTTATATACGCACTGGCAGACGCAACCGAGTACGCGCATAGGTGAAGTTGCTATGTATTTTGCATAAGCACGTCTATACCAGTTTTTTTTTTTTTTGATTCGAGGTTTAACGACCACCGTGAGCAACTCAATGGGCTATAAGCAGTCGCCCGTCCCTAATTTAGGGTCACTGGTTCCAGGGAAGGGAGAGAGCCAGTGCCGTAAGGCAAACACAACATTCATGCCTCACCGGGATTCGAACCCGGACCCCTCTCGGACGAATGATCATAGGCCATCGCCTTAGACCACTGCGCCACCGGGGCGGCATACCAGTTTTTCTGGCCCTTCAGTGTACACCTGCATAAAGATTTCTAATGCAGTGGCGGTGTGTGTATCACGCTGAGGTGCCGTATGAAGGTAAAAAACGGCAGTAATATCGACCGGGAGACTACGTCGTCTCAGACTCTGAATCGGCGATCATCGGTGCTGAGAAAAAAGCGAGACGTCAAGCTGAATACAATACGTTTCCCTTCGCCCAGCCTCGCACGTCGCGTGCGCACCACTGGTACCATGCCCGACGATGTTCTGCGGGAAGAGGATGTAGCCACGAGAACTGGCGATTGCACAAACCTGCATCATACAATCTGCGATTCATACTACGTGTTTATACTAGGATATCCATGTACCCCTCGTTGAATGTCGTCTGCTGTAGAGTGTGGCGATGCTACATGTTTCCATCAAATGTGGCGATCGAGACGATCGGACGTCCGCCTACTTGAACCAGTTCCACTACGGTTACACTCGTTATCTTCCTTCACCCACTTTCTCATCATTCGGCGGACAGTCCTTGCATGATGATATGTTTTTGCCGCGATGCGACCCAGGAATCAACGACCGTAGGTAACCCTATTATGAAGCCTCTGGTAAAAGTATCCTCGAGATGGTAGGAATCCTGATGGCGTTTTCCAGGCATTCTCACTCCTTACACGTACTTTCTCCGCCGAGACCATTCCGATGCTGTGGTCAAAACTCCAGGATGAGGATGACCAAAAACATCTGCGCAAAGCTGTTTTGCCTTTTGAATTCATTCACCAATCACTTTATTGGTTCTCAAGAGCAACCATTTACAAAATCCAACAATCGACATGTATCCAACAATTTGCATGGCGCTCCGACAAATAGTTCTTCGTGTGGCATTTTCTATTTCGAGCACTGTACTTCTAAAGTTATCACATTAACTTTTCAAGAAATGATATTGTTGGATAATAACCAAACTTTCACTTAGCGGAACCTGTGTGAGCATGTTGTTTTACCTCCCGACCTTCAATTCTTTTTCTCCCTTAGCGATCCTTCCGCTGTGAAAAGAAATGGAATAAGCCTGGAATGACATAACGAGTGATAACACAGGTGCACTCTGGAGTTGGAATTCAGGAACGCGAGGTCTGAAATGAATTGTTATCGCAAATAGAACTTATTGAAATTAACTGAAAAATATTCTCAATCATGTATTACTGAAATTAATTCTTTTTCACCACAGGCTTTGACGAAAATTGTGAACATTAGCCGTGCCAAGTTTTGCACTCTTTTTAGTTTCATTGTGTGCTTTGGCGGTTGCGTTTCGTTTGAATAGCATCTCTAAATATTCTGAAAACCCTGTTTTTGTAAATGTTTTAAATATAAAATAACAAATGTAAATGATATTAACTCTTCACGAACTTAAGGGGACTCGGTACCCTTAAAACGTTTTTAGAGTTTAAGAAGTCAACTTCTGTTCTTCATACATTTTTATAAGTAGGGCGATACTATGAACTGACTTTGACAAAACAAAAAGCATATTGTGTTTACTATTTCTGAAATTTAAATTGTTTCAAGGAAATTGAAGTTATTTAAAAAACCTTTATTCTTCTTTATTTTTAATCATTTTGCTATAATTTTTTTTAGATTTTTTACGAGTACATATTCTATAACTTTCGGGATTTGATTTTAAATAAACAAAATAGTTTATCAGAAAAAAAAACATATATATATATGTACAAATCAGGAAAAACATAAGTATATTTTACATTTTAATTTTAATATTTTTTTGTTTTTATTTTATTGAAAATTCCAGCCCTAATTACATTAATTGGGTTCTAGGGAAACTACCAAAAACTTTTCAAATGGTTTGATAAATCTATGTTCAAGTTTTGGTACTTTTAATGGAGTGACTTGTCGGCAAAATGCGAACAGAGATAGATGAATTTAAAGATTTCATTCCTGCAGAAATGTTGTATAACCACAATCAGTTTCCTTTATGATTTTTTGTGCATTCATAATACACATACCTACAAGTGTACAGTTACTACAGTGAGTCTTGATCACATTACCCACCTCATTCTCAGTTTTTAGTCTACTAATTACAGCATCACATCAGCTTGCGGTGACGAGAAAGATCTGAAGAATTGAAAATAATTTCTAAAATAATTGTGAAAAAAGTGACAAAAATATTTTGCTCATGCTTTTTTTGCACCCTAAAAAACATTCTAAAAGAGCACACTAATGCATAAAATAATTATAGGGTCTGCATATAGATTTGCCTATTTCACGATTTTTGCCTCATTTTCCAAAACCAGTTGTCACCTAAATCACAGAACTAGGAATGGTGGGGAAATAAACAGCTACATTTAAATTAATTAATTAATGAGATAAGGTTGTAGATATTTTCAGGTATTTAATTAAGAGAGAAGAAAAATAACCCAAAAAACCTGAAATTGTGTAATGCAAAACTGAAGGCTAATATACGAGGCAAAGTCAGAAGCTTGCGAGCACTGAGGAAAAACTAAACATAGTAGTGATGCACATTTTTTTTGAAATGTCATATTTATTCTGTGAGATTCAATGGTCAACACCATCCCTGAAGTTTGCCTGTGTCATTTCAACAATTGATTTTTTTATATAATACACAAATCACATATTTTTGAATAATGATGACTAACTTATGTTTTTTTTAGATTGATAAACTGAATGCACACCATTTCATAATACCACGCACATTTGACGTAAAACAAACGTGAGGAAAATCTTTCTTCTTTGCAAAACAAGTGAGGCATGTTGGGTGTAAAAATTTTTTAAACATTTAAGGGGGCGTGGCATTTCCAGGGACATCTCAGTTGTAAGAATATTACTCGTGTTATATGCTTCAGATCAACTTAAAATTTCAACACAATATACTAGTGGTCCCAAAGTATATTTTAGGGTAAACATCAGAAAATCGATGTTTTTGTTAATTTTTGCGAAATGAAGGGTACCGAGTCCCATTAAGCTGTGGTGTCTTTTTTTATCACGCCTTTGGTAAAAGAAGATCATGCTTATGCTACCTGTTCGTCTGTATGATCCTCCGGCCGGCCGGCTGTGGACACCATTTATCTGCAACTATTAGTCCGATTTGAAAAATTCTTTTTGCATTGCCAAGCTTGAAATGTGAGAAAGGTGATCCTTGCATTCCGTTTTGTTTTCCGATGCACAACTTCGCCGCTAGTGGGCGTAAGCAGATGATATCGAATTCAAAATACATTTTATTGCATATACTGTATTTGCTTCTAAAAAAATTCATTCGACCTTTCGATGCGATTTATAACGAATACTATTTTAGACACAGTTTCTTTTTCAAGTAATGCACACACTTTTTTTCCGCTAGGAGGCGTAAAGCTGAATTGCGTTTTCCCAATATCTCTGATTCTAAAATTCAGATCTGAAAAACTCTTCCTGCATCGGAAACAGCTTCTTATGGAAAACGTTTTGCATGTAATTCCTAGTTTTTGGTAAAGAATGTTTTGGCCACCAGGGTACGTAAGTATTTATATTTCTGCTTCTGATGTATTTGCAGCAAAACATTACTTCCAGAAACGCGATTGAAAATAATATTTCGTGAACCGATGCCGCTTACTTCGGAAAACATTTCCAGAATACCTCTTGCTCAAAACTAGCGCATAGTTTTACCACCAGAGGGCGTAGACGTATATGATATTTTTGCCAATATCTCTGCTTCTAAGCGTCCGATTTGAAGAATTATTTCTTTGTTGGAGAGCGTTTCCGGTGTGAAATGTATCTCATGTAGTTTCAGAATTTTCGAGTTATGCATAGATTTTCCTCTAGAGGGGGATTTTCCCCTAGAGCTTTGTAACAAAGGGACTGTTTTTAGAAAGGCGTATATATTAATCCAAAAATCCAGTACTATCCATCTTGTTACTTTTCGGTCTACGTAAACACATTGGAGCCCAACTGAGTTTCACTCCATTGGCTTGCAATCATTACTTTCTTGTGAAAGCACTTACCATTAATTTTGGGAATTGTAGACTTATCAGATGTGATTTTGCACTTCAGCATGTGAATAATGAAATAAAGTAAAACGCAATAAATAAATGATTATTTTATTCGTTGATTAAAAAACGCCGCATCTTATGTAATATTGTAGCCCTGAGAAAATTGATTATCAGTTATATACCCTTTCTTTTGTTATCTTGTCATACATATGGGTTTATTGTTATTAAAACAAAATTTCCGTTCGTCATTTAATACTGCTTTTCTATAGCAAGGGTAAAAACGCGACGCAAAGTCGAAAAAAAAATGAAGATTTGTCATGTGTATGGTAATCGTTTGACAGTGGTGTCAGTATTGGTTTCTAAAATTCCGTAGTGAAGATTACTCCCTCGCTCATGATCCACGCTCCTGAAAACCGGTGGAATTTGACGATTACTAAATCAAGACATTAATCGAAAGCAACACACACGATATTACCGAAACAATGGCGCAGAAACTCCATACTTCAACTGTACCGTGACATTTCATTTGGCAAGAACTGGATACGTGAATCGCCTTGATGTTTGGATGCAACATAATTTTAGTGAGAAAGTGTTCCCGCCCGCATATCTGTGTGCGATTCATTGCCCACACGGAATGAATACGCCCAATTTCTAAACCGGAAATGACGAGCGGTGATCAACGGATGGTGTGCACTCACGTGGAGCGGAAAAGATTGTGGAGCAAGCGAGATGAGCCGCCATTAACCACTACAAAGGCCGATCTGCATCTCGAGAAAGTAATGCTCACTGTGTGGGTTGACTGCATGGGACTCTTGTACGTATTACGAGTTGCGGCCGAGCAACCAAACGGTCAATTCTGATAGGCAGTATTCCCAACTGGACACCTGAAGGCTGCACGTGACTGATTGATTTAACTAGTTGTATTTGATTGATTTAACTGGATGTTTCTTATTCATTTAATAAGATGAACAGAGTCAAAAATAGAAATCCTGTTTTGGGTTGAGTTCACATAATTTTTAATGCGCCCTTTACACTCACCGCTTTAAGAACGCTTCCCGTTTTCCTGTTGTCCCTACTTCTTCTGAAACATTACGGAATATTGCATATCTAACATTTTCGAGTACCTGCACAGCTTGTTTCTTTAAGCTATACAAATCTTCGGCGGACATCCAAGACACAGGCACTAAACCAACTACATCTTTAAACTTTGGAAATAATGAAGAAACCACGAAATTCTGAAAGACTCTTGCATCATTTGAGAAATTCCAGTTAACCATTGACATTTGAATGTCAGCTTAGGTTTAACATGAATTTCATTAATCAGTAAGTTTTTTCATGATTCGTCAGTTTTCTGTATTTTTGTGGGACGTAACTGCAGTAATCTGTACCGAGTATGCTATGGTTAAGTTTCAGCTGTCTTGATGTTCATCTTCAATGCTCCACAGAGAGAATTAATAATGCTTCATTGTCGTATAAAAAATCATACCAAGCTCAACAGTGAATGTAAAGCGCTTCGACGAAAGCAATTCAATATTTACCATATATCATATCTTTTTGTTAGTGTCACGTAGTATAAAATTTTCTGAAGTACATAATGCATACCATCGTATTTCTAAACAAGAAAGATGACACCGAATTTTCGGGTGTAATAAGCACGTCTTTTGAATCCGTTCTGACGCAAATTAAATTTATCAAAGCTATTCAAAGTCAATGGAACCGGTATGTAAAACAATAGTATCTGACAGAAGAAAAGAAGTTTTTCAATCGGGTTTTTATTCCCTCAGATATTGCTGTAAACGGAATCGTGACTTACACCTTCTGGTTGCAGATGTGCGCGTTAAGAAAAACATGAATTTATATGAGAAACATTTCGCACCAGAAACACTCTCCAACACCGAAATAATTTTTCAAATCGGGCACTTAGAAACAGATATATCGACAAAAATAAGATGTGACTTTACGTCCCCTGGTGGGAAAACCATACATTATTTTGGGAAGAAAGTAATATCAAAAGGTTTTTCCATATGAGCAGTATCGGTCCAAGAAAAAAAAATTTAGTCGAGTTTTCAGGACCCCAGATTTTGCTGCAAATACATCACAAGCAGAAATGAACACTTATGCCCCCTGGTGGCCAAACCAGTCTTTACCGAACATTAGAAATTATGTGAAAACTATTTTCCATCAGGTCTTCTATGTTATACAGGAAGAATTTTTGAAATAATGGAGTTTTAGAAGCAGAAATAACGCAGAAAACGCAATTTACTTTTGTGCCCCTAGCGGAAAGTCTATGATTTACTTGAAAATTTTGAATTTATAAGAAAATCATTTCGAATTTTAAACACTATCCAACAAAGAAGGAATTTTTAAAATCGGACTACTAGAAGAAGAGATATTGACAAAAATAAGATATACATCTACGCCCTCTGGGGTAGAAACCATGCATTATTTCAAGAAGAAAATGTTCCTAAAAGGTTTGTCGACATGAGTAGTATCGGTCAACAAACGACTTTTTTTGCAATCGAGATTTTAGAAGCTCATATTTTGCTGCAAATACATCAGAAGCGGAAATTAAGACTTATGCCACCTGGTGGCCAAACCATTTTTTACAAAAATTAGAAATTACGTGCAAAAGATTTCATATCCTGAGCTGTATCCGGTGCAGAAAGAATTTTTCAAATCGGAGATTTAAAAGCAGAGATATAGGAGGAAAAGCAATTTACCTTTGCGCCCCTAGCGGAAAGTCTACAAATTACTTGAACATTTTGAAATTATATGAAACACCTGTCACACCACTGGATACGCTATCCAACAAAGAAAGAATTTTTCAATTCGAACTCCTAGAAGTAGAGATATTGACAAAAATAAGATATACATCTACGCCCCTGGCGTATAAACCATACATTATTTTAAGAAGAACATGTTTCTAAAAGGTATGTCGACATGATTAGTATCGGTCTACAAACGAATTTTTTTCAATCGAGAATTTAGAAGCTTATATTTTGCTGCAAATGCGTCAGAAGCGGAAATTAAAATTTACGCCTCCTGGTGGCCAAACCATTTTTATTTTACAAAATTTAGAAATTAAGTGCAAACGATTTCCCCTCAAGATCCTGTGCAGAAAGAATGTTTCAAATCGGAGATTTAGAAGCAGAGATATAGGGGGAAATGCAATTTATCTCTACGCCACATAGCGGAAAGTCTATGAATTACTTGAACATTTTGAAACTATATGAGAAACATGTCACACTGAAAACCCTATTGAACAAAGAAGAAATTTTTAAAATCGGACTCCTAGGAGTAGAGATATTGACAAAAATAAGATATACATCTACGCTCCCTGGCGGAGAAACTGTGGAATATTTTAAGATGAAAATATTCTGAAAAGATTTATCGATGTGAGTGGCATCAGTCCACGAAGGAATTTTTTCAATTGATATTTCAGAAGCTCAGATTTTATGGCAAATACATCAGAAGCAAATATTAACACTTACGCCCCCTGGTGGCCAAAGTATTACCAAAAATTTGAAATTATATGCAAAAGATTTTCCATCAGGAGGTGTATTCGCTGAGGGATAACGTTTTCAAATCGGAGTTTTAGAAGAAGAGTTATCGGGGGAAATGTAATTTACCTTTACGCCCCCTAGCGGAAAATCTATGCTTAATTTGAAAAATTAACTGTATCTAAAATACTCTTAGACATAAAATGGAATTGAAAGATAAAATATGTTTTTCAATCGAATGTTTAGAAGCAAATATGTGGAATAAAACGTATTTTTGAATTCGACATCATCTGCATTTACGCCCTCTAGCGGCGAAATTGCACATCGTTAAAAAAAAGAACGAAATAAAGGATCGCCATTCCCATATTTCAAGCTTCCCAACGCCAAGAATTTTTTTCAAATCGGACTAATAGTTGCATAGATATCGTGGGTACAGGCGGACGGACGGACGGACAAACCGGAAACATAAGCATGATCTTTTTTTTTACAAAAGACGTGCTAAAAAGGTGAGTCTTGGAACTCTCATCACAAAATTTACTCCAAGAACTTACAGCGTTGTAAAAGCTAGATTCGTCACACTTTTTGCTTTTTGTAGGTTCTAAAGATAACCCAATACGTTTTTCTGTTCAGTCCAGGAATTCAATTTTTTCACTTCATCTGGAATGTTACTGAAAGCTGAAACTTCGATTTTTTTCATTTTCAAGATATGTACATACGTTAATAAAAGAAGTGATTTTGAAACTTCTCTGTATTGGTGGAGCATGATCCATATCTAAAATAAATAAAACGCGACTCATGCCGTTTTATACAAGAGTATTCCTGAATTTAAAGTAGAACCATCCAATTTTTTTAATATTTCCTTCTGAAAATCTGTGAATGAAAAAATTTTATCCACATTTCCATGATCATGAGTTGGGCGTGTAATATTTTTTCTTCTTTGCTCGTTCATTCCTTAGGCTGCTTTACAGTGAGTTAACACGTACAACCAAGAAAAGTGATCGGATACGCTCCATCTATTAATTTAGGAAATGTTCTCGAAATCAGCACTACACTACTATCTTTATCTGGTAATTCGTCATATCTTACAGTCATTGATATTTACAAATGTGTCTTCACCAAGACAGCACGTTTCCCTGGAACACTATCCTTTCTCGTAATCTTCCGCCAGGGTATGTTGATCAGTTCGTTTTGAAATTTGGAAAACTGATGCATACTCTTTTGCACCCTTAGAGTTGGATCCGGCAAATTGAAGCATAACATTGAACACGCAGTTTTCTGTAACTAGAGAGCTTTCAGATAAATGTAAAAAAAAGTAGAACCGCCACGAGCCACACGGAATGGGAAGTTCTCTAGAAAAATAGGAAACATTGCACTTCTGTGTTTTACAGGAAGTTGAAGAATGTGTGGCAGCTAAGGGGAGTGCCATAAGAACAGACAGCGGTCGCCACATTGGAGCTCTCCCTAACCCAATAGCCATGTACTGCAGTGTGTGGTTGGCCGAAGCCCAACTCTATTTCACCAAATTGTACTTCTTATTTTCTTACTCAAATGATGTAAACATTTCATGTATTCAGCTAATTTATTTTTAATCCTGATCATTTAATTCTCCCTTCAAGTTAATTTCAGTTCTAAGCGGGTATTTTGAAAAATTAACAGTCACCTGAGTTACATTTCTGTAAAAATACTAATCATAACCAGCAATCATTTTCAATAAGAGGCATTCTGATCATTATATTAGCCATTCAACTATTTATCCAATTACTCTCTCCCCGCCATTAGCATTAACTATATGCTTGGATCAGTGATGTACTTGTTTTGAGCGCATCTTATAGAGGAAAGTTTTATTTTCCTTGACATTCTTTGCGTCGAGAGCGGTGGGCTATTTTCTCGGTTGATGTGGAGTTTGAGGATCCGTGATTGAAGTTGTCTGGTGGTAGATCTATGCAGTTCTCAGCGCTCTGTGGACAAACCAAAAATGTAAACATAAGAGTACTCTTCGAAATAAATGGATATCCTTCGTGAAATGTTCTTTCTTAAACCTGTGGGTATATACAAACTGACATAGCTTTTCAACTCGAAATTGCTAATCAACCTATGACTCAGGGATATTGACAATACTGCAAGCAGGAGCTTTTGTGGTTTCTTGCAATATCATTCACCTACATTTAATATAACTACAAGTCTGCGTCAGAAGAAAGAAGAAGTGGTATGTTTTAAATTTAACAATGAGGTTAAAAAATCTAATGTTTTTTTCCTTAAAACATGTGCAGGATGTTGGAAAATCATTTACTACGGCGACGTCAACATAGGTTCAATTCCCTAGATATGCCAGAAAAATCGTTCAAATGGATTTCTAGTAGAAAAATCAAAATATGCTAAAAACAATTTATTCTCCTAGGTTGTAGGTAGAAACGTAAAGCTGCTCGTCATATTCCTAGATGTCCATGGGTTGTTAAACCCCGAAAGATAATGTAATGTGAACGCCTTACTCCAAAACATTCTGAAGTCAAAAGTGATGTCATAATGTCACAGATATTAAAAATGTTTGCTAAAATGATCTGCAAAATATTTTTTTCTGGTGCTAAAGGGATACAATGCTGAAATGTTATTTTGTCTTAGGAATGAAATATCAGAAATTACGGGAAAATTCCGAAAATGGTATTAAGTTAAGTTGCGTTATTTTTCATTTTTTCATGGTCTTTAATAGTTCAGCGAATTTATTTCCTGGTTCTGATACACACCTATTTTTTTCATCTCATCAGGTTATGCTCTGCTGTCACATAAATTCCATTCCTTACAAAAGTACTGATCCAAACCGTGTTTGATCAAATACTCACTTTCACCTTCCAGTTTATCCGCATCATTGTTGTTCCTGTGTGCCTTCTTTGCTTAGCCTTTAGCGGTCTGTAATATATCGGGTGGAAAGACGTCATCTTTCTTCCCGTGTCACACCAATCTCCTTTCCTAATTTTTTCTTTTATGGTTTCTGATTTTGTCCTTTTTCTTTGCTTTTTTTTTCTTCTAACAGCTAGGCTACACACTAGAGTGCATGTAATGCACATTTTTGCTTAAGGTTTATTTCTTTCTCCTCAGGTGCTGATGAAACCGACTTTCGCGGATAATACATTGAAAGTGCGCATTCTTACGTTCAGAAATCATTATGTTAGCATATCTCCGGTAAAGTTTTTGGGGGTAAACATGATTCTACATGGATTAATTGTTCGTCGACTTCCATTCCCCTAAACAATTCTTCTCACTAAAAAGGCAATTTCTTTTATGTTTTTAAATTATAATTAATGTCTTTTACAATTTTAAATTTTCCTAAATTTTAAAATACACTACAGTTTGTGAAAACTGCAATAACAAGAAACAAACGCGTTATTCAAATGAAATTTATATCACAGATTCCTTATATCACGAGAGATTCGTAGAGCTATACAAGATTCCCTCGCTTCAAAACTCAGCATTGTGTGAAGGTACCTTGAGTAAAAATAATAGCTTCTAAGCGGCATAGCACTGAGGTTTTGATACCATTCTGGAGAATAGTATCAAAACCTGACAGGCTATTCTCCAGAACTCTATCAGAAACCGAAACAGGTTCTTGATACCGTTCTGGAGAATAGCTTGTCAAGCTGTTCTATACAAAGACAGAATTCATTTGTGGTGACTGTCGGAGACGCTTGACGGGTTAGTTGCTTAGCTACCACGTCCCATACATGTTCGCTCTGTGGCACGTCCGGCGAATGTGCAGGCCAGAGAAGAAGCGGTCACCTCTGTCTATAAAAACCCCTGATATATCGCTGGCTGAGGGTTCTCTCAATTCGTGTTAGGCGAGATCGCGAATTGAACCCAATGTAGTCAAAATCCATGACGCTTGGCGTTGGGCCCGTATGACGCTGCAAGGTGCAGTTTACCACGATGTCTTTGAACACTCATACGATCCTCATGGTGCATGAAGATAAATCGTGACTCTTCAAAAAGCACAACCTGTTGCCAATCAGCGCGCTAGCGTCTGTGTTCGAGACCCCAGTGCAGCCCGAGCGTCTGTGGTTGAAGGTCTAAGGAATGCGCAGCAATGAGCTACTAGCGACCAGTCCTCTATTAAGCAGACGAAGCGACGTCGAACTGTGGTTAAAGGTCTAAGGAATGCGCAGCAATGAGCTACTAGCGACCAGTCCTCTATTAAGCAGACGAAGCGACGTCGAACTGTGGTTGAAGGTCTAAGGAATGCGCAGCAATGAGCTACTAGCGACCAGTCCTCTATTAAGCAGACGAAGCGACGTCGAACTGTGGTTAAAGGTCTAAGGAATGCGCAGCAATGAGCTACTAGCAACCAGTCCTCTATTAAGCAGACGAAGCGACGTCGAACTGTAGTTGAAGGTCTAAGGAATGCGCAGCAATGAGCTACTAGCGACCAGTCCTCTATTAAGCAGACGAAGCGACGTCGAACTGTGGTTGAAGGTCTAAGGAATGCGCAGCAATGAGCTACTAGCGACCAGTCCTCTATTAAGCGGACGAAGCGACGTCGAACTGTGGTTAAAGGTCTAAGGAATGCGCAGCAATGAGCTACTAGCGACCAGTCCTCTATTAAGCAGACGAAGCGACGTCGAACTGTGGTTAAAGGTCTAAGGAATGCGCAGCAATGAGCTACTAGCGACCAGTCCTCTATTAAGCAGACGAAGCGACGTCGAACTGTGGTTAAAGGTCTAAGGAATGCGCGGCAATGAGCTACTAGCGACCAGTCCTCTATTAAGCGGACGAAGCGACGTCGAACTGTGGTTAAAGGTCTAAGGAATGCGCAGCAATTAGCTACTAGCGACCAGTCCTCTATTAAGCAGACGAAGCGACGTCGAACTGTGGTTAAAGGTCTAAGGAATGCGCAGCAATGAGCTACTAGCGACCAGTCCTCTATTAAGCAGACGAAGCGACGTCGAACTGTATTTGAAGGTCTAAGGAATGCGCAGCAATGAGCTACTAGCGACCAGTCCTCTATTAAGCAGACGAAGCGACGTCGAACTGTGGTTAAAGGTCTAAGGAATGCGCAGCAATGAGCTACTAGCGACCAGTCCTCTATTAAGCAGACGAAGCGACGTCGAACTGTGGTTAAAGGTCTAAGGAATGCGCAGCAATGAGCTACTAGCGACCAGTCCTCTATTAAGCAGACGAAGCGACGTCGAACTGTGGTTGAAAGTCTAAGGAATGCGCAGCAATGAGCTACTAGCGACCAGTCCTCTATTAAGCAGACGAAGCGACGTCGAACTGTGGTTGAAGGTCTAAGGAATGCGCAGCAATGAGCTACTAGCGACCAGTCCTCTATTAAGCAGACGAAGCGACGTCGAACTGTGGTTAAAGGTCTAAGGAATGCGCAGCAATGAGCTACTAGCGACCAGTCCTCTATTAAGCAGACGAAGCGACGTCGAACTGTATTTGAAGGTCTAAGGAATGCGCAGCAATGAGCTACTAGCGACCAGTCCTCTATTAAGCAGACGAAGCGACGTCGAACTGTGGTTAAAGGTCTAAGGAATGCGCAGCAATGAGCTACTAGCGACCAGTCCTCTATTAAGCAGACGAAGCGACGTCGAACTGTGGTTGAAAGTCTAAGGAATGCGCAGCAATGAGCTACTAGCGACCAGTCCTCTATTAAGCAGACGAAGCGACGTCGAACTGTGGTTGAAGGTCTAAGGAATGCGCAGCAATGAGCTACTAGCGACCAGTCCTCTATTAAGCAGACGAAGCGACGTCGAACTGTGGTTAAAGGTCTAAGGAATGCGCAGCAATGAGCTACTAGCGACCAGTCCTCTATTAAGCAGACGAAGCGACGTCGAACTGTGGTTGAAGGTCTAAGGAATGCGCAGCAATGAGCTACTAGCGACCAGTCCTCTATTAAGCAGACGAAGCGACGTCGAATTGTGGTTAAAGGTCTAAGGAATGCGCAGCAATGAGCTACTAGCGACCAGTCCTCTATTAAGCAGACGAAGCGACGTCGAACTGTGGTTGAAGGTCTAAGGAATGCGCAGAAATGAGCTACTAGCGACCAGTCCTCTATTAAGCAGACGAAGCGACGTCGAACTGTGGTTGAAGGTCTAAGGAATGCGCAGCAATGAGCTACTAGCGACCAGTCCTCTATTAAGCAGACGAAGCGACGTCGAACTGTGGTTAAAGGTCTAAGGAATGCGCAGCAATGAGCTACTAGCGACCAGTCCTCTATTAAGCAGACGAAGCGACGTCGAACTGTGGTTAAAGGTCTAAGGAATGCGCAGCAATGAGCTACTAGCGACCAGTCCTCTATTAAGCAGACGAAGCGACGTCGAACTGTGGTTGAAGGTCTAAGGAATGCGCAGCAATGAGCTACTAGCGACCAGTCCTCTATTAAGCAGACGAAGCGACGTCGAACTGTGGTTGAAGGTCTAAGGAATGCGCAGCAATGAGCTACTAGCGACCAGTCCTCTATTAAGCAGACGAAGCGACGTCGAACTGTGGTTAAAGGTCTAAGGAATGCGCAGCAATGAGCTACTAGCGACCAGTCCTCTATTAAGCAGACGAAGCGACGTCGAACTGTGGTTGAAGGTCTAAGGAATGCGCAGCAATGAGCTACTAGCGACCAGTCCTCTATTAAGCAGACGAAGCGACGTCGAACTGTGGTTAAAGGTCTAAGGAATGCGCAGCAATGAGCTACTAGCGACCAGTCCTCTATTAAGCAGACGAAGCGACGTCGAACTGTGGTTGAAGGTCTAAGGAATGCGCAGCAATGAGCTACTAGCGACCAGTCCTCTATTAAGCAGACGAAGCGACGTCGAACTGTGGTTAAAGGTCTAAGGAATGCGCAGCAATGAGCTACTAGCAACCAGTCCTCTATTAAGCAGACGAAGCGACGTCGAACTGTGGTTGAAGGTCTAAGGAATGCGCAGCAATGAGCTACTAGCGACCAGTCCTCTATTAAGCAGACGAAGCGACGTCGAACTGTGGTTGAAGGTCTAAGGAATGCGCAGCAATGAGCTACTAGCGACCAGTCCTCTATTAAGCAGACGAAGCGACGTCGAACTGTGGTTGAAGGTCTAAGGAATGCGCAGCAATGAGCTACTAGCGACCAGTCCTCTATTAAGCAGACGAAGCGACGTCGAACTGTGGTTAAAGGTCTAAGGAATGCGCAGCAATGAGCTACTAGCGACCAGTCCTCTATTAAGCAGACGAAGCGACGTCGAACTGTGGTTGAAGGTCTAAGGAATGCGCAGCAATGAGCTACTAGCGACCAGTCCTCTATTAAGCAGACGAAGCGACGTCGAACTGTGGTTAAAGGTCTAAGGAATGCGCAGCAATGAGCTACTAGCGACCAGTCCTCTATTAAGCAGACGAAGCGACGTCGAACTGTGGTTAAAGGTCTAAGGAATGCGCAGCAATGAGCTACTAGCAACCAGTCCTCTATTAAGCAGACGAAGCGACGTCGAACTGTGGTTGAAGGTCTAAGGAATGCGCAGCAATGAGCTACTAGCGACCAGTCCTCTATTAAGCAGACGAAGCGACGTCGAACTGTGGTTAAAGGTCTAGCAGCGACCAGTCCTCTATTAAGCAGACGAAGCGACGTCGAACTGTGGTTAAAGGTCTAAGGAATGCGCAGCAATGAGCTACTAGCGACCAGTCCTCTATTAAGCAGACGAAGCGACGTCGAACTGTGGTTGAAGGTCTAAGGAATGCGCAGCAATGAGCTACTAGCGACCAGTCCTCTATTAAGCAGACGAAGCGACGTCGAACTGTGGTTAAAGGTCTAAGGAATGCGCAGCAATGAGCTACTAGCGACCAGTCCTCTATTAAGCAGACGAAGCGACGTCGAACTGTGGTTAAAGGTCTAAGGAATGCGCAGCAATGAGCTACTAGCGACCAGTCCTCTATTAAGCAGACGAAGCGACGTCGAACTGTGGTTGAAGGTCTAAGGAATGCGCAGCAATGAGCTACTAGCGACCAGTCCTCTATTAAGCAGACGAAGCGACGTCGAACTGTGGTTGAAGGTCTAAGGAATGCGCAGCAATGAGCTACTAGCGACCAGTCCTCTATTAAGCAGACGAAGCGACGTCGAACTGTGGTTAAAGGTCTAAGGAATGCGCAGCAATGAGCTACTAGCGACCAGTCCTCTATTAAGCAGACGAAGCGACGTCGAACTGTGGTTGAAGGTCTAAGGAATGCGCAGCAATGAGCTACTAGCGACCAGTCCTCTATTAAGCAGACGAAGCGACGTCGAACTGTGGTTAAAGGTCTAAGGAATGCGCAGCAATGAGCTACTAGCGACCAGTCCTCTATTAAGCAGACGAAGCGACGTCGAACTGTGGTTGAAGGTCTAAGGAATGCGCAGCAATGAGCTACTAGCGACCAGTCCTCTATTAAGCAGACGAAGCGACGTCGAACTGTGGTTGAAGGTCTAAGGAATGCGCAGCAATGAGCTACTAGCGACCAGTCCTCTATTAAGCAGACGAAGCGACGTCGAACTGTGGTTAAAGGTCTAAGGAATGCGCAGCAATGAGCTACTAGCGACCAGTCCTCTATTAAGCAGACGAAGCGACGTCGAACTGTGGTTAAAGGTCTAAGGAATGCGCAGCAATGAGCTACTAGCGACCAGTCCTCTATTAAGCAGACGAAGCGACGTCGAACTGTGGTTGAAGGTCTAAGGAATGCGCAGCAATGAGCTACTAGCGACCAGTCCTCTATTAAGCAGACGAAGCGACGTCGAACTGTGGTTGAAGGTCTAAGGAATGCGCAGCAATGAGCTACTAGCGACCAGTCCTCTATTAAGCAGACGAAGCGACGTCGAACTGTGGTTAAAGGTCTAAGGAATGCGCAGCAATGAGCTACTAGCGACCAGTCCTCTATTAAGCAGACGAAGCGACGTCGAACTGTGGTTGAAGGTCTAAGGAATGCGCAGCAATGAGCTACTAGCGACCAGTCCTCTATTAAGCAGACGAAGCGACGTCGAACTGTGGTTAAAGGTCTAAGGAATGCGCAGCAATGAGCTACTAGCGACCAGTCCTCTATTAAGCAGACGAAGCGACGTCGAACTGTGGTTGAAGGTCTAAGGAATGCGCAGCAATGAGCTACTAGCGACCAGTCCTCTATTAAGCAGACGAAGCGACGTCGAACTGTGGTTAAAGGTCTAAGGAATGCGCAGCAATGAGCTACTAGCGACCAGTCCTCTATTAAGCAGACGAAGCGACGTCGAACTGTGGTTGAAGGTCTAAGGAATGCGCAGCAATGAGCTACTAGCGACCAGTCCTCTATTAAGCAGACGAAGCGACGTCGAACTGTGGTTAAAGGTCTAAGGAATGCGCAGCAATGAGCTACTAGCGACCAGTCCTCTATTAAGCAGACGAAGCGACGTCGAACTGTGGTTGAAGGTCTAAGGAATGCGCAGCAATGAGCTACTAGCGACCAGTCCTCTATTAAGCAGACGAAGCGACGTCGAACTGTGGTTAAAGGTCTAAGGAATGCGCAGCAATGAGCTACTAGCGACCAGTCCTCTATTAAGCAGACGAAGCGACGTCGAACTGTGGTTGAAGGTCTAAGGAATGCGCAGCAATGAGCTACTAGCGACCAGTCCTCTATTAAGCAGACGAAGCGACGTCGAACTGTGGTTAAAGGTCTAAGGAATGCGCAGCAATGAGCTACTAGCGACCAGTCCTCTATTAAGCAGACGAAGCGACGTCGAACTGTGGTTGAAGGTCTAAGGAATGCGCAGCAATGAGCTACTAGCGACCAGTCCTCTATTAAGCAGACGAAGCGACGTCGAACTGTGGTTAAAGGTCTAAGGAATGCGCAGCAATGAGCTACTAGCGACCAGTCCTCTATTAAGCAGACGAAGCGACGTCGAACTGTGGTTGAAGGTCTAAGGAATGCGCAGCAATGAGCTACTAGCGACCAGTCCTCTATTAAGCAGACGAAGCGACGTCGAACTGTGGTTAAAGGTCTAAGGAATGCGCAGCAATGAGCTACTAGCGACCAGTCCTCTATTAAGCAGACGAAGCGACGTCGAACTGTGGTTGAAGGTCTAAGGAATGCGCAGCAATGAGCTACTAGCGACCAGTCCTCTATTAAGCAGACGAAGCGACGTCGAACTGTGGTTGAAGGTCTAAGGAATGCGCAGCAATGAGCTACTAGCGACCAGTCCTCTATTAAGCAGACGAAGCGACGTCGAACTGTGGTTAAAGGTCTAAGGAATGCGCAGCAATGAGCTACTAGCGACCAGTCCTCTATTAAGCAGACGAAGCGACGTCGAACTGTGGTTGAAGGTCTAAGGAATGCGCAGCAATGAGCTACTAGCGACCAGTCCTCTATTAAGCAGACGAAGCGACGTCGAACTGTGGTTAAAGGTCTAAGGAATGCGCAGCAATGAGCTACTAGCGACCAGTCCTCTATTAAGCAGACGAAGCGACGTCGAACTGTGGTTGAAGGTCTAAGGAATGCGCAGCAATGAGCTACTAGCGACCAGTCCTCTATTAAGCAGACGAAGCGACGTCGAACTGTGGTTGAAGGTCTAAGGAATGCGCAGCAATGAGCTACTAGCGACCAGTCCTCTATTAAGCAGACGAAGCGACGTCGAACTGTGGTTAAAGGTCTAAGGAATGCGCAGCAATGAGCTACTAGCGACCAGTCCTCTATTAAGCAGACGAAGCGACGTCGAACTGTGGTTGAAGGTCTAAGGAATGCGCAGCAATGAGCTACTAGCGACCAGTCCTCTATTAAGCAGACGAAGCGACGTCGAACTGTGGTTAAAGGTCTAAGGAATGCGCAGCAATGAGCTACTAGCGACCAGTCCTCTATTAAGCAGACGAAGCGACGTCGAACTGTGGTTGAAGGTCTAAGGAATGCGCAGCAATGAGCTACTAGCGACCAGTCCTCTATTAAGCAGACGAAGCGACGTCGAACTGTGGTTGAAGGTCTAAGGAATGCGCAGCAATGAGCTACTAGCGACCAGTCCTCTATTAAGCAGACGAAGCGACGTCGAACTGTGGTTGAAGGTCTAAGGAATGCGCAGCAATGAGCTACTAGCGACCAGTCCTCTATTAAGCAGACGAAGCGACGTCGAACTGTGGTTAAAGGTCTAAGGAATGCGCAGCAATGAGCTACTAGCGACCAGTCCTCTATTAAGCAGACGAAGCGACGTCGAACTGTGGTTGAAGGTCTAAGGAATGCGCAGCAATGAGCTACTAGCGACCAGTCCTCTATTAAGCAGACGAAGCGACGTCGAACTGTGGTTGAAGGTCTAAGGAATGCGCAGCAATGAGCTACTAGCGACCAGTCCTCTATTAAGCAGACGAAGCGACGTCGAACTGTGGTTAAAGGTCTAAGGAATGCGCAGCAATGAGCTACTAGCGACCAGTCCTCTATTAAGCAGACGAAGCGACGTCGAACTGTGGTTGAAGGTCTAAGGAATGCGCAGCAATGAGCTACTAGCGACCAGTCCTCTATTAAGCAGACGAAGCGACGTCGAACTGTGGTTAAAGGTCTAAGGAATGCGCAGCAATGAGCTACTAGCGACCAGTCCTCTATTAAGCAGACGAAGCGACGTCGAACTGTGGTTGAAGGTCTAAGGAATGCGCAGCAATGAGCTACTAGCGACCAGTCCTCTATTAAGCAGACGAAGCGACGTCGAACTGTGGTTAAAGGTCTAAGGAATGCGCAGCAATGAGCTACTAGCGACCAGTCCTCTATTAAGCAGACGAAGCGACGTCGAACTGTGGTTGAAGGTCTAAGGAATGCGCAGCAATGAGCTACTAGCGACCAGTCCTCTATTAAGCAGACGAAGCGACGTCGAACTGTGGTTAAAGGTCTAAGGAATGCGCAGCAATGAGCTACTAGCGACCAGTCCTCTATTAAGCAGACGAAGCGACGTCGAACTGTGGTTGAAGGTCTAAGGAATGCGCAGCAATGAGCTACTAGCGACCAGTCCTCTATTAAGCAGACGAAGCGACGTCGAACTGTGGTTAAAGGTCTAAGGAATGCGCAGCAATGAGCTACTAGCGACCAGTCCTCTATTAAGCAGACGAAGCGACGTCGAACTGTGGTTGAAGGTCTAAGGAATGCGCAGCAATGAGCTACTAGCGACCAGTCCTCTATTAAGCAGACGAAGCGACGTCGAACTGTGGTTAAAGGTCTAAGGAATGCGCAGCAATGAGCTACTAGCGACCAGTCCTCTATTAAGCAGACGAAGCGACGTCGAACTGTGGTTGAAGGTCTAAGGAATGCGCAGCAATGAGCTACTAGCGACCAGTCCTCTATTAAGCAGACGAAGCGACGTCGAACTGTGGTTAAAGGTCTAAGGAATGCGCAGCAATGAGCTACTAGCGACCAGTCCTCTATTAAGCAGACGAAGCGACGTCGAACTGTGGTTGAAGGTCTAAGGAATGCGCAGCAATGAGCTACTAGCGACCAGTCCTCTATTAAGCAGACGAAGCGACGTCGAACTGTGGTTAAAGGTCTAAGGAATGCGCAGCAATGAGCTACTAGCGACCAGTCCTCTATTAAGCAGACGAAGCGACGTCGAACTGTGGTTGAAGGTCTAAGGAATGCGCAGCAATGAGCTACTAGCGACCAGTCCTCTATTAAGCAGACGAAGCGACGTCGAACTGTGGTTGAAGGTCTAAGGAATGCGCAGCAATGAGCTACTAGCGACCAGTCCTCTATTAAGCAGACGAAGCGACGTCGAACTGTGGTTAAAGGTCTAAGGAATGCGCAGCAATGAGCTACTAGCGACCAGTCCTCTATTAAGCAGACGAAGCGACGTCGAACTGTGGTTGAAGGTCTAAGGAATGCGCAGCAATGAGCTACTAGCGACCAGTCCTCTATTAAGCAGACGAAGCGACGTCGAACTGTGGTTAAAGGTCTAAGGAATGCGCAGCAATGAGCTACTAGCGACCAGTCCTCTATTAAGCAGACGAAGCGACGTCGAACTGTGGTTGAAGGTCTAAGGAATGCGCAGCAATGAGCTACTAGCGACCAGTCCTCTATTAAGCAGACGAAGCGACGTCGAACTGTGGTTAAAGGTCTAAGGAATGCGCAGCAATGAGCTACTAGCGACCAGTCCTCTATTAAGCAGACGAAGCGACGTCGAACTGTGGTTAAAGGTCTAAGGAATGCGCAGCAATGAGCTACTAGCGACCAGTCCTCTATTAAGCAGACGAAGCGACGTCGAACTGTGGTTGAAGGTCTAAGGAATGCGCAGCAATGAGCTACTAGCGACCAGTCCTCTATTAAGCAGACGAAGCGACGTCGAACTGTGGTTGAAGGTCTAAGGAATGCGCAGCAATGAGCTACTAGCGACCAGTCCTCTATTAAGCAGACGAAGCGACGTCGAACTGTGGTTAAAGGTCTAAGGAATGCGCAGCAATGAGCTACTAGCGACCAGTCCTCTATTAAGCAGACGAAGCGACGTCGAACTGTGGTTGAAGGTCTAAGGAATGCGCAGCAATGAGCTACTAGCGACCAGTCCTCTATTAAGCAGAAGAAGCGACGTCGAACTGTGCTTAAAGGTCTAAGGAATGCGCAGCAATGAGCTACTAGCGACCAGTCCTCTATTAAGCAGACGAAGCGACGTCGAACTGTGTTAGAGGACAGAGCTGGACCTGTGACAGTGTTACACGGCTGCGCTTACACCGTGGATGTCGCTAGGCAATTCACTTCAATGCGCTGGAGGTGTCTGTCATCCCGTGCAGTGGTGCGATTTTGCTGTCCATTTCCCTGATTTCTGTGCGTCTGAGCCTCATCGGTGCGTTGATGGCATGTTCGCGTCACTGTACTGGCGTTTTATCCTGTACGAGTAGTAATTCCACGGTACGAAAATCCCGCTTATCTCATCCCAGCAGTCCTTCCTCCATCAAAGTCTATCATGTGTTCATAATGCGACTTTCTTCGGCGACGACACAAGAAACACCCTTTCGATTCAATGTGGGCTCTTCACAGATTGTATAGCATCTCGTTTCAGCCAGCATACCCAGGTTCGGATAGTTCAGACGGCGCTGCTCCGAAACCGCATGCGAATTTGCACTGATATTTCACTCATTTACATATCCGAACCTGTTTTACATATCCTGTAAGTTTCAAGCTAATAACAGCAGTCCTTCATCGCGTTGCAATTTTCAAAAACAGTAGTGTAATTCAAACTTAAAATTTGTTTCCCAGGCAAGAAATCAGTCCTTTCTAGCGCCACACAGCGAAATGATTGAACGCAAAAACTGTGTGAGTATCTGGTATTGAGTCAAAGGAGAGGAACATTCCCACGAGGTGAGATTATAAAAACAAAATAGCATATGAGGATCTTTCGTAAGGAATATTGAACTAATCGAAATCTATCCGAAGCCATCAATTATATAATCATTCTTTCGTCATATTTCAAAAACATAAGAATTTAAATGTATTGAACCACTTTTCGGTGTCATATTCTGCTCTACATTTGATTGTAGAAAAAAAGTAAAAATATCATTCGCGCATGAATTCATCGCATGTGACCGAATTCCTGTTCTGAAAAAATGAATTTCAAAATTTTTAGATGCATCAGGGTCGTAATTTTATAATTAACGGTGTTTGGGTACGTTATGCCAAGTCCAAACTGTTTGCAGTGCATTACTTCTGGAGACAACATTATTTGAAATGTTGCATTAACTCACAGTCTTTGATACAAAGACTAAACACGACCCTAGATCTAGTAAAGTATCCACTCAGGGAAAAACGCACCCATTCAGGGAAAAACGCTGAAGGTAAAGTACAAGCTTAACCCACGTCGCATTAAAATGGTTAATAAAAAAATAGAGATTTGTTTATATTTTTTGATAAATTCAAAGGAAGGGAACACAGATTAAATGACCATTTATGACACTGTAGTTTCAGGTTTTGAACAGTACTTAATGTACACTAACGGAAAAAAATCCCAACACCAAGAAGGGGTTGTGTTAGATAAACGACAGTTGGTAGGCGGTAAGAGCACGTCTGTAATATGACGTCTATGCAAATTTAGTAGCGCCCCTCGGAACATGCAAAGCAGGTTTGCTGTAAATACGCGCTGTAACGTTCGTGAGCGTTAGTTATCGTTGAGATTCGACGTAGTGTGTTGATGTTAGTCAAGAATGCATTTAAGAAGACGAAGAAGCCATTATCAACAGCTCACGGAGTTTGAACGAGGTCGTGTAATAGGGCTACGAGAAGGTGGATTTTCTTTCAGCAATATTGCAGAACGACTTGTCAGAAATGTAGCCACTGTGCATGATTGTTGGCAGCGGTGGTCAAGGAAAGGTACTGCCTCAAGAATGCCGGGTTCCGGCCGGCCACGTGGCACTACTGAGAGGGAAGACCGCCGTGTACGGCGTATGGTCGTGACGCATCGTACCTCGTCTGCGGCAGCAATTTGAGCTGCAGTTGCCACCACAGTGACACCACGAACTGTTACAAATCGGTTACTTGAAGGACAGCTCTGAGCCAGACGCCCTGTAGCGTGCATTCCACTTACTACAAACCACTGCCGTTTGCGACGTCAGTTGTGTCAAGCTAGAGCTCATTGCAAAACGGAGTGGAGATCTGTTGTGTTTTCTGATGAAAGCCGGTTCTGCCTGGGTGCCAGTGATGTCCGTGGGTTGGTTAGAAGGAGGCCAGGTGAGCGCCTGCAAACAACCTGTCTGCTGCCGAGACACACTGGACCTACACCTGGAGTTATGGTCTGGGGAGCAATTTCCTATGACAGCAGGAGCACTCTAATGGTTATCCCACGCACCCTGACGGCACAGTTGTACGTTGGTCTGGTGATTCAATCTGTTGTGCTGCCATTCATGAACAGCATTTTAGGGGGTGTTTTCCAACAGGATAACGCTCGTCCGCATACCGCTGTTGTAACCCAACATGCTCTACAGAGTGTCGACATGTTGCCGTGGCCTGCTAGATCACCAGATCTTTCACCAATCGAGCACGTATGGGACATCATTGGATGACAACTTCAGCGTCCCCCCCAATCAGTATTAACCGTCCCTGTATTGACCGACCAAGTGCAACACGCATGGAACTCCATCCTACAAACTGACATCCAGCACCTGTACGACACAATGCATGAACGTTTGCGTGCTTGCATTCAACATTCTGGCGGTTACACCGGTTATTAATGTACCAGCATTTCACATTTAAAATAGCTCTACTCGCGTTTTCATTAAGCTGTGATCTTGAAACCTTAAGTGATTAAATATGTTATCTATACAAATGTATTGCCGCCATTTCATTCCTCTACAACTATTTTTTCGTGGTGTTGGGATTTTTTTTTCCGTCAGTGTATTTTAAAATAATTGGCAAGTCAAAGGAATGACAAAAAACACATGGCCACAAATGCAGCGTCATTTCTGCAAGTGAAAAAGTTAACTTAGCTGTTAACCTATTTTAACGCTTTTGGCAAATTTTAAAACGTAAATAGCGTTACCCAGAAATTAGGTTGTGTAAGAAGACTACTGATTGACCCCAAATTGCATTTCTGTATTTCAGAGCTTAGGTTACAGTCTAAATAAAATAAAGACAGCGCATTTGCTCTCATGCTTTTGTTTCACTGGCTTCCTAGGTCCCGTGGTCCAAAATCTGAAATAGGCATATTTTCCTAGAACTGGATGTGCAGAGCAACGTTAAACATCAAAGAGGAAATAATACTAATAAAAACATCTAGGTTATAAATATCCAGTTCGTAGTTTCCGGAGTCAAAGTAAATAAGGATGTGAATTGCGGGATTTTAACGCCTAAATATTAAATGAACATCTGCAAAGCCAAATGAAAGACGAGTGAATTGGAACTTCCTTCGAGCCATAGTGATATATCGCCTTAATTAACGTAAGAACCCACAGGCTTGATATGGGTGCGATTAGAAAAGAAATTTAGTCTGTCATCGAATTCTAAGAAGCAGTGTTCCCACCTTTACAATGAAGGAATTGACTTTACCTGGTAATGATTACAGACTTAGAATATAATAAACATGAGTAATAAGGTAATGGTTACAGACCAAAATTTTGATAAAAAAGCAGGTAATGATCAGAGCCAATATTAACTCCGATAATTACCTGCTAGTGTCACGAGTGAAACTGAGTGAGTTGAAGTTATCTGAGAGGGATGTAGAAAAGAAGAGCACATGTTGTAAAAACTATATTTTCACCTTTGATGAGAAGGTTTGTTGTTCTACAACCGTGCGTAGCATGAAATTTGGTACTTGTAGGAAGAGTAAGATTAAAAGAGCACCAAAGAGAAAGGAGGCAGCATATTTGGCGAGGTTGCAAGGCAGAATTTCTGATGATGAACATCGCTGTAAAAAGCATGAAGAGCAAGTCTTGTTCGTTAGATTAAGGCAAAAGATAGGAAAAGCAAAGTAACAAGGCATGAATTGGCTTTCTGGAAAGATCGGAAAATATTCTGGAAGTACACAAGACCTAGGAGAAAAAACGTTCTAAGTTGTATGAAGAATAAGATCCGATAAATTATACGGGGGCCCAATGAGCTAAGTAAAAGTTGATATAGATACTTTTGTGAGTTATTAAAACATGAAAGCAAAGATTATTTTGAGGAAGAAGCAGATGTTGCCAAAGTCAGAGAAGGAATCCCAGCAGGTAATTAAAAGGAAAAGCTTTGTAACTCTCTAAAATCTCTTCAAAATCGTTGATACTCGGGAGTAGATGACATAACCGCTAATATGTTAAAGTTGGTGATGAATCTATAACCAACTGCTTAACTGAAATTTTCCAGTTGTGCTATGTGTTAGGAATACAAGAACTATTATAGTACCAACTTGCTGAGTTTGCCAGGGAAAGGGTTGGAAAGGCCATTATCAATAACGTGCGAAGTCGTATAACAGGGAAGGTGTGGTTTTATGCTTGGTAATAACTGCACTAACCAAACCTTTGCATTACATATGACGATTGACAAGTATCTGTCTGTTGGTAAGAAAGGTTTTCCTGCCTTTATAGATTTAGAGATAGCTCATAACCTAGTAAACAGGATAATTATGTGGATGATCTTGAGTCAGTACGGTATAACTAGAAATCTGCTTAAAATTGTGAAAGCTATGTATGCTGGCAGTAGAGGATGTGTACGAGAGAATGTTTTATCGAAATGAATTTTCTGTATATATTCAATATTGTTTTATGTCTTGGTAATATCCGTGTATGCTAATTGTTGTATACTGATGACACACTCCTGTTCGCAGAGAGCAAACGTGATTTGCAGAGTTTGTTGTTTCTAATGTACGAAGTTTGTATGGAATTCAGACTGAATATAAATAAGAAAAAAAACGACGCTTATAGTTTTGAAAGTACTATGTTTGACAGACAAAACAGGTCAGATGGGGAAATTAGTGAGCCTGTGAATTCATCTTTGAAAGTCATATCTGCCTTTGGAGGATTTCACCTAACTGATGAGTTCTCGGAAAGATTCCGAATGGATGTGTGTGGAAGCGCAGTTGTTCCTACTCTCCTATACTGCAGTGAAACATTGCTACTTCAGAACTCAAAGCTTTATTCGTAAAAATTTAAACAATGTACAGGAAATAGGCATTGCTCTGATGCTAACCAAAAGTAAATGGAATATATACAAACACCTTGGTGATATAAATCATTTTATATACTGGTCAGATGATAGAAGTCCGGCATAAATAATTGTTAACATTAGCGTAATAATCAACAGCACACTAAAACAGTTTCTACCCTGCGAGTAAAGTCATTATAAGAAAAATCGTAGATACAGCTGACAGTAGCAGAGCGGGAGGAATCCCAAGCGAAAATGTAGGTGTATAGCCAATAAATATGGTAGAAAATTGGTTTAAAAAATCTTAGTCATGTTACCAGCTACACTATAAAAAATTTGATTTCCGTATCCCGCTGTTATAAATGGTGAAATGAGGAACAATATACAAGTAAAACATATATTTTTGGAACATCATTTACACTGAAGAGCAATTCAAGTAGAGATACCTGTCTAGTAACATGTAGCACCACCTTTCGCACTGATGACGGCGGCGATTCATCTCGGAGTGGACTCAACAAGACACCGGAAGCGTTAGAAAGGCATACGGTTCCACGACCCCTGAACAAGCTCCCACAGTTCACAAAGATTTGATGCAGTTGGGTCGGAGCCTCGAACATCTCTCTCGATGGCATCCCAGATGTGCTCGATGGGATTGAGCTCAGGTGACCTAGCTGGCCAAGGAAGCGAGGTCACGTCGGTGGAGTGTTCATCCAACCATTCAGATACAATTCGGGAGCAATGGCACGGTGCATTGTTTTGTTGCAGGATGAGGTCTCGAGTGGGATGTTGCAGACACACAAACGGGAGCAAATGGTCGTCCAGGATATCCCGGTAACGTTGACCTGTGAAGGACGATGCCACACGTACCAGGGGCCCCATTTCAGTCCACGTAAATAGTTCCCAGACGAGAATGCCACCCCCACTAGCTTCAAGAGTACCCTGCTGGCAAGAAGGATCCATCGCTTCATGTGGTTTCCACCGTACTGGAATCCTGCCATCAGCATGTACCAACGGGAATCTCGACTCATCAGTCCAGGTAACATTTTCCCCATGTCTAGGGTCCAGTGGCGATGTTCCCACGCCCATGCTAAGCTTTGCACCCTGTGATGTGCGGTCAGCAGCAGTACCCTTGTGGGACGTTGATTTCTGTACCCCATAGCGAGGAGATGGCTCTGAATGGTGTGGCTGCTTACAAGTATTTGTGCACCAGCGTTAAATTGCCGAGTGATTTCTTGCACTGTGGCCCGTCTATCCGCTGTTACAATGCGAGATAGCCGACGTAGACCCTGTTCATCCACACGCTGTCATCCACTGCGACGCAAATCCGAGCTGCCGTTGCACCTGAGGTGACTCTGCGACCAATGCGCAACCGTCTACTGGATGCACGACTACGTGTACGTGTGCCTCTGGCATGTGTACCTCTGACTCCAGTCCACCGTCAGGAACGGCTGCAGAGGTGTCGCCAACCTCTGCACTGGAGAACGCAATGGCGATCTGTCGTGTTCAGCGATGAAGGCAGATTCTGCTTGGGAGCCTCCGATGGCCGTATGCGTGTTCGCAGACGCACAGGGGAGCGTCTCCACCTTTCTTGCATCCGCCAGCGACACGAATGGCCTACACCAGGTCTCCTGGTGTGGGGTGCGATCAGCTATCACTCCCGTACACAACTAGGGTTTGTATCGGGTACGTTAAACAGCACCTCCTACATCAACAACATCATTCAGCCAGTTGTTGTGCCATTTGTAAGGTCGGTCCATCGTGGTGTTTTCCAGCAAGATAACGCACGCCCACACACGGCACGCGCAACGCAACCTGCACTTCAGGGTGTGAGACAAATTCAATGGCCTGCACGTTCACCGGATATGTCCCCATTGTGCACGTGTGGGATTTTATGGGACAATGTATTATCCGGTCTCCACGGCCAGCCACGACCATCAACGATTTACGCGTCCAGGTTGAGGATGCTTGGAACTCAATACCCCAAACTTACATCCAACATCTGTACGACAGACTCCATGCCAGAATTACACAGTGTGACGTAGTTCATGGCGGTTCAACCTCGTAATAACAATGTCCCATGAAAATGTTATTTTTCAGTTTACCAGTAAATACAGCTGTATTTTGCCATAATATTTTAATCACGTTATCCTCTGTATCTCGTTATTATGCTGTATAAATTTCGTTGGTATCAGACGTCTTCTTCTTGGTGTCCTTTTTTCACTTTCCCCAGTGTATAATGATCTTCTATCCTAAATAGCAAAACTGCTCAAATTCTTGCCTCCCGGTATCACAGTCTTCTTAGCGCTGTGTTCTGACCACTCGTCCGGGATGAGTCCGAGTTTGAATCCCGGTGATGCATAGATCTTGAATTTGTCTTACGGCATCGGCCCTCTATTTCCTTGGAATCAGTGACTCTAAATTAGGAAAGGGCGATTACTTATACCACATCGAACTGCTCACGGTGGTTGTTAAAACGTGTATGTATATATATATATATAGAGAGAGAGAGAGAGATAAAGCAAACAAGGTAACAGTTAAAATGTTTTTGAAGTTCTCAAGTGCTAGAAGGCTGCATTAAAGAAAAATTAAATTAACTACGGAAAACATCAAGACTGTTTTCCGTATATATACACACTATCTATCAACAAGTAATTGGACACCTGTGATAGCAAAGGAAAACGAAGATTATTCACCTTCAATAGTTGGTTGAGCCTCAACGAGCGGCGATTACAGCTGCGACCATCCGGGGCATACTCTGTACCAGGAGGTGTACGACAGCTAGCGGTATCTTCTTCCACTCGGCTTGGAGAAGACAGGTCAGTTCCTTCACCGATTTCGGACGGTGGGGGCAGCCCCTTAAGTCGACGCTCCAACTCGTCCCAAAGGTGCTCGATAGGGTCAAGGTCCGGGCTCTGCGCAGGCCAGTCCATTCGATTAACCCCATTGTCCCCATACTAAGCCATGGTGGACCTCTCAACATGACAGGTCACTCTGTCATCCTGAAAGTAACATGGGTCCACCCTCTAAAACTGCCACAACGTAGGAAGCGCATGGTCTTCCAAAATAGTGCAGTAGGTCTCGGCGTTGAGTCTACCAGGAATTGCGACCAAGGGTCACGTGCCATACCAGGAGAAACATCCCCATAGCATAATTACACCGCCGCCGAACTTCACGGTTGGCACAATACATTCCGGCAGGAGGCGTTCTCCAGGCAGACGCCAAACTCAGACCCTGCCATCCGAACGGTAGAAGGTGAACCTTGATTCGTCGCTCCAGAGAACCTGTTTCCACTGTTCAACGGTCTACTGTTGACGTTCTTTGCACCACGTTAGCCGAGCAGCGCTATTGGACTTGGTGATCAAAGGCTTGTGGGTGGCAGCACGTCCATGATAACTGAGCAGATGGGCTTCCTAACGGATGATATTCATCGTACTAACACTCCCGGATGTCTGTTGAAACTCCTCGCGTTCGATTTGGTGCGGTTCTTCCGAATTTCTCTGGCCAGCACCCGTCGGTCTTTACTTCCCAGTTTTGTGGGTCTGCCGGGTCGGGGTACATTCCGAAGGTCACCTCTCATCTTCCACTTGCCAATCACGTAGGCCACTGTCGATTTGGGTACTTCAACTCGTTGGATATGTGACGTATGGATCGGCCATTTCTGTAATACCCGACGATTACACCTTTCTGGAAATCAGAGATCTCCGAACTGCGTGGCATCTTGCATGCGACTGGTTGCGTTGTTGTTTCCCACACGATACTTAACGGCGGCGGCCGTTACGTGTATCAGGACCGCAGATATTGTCGATTGCAGTGGTGTCCAATTACTTGTTGGTAGATGGTATATATATAAATATATATATATGGGATGTAAGGTCAGGTGATGCGTAACATCACAGCCTCTCCTTGACAAATGTCAACCCCGCCTTCTCGTGGTGCATCCTGTTCCCACTAAAGGGGCTCTGACGACCGCAAATAGCGGTATAACTATACCATCGGGATCAGAGGAAATGCTATCCCACACTCACCAACCCGCTTGGCCAGCGTGGTGAGTTATGGCCAAACACCTCCAAAATGACTCTACAACTTAAATCTTGGCCCTCAGTCTCCGGCAGCTGGAATGTACCTGGCCAAGGCAGCGGCCAGTGCGACATGAAGGCAGAGGGTGCTAAGAATCCCCGGAGGACCGGACTAGGCTGCCATTTGATGCTGACCTTGGCTACCTACAACGGACGCTCCCTATCTTCTGATTCAAGGCTTCTTGAATTGGAAGAGGAACTACAAAGGATCAAGTGGGACATCGTCGGGCTAAGTGAGGTAAGGAGAAAAGGAGAAGATCTCATTGAACTGAAAAGTGGACATCTCTTCTATTATCGTGGGACAGATACTGGCAGAACTAGTGGTGTTGGATTTATAATAAACAAGAAACTGAAGGATAAAGTGGTAGAAGTTGAAAGTTCCTCTGACAGAGCTGCACGACTCGTTATCCAACTATCGAGAAGATACCAGGCTCAGATTATTCAAACTTATGCACCCACCACAAGTCATCCTGAAGAAGAAATTGAAGAATTTTATGAGGAAATTCGTCATCTAAATAATAAAGGTAAGCAGCACTTGAAGATAATTATGGGAGATTTCAATGCAAAAATAGGGCAACGGCAGCAGAATGAAACTTCAGTAGGTAAATTCGGTCACGGCAACAGAAACCAGCGTGGAAATACTCTCGTTGAGTTTGCAGAGGCAGAAGGATTTTTCATCTTGAATTCCTTTTTCAAGAAAAAGCCACACAGGAAATGGACATGGAGACATCCAATTGGGACGACAAGTGAAATTGATTTTATTATGTGTAACAAAAAATTCGTCATCGAAGACTGCAGTGTGCTGAACAAGTTCAACACAGGTAGTGACCATAGATTGGTGAGATGTAAGATGCACCTCAACACTAAACTGGACCGTGGCAAGCTCATAAGACAAACAAAATGTATTGACATAACCAACCTTAAAAAACACCATAATACTTTCAAGTTGGAACTGAAGAACAGATTCACTGCTTTAGAAGGCCTAACATCGGAAGAAGTGGATATTTCGGAAGTTAACAGAAAAGTAACCAAAGCTCTTATGGAAACAGCAACAAAATTAGCTGGGTCTAAGAACAAGTTGCATGTAAACAAATTATCAGGAAAAACCAAAATGTTAATGCAAAAAAGAAGAGAGATGAGGACAACTAAAGAAGATGTGACTTCCAAAGTGGAATATATAGAGCTATGCAAGACAGCACGAAAAAGTATCACTGAAGACATGTAAGGAAATTCAACTGTGAGCTAGTGAGGAAAGCAATTGAAAACAACCAAAGCCTAAAGATAGCAAAGGGACATCTCAGTAAGGGAAGAAAACAGATTATGGCTCTGAGAAAAGAAGATGGTTCTATAACAAGAAATAGAGGCGAAATTTTGACAAGAGTGAAAGATTTCTACTCCAAATTATATGAAAGGGATGATACATGTACTCCAGACATCATGAAAGGTACCAGAGTTCTTCCAGTCCTCCCAGCAGAAGTTGCTCATGCAATCAAGAACATGAAGCGGGGGAAAGCTCCAGGAGAAGATGGAATTACTATAGACATCATACAAGAAGCAAGTGGAGAAATTGAGACAGTACTCATGCCCAAATTTTCACTCGATGCCTTAATGAAGGGAAGATTCCTGAGGATTGGAACACCGCTACAATGATCCTGCTACATAAAAAGGTGACATTGAGGATCTCAGGAACTACAGACCTATCAGCCTCCTATCAGTGGTTTATAAAATCTTCACTAAAGTTCTTTCACACCGTTTGAAGGTAACACTGGACATGGCTCAACCGAGAGAACAAGCTGGATTCAGGAGTGGCTACAGCACAATAGATCATATCCACGTACTGAGAGAACTAATTGAAAGAGCGAGGGAATATGAACTTCCATTGTGCATGGCTTTTATCGATTATGAAAAAAGCCTTTGATTCGGTGAAACCATCAGCAGTTACCACGGCTCTGAAATCCTGCGGTATTGAAGATGCATACATTAATATTATTAATAACATCTATGAAAATGCAAGTGCAAAGATTCGGCTGTTTGAAAATACAACACACATAAAAATTGGAAAGGGAGTGAGACAAGGTGACACCATATCTCCGAAGCTCTTTAATGCCACATTGGAAAATGTCTTTCAATCACTGAACTGGGAAAACAAAGGGATAAAGATTAATGGAGATTTTCTAACCCACCTTCGTTTTGCTGATGACGTAGTCATTTTTGCAACTACCCCATCAGAGCTGCAGAGTATGATCCAGGAACTTGCTGACAAGAGTAAAGAAGTGGGATTAAAAATGAACTTTCAGAAGACAAAAGTGATGTTCAATGCTTTTACAAGAAATGAAGACTTATCGATTGATGGAGAAAAACTGGAGATAACAGATACGTATGTTTATCTTGGACAGCAGATATCAAGTGAGGGTCACATTGATGAAGAAATTAATCGGCGTACAAAACTTGCCTGGAGAGCTTTTGGAAGAAACAGCATAATTTTCAAGAGCAATATGCCATTATGTCTTAAAAGAAAAGTGTTTGATCAATGCATCCTTCCAGTGCTTACGTATGGTGCAGAGACGTGGACCTTAACTAAAAGAGACATACAAAGGCTGCAGACAACTCAAAGCAGCATGGAGAGGTGCATGCTTGGTATAACCAGGAGAGATAAGAAAGAGGAACTCGTGGATCCGAAAAATGACGAGAGTGGAAGACATCATGATCAGAGTTAAATCCCTGAAATGGCAATGGGCTGGACATACTGCCAGAAGGACAGACCATAGATGGACAGCCGAAATTTTAGATTGGATTCCAAGGGACAGGAAAAGACCCAGGAAAAGACCACATGGGAGATGGGTGGATGAAATTCGTAAATATGCGGGAGTGACATGGAGGAGACTGGCACAAGACAGACCGTTGTGGAGGAAACTTGGGGAGACCTTCGTCCAGCAGTGGATTGATAATGGTTGACAATGATGATGATGATATATATATATGAACTAGTGAGGAAGGCAATTGAAAACAACGAAATCGTGAAGAGAGCAAAGGGACATCTGAGTAAGGGAATAAAACAGATTATGGCTCTGAGAAAAGAAGATGGTTCTGTAACAAGAAACAGAGGTGAAATTCTGACAAGAATGAAATATTTCTACTCAAAACTGTATGAAAAGGATGATACATGTACTCCAGACATTACAAAAGGTACCAGAGTTCTTCCAGTACTCCCAGCAGAAGTTACACATGCAATCAAGAACATGAAACGGGGAAAAGCTCCAAAAGTAGATGGAACTACAGTAGACATCATACAAGAAGCAAGTGGATAAATTAAAGCAGTACTCGCCCAAGTTTTCACTCGGTACCTTAATGAAGGGAAGATTCCTGAGGATTGGAACAATGCTACAATGATCCTCCTACATAAAAAAGATGACATTGAGGAACTCAGGAACTACAGACCTATCAGCCTCCTATCAGTGGTTTATAAAATCTTCACAAAAGTCCTTTCACACAGCTTGAAGGTGACACTGGACATGGCTCAACCGAGAGAACAAGCTGGATTCAGGAGTGGCTACAGCACAATAGATCATATGCACGTACTGAGAGAACTAATTGAAAGAGCAAGGGAATATGAACTTCCATTGTGCATGGCTTTTATCGATTATGAAAAGGCCTTTGATTCGGTGAAACCATCAGCAGTTACAATGGATTTGAAATCCTGCGGTATTGAAGATGCATACATTAATATTATATATAACATCTATGAAAATGCAAGTGCAAAGATCCGGCTGTTTGAAAACACAACACACATAAAAATTTTAAAGGGAGTGAGACAAGGTGACACCATAACTCCGAAGCTCTTTAATGCCACATTGGAAAATGTCTTTCAATCACTGAACTGGGAAAACAAAGGGATGAAGTTTAATGGAGATTTTCTAACTCACCTTCGATTTGCTGAAGACGTAGTCATTTTTGCAACTAGCCCATCAGAGCTGCAGAGTATGATGCAGAAACTTGGTGACAAGAGTAAAGAAGTGGGATTAAAAATAATGAACTTTCAGAAGACAAAAGTGATGTACAATGCTTTTACAAGAAATAAAGATTTAGCAATTGATGGGCAAAAGCTGGAGATAACCAATACTTACATTTATCTTGGACAGCAAATATCAAGTGAGGGTCACATTGATGAAGAAATTAATCGGCGTGTAAAACTTGCCTGGAGAGCTTTTGGAAGAAACAGTATAATTTTCAAGAGCAATATGCCAAGTTGTCTTAAAAGAAAAATGCTTGATCATGCATTCTTTCAGTACTTACATATGGTGCAGATACGTGGACCTTAACTAAAAGAGTTTCAAACTCTGCAGACAACTCAAAGAGTCATGGAGAGATGCATGCTTGGTGTAACCAGGAGAGATAAAAAAAGGAATTCATGGATCCGAAAAAGGACAAGAGTGGAAGGCATCATGATCAGAGTAAAATCCCTGAAATGGCAATGGTATTGGTAACTGTGGGTACCATAGTGGAACGCAGTTTATTGCTATAACGAAATACAAACAAAGGAGATTCATTAAAAGTTGCAGTACAGAAAACAAAAGTGCGGTAATGTATGTATATCCAGGATGCAGCACAAAGTTACACAGAAAGGAAATGAATATGCACACGAACAATGAATGGCATATCGGCATGTCAAACGTTGTGAATAACACATGTGCACAAGTATATGAAATGTACTATGCCATCATAAATCATCCGAACGGAACTTGAATGTGATTAGCGCGCAAAACATTGAGTAACTCATCAACTTTATAAAAATAAAAAAGGTACCAAATGTACCATTATAGTAATCCGCGATCGAGGAAAGCACTAACACAGCAAAAACTCACAAGTATATGAAATTTAAAAAACAAGGCACAAATTCAGGAAACTACAGATAAGATAATGATAAAGAGATACTGGGGAGCTCACACAGGTAACGAGACCGATTATTCGTGAAAACACAGCAAAAACACACTATTACAGCAAATTGAAAATGCATTACTTGTGAGCCGCCCCGGTGGCGCAGTGGTCTAAGGCGTTGGCCTCTGATCATTCGTCCGAAAGGGGTCCGGGTTCGAATCCCGGTGAGGCATGGATGTTGTGTTTGTCTTACGGCACTGGCTCTCTCCCTTCCCTGGAACCAGTGACCCTAAATTAGGGACGGGCGACTGCTTATAGCCCATTGAGTTGCTCACAGTGGTCGTTAAACCTCCAATAAAAAAAAAAAATTACTTGTGAAACACAGTAAAAACACACAAATATAGCAAATGGAAAATACATGGAAAACATCAGAATCAAGAGGCACTAAGTCTACCAAAACCAGAAAATTTGCGAACGGGTTCGCAAATCCCCTAGCATTAAGATAACAAAAATTAATCGGTTTGGTGAAGTGAGTTAAAGGTCATCGGCAAGAGAAAAAGCGGTATCACATATATGCTTCTCAGCGAGCTCCTTCAAAGAGGCGAGACGGCGCGTGTAAAGTCTCAAAAACGCCTGATACCGAGGATCGGTGGCACTCAGAGATTTAAAAAAATGACACATGAGCTTTGCATTGCGTTCCCGCTGCAAACAGGTCCAGATCAGGTGAGTGGAGGAATTTTTCAGAACAAAAAATCGTACGTGTAGTTTGAAAAAAACGTAAAATTTGCTCCATAGTGGTCCAGGAACTGGAGGAAACGCATCAAAGGCCTGTAGAACCTCAGCATCAGAGAGAGGATTAACAGGACCTGAGCGGAGAAGCATACTGTTTGAAGAATCATCAGGTGGAGAAACACCGGAACCAGAAACAACGGAGACACTAGATGAATCCTCAGAAAGAGGCACAGAAAGTTGTTTTAACTTTTTCTGTTTTACAGCGTCTTTGGAAGTTCCAATTCGCTTCGAAGAAGATGCTGAGGCGGATGTCTCCATTAGTGGATCAAGCTCACCTCCCGAGTCAGGAGACGAGGAAAGAAACGTCGCCGAAGAAGCAAGACGTAGTAGATCAGCCTTAGTGAAGACTGGTACAACAGCCGAGGCTACAGGAAGACGTAGCAACAAGGGTGTTGTAGACAAGGTTGTAATTGAAGATCCGATCCGAGAGGCTAGGAAAAGCGTCAGACGGCCGATCTGCCAAACCACCACTCAACACATCCGGATCGGAACACTCCGCTGTAGACACATTTGTAGTAAAAGAAATATCTGCCAATCTTGAAGGTGGATGCACAATTCATACGGGACGGGAGAGGAGGAAAGGCGGCATTGTCCGTGACTGAAATGTTCGTCTGACGGAGAACCGAAGAGGTCGCGTCAGGCAAACCACTGCTATTGGGGATAGTAGAAAGACCAATGTGGTCAGCAGTGGGTTGCGAACTTAATGAACGTCAACGTCGAAAGCGTTCACAGTAGGCAGTGGTATGATCCTGTGTTAAACTGTGTGTACAACAGTGAGTGGTGAAAACCTTGAAACTGTGCGTTCGTCGGCCAATTTTAACAGTAGCTTCTGTAGGGTAATCCGCCAAGGCTTTCTCAGTGGAAAAGACGACCAATAACTGACGGCGAGGTCCTGTAGCATGTGCAAATCGAGTTCCGCGGGGAGCGTCAGAGAGGCATCGAACCTTGCCAACAATTTTACATACATGACTGACAAGGAGAGGAAGTGCAGTATCAGGCACTTCCTGTGGAAAAGGATAGAACGTGATGTTCACCTGTCGCTTGGAAAGAGGCGAAGGGATGAGATGTTTTGTCCCAATCGAAAGTCCGTGTGCAAGAAAAAAGTCAGCATCCTCCTTGTGATTGAACTGAACCGAGATACCCCGAGGAGAACGGGAAATTCCCGCAATATGCGCAGACGACACATGTCCAGAGAGGGCTTCCATGTAGCGTGGCAATGGAGTATTTTGTAAGGCATGAAAGAACACTCCTCTATCCAGGAGGTTATGGAACTCACGGCCAATCTGCGGATTGTCATCTATTGTTACCGTCACCTTGTGGTTGGATACCTGAATAATAGTTGTTGATTGCAAAAGACCATCAGGTTGAGAGCAATCTCTTGTAGAAGTAGCGCCTCGTTGCACTGTAGAGGCAAATGATATCCTCGGAAGAGAAGTCTGTTCGGATCCGGCAGGCACAGAAGGCTGTAAGGGAAGAGAAGCACAGGCCGAAAGCAAGGCAGTAGAATCAGTAGTACCCAGGGAGGGCACCGAGGCAGATGCAGGAGCTGAAGAAGAAAGCGCAGCCAAGTCCAGTGAATGAACCGGAGCAGGAGTACTAGAAAGCTGGGAAGGCATCTTAGCAGATACATCTGAGGACGAGAGTATGTTTACTTCCATGGACGTGGGAAGTGTGACGTGACGTGCATCCGCCACGCCCAAAGATGATAAGGAAATACCGGAAGCCGCCAGGTTGGCATCTTCCAAACGTAAACAACCGAGCAAACGATAAGAAAACGCATGAATATGAACTAATACGAGGACAAGAATGTTAGCAAAGTAGCTCAAAACGTACACAGTACCTTTAGACAGCCTGGCCACGCAACAGGTAAGTGAGGGACGATGTATTCCACACTAAAATGTATAAAATATTGGAGCCACCAACACTACCTCTGTCACGAACGAGCAATGGGCTGGACATATTGCCAAAAGGACAGACCACCGATGTACAACCGACATTTTAGACTGGGTCCCAAGGTACAGGAAAAAACCCAGAAGAAGACCACATGGGAGATGGGGGATGAAATTCGAAAGTATGCGGGAGTAACATGGAGGAGGCTAGCACAAGCCAAGCTTTGCGGAAGAAATTTTGGGAGACCTTCATCCAGCAGTGGATTGATAATGGTTCCCAATGATGACATGTATAGGGAAACGAATATGAAAAATAAAGAACTTCAATAGGAATCTTAAAAAACCCCAAAACCCCCTGATGCGCAAACCAGCAATCCGGGTGGAAAGGCTATATAGGCAAATATCAATTAGAAGAGATCAAGGGAACCCACAAACAACCAAATGAAACACACAATACATACCACCAAAAGGACATACAACTACGACATACATGAAATATGCCCTGGACCCAGAACACATAACTCTTCAAAACCATTACACGGCCAACATATCGAACGGAACGCAAAATACAAACAAGAAAAAAATACAGAACAGTACCACAGCCGCCTCACTTTAAAAGGTAAAACACAAAACGAACAAAGAACCAAAACGATACTCAAATCAAATTAAAACGGTCGTCATCAGGGAAGCACCCGTTTTTTGTAAGTGGCTTTTTTGTAACCAAGAAAGGGATGGACAAAATCCAAATGCCCCCGTGGTCGTGCTCCCAAAGCCACAAGAATAAAAGAAAAGAAATAAAATACAAACAAGACAACAAACCAAAAAGAATAAGTAAAGTACCATCATAATTATGTCCCACCTGGACGAAGAAGGCCGGAAACGAAAATATCCAAAGAGAGCATGAACGACCTCAAAAAGTAACGTAAAGCCACAAAGATCTTTACAGCACCTAACAGCAAGAACTATAGATAAAGAATCAAGAAGGCAGAAGCTGCACAAGGGCAAAGGTTAAACTAATAAGGAAGCAACGGTATACGGCTAAAACAAAAGAACTTGTTTGCCAAATGGAGGAATGCAGTTTACTTTTAATAGGCTAGGTGTAAGCTAAATAGTATATATATATATATATATGTATATATATACATATATAAACGAACACAACAACTATATTTCATATAGAAATGAACAGGAGTTCTATGTGCGAGAGTATATACCTTTAAATATCCTACTCCTAAGGAGCGATCATAATAACATTTGAAAAACTAGTGCAATCAACTAATATTTTCATAATTATTATATTTAATATTAAATAATATTTTCAAAATTTTAACCTTGAAATATTAGCACGATAGCTAATTAATTTTAAAATGCACGTGCAGTTTTACATTTGCGAAGTTTGATTCCACCTTTTACATTACCTGCACCTTCAATTCAAATGTAGTCAAATATTTATTCGGAGTTTTTCTTTTTTTTTTTTTTTTTTTTGAGCCGAATCTCGAAATATTCTCAAGAATCTCATATAACATACTTATATCATCACAGTATCTCGTTGCAGATACTTTTCTCGATTATTTACATTGTTACCTTAGTGGGACTTTTATTTTGAAGATCTTCCTTCGGCTCGAAGGGCGGATTCTCTCTCCATTCTTTTTTCCCTTCTTCGTTCACTGATAAACGGGAACAAAGCATGAAAGAGCAAAATTTTTGTTTCTGTTTTCTCATCCATGCATCATGCATAAGAGTAATAGACACATTGGGCCGTGTGGTACCTCATCTGCAAGCATCCAATATATCGAGCTCGCGTGTCGACCCATTGTCGAAACCATCCAAAGTTTGCCCCTGCTAATAACAAAAGCTAATGTTCCACAAGTTCCATTAAATCCGGAACACGCAAGGTGATGCCCCGCCATTGTTGATCGGCGGGCAATACATTTTCGGAACAACTTTGCTGACACAAGAAGTGCAGTTTGTTTGCAAACTCCCATTACCTTCCTGTATTGGAAGTTCAACTCATGGGTGAACCCTCAGATGCTCATATTGATAGGGGTGAGCTGCGAAATTTCTAGAAAAAAAGAATGACATCGAAAAAAAGAAATAAAAAAAGGGGAAAGAAGGAAAAGAAAAAGGAAAATGAGCACGGGGAGCGAAATGTATTCTTTTCGGGAGATAAAAATGATAAGCAGGTGGAATTTATTTCGGGATATCTGGAAGAGAACAAACATTGCCTCTTTGTGCGCCATCTTATATATCGATGATAATACGATATAATATCGGGTCATTACCATCACATCAGGGGTGTGCTGAATATATCACTGCTTTCTCTGAAAGAGAAAAATCTCATCAAAAACCAAAAGCAATCTGATGTTTATATGGCTTTTTAATTGCTCAATAAGATCTAGAAAAACGAATTTCATTAATACTTGTCACTAATTGTTTTTGGTAAACATATTTATTTACCAGTCATTAAATACCGATTTTTCTTGTTGCAACTTTACATTAGCAATACCGGCCATTTCCAGGGGCAACTTCAAATAATGCGCACAATATAATTTTCTTATTCTTACACAGGTTATTCAAGGATTAGTTCTTAAATTTACTGTGCTATACTTATCGTTTAAGATATTACAGATTTATTAAAAAGCTTCATCTTTTGTCAGTACATGAAGATTGAAGAAGTTATAAAACAATCACCAATGCTTTAATGCTCAAAAAATAAAACAACAGTGATATGGAATTAATTTAAGGACAATAAGGGAGATAGAAGACACTGGAAAAAATAACATAAATGTTCTTTTCCTAGTGCATTAACTGTACATATTCACAATAATTCGATATACAGTACGTATTTTAAGGGCAGGAGAAATTGCTAGAACGCTAGAAGGCATTTGTAGTTAATTTAAATAGCTAATGAAGCTATAAAATACATAAGCAAACCCATACAGCACAGATATGTATCAATAATGTTATCATCTCCCATTCTCGTTACACTTTCAGAAATATCTTACAATTACGTTTCAGCACCATTTGTTTTGGAACATAACTGTACATTACGGTTAAGTTAAAAATAGCATTCATCGATACTACAGTTTTATCGTTTCCATTGTACATAATTGCTTTCTTGATGTTATATTCAGGCGATATATAAGATTTTTGGTTTGACAGCGGCATGGATGCGCATTTGCATTTATGCCATTTCACCGAAGCAATCTCGTAGTCATATTTTCACGTGCTACTCGGATATCTTTTGGTGATACTGTCGTAGTCGAGTTAGCTAGTTAGTTGATTTAATATTTTATCCTTTCTTTTTTTGATTCAAGATCATCTGAAAGTAAGTAATTGTTTTGATTATTATAATTTTTAAATTCTAAAGAACATTTTATAAAATGTAAGTAGATGGCTGTATTGTTGTATTAGTATAATTTACCAGTATGTTTTTTTTTACTTGAAGCCGAGAAATTTCATATTGGTAGGTATTTAGAGAAATGACGAATTTGATTTTCTTTCTTGTTTTCACTGAAATATAGTCTATTCCACGTGTATAATAGAAATTAGACACCCTCATTTGAGACCGATTTTTATTTCTTTTGTTATTAATATACAGTATAAACGCCGCCACAGTTCCCAATGAACAGAGGACTGCGTTGAATCTGCGAAAACGTAAACTACTCGTAATACGACTGTTGTTGCTTTTGAAACAGCTGCCAAAAGTAATATTCTTTTTTTGTTATTTTACAAAGTTTATTAAAACTAATGTTCAACGTAGTAAATACGTAACAATGATATGGAAAAGTAGTATATTAAATATGTAACAGTAATATGTCACAAATATCTTTCAAGTACGTAACAGTAATGTAACGAAGTTACAAATATCTTTCAAATACGTAACAGTAACATGAAGTTGGTATGCTGAAGTTAAAAAGACATTTCACTGTAACGTATCGGTTATGTTTCAAAGTTATGTAACGTTTGAGGACATTTTAATGTAACCATCAGGTTTCCAAAACATTACTGTTACATTGCGCAACGTATCTGAAAAGTCTCAATGTTTCAGTGCTACGTACTTGTAACATATACGAAATATCTTGTGCGGTGTGGGAAAGTGTCTGGATGTCATTTTTCGTTCTTCTCAGTACAATGTAGTCTGCAAGTGTGCTGCTATTATTAGTAAAATTGTGTTTCTTAGAATTCCGTTTGCAATTTAATTTTCAGTTAATTTCAAGTATGAGTTCGGAGGAAACATTTTATGCAAACCTCTAAGGCATTTCCGTTGGTTTCGAAATTGTTACAAATATAAAACACTGATAACGTAGTATTATTTTCTTTATTTAATGGTGTAGCACACTATATACAAATCACTGTACTTTACTCTTCCCTTTTTTCAAAGCAGTGATTAGACATTAAATGCTGATAATTAGAACGCGCAGAAAACAAAGATGTTGAAAATCCTCTAAATACGTGGCGTCAGTGAATAAACAAGGACATCGCTCTTTTCACGTTTATCAACACATAGCAACGGAAAAATCGTTATCCGTCCACTGCTGGGATTGTACCCCAGATATCCCGATATCTAACCGAGTGCGTTCGCCTTACGTTACGGTGGCCAACAATTAACGGCGCTATGTTGTTTATCTGTCAGCTTCTGACATCACAAATCCGTAGGATGGTCTCAGAAACTGAAGCGTCTCCATCTGGTCCTCATTAAAGGCACAAACTGTACATTAATTATAGCAAATAAATAGAAAGGGCGAGAACAATAGTGAAAAACCTCTAAATACGTGGCGTCAGTGAATATACAAAGACATCCCTCTTTCCACGTTTATCAACATATAGCAACTAAAAATTTGCTATCCGGCAACTACTGGGATCGTATCTCAGAACTCTCGATATCTAGATATCGAGACATCTACTTATCTCTCGATATCTAGATATCGAGACATCTACTTATCTCTCGATATCTAGATATCCAGAGATCATGGGTACGATCCCAACAGTGGCCGAATAACAATTTTTCGGTTGCTATGGGTTGATAAACGTGGAAAGAGTGATGTCTTTGTTTTTTAACAAAGATGTTTCTTTGAAAATAATGCAAAAGTCTAAAAGAGCACTATGCGTGTTATTTATAACGACGCTATTATACGATGTATTGCGACGCCTTTTGTTCTATTAGGAATGTATCCCAAACCACCAGTAATTCCACAAACACAGAATCACTGTATGCCACCTTGCAAGAGAGGATTCCGACTGTCTCCCAGATGGATATATCTTTAACGTTCGTATAAGGAGTATCTATTCTAATGGTATTCAATAGAGGAACACCGAGCAATGCAGGGCATTCACAGCAAGTGCCGTATTCAACATCTTCTGGTTGACCCTTCTTATGTGTCGTCTAGTAGCTAAGAAACGCTTTGTCCTTTCGATGTATAACTTCTCTGTGCTGTCAGGTTACACTAAGGATACAGCGTACACATTATCTCTTCTTACAGTTAGATATCATACGTGATAAATGTGTCAGTGATTTTTCAGATGCTATATTACGAACTAGACTTTTTAACCAATATGTGAAACCTGAGATATACAAGACGGATCATACGTATTCTATTTTCGTTTTAGGTGATTTTATTAACGCAGTCATTATGCATTTATTGGAGTTCTGTGTATCATGTTTTCATCATCTGTTTTATAACCTGCTTTTGTACCTCTACAATAGATATTTTTAATTTGTTTCGTATCTGAGCCGTCGGGCTTACATACGTCATACATTTTATGGAACCATGTTTTAAACGCTGCGATTTAGTACTTTGTAGGGTAGTGTAAATCAAGTGGGACGAAGTTCGGGTCCTCGGTTGGTTATTATTTTCATAGCTCACTTAAATTTATATAAAAGTCATAAGCTACCGCTGTACCAACCTTCCGTCCTTCCTAATTCACACTTCTCTAATAAACATAGGATCTCAGCTCTGAAAACTTGGTTCTACGGAGCATATAATGGGTGCATCTCCAACAGCCTAAATACGAAGAAAATTGAAAATATCTATAGTAAAAGTAAAACGCAGGTTTTAAAAAGATGTAGGCTCAATACACAAAACTTTAAAAAATGCATGATGACTGAGGTAACAAAATCGCCCAGAATGAAAATGAGATATGCAGGATCTGTCATGTTTTTCTCAGGTTTTGCATATCGGTTAAAAAATTGTGTTCGTACGTTTGACATCACTGTGGCTGTACAATCACTGACTCCATTATCACGTATGATAGCTAAGAGCAAAGGGAGACAATACAAAGAGAAAAATGCCGGTGTTTATGTTGTACCGTTAGTGTACTCTGGCAACACAGAAAAGTTATACGGAATGACAAAACGATTTTTTGCCACTAGAAGTAAAGAACACAAGTGACGCGTCAACCAGGACATGTAGAATACAGCGTTTACGAGGGAAGTCATACATCGCTTTGCTTCTCCTATATGGAATAATATTTGAATAGGTACCTTACACGAATATAAGGGAGACAGATACCAGGGAGAGAACTGACTTTCTCTCCTGCGAGTGGGCAGGCAATGATAGTCTCCATGGAGCTACTGCTGATTTGGTATGCATCACAAACCGATCAGAAAACGTCGCAACACAGTGCATAATGTCGTGATAAATAACACGCAATAATGTCCGTGTAGTCTCCCATGCTATTATTTTCAAAGGAACTCATTTTTGCACGTTCCAATTATTTGCATTTTAAGGGCGTTCGTAAATGCTCCCCAGTGGAGAGCTAAAACTTGGGAATTTTTATATACCGTATTATTCCATTAAATAAACAAAATTATGCTACGCTGCAAGCCTTTTTGTACTTGCACAGTTTGGTGTACTATTAATTGACACAGAGAGAGAGACAGAGAGATGCAGAGAGAGAGAGAGAGAGAGAGAGAGAGAAAGAGAGAGAAATACAGAGAGAGAGATACAAAGAAAGAGATACAGAGAGAGAGCGAGAAATGCAGAGAGAGATACAGGAAGATACAGAGAGAGAGAGAGATACAGAGAGAGAGAGAGAGAGAGAGAGACCGAGCGAGCGAGCGAGATGTGGCAAATATTTTTACCTAGCTGATCTGTACCCTATAATGCCTATTACATGCGTTTAACCCCTATGATGCACTCTATATGTTTTAATTTTTATTACTATATTCTAATCTACAAGACCAAAATTTTCAAACTGACCGTTTAGAGGCAGAGACCTTGGGAAAATCGCAATTTTACTTTACACCCCTATCGGGATAACTGGTCACAACTTGAAAAACAAACTGTTCACAAAATATTCTTCGTTATAAATGGCACCGAACGGGAAAATTATTTTTTTCATTCGGGCATTTAGAAGCAATTGTATTAAATAAAATGTATTTTGAATTCAACAGCATCTGAATTTACCCCATCTAAGGTCGAAGTTATGCCTTGGAAGAAAAATCGGAATGCAAGGATCATCGTTCCAAATTTCAAACTTTTTAACGCCAAAAATCGAACTAATAGTTGCAGAGATATGGTGTCCTCAGACGGACGGAAGGACCGACAAAATGGTATCATGAGCATGTATCTTTTTTTTTTTTACAAAAGATGTGTTAACGTGATCGTAACGTAACTCTGCTCATTTATTCCCTCTGCCTACAGGTATACAAGAGGTAAAACGAAATTCCGTGTTTAATTGTTAAAGAATCCATTTATTTGTTTCCAAAGGACTTTATATTGTGATAAGAACAGAAAAACTAAATAGCTGTGATGTCATGTTTCCTTTCTGTGTTAAAACGGCACACCATCTGCATGCCAGGATGAAATTCCTTTGAAAGTTTGACGTAACTCAACTCTGATACCATGTAAGCTAACAAATATACACACCACTTTGTTGCTATGGATTATGTTAGAAACACCGACCATCGCCAAAACTCTCCCACAAAAAGAAGACAAAATGAAACAAAAGAACAAGAAAAGTGACACCGAATATTCGATTGTAATGGGCACGTCCTTTGAATCCTTTTCGACTCGAATAAATTTTGTGAAAGTTACCATAGTCAACGAAATCGTTTAGAAAAAAATCAACCGTATCTCTACAATCGATAAAACATTCAGAAACAGAAACAGCTACTTACTTCCACAAACGGCTAAAAAGTATGTTACGACAATTAACAAGTGTTGCACAAAATGTTCCTCATAGCAGAAGGAGTATCAGAGACAAACATATTTTTAAATCGAACAGTTAAAAGAAGAAATATAGATAAAAACATGGCATTACTCTACGCCTTCTGGAGGAAGAATTTTGCTTAATACAAAACTTGAAAATATGCGAAACGTTTTCTACATGCAAAAGTTATGCTACGGAAAAATAACTTATCAAATACGTCTCCGAGAAGCACAGATAGTCAGAAAAAGGTTGACATTTACGCCCCTTAGCTGGAACGCTGTGCATTATTTACGGAGGGGAATGTTCTTCATCTTTATTATGCCGAATGGCACACAGGAAAAAATCAATAGGGTTTTTAGATGCGGAGATAGAGCTGCAAACATAAACATACAAACACCACTTACAGCCGTGGACTAAAAAGACTACACAAGTACAGGCATAAAATGTTCCACAAGATGAATGGTATCCGGTGTTAAAAGACCTTTAATTGGACATTTAGAAGCAGAGATATCGAGAAAAACAAATTAAAGATTTCGACCACTAACAATGAAACTTTGTATTACTTTGTGAAGGAAATGCATACAAAATGTTTTCATAGTTAGTAGTATCTGACCGAAAAAAATACATTTTTCACTGGGGTTTTCAGCCCCGCAGGTAGTACTGCACACATGTTGTTAACTAAAACGTGAACTTAACACACATGTTGTTAAAGAAAACGTGTACGTGTTTAACGTTAAACGTCCTGCTCTCAATATTTATATGCCCTAACGTGGCACATTTTTGCGTTAAGGAAATTTGAAATGAAATGAGAAACATTTTGCGTCAGACGCGCTCCCTGACAAAGAAATAATTTTTATATCTAATTCTAAGAAGCAGAGATATCGACAAAAATAAAATATGCATCTTAGCGCTCTGGAGAGAAAACTATGCACTATTTTAAGAGAAGATATTCTCAAAATATTTTCCGTGGTGTTCGGTATCGGTACACGAAAGTATTTTTCTTCAATCGAGTTTTCAGAAGCTCAGACGTCGCTGCAAATACATCAGAAACAGAAATAAACATTTATGACCCGTGTGGCCAAATTATTCTCTAATAAAAACTAGAAATTATATGAAGAACATTTGCCAACAGGAGCTGTATCGGATTTAGAAAGAATGTTTCAAATATAATTCTTAGAAGCAGAGATATCTGGAAAATTGCAATTTATCTTTACGCTCCCTAGCGGGAAATCTGTACTGTACTTCAAAAAGAAACTGTACTCAAAATATTCTTCGTTATAAATGTCTTCGAATGTAAGATTTTCAATCAGATAAATAGAAGCAACTATTTGAAATAAAATGTATTTGGAATTCGATAGCATCTGCTTTTACGCTCTCTGGCGGCGAAGTTAGTCTTCGGGAAAAACCAAAATGCAAGGATCATCGTTCTCACATGTCAAGCTTTCCAACGCAAAACGAATAATTCAAATCCGTCTAATAGTTGCAGAGATATGGTGACCACAGACGGACGGACGGACAAAAATTACTAATAAGCACTTCCTTATTTACCAAAGACGTGCTGAAAAAGAGCCGAAGAATTTGTATCTCAAAATTCAGACGAGCGTTGGAAATGAAATTTTGTGTACTGACGAAGCTTCAGAAATGAAACCTTGTATGCAATATTTAAAACTGATTTATTCATCTGTTTTAGACTTATTAAAGTTGAAATGTTTCTACTTGACATTGTCATTACCCAACTGTTTGGGAAAATTTTAGTCTACGATTTTTCACACGTACTGATTGCAATGTCTACAGCTATCAGGCTAAATTCAAATTAAATTGTGCCATTCGTTGTTGAAACGATGTGAAAAAATTGTTAAAATTGGCTAATTTTCTTTTGGTTACAAAATTCTCAATGTTGTGCATTTTTAGCTTTCGACTGTAAATGTCCTAAAGCCTTTCCAACGAGATATCAACGAGGTCTGTATCTTCTACGGTTGCCTCTCTGCACTTGTTGCTAGTCAAGTCCCATTATCACGCCTGATTTTCTTCCAAAAAATCGTAGGAAAACAGGATATCTTTATTGCCAAACTCATTGGAGTGTTACTAATGAAATTTTGCCTACCTAGTAGTAGGGCATCATAAATAGAAAATGTGATATTGATTTACGCAATCGTTCCAGAGCTATTCAAGTCCAAATTGTGTGTTTAACGTTAAACGTCCTGCTCTCAATATTTCGATTATCATCGTAACTACTGCCAAATGTAATATTAGTCTAGTGCTTTGTGAACTGAAATAGACGTCAACAGAAACCACAACTAAACATTGTTTATTTGCCATTTTATGTTGTGCGCATGTTCACTGTCACGCGTGACATGCGTGCATATCCTGCGCAGTTCATTCAATGATTATTCACTACATGTTGAAAAGCTAAAATGTGAGTTTTTTAAAAATTGAAACTACTCAACGGTGATTTATCCAGCTATCTCCATGCCATTGTGTATGGAAAATATTTGATGAAAAATTCGCTGCAATGATGCGTTCTTGTCTTTCTGAGAAATATTGAAGTGCACGGACTATAAAGTATTATTGGGTCATTTGCCAGATGATCGATGAGTAGACCAAATACGAAAAATAAGCGTGGTCGTCAACGATGTCTGTGGATATCAACATCTGGAACAGGGATTCAGTGATACGGTCTTAATTCCTGAAATCTTACCTTTCTCCAAGTTCCAAATTTCCAGCCAGGGAAATTACAGCCACGAATATGCGCAGCTGTAATGCCCAATCAAGACGTCTGGACTTTTGAATTATTTGTAATGGAGTTTTCTGATAGCTGGCTAGTTCAGGACATCGGCGTCCTGTAGTTCCAATTTCACCCTCCAATTAACAGGAACACGATGTCTGTATTCTTTATATAATCTTAAATACCACACACTGGGAGGAGTTATTGCTTGTCCTATCGCAGTATGGTTCGGCAATTCTAAATCGTACGTCTCCATACCGACCAAATCAAATGATATTGCTCATGATTAGCTGTACGCTGCTTTAACCAAATACAGACAGATATCGGATATAAAAATGTAGATAGCCGTAATAAGGAACCGTGAATGTATTGTGAAATATTAAAAAGCAAAGCATATGGAGTTTGGAGAACCATTCGCTATTAACACTACGATGGAAATAAGTCATGATGTTTCATACTAAATTAATACATTTTACGTACACCGTCATAATTATTTGCGTTATCAGTTGCTGTTCGTTATTTATTTGTGTTCTAAATTCCTTGACCTAAACAAAGGTAGAACTGCGAAGTGCACATTTACAAACGGTAGCAAGCACAGAAGAGAGAGCTTTAGTAGACATTTAGAGATAAATATGTATTTAAATTATATTAAAAGTATATACCTCACTAACTATACTGTTTTCTGAAATCATACAGCAGCTTAACAGAAATAAATTGCTACAATAATGAGGGCACTTTTCCTGCTTATAGACCAGTTATAGGTGATTTGATTGAACTTGTGATACACACACACACACACACACACAAATCAAAACCCAGAGTTGCCTGTGTTGGTTTTGGAGATAAAGCAAACATATGAGTCTGGGTCACAAAGCTTTGCTTTGACCCAACTCTATCGCTATTATTCATCCTGTACGAAGTTTGAAGTTTCAGAGCATTCTTGCTTGAGACGACTACTTCCTGTACTAAGGTTATAATTAATAGCTTGTAATTTCCGATACCCGTAGTCAAAGCTTCCACTTTTCTTCCAAACTGTTTATGGGAGCACTCCCGTACCTATTTCTGTAAGTAAACTAAATGAATTGGGCAATAAAAACATATTGTATCATAAAAGATAAATTAAGGTGACGTGATAAAAAGAAGAAAGCGAAGAAAAAGCGTAAAACAAATTGTATTAAGGCCATCATCCATCATTACCCAGCAAATACAGAACACCAAGCTCCTTAACAGGCACATGTAACTCATTCTTCGTACATACGTTAACTGAGGATTTAAATCATTTCATTTGACTCAGCGAACACGATGTGGCTATTTTGTTGGCATGCTTAATCATTCTTGTGGCTGAAGTGCACAGTGCCTGCTTTGCTTGCATAATAAATACACACACCCTGCAAGGAGAACCTGCTACACGCGATGCTTACCACGTTGAAGCGCAAATAAATTATACAGATTTACTTCAGATTGCTCCTTTGTGATTACACCATGCGGCATATAGCGCTGTTGGAATAAACGTTATCATGTTTCTGACACAAATCAAGGAAAGAGATGTTTTCAGGAAATCAGATTTCTTTCCGCTTCTGAACTCGTTACCTAAATACAATTGGTTCAACATAAAACCATTTCAGCGTTTTTGAATACTGAATTTATGAAATAAATAAAGAATAAATTTCTTGCGAATTTATTTGTCATTTATTTTCCTCAGCTAAAGCAAGAAAATAAGTTAAAAAGATAGAGATCCCCTTTTATTGTTTTACAGATATCCAAAGGTGAAAACAGAACGATTATGGTGAAAATCACACGTGCAGCAAAATTGCTGTTAAGATGCGTAATGCAAGAAGCATAAGAATTCTCACATTCCATTAGTAGGAGACGCATTTACGCAAAAACTTTTGAAGTACTGTTTGGGAAAGCAATCCAACCCTCCAAAAATATACAATGAAATCAGAGGGTGTATTTAAAAAAATTAAGATTCCTGTAAAATAAGGAATTATGTTTCCTTAGAAAAAAGATATTTTATGTATAGGATGTTTTTGTTTGTTTCAAGGTACAGCCCACATGCAGTTTTTAATCTTTGATACTGTTGTTCAATTATAAGCTAATGTTCCTACATGACTTAGCAGATAATTTCGCTGAATAAATATTCACACTTCTGAAATAACTACCATTCATACTAACAGCCAAGTAGAAACAATCAGCCGAAAATGTACGTAAATGCAACTATTTATTTTTCACGCACTGGAAAATTAAAACATTTTGTTCATCAAGTCTTATCGCTTTCACTTATTCACAGCTCTTCTATCAAAATGTGATTCTTAATCAAATAGGTTGTGACCTATAGTGTAATTTAATTTTCCTTTTTAGTTTCAGTACCAAAAAATTCGCGAATGGCTGTATATGAAAGTGTAATTGTTCCTACGCTGATGTACGACAGTGAAACCTGGATACTACAGAAGAGACATAGGATTCGTTTGTGTGCTGGATAGATGCAGTACTTACGTGGGGTTTGTTGCAAAACATACTCTGATCATGTGAGGAATGAAGGTGTATTGCAGTTGTATAGTGTGAGGCAAAATATTGCTAAAAAGGTGGATACTTATATTCTTAAGTGGTTTGGCCATGTTGAAAGAATGAGTGATGAGATTCTTACAAAGAAATGTTTTTCAGCCCAAGTGGCAGGAAAGGAAGGTAGAGAAAGGCCAAGGAAATAATAGGAGGACTAGATTCAGCAAGGCCTGCATGAGAAAAAGATAATCAGTATGAAGTACAGAATGTCTTGTGTGCGTCCTGTGATGGATGTTAGAGAAGCTCGAGCTACGTACCGAGATCGCTTTAAATGGTGACTTTTGATACAGAAACAGTAAGCTCTTTCTTTGAGGAGCTATCCTCTGAATAGCAGAGAACATCTTACTGATATTTTATGTATGTACGTATGAATCTACGTAAATTTTAGTTGGTTCTCCTAAGCATTTTCCAAACTTAACGTTTACATTTTCTCTCTCGACTGAATGTTTTATGGCAACTTCAGTGATGTCGTTGGTTTAATGACGTATGGGTAAAAATGAGATAAGGAGGTTAATTATGTAGTACCAGGGCTTTGCCCTCATTTGGTGTTCGAGGCTCTCGTTAGAATTCATTTAGAACTTATATGTAATTGATTTGAAAATAGATTTGCTATTATAACGTAAGTCTTTTTCGTGTACGAGATTGGTGTTATGCTATGTCTAAAACCATGATTAAGGAAATGTTAAACTAAATGAGAATACGATTCAATAGTTCCTAATTAAGCTTTTACGGCCAGACAAAACATGTACAGAAGTCAAACTTACAATAACCTTTTATTGGTCCAACAATATTTGAAGAACTCCACAATATGGCACCAGAAGTTATAAATTTCACATTTATCTGAACAGCGATCGAAAATCTCCACACACACGCATACACTGAGCAACTGCTGAATCGTCTTTTTTATCTATCGTTCTTATCACATTCATACGTCACTCACTCTGACCTCAATTGTGTTGCCAGCCTCATTCTTTGGGGAGAGACCATATCACGTTAAATTTGGAAAGCGTAAAGGGCCGCCCCGGTGGCGCAGTGGTCTAAGCGATGGCCTCTAATCATTCGTCCGAACAGGTCCGGGTTCGAATCCCGGTGAGGCATGGATGTTGTGTTTGTCTTACGGCACTGGCTCTCTCCCTTTCCCTGGAACCAGTGACCCTAAATTAGGGACGGGCGACTGCTTATAGCCCATTGAGTTGCTCACGACGGTCGTTAAACCTCTAATAAAAAAAGTGTAAAGGAGAACAAACTCAAATTTACATAGGAAAAAGAAAAAAAATGAAAGTTATTTTAGAATATACGTCACACTATGTGAGCGTAGACTAACTAGAAGTTCGTAATTTGATGTCAGTGTTTAATTATCAGTCTTGTTTGATCATCGAAGATTTAAGTTATTTTCAAACTAACGTGAATTGGAGATTATTCGCTATTTCGACATGTTGTGTTTTAGCTACTGAAGTGTTTAGCTATCGAAATGTTGGTTTTGAAACATGCCTGAGATGGAATGCAATATTAAAACTGTAAAAATAAGATATGGATTCCCTAGCCGTTAAAGCCATTAAGTGCCTAATTAGCTTTGTGTTTTCAATAAGGCTGCCCGAAGCATCACGTAAAAGCTGCGGAACGTTTAAATCAAAGCAGTATTCTAACTCATGTAATAATAATAAAATGTTCTACTGAGATTGACGTTTCTTCACATATAATAAACTAAGAAAATTACAAGGTGCAGTACCTATTCGTCGATTGACATAGGTCTGCAATAAAGACAAGCTCGTACGTTAGATAATCTCCACGTATGTCCACATTTACATTCGACGTTATCTATTTTGTTCTTCTGACTCACTGTCAGCGTTGCCAAAATGTACAAGCTGTTCGGAAGAGTAATGTGTCATCCAGAAAGAATATATTAACAAAAAAGTAAAGAAGTTTACATAAGGAAACAGTAACTATGAAGGAATCTTGTAGAGGTATGCGTCGCAACTACCATGGGCAACTCAAACAGCTGTAAACAGTCGCCCGTCCTTAATTTAGAGGTGCTGGTTCGTAAAAGGGCAGAGTTAGCGCCATGAGACAAGCGCACTACCCATGTCTTTTCGAGACTGGAACTTGAGCCCATCCATTGCCTTCAAGAAGAGCAGGTCATGACACTAAATTATGTGACGTCACACTTTCCCTCATGTACAGTCATATTTATATAAAATTTCGTTTTCAATTTAAATAGTAGTTATTGTGAAATTTTCTAATATTGCTCATTTATGATTTTCATTGAATTAAAACAGATTAGAAGGGATAGTTATGTTAATTTATCTTTCTAATGTCTTCTGATGCGAAATAAACAATGACGAAATTTTGTATGATATAAGTGGACCTGACGAAAGTGTGACGTCACTTAATTAAGTATCGTGCCTTTCTCTTCTCAAAGGCACGGCTCACCCCAGACGAATTGTGAGAGGCCAGCACTTATGTCCACTCTGCCACCGAGGGGGATATTCAGCAGATTATTAAACTTCATATTTTAATTTTGATCTTATCCACACGGTGGTTGTGAAATTACTTTTGTAAAACAATGCGTCTTTTACGTATAATGAATAAAGTCCTCCGCTGGACGTGTAGTGCAGGGAAGCTTACGTTAACTCACGTTAGGGTTATTGGAAGGTTACTTGACGTAGCTAAAGTGTACCTAATCTTCAAAGTGCTAGAGTTTGTTTAGGTAAGACTCGCACGTGCAATAAATTCATTGAATATGGAACTTCTTTGTACTCAGCGTTCCTCATTATCTTGAATATCAGTACTATAACTTCGGTTTTAGTACATTAGTACCTTGAAGGCTCCTTATTACAGCGGTAAACACAATATACCCTGGACTTAATGGAGACACTTAATGAAAGAGACTTAACGGCCAGACAGAGGTCTGACAATAATATGAACTGAGAAAACGTACTCACTTTAAACCTTTTATTGGAGAGCTCCTGGTATTATCAAACACACACTCAACAAATCACACGACTACTGAATATCCGAACTTTCGTAAAATCGCATAACAATAATTAAGAAGAACCTATCACATAAAACGAAGCTTCCTTGGTATAGTTGAGCGCGCCTATATATACTGCATACCACCACGCCATGACTTACACTCGTTGCCACATATCATTCAGCGGGAGAAATAACATCTCGTTAAGTGAGAAGATAATTTGCATAGGAAAATAAAATAACAATAGATAGTAAAATCAAAAGGAAACTGAATCTAGAGTATACGTTACATACGGACAACTTATAAAATGTACTAAAGGTTACTCGAAAGCAACATTATTATCTACTTTAAAGAGCAAGTGTTAAATATATTTCGAATCATGAATGAAGCTACTCTTCCCCAAAGGAATGAGTAATGAATTAAGCGCAAATCGAAAAAAAAAAGAATGTGCTATGTAAAATATTACCTCTGATATAGGAGCAAGAATGCGTGGAACAAGGCTGAAATAAATATCAAAGTTACTGATCACCTCAAGTTGTGGAAATGCAGCTAGGCCGGTAATATATCTAGAGTCAAGAGGCTGAAAAGGAAAGCGAGTGCCACTAACTGGACATCGAAAGACGGATATCCAATGAACGGATGTTAATGATCCCTTTATTGGAAATCTCATCATGAATATAAAACGGATCAGTAAGAGGATAACAAATTTAAATCAAGATGGGAAGATAAATGTTTTGCAAGAAGCCGAATGAGAAGAAAAGCTGATGTTCATCAGAAATGAAGGGGATATCCCAAAGTATCGGCCCTTCAGAGGAGAGAAAATGGTTAAAGATGAGGAAAAGTCTTCGGTGATTGTCTTTTGAAACAAATATAGAGAAATCTTCGAAGAAGCGAATAGCTTTTTTCTTTGAGTTTAAAAGTTGCCGGAGTTTAATCGTCTTATTAATGCAGTTGAATTTGAATTAGATTTTGAGTAGCGCCATGAGGTTTTTCCGTATAGTTCTTTCGAACTGTAAAAAGAAGAACACAGCACTTATAAAGCATAAGTTTGAACCCTTAAATCCGACGTTCCAGAAATTAGCACACAAAGTGAAAATTTTTAAGACTTGTATATAATGGAAAAAGAAATTGGTTTACACAAATTAAAAGAAACGAAGCAAATGTATCACGTTATCAATGACTCCAAACGTTTTGCTCGAAAACAAGTAAATCGTTTTTTGCAATTTTAAAGAATCAGCGTCAGACATTTTCTTAGACATTAAGAAAAACATTAGCACCCAATAATTAAAAACCGAAAGCATTTACTATGGAGAAAATATCACTGAAGAACAACTAAGGAATGTTCGTTTCTTTTTTGCGTGAAATCAAATCAAATTCGCACTCTTGCGGCACTAAAAAGATGACAAAAAAGGAATTAATCACTTTTACTTTTGTATGTCAATTTGTACGTGCGTTAATCAATTAAAGCAGTGGATTTTCCTGGAAGGTATCAACGACTCCATGAGCATCAAAGATTTAGGGGAATCTCACCTTCTTAATTAGAGCCCCCGGTTCGTGGAACCAGTTTCTCAGAAACAAACAGAACGTCCAAGTGTTGCTCGGATTTCAAACAGGAAAGAGCAAATAGAGGAACTCAAGCCCTAAACCACTAGATTATTATCAAGAGCCAAACATTTTATCACACCGAAAAGAATTCTTCTGCTACCCGTTGTCGCTGAACATTGCTAGCAGACGGGAGGAATAGTCTTATTCAGGAGACTAAAAATTCCTTATAATGGGTCAAATACTTTTTCTCTAATGGGTTAAACAAATTAGTAGGTTTCTTCTTTCTTTTTTTTGGGGGGGGGGAGGGTTAAGACTACCAAGTACATCTAATGCTGGAGTGAATTTAACCTTAGGTTTACTCTCCTGTAACAATTTACGTATACCTCTTCCACAGAAAAGAGAGTACCAGAACCCTTAAAAATATTAGGACTAGGCATACGTTTCTTGCGTTTTATAGTCGAGTATCTACTTGTACTTATACAGATCAACTCCGGTTGGCATTGTTGATTCCAGTGTGGTCTGGCAATGCCCAGCTTTATAAATAACACCCACAAAACCTCATCTGTGAGCGTCTTGTTCTGCAAATTCACCTCCGAATACTTTTGGTTATTTAGTTTATGTGCACAATGACGTTTCGCTTCTGTTCGCTTCCTCTTCAATTCGCGGATCTACAGATGTTTATGCCATGAAATTAATAAGAGAAGTCAATAATAGTGACCAGGAAGAAAATCAGTCCTTGGAGGTGCAAGTGGTGTGAGTTGTGTGTTTTTGATCTTTGCGCAACGTGCCTTGCTTTGAAACACAGGTAATGATGTGATGTTCTTCCCTGCACTGAGGCATTGGAAAGTCACCAACCAATCTGAGCGCATCCGGACTTATTACTTCGCCGAAATGTATGAGACTTAGTAAATATATGTTTATTTATTACGAAACATCATGGAATTACAAATGAAACGTCATGCCGTTTCTCTGTAGCTCAAAAAAGTGCATAGTAGGGCGGTGCGAAAGAAACAAAACCTTTGATTCGCAAACGCCCTGGTGTTTACATTCATTGTGGTTGGTGGTCAGTATGCCACAGATTAAATCGTTTTTGATTCGGATAATATCTTCCGTCTGCGCTTTTACATCAAAATTTCGAATTTTTAGCCAAAAATCAAAATTTTTAACTAGAAGCATAAACGTCTCACTTTCGCAGGTTTTTCATTTACCGACCTCAGGTAAAAAAAAAACACTATAAAATGTTTCATCTCGTCATAGAAGACACCAAAATATCCTGATACCGTCGGACTTGCTCTTCGTCGTGGCAAGGATATTCCGCGCAGCATCTTGGCGGACTTCAGGGTGGTCATCATGGAGCATTGACACTAGCAGGCTTTCTGAATGGACAAAGTACCCATTATTCTGTAGAACGTTTTGAACGACAGTGGCTTCCTTCTTGGCGAGGTCTTGGTGGCGTTGCAGGTTGCTCACATGTTCCTGGGTGCATCGATCAGCGTGTGTCTGCATGTGATGGTAAACCACATTGAAGCGTAAACTTTCATAATGAAAGTGGCCAAGATCTTAAGATTTTGTGGTCTGCTGGTTCGAGTGTACAATCTCAAAATTCGATCGGGCATGATGCAGAGTTCCGGAACTCCTCTCCGCCAAGTCAGTGGGACATTCCTCAGATGATACTGCTTTACGTGTGTCATGAAGATATTTTTAATCTGCACTGAGATGTTTAACATCGACGTCTGGGATATAGGCCGGAATTGCTTTGAGTCTGATCACAGGGAGGTTTTCACAGTCTGTCAGGTTCTTGCCAACAGGACCTCGGAAAGGCTTCAGGGCCGGAGGTTTCCCCGTCTACGGCCACTACAAGATGACGCAGTGGAAGTTCGTTGCTGTGTAACTGACACACAAATCGATGAAGAGGTCTTCTTACTTTTTCTTCTAGATGCCGCATAACACCAGCCAGCATGTTTCTCAGTGTTCGTAGGTGCTCCGTCGCACCCAAGACAGGAACGTTTAGTCACCTCTGTGTCCCTTTCTTTGGTTAAATATGTCCAGATGGCCTTTGTCTCATCTTCCAACCTACCCGAAACAGGTGTCACGTGTCCCAGGTTGGTAGAGCTTGGCTCCTGAACTAGAGAAATATGTTCTTCTGTTCTCATGTTTGGATACTGCTTTCTAGATTCTGATCTTTCCTGGTACAGTGTGGAGTCTTTGCGACCACCAAAATAAAAGGCTTTCAGTTTTAGTCCAGGTGTGCCCTCATTACTCTGTGCTGAAGTCCTATTGAAACGTTTGTCCCGCCTGACCTTGAATCTGTCAACAACAGCGACTTTTTCACCCTCTACCTCAGTATCGTGGCCATAGGCTGTAACAAGGGCGGCTGCAGCTCGTTCTGAAACGCCATATCTGTCACATTTTGCTGCAAAAAAATTGAGTTTTCATAATCATGTTGTTCTTGTAGGCTTACGTGAAACTGGACATACTTTGAATTCTGGGTCATCATCTAGTTCGTGGTTTTCAATTTCAGACTCTCCGGATGTCACCATGTCGTTCACATTCACTTCAGAATCACAGGTAAGTTCTATGTTACATTTCGTTCTGACGTTCTCATCTTCTTTAGATTTTCTTGCATATCTTTTTTGCAGGGTAGCTGTTGTGGCCTTATCCAGTGACCCAATTCCTTCCATTCCTCTTCTCTCCAGCTTAGCGGCTGGGTGGAGGAGGGGGAACGAATGGGGTGTTTTGCGAGAACAGACTGCGTCGTATTACAATCAAATAATCCGCAGATTGGATCTGCACAATGCTAAGAATGCAGCATGTGCCTGTCTGAAACACTCCCCGAATCAGACATATAATAAATTGACTGGCTTCCCAACAAAATGAACGTTACGCTCCTGAGCACAGGAGTCTTCTATGACGAGATGAAACATTTTTATAGTCTTATTTTACATACCTGAGGTCTGTAAATGAAATTCCTGCGAAAGTGAGACGTATTTGCTTCTAGTTAAATTTTCGATTTTTGGCTTAAAATTCGAAACTGATGTAAAAGCGCAGAAGGAAGATATTCTCCGAATCAAAAACGATTTAAGCTGTGACATATTGACCACTAACCACAATTTGTAAACACTAGGGCCTATGAGAATCAGAAATGTTCTTTTTTCGCACCGCCCAAGTGCACAACCTTAGTGACGGTAATCTTTTCCTCTAAGCTGCTATTCAGAAAATTTCAGTTTTGACGCTTGATATCTGTCGACATTGCTACAGACAAACGCACACTACACCGTGACTCAAGTTTGGTAACTGTTGGATGATATAGGCACCCATGCGATGCAACTTTAACCGACAACTACACTGCTGACCACACAAAATGCAACACCAAGAAGGAATCATGCGATTGACCTGAAATTCGCAGAATGCGTCTCCCGCGAGAGGACATGCAAATGATTAGCATTGCAGGGCATATGCAAATCATGTGCACCCGGCATGCCACTGAGAAGCACTATAAGAACGGCGCACAGAAGGTGAGGTGTAAGTAGTGGAAGTGTGTTGTGCTGCCGGACCTGTGCGTGGGAAGCTTTCTGATGCCTCGTCGCAAAATACTGCAGCCATTCCAGCACGTTGCGGAGTTCGACAGAGGACGAATAGTGTATTATCGCGACAGCGCTTTATCGTACCGAGACATCGGCGCCCGTGTGGGGGCGACATCCAGCCAAAGTGAGGCGAGTATGGATTCGGTGGGTGCAGGCGGGACGGACGGGCCAACGTGATCGATTGCCGCAGCCGCGGAACACCACCGAACGAGAGGACCTGCATGTTGTGCGGCGGGCATTGACGATCACAACGTTAGCGCAGGAATTAGGGTGTGTTGCGCAACAACCTGTGTCAGCACGTACCGTTCGACGTCGTCTGCATGAGCGGGGACTTGTCGCACGGTGCCCATTGTTCAGATTACCATTGACGTTACACCACCGGCGAGTGCGGCGGCAGTGGGCCGTTGAACGCCGCACCTGGACTACGGAATGGTACGACATTGTCTTCTCCGACGAATCACGCTTCTGCCTGCAATACCACGATGGCCGGATCCGCGTGTGGCGGCACCGCGGCGAGAGGCTGTATGGCGCCTGCATTATGCATCGCCATACCGATCCGTCACCTGGCGTTATGGTTTGAGGCGCAATTGGATATGACACCCGCACTCCTCTATTACGCATCGCCGGTACATTCAACAGCCACATTCAACAGCCACCGCTACATCTCCGACGTTTTGGAGCCTGTAGTTCTCCCTTACCTGCAGGACCAGCCAGCGGCTACATTCAACAGGAAAATGCGCGCACGCACGTGGCACGCATCGTGCAACAATTCTTTACGGCCCACCAGGTGTCACTGCTGACTTCGCCCGTCTGTTCTCCCGATATGTCGCCCATCGAACACGTCTGGTCGCTGATCGGCAACCGAGTGGCCCGGCTAGCACCACCCGCGGCAAAGCCTGATGAACTGTGGCAACGTATGGAAGCAGCCTGGACCGACATACCCCAAGCCCACATCTAAAGCCTCTTTCGTTTGATGCCGCGGCGTGTAGCGGTCGTTATTTCCAGCCATGGGGGCCACACGAACTATTGATGTCTGCGTGTTCCGCAAGGAGCACGGGCCTGTAAGCTCAATCGTTTCATCTTTGTATCTGTTGTTATGGGTCCAGTAAATCTGGCTTTGCTATGTTGTGTCCTTCTTGGTGTTGCATTTTGGGTGGCCAGCAGTGTATATTGCGTTGCCGAAGACAACCTGGTACTTAAATCATTTTACATGGAAATGTACACTCAAAGGACAACGCGTTAGCGTTACATACCTAATAGTATGTTGAAAGGTTTTCCATTGGAAATATAGGAAGCAAAATTACTTGACTTCCACTTTAATAGTGTGGGATAAGGGCGATGGAATGGATCCCGATCCTATGTCCTGACCTTTGACTCCATTTGTCCCATTTTCAATAGGGTTCGTCCCCAGGTGGTCCCCTACCACATACTGAAATTTTATCGAAATCGAACCATTTTTACGCACGTTAAGACGCATAAGGGCAATGGAATGCATCCCGCTCCTATGTCCTGACCTTTGACACCACTTCATCCATTTTCAATAGGCTTTGTGCCCAGGTTGTCCCCTACCACATACTAAAATTTCATTGAAATCGAACCATATTTACGCAAGTTATGACGCATAAGGGCAATTGAATGGATCCCGCCCTTATGGCGTGACCTTTGACCCCACTTCCTCCATTTTCAATAGGCTTCGTTCCCTGGTAGTCTCCTAACACGTATTAAAATTTCATTGAAATCGTACCATTTTTACGTGAGTTATCGTGCCGACAGGCGGACGGACGGGAAAAGCTGGAGCATATACGCTTCTTCAACCTAAGGTTGGAAAGCGTAAAAAAAGAACTAAAAATCGGTCCCCAACGAAGATGTCGAATTTCTATCATACATGTGTAATAGACTAAATTTCAGCGAAAAAAAGAAAGAAAATCAAATTCGTCATTTCTCTAAATACCTACCAATATGAAATTTCTCAGTTTCAAGTAAAAAATACATGCTGGTATAGTATACTAATACAACAACATAACCATCTACTTAGACTTTATAAAATGATTTTATAGAATTAAAAATTTAGAATAATCAAACGAATTACTTACTTTCATATTATCTTGAATCACAAAAAAAGGATAAAATATTAAATCAACTAACTAGCTAACTCTAGTACGACAGTATCACCAAAGAATATCCCAGTAGCACGTGGAAATACGACTACAAAAGGGATTCGGTGAAAGGGCATAATTGCGAATGCGCATCCACGCCGTTGCCAAAACAAAAGTCTTAAATATCGTTGAATGTAACATCAAAGTAGGAATTGTGTACAATGAAAACTATAAAACAGTAGTATGGATGAATTCTATTTTTAACGTAACCGTAATGTACAAAGAGTTATGCTCCAAAATAGATGTTGCTGAAACGTAATTGTAAGATATCTCTGAAAGTGTAACGAAAGTGAGAGATTGTAACATTATTGATACATATCCGAAACATTTTGTGCTGTATGGGATATGTCCAACTAGAAGGCCACTAAACCGACCTGGAACGTCAGAGTCATGGCCATATGCTGGTGGAGACTCACTCACATCCTCCCCTCCGGTCAGCTCGGTACAGCCGACAATAGGATTCTTCTGACCACATAAAGCAACGCCACTCTTCAGAGGTCGAATTTTGATGTTCCTTTCACTAAACGAGGCGTAATGTCATATCACGGGCATGTCAACAGTGGCATATGATAAGGACGTCTACTCCTGTAGCCCCCAGGGTATACAGCGTACGTCATATCGTTTCCTCGCGAACGCTGCTTCGGCCTCCGATACTTAACCTAGGTGTGATTTGCGCCGTCCTTGCCGAACGGTCTGTGTGTATGAGCCTGGAGTCAGTGGCGTAACTAGCACAACTTGCCCCCCCCCTTCCGCAAGATTTACTTCAGCACCCCTAAGCACAGTAATTTTTTTAATTCGAACAGGAGGGAAGATGCATTTTTCGCGGTGTGTGTGTGTGGTGTTTTGGGAGTGGGAGAGATTGTGGGGTTAGGAAGTCAGGGAGAGTGTCTGCAAAAGTAATGGTGGTAGCTAGAACCCTGTTTTTTTAACATTCTAAGTAATAGATTTGAAAATACGTGTTATTACTTTGTCCAAAACCAAAATAAATCACTAGAAGAAATCACCCTCTTACACATTGCAGACCTGCGGCTGCTGTGAAAAGATGTTGACGCCTGTCGTGCACCTAATCATAGGTAACTGATTGTTTTCCCACATCCTCCACGGAGAGTCCCACTATGTACTCGCGGTTTTCCTCAGCAGCGCCGAGAGAGGGCGATTGGAGAGCGATCGTGTTATTTACAACCCATTGCAGAGCAATCGTATCACAACCCGAAGTCAAAAAGCCTAACACTTTCAATCTGTAGAACATTCAGTGTTTTAAAAGTGAAAAGGTATTTCTTTAGGCAAAGCTAAATATATCTAAGAGCAAAATATGAATCTTTGGGTTAATTGTTTTGCATGTTCGAATTTTTTCATAAAAGTATAACTGGTAGCTGCAGTACGCCTTCTTCGTTACCTGAGCCCCCCCAGCTGCGGGAGGTAGTTACGCCACTGCCCGGAGTGTCTACGTCGACGCCGGTCATCAGTGTCATGTAGTCGGCCACCACTTGCGCTCTGGGTGCTGGTACGTCTGTCGATGTTTTACTAGAGATACACCGCTGATGCAGTTGCCCTCGGGAACCCTAGAATTCTTACTACTTGGGTAAGAGATAACTGTCTTGCGCCGAAAATGTATGCACGATCAAAAAGATTTGATTGATTGATTGGTTGTTTAACGACCACCGTGAGCAACTCAATGGGCTATAAGCAGTCGCCCGTCCCTAATTTAGGGTCACTGGTTCCAGGGAAAGGAGAGAGCCAGTGCCGTAAGACAAACACAACATCCATGCCTGACCGGGATTCGAACCCGGACCCCTTCCGGACGAATGATCAGAGGCCAGCGCCTTAGACCACTGCGCCACCGGGGCGGCATCAAAAAAATCACCACGTGTTCCTATGTTCGTCGATTGCGATACATTGTTTGGAAGATCTCTTGTCCGCGTACTTATCGCCTGAGTTCGGTTTGCGTCTGTTTCACTATGAGCGGGGAGGCCCATTTCCACTGCCAATCACTCCTAGCCCGAATGTCTTGCCTGCTGAGTGTATGATGTCTATGTATCACTCTTTGGACCTATTAAGGAAAAATCTATTATGGCTATTTAAAAGTAAATTTTTATTTAAGGGTTTTATGAAATATTACGATAAAGCAGTACATTTCATTTTTTCTTGAAGATAACTGAGTGGCACAGTGGTCTAACCGCCGGCTACTGACCATTTGTCCGAGACTGGTTCGGGTTCGAATCCCGCTGAGGCGTGGATGTCGTTTTTGTCTTACGGCTTCGGTTCTCACCCTTCCCCGGAACCAGTTACCCTAAATTAAGGACGGGCGACTGCTTATAGAGCCCATTGAGTTGCCCACGGTGGTCGTTAAACACGAAATCAAAAAAACAAAAAAAAGTTTAACTGAACGCCATTGTCCGTTAAAAATGATCTCAAGTTCAAAAGCATTCTGTTTCGTCCAAAAATCACGATGAAAAAAATATGCTATTTGTTACAATTTATCCTATAGCAGAAATAAAACTATGACAAACTCATTCAGAAACATAGGTTCCAACAGAAAATAGAATGGCAAATTCACCCACATTAATAATAGAAAAAAAAAATTGTCGCGCGATTAGAGTTCTACCTTATATGTGACCTTTCGTTACGGGTCTTTCTGGTCAAGGATAGCACAAGCGGCTCCCGATGAAGCCGAAGCTGGTTTGAAACCGAGCGAAGGCATGTGAAACAAATTCACTTCGTGCGGCAGGAAAGAAGAATCTCTGTACGTCCGGAAAAACCCAAAGCGGACTTTCCTGAAAATAATGGAACTTCTGAGTACGGAAAACCTGTCGAAGTCACAAGAAACGGAATATTTTAGAAACGGAAATATCGTTAAGAGATGGACACCTACCAGCAACTTATCTGCAAGCTATTTTCAGGGAATTATGGCGAATTCATACCAATTATTTTTTACGGTGTACCGTAACAAAATTTCAGGAAAGTATTCGAAAGGCGACATAAATAAATTGATTGACGCAGTTCGGTTTAATTTTTTAACGCTCGCTATATTTGAAATTCGTCAGCAAGCGAGCGGTTGTTCAAATTAGCATGTTAAACCAAAGACTCGATTAATTTAATGACTGATATTTCTGGAAAATGAAATCGCTAAAAGCAAAGATATTTATAATTAGCGGCTTTGACCTTCGGGAACAGTTGGGAATATTACAGAAATAAATCCTGCAGGAACATTTACTGTAGATATAACTAATTTCCGTGGCTCCATGCTACGCGACGCGATAAATTGCAATGAAGTGATATTTATGAAAGAAACTGCTTAGAAACTTGATAAACATAATTCAGTTAGAATAGTTTTGTTCTTCTGTAATGCGAACAATAAGCCATTGCCATTTGCTTTAAGCTCCAGTTATACGAATCTCTTTTGAAACCACATTATTTTGATGTATCGTAAACTAACACTAATCAGCAGTAAACTCACAGCAATGGTTTTCGAATTTCGCTGGGTTTTTGTTTTTATATGCACTAAGCATAAAACTTCTACTTCATTGTGCAGAAACTTGCAGGTTTGCTAAAATGAAGATAAGAAAACAACTCGCATTTATCAGACCAGGTTTTTAATAAACAATATAAGCAAGAAATTAGCAGTATGCATAATAATTCGCGTGGCAATTCGCTTTTAAATTTTTGTGCCAGGAATTTCTTCACGGGATATAAGAAGGGCAATCGTTTTATCTCTGTAGACAGAAAAATACCAGAAATATTAGGATGCTCATTTTTTTGGCAATTCTTTCCTAAACTACTGCGAAAAGAAATAAGAGGAAAGCATCAGAGTGTTTTTTACGAAGTATATCGAACAAAGCTTAATAGGAAAGCTCGATCAGAGAAACTCAAAAGAAAGACACCAGAAAATTCATAATTCAGATGTTTCTTAATAAGGGAGCAGACGCTGATCTATCTTTATGAGGAAATATATCACGCATCATTTCTACGGTGTCACTTAACTGATTCCTACCAAAGAACACTGGAAAATAAGAAAAAGGCTTTCCCTCTAAGCGTCTGTTCATTATTGCCGCAAAATCTAAGTTAATCAGCTTTCTAAAATACGAAGCCCCTAGCGTTATTATCTGTGTTCTAGAAAAAAAAAAAAAAAAAGCTAAGAGAACGCCACTTCTTGCGTGCTGTGACTGTCAGCCAAAGAATTTAAGGGAGAGATTGGTGAAAATTATACAAATTTATCGGAAAGGACAATTTTTAAAGCATATGCGAAAGAAAAAAAAAACAGTTTTCACCCATAATGAATGGAGAAATTATGAAGTTCGGCTACTGTCTTTCATAAATTTTTTTGAGTTCTGCATATAATCCCAGATGCGAGGTAGATTTAAACTTACGTTTTTTAAAAACAATTGAGTCCAACAATAATGCTTCATGAGGTAAATGTAACCCCCTTACGTTCTGCAGTGGCATATATCTTATCTCACACCATGACCTCACGAGGACTGCTCGTAAAATGCATATTTTTTTTCCGGGTTTAATTACTCCTATTAGCATCTAGGGATGTAAAACGTCACCCGTCCCTTATTTAGGGCTACTGGTTCAACGAACAGACGTAACCAGCTGACAGCATAAACACACTCCCACCCTTGTCCAGGACGTAACTCTGGTAATTTAGGATAATCTCTCCTCAACCTCCGACACGGAAATCTGCATAATAAATTTCAGTTCACATGCAAGGAAATTCCGATGTTCAAACTTAAAATCATTTTAAAATTTAGTTGTATTTTACAGAACTATAAATTTTTAAGACGTGGGTTATTTCTTAGAAACATAGAAATAATTAGATTTGCGAAACAAGAATATGTTGAAGTTGTGCGTTTATCATATAATTGTTAAGATTTCAGTACTTTCCTTACATTTTAGATATATCCAAATTATACTATGAAAATATGTAATTTTTCAATAGCCAAATCATTTGATGACATAAAACCCGACACTGCTTCTACAAAAATTTAGACGTAAACAGCATGTGTTTTAACTTGAAGTTCCATGATTATTAATGGATAATAATCATGGAACTTTAAGTACACACCAAATTTTCGGGTGTAATAAGCACGTCTTTTGAATCCGTTCTGAAGCAAATTAAATTTATTAAAGCTATTCAAAGTCAATGGAACCGGTATGGAAAACAATAGTATCTGACGGAAGACAGAAGTTTTTCAATCGAGTTTTTAATTCCTCAGATATTGCTGTAAACGGAATCGTGAGCTTACACCCTCTGGTTGCAGACTTGTGTGTTCAGAAAAACATGAATTTATATGAGAAACATTTTGCACCAGAAACGCTCTCCAACACCGGAATATTTTTTCAAATCGGACTCCTAGAAACAGAGATATCGCCAAAAATATGATGTGACTTTACGTCCCCTGGTGAAAAAACCATGCAATATTTTAGGAAGAAAGTATTCTCAAAAGGTTTTTCTATATAAGCGGTATCGGTCCAAAAAAAAAAAAAAAAAAATTAGTCGAGTTTTCAGGAGCCCAGATTTTGCTACAAATACATCGCAAGCAGAAATTAACACTTATACCCCCCGGTGGCCAAACCATTCTTTACCAAACATTAGAAATTATGTGAAAAATATTTTCCATCACGTCTTGTATGCGATACAGGAACAATTTTTCAAAACGGAGTTTTAGAAGCAGAAATAACGCAAGAAAACGCAATTTACCTTTGTGCTCCCTAGCGGGAAGTCTATGATTTACTTGAAAATTGTGAATTTATAGGAAAAACATTTCGCATCGGAAACACTATCCAACAAAGAAGGAAGTTTTCAAATCAGAATCCTGGAAGTAGAGATATTGGCAAAAATAAGATATATATCGCCCCGTGGCGTAGAAACCATGCATTATTTTAAGAAGAAAATGTTTCTAAAAGATTTGTCGACATGAGTTGTATCAGTCTGCAAACTAGGTTTTTTTCAATTTAGAATTTAAAAGCTCATATTTTGCTGCAAATAAATCAGAATCGGAAATTTTGATTTACGCCACCTGGTGGCTCAACCATTTTTTTCAAAAATTAGAAATTATGGGCAAACGATTTCCTATCATGAGCTGTATCCGGTGCAGAAAGAATTTTTCAAATCGGAGATTTAGAAGCAGAGATATAGGGGAAACGCAATTTACCCCTACGCCCCCTAGCGAAAAGTCTATGAATTATTTGAAAATTTTTGAAATTATATGAAAAACATGTCACTCTGAAAACACTATCCAACAAAGAAGGATTTTTTCAAATCGGACTCTAGAAGTGGAGATATTGACAGAAATAAGATATACATCTACTCGCACTGGCCGAGAAACTGTGGAATATTTTAAGAAGAAAATATTCCGAAAAGGTTTATTGATGTGAGTGGCATCAGTCCACGAAGGAATTTTTTCAATTGATATTTTAGAAGCTCAGATTTTATGGCAAATACGTCAGAAGCAAATATTAACACTTACGCCCCATGGTGGCCAAAGTATTATTTACCAAAAATTTGAAATTGTATGCAAAAGATTTTCTATCAGGAGGTGTATCCGCTGAAGAAAAAAAAATCAAATCTGAGTTTTCGAAGAAGAGTTATAAGGGAAAATATAATTTACTTTTACACCCCTTAGCGGAAAACCTATGTGTAATTTAAAAAGTCACTATATCTAAAATACTCTTCGACATAAATGGAATCGAAAGATAAAATATTTTTTTCAATCGGATATTTAGAAGCAAATATGTGGAATAAAACGTATTGTTGAATTCACCATCATCTGCATTTATGCCCTCTAGTGGCGAAAATGTACATCGTAAAAAAACGAAATGAAGGATCATCATTTGCATATTTCAAGCTTCCCAATGCAAAAAGAATTTTTCAAATTGAACTAATAGTTGCAGACATATCGTCGGTAGAGACGGACGGACGGACGGACGGACAATCCGGTAACATAAGCACGGGTTTTTTTACAAAAGACGTGCTAAAAAGTGTTGTTAAGAATTTTTAGCTTCATCAAGGTATAAAACAAAATTTGCTTTCAAAGTTTGTGCAAATGAACGTTCACACTGTATGCGAAAGAAATTTACCGCTGTTTGAAAATTTACCTGAGAGTAAACTTAGATTTTAAATTATTTTTAAAAAAGCTGGAAAGACTAGATAAATTGCAATTTATTAGTGGCACCTCATACAGAAATTTATTTATGCAGAAATAGCGCATATCTTGGTCACCGAGTTTATATTACGTGGAGATATCCCTTCTATCCACGCAGTACTGACGGCCATAAGTCACTGCCTATGCTGCAGGTGACGTCACATCCAGGTAAGGAACTGCTTTGAAGCAACTGAAACCAATGGTTGGTTGGTTGGTTATTAGATCTTATTTTCGCAAGGGCCATGTTTGGCCAAAGAGCGCCAGACACAAGACAAACAGACAAAATTAAAAAACGGGGCATAAATCGCAAAATCTGGCTGACCAAGTAAAACCGAACCATGAGTACGAAGGAAGGGCCAGAAAAGACAATGAAACAAACAGTATGAAAAACATGGTACAATGGTGTGAAACAAGCCGATTAAGTAAAACTGAGGAATGAGAATGATAAAACACATTACGAAATCGAACACAACTACACATAGGACGAGTCACTCTCCTCCCCCATACACTCCAATGTAATGCTGGCCGAGGGCGAGGACAAACTGTCACTATCCTCCCCCTCATGTTCCTCTGCAATGTTAGTTGAGGCTGGGGACGAACTGTCACTCTCCTCCCCCCGATGTTCCTCTATAATGTTGGTTGAGGGTGGGGACCTCGCTGAGTCCGAGACAGTTGCAATGTTGGTCAGGGGGACCGCGACAGTTGGATGGACACTGCACACCTTTGCGGATTGAGGGCCGGGTCTCCAGCACGTGCAGGCTGTCTGCTGGGAACCGGAAGAGTCGGTCGTCTTCAAAAGAGAAGGCGCAGACTCAGCTGGTCGAATAAGCTGGAGCTCGGTGAAAACCACCTGTGTCGCTTGTTCAGCTGTAGATCGCTTGGTAAGTGCGGCGAGAGCTACAGGGCGCGGAACAAAGGGCTGCACGGGTTGTGGCAGAGACTGAACCACTGCGGCAAAAGTACGCTGTCGGTTGGTGGGTATACCCAACTTGGCCTTGGCAGCAGGGTACGAGAGGCCCTCCAGGGTCTTGAGGCGCTGGATCGCCATCTCGTCCTTCCATTTCATACAGTTGCGGGAGTAAGCTGCATGGGCCTCACCGCAGTTAACACAGCAGGCCGCAGAAGTGCAACCATCCCCGTCATGTTCACTGGAGCCACAATTTGCGCAACGAGCGGAACTCTTACAGAAACGTTGGGAATGCCCGTACCTCTGGCACCTGAAACAGCGCAGAGGACTGGGAATGTACGGGCGAACTCCACAGACCAAGTAGCCAGCCTTGATTTCGGTCGGAACTTTCGGGGAGTTAAAAGTCAAGATTACATTTTTAGACTTAATCAAGGAACCATCGCGCAGGAACATCATACGACGTGCAGCAATAACACCTTGATCAGCAAGTTCAGTCACCAATTCGTCTTCACTGCATGGCAAGAGATCAAACTCCGAAATAACACCCCGAGAGGTGTTAAGAAACGGGTGAGGTGTCACTTTTACAGGAATGCCTTGAAGACTAGTGAGGTGCAGAAAAGTGTTACTCTGAGGAACACTGCAAGTTTGGACAAGCAGGTCCCCAGAACGAAGCTTCCTCACAGACTTCAAGGGGCCAACCGCAGCGTCCAAAGCTTTAGAAATGAAAAAGGGAGATCTGGTGGACAGTCTCTCATGCGGATCGATGGATTCTACAAGTAAGTGTGTAGCATGCGTAGTCACAGCAATCGAGGGGAGACGACGCTTCGGAGCGACTGGCACAGCTGCCGAAGAAGAGGCTCCACATTCTTGGTCCAGGTCAAGGTCTAAAGACCGTTTAAGGGTATGAGACTTGGTAGGTTGAGAAGACGAAGGAGAGTCGTTGTCAACTATCATTTTCTCAGGTGACTTAAATTTGGAGTTTTTGTTCTTGTTTTTACCCATGGAAAAAAGGAGGAAGATTCGTCTGCAGACTACTCCACCTACCACCGAGCCCTACAAGAGAGAACTGGAGGTCTGCAAGCCAAGAAAATGACGCTGGACACAGTTCTGGAGCTTATACGTTGCAGATATAGTCCGTTGGCTGTGATCACACGCACTCGGCGGACACTTCGGCCTCCGGGTACCGTCATGCCAACGCCTTTGGCATGATCCCACAGCCCCCGGGCTTACCCTGCCGTGCTATACGACAAAAAAGCCGCTAAAGCCCTGTACACAACTTGGCACAAGACTTCTGACTAGAGGTGGGTTAGTCTCTAGCCTCCCGTTTACAGCGAAGCCGGGGTCGAAGAGGAGTGTTGGTACACAGGAGGCACTTATCCGGTCTCCTGCGACCTCAGCCGCCAGACATCCCATTTCCGCCTCACGGGTCTCCGCACGCGGCAAACATGCAGGTAGGTCTAGCACCGAAACCAGCTAAAAGGAAAAAAAGAAATCCAAAGAAGACAAATCCTGGCAGGGAACCTAAACGGAATCTCAGCAACCTACGAACTGAGCGGTTAATATAAATCAGTTAGTGGTGGAGGGTAACAAAACCACAAGACCGGGTTGTTAGTACATAGCATAGTAGCGATTAGGTAGAATACAACACGGGCAACTAGCCAGTGGAGAAAATAAATAAAAACGAAAAAGCGAGACACAAGACCAGCTCGGGATCGTGGGGCCGCGACTCCCCAACAGCTGGATGAACAGCCGTCCCTGCAAACTTCAACAGCACCGAAACAAAAAACAAGCGGTGGCATGACTTCAGATGTTGACCAGTCACAAGGTCAGCTCGGGCCGTGGGGGCGCCGCTCCCCAAATAACTGGAAAACCAGTTATCCCCGTGCGGGGTGAAACCAATGGAACAAAAGCTTCGTGGTGTATAGATAAATAAAATGAGGGATTTTATAATTTTTGTCAATTCTACAAGCCTACTCTTTTATTAAATGTACAATTTAGTTTGTTTTGCCTGTATACGACGCCACGCCAAAAATTACTTGTGACTTATGAAGCACAGCTAATCTTTGGCGTAGCGGCATAGGTCACAGCCGGTGGTGTCTCCACCTAATATAAGCTCGTTCATTCCGGTAGTATTGTTGTAATTTACTAAATTAAGAACCGAAAGCAAAGTGCATTAAACGCTCTGTTAAAATTTATGGACGCGTTTTACTCTGTTTCTGGAATACTAAATTTGAAACATCGCTATGACGCGGAATCATGGCAGTGTAGCAACTGGGTAGCGTTGCTATGGGACAGTGATATCATGACGTGGCTACAGCAGATGTTGGATATGCATAACCTAGTCATCAACTTACCTTGCTGAAGCTGAGAGGCATAGGAACGTTTTGTCTGTTTGGGGTTTTAACGGCGGCCATGAGCAACTCTTAGGACCATAAGAAGTATATCGTTCCTAATTTAGGGTCCTGGTTTCAGGGAAGGGGTAGAGCCAGAGAGGGTGGATAAACATACCATTCATGTTTCATCTGGTATCAAACTCGGACAAAGTTGGGACGAACAGCCAGAACCTAGCGCCTCTGATCCCGCAGTTACTAGATTGGACCTTGAAAATATACGGTATTGTTAATGTTCTTTTTTATTAGGTATGACGAAGTAAATTTCTCCATCATTTTTATGCCAGGGGTGATTCGAACTCAGAGCTCTCGGCTCCGGAGCTACGAGTGCTATCCACTATACTACACTGGCATGTGCTCTCACTGCTATCTGCCTTTATCTCATGAGCGTCCTGCGGGGAAGGCCCGTAACATAGGTTTTGTGTTCGGTCACATTCGGTTTCTGAGCTGCAATAGCAGTGCATGTTTTAGTTCTCGGTGTCCCAGAAGATTCATTCTTAAATACACTGCTGGCCATTAAAAGTGCAACACCACGAAAGACAGGAGATATCAAAGTCACATTTATTGTACAGAAAGCACATGAGACAAGGAAGTTAACAGCATGGTGAGGCAAGGAGAACACATAACAATCCCTTTCCTGTGTAACAACCATGAGCGGCAATTACAGCTGCTAGACGGCGCGACATCGAGAAGAAGAAGCGTTGGATGTGTATGTCTGGGGAATGCTCGCCCACGCAGCTTCGACACGAGGCCGCAGCTACTCCATTGTAGCCGGGGTGATCGCTGTGGTGCCAGTCGTTCGGCGATCATGGACTACACGTGTTCAATAGGCGATGTATCCGGGGGCCATGCGGGCCACGAAAGACGTGGTACATGGTGGCGATCCAGGAAGTCTTGGACGCTGCGGGTCACATAAGGTCGCACATTATTCTGTTGGTAGATGACACCAGACAGTTCCTGAAGATATGGTACAACAACAGGCTCCAGCATCTCAGTGATGTAACGATGGCTGTTCAACGTACCGGTAATGCGGACGAGGCGCGTGCGGGAGTAGAATCCAGTGACATCCCATACCATAATGCCGGGTGCCGGACCGGTATGATGCAGCATAATGCAGGATTCATTCAGCCAGTCGCCGTGGTACCTCTAGACACAGATTCGTCCATCATGGTGCGACAAACTAAAGCAGGATTCATCGGAAAACACTATGCCTTCCCATTCGCTCCTCCATGCGCGACGTTCTTGCACCATTGCAGTCACAGACTCCGGTGCTATACAGTCAAAAGTAGCCGAAGCAATAGACCTTGTGCGGCAGTGCGCCGCTGCTGCAGGCGACGTCGATCGGTCCGTGCGGAGACTGGGTGTTGTGCCACATAACAGAACTCTTGTGCTGCGGTTGTCGATGCGGCTGTTTGATCCGTCAGAGCCATACGTATGAGATGTCGGCCCTCTCGTTCGATGGTGCGACGGGGCCGTGGGGATCCCGCACGTTGATATGTTCGTTCTTCCGTTAGCCACTAACGCCCTATTTTCGCCACTGGGGCCGCATGACCAGCTCCTTGTTCAACCCACTTATACGACTTCCAGTGGACGTTACTGTCCCACATGATTTCCATATATGCTGCCCAGTTAATCATATACTTGTGCGCCCGTGTTCTGCCCTCCTGCCAACTTTCGAGCCCCTGAGATATGACCTTCTTGTTGTTGTTCGTTTAATGATCAGCAGTGTATTTTCCTCCTTTTCATAAAATTGGAAAGTCATTTTGTTACATTTAAGAAATGTATCTTCATTGGCAAAAATCTTACTTATTGCCTAGCAGCTTAATATCAGATATCGTAGCAAACAAATGCGTGAAATCTATACATTACAGAATAAAATAAGTGAAAAACCTTTGCTGAAGTTTTTTTCATTATATTTCACATCTTTTTAAGAGTTACTTTGTGTGTAGGTTACTATATTTTTCCAAATATCTCTGGGGTTTCAGCGTTAAATAAAAAAAACCCCTTTAAGTGAAAGATATTACGAGGGTGGACTGAAAAGGTTTACCTCTAAACCAATATGCGGGATAAAACTAGAGAAATCCAGATAAAACCAGTTTGGGCTGCCACGTGAGTCCACTCCTACACCGTATTAGAAACAGGTACCTCAGGATCTCACAGTTCCTGTGCAGTGTGGGACACAAATTAGGGATATTTAAGACATGCAATTTAAACATCGAACCGTCACTGGGTTCCTCACTGCAGAAAAAGTTACTCTTATTGACATTGATCGAATACTGAAAGCAGTTTATTGGGATCAGTGCATTGATAGGAATTTTGTGAATCCGAATGTAAGTGTAAAAATCTGGACAAAGCAAATCTGAGTGACAAACCGAGGTCAAGGTGGCTTGTGACTGCAACTGAGCAGTTTCACGAACAGTATGTCGAAGAAATCACCGTAGGAAACCCAAGGAAAAATAAATTGCCTCTGAACTGAAAACTCATATCAAAAGTACAGCAGTGCTTTGTAGTTAATACAATTTGTCCAACAAGACAACGCTATACTTCACACCAGTCCTGGAACAGTTGTCGCCATCCAGCGCCTCTGCTTTACTGTGGTACCACACCTTAGGGACAATCCAGATCTCGTTCCAACCGATTTCCACATTTTTCCAATCTAAAAGAATACTTGAGGTGCCGTCATTCACATCTGACGAAGAAGGGTAGTCAGAAGTAAAGAAAAAAATATATGATTTAAAATGTTTCATAAAACTTTCATCCTAAAGACTTTGGTTAGAAAAACAAGTTAGTAAAATCATGCAATGCATTGATTATGATACGCTTTCCAACAAACTAGAAATCATTACTCAAGTTATTACTCAAGTTATGAGGGAAATGGCTGTGGAATAAATCTCACTCCAGTGCCCTCACCTTTGATCCTGCAGACCCGGTGGCGCAGTGGTCTAAGCGATGGCCTCTGATCATTCGTCCGTAAGGGGTCCGGGTTCGAATCCCGGTGAGGCATGGATGTTGTGTTTATCTTACGGCACTGGCTCTCTCCCTTCCCTGGAACCAGTGACCCAAAATTAGGGACGGGCGACTGCTTATAGCCCATTGAGTTGCTCACGGTGGTCGTTAAACATCCAATAAAAAAAAAATCACCTTTGATCCCATTTCGATGATATTCAACAGAATTGGTTCAGTATACCTCCAAAATAACATGATAAAGTTTTATCGCAATCGAAGCAATTTTACATAAGTTATGAAGCATAAGGGCTATGGAATAGATCCCGCTTCTGTGTCCTAAACTTTGACCCAATTTCGTCCATTTTCAACAGGATTCGTCCCCAGGCAGGACCCTAAAACATACACTGACGGAAAAAAATCCCAACACCACGAAAAAATAGTTGTAGAGGAATGAAATGGCGGCAATACATTTGTATAGGTAACATATTATTTCGATTAAGGTTTCAAGATCACAGCTTATTGTAAGCGCGAGAAGAGCCATTTTAAATGTAAAATGCTGGTACATTAATAACCGGTGTAACCACCAGAAGATTGAATGCAAGCACGCAAACGTTCATGCATTGTGTCGAACAAGTGCTGGATGTCAGTTTGTGGGATGGAGTTCCATGCCTGTTGCACTTGGTAGGTCAATACAGGGACGGTTAATGCTGGTTGGGGGTGAGGCTGGAGTTGTCGTCCAATTATGTCCCATACGTGTTCGTTTGGTGAAAGATCTGGTGATCTAGCAGGCCACGGCAACATGTCGACACTCTGTAGAGCATGTTGGGTTGCAACAGCGGTATGCGGGCGAGCGTTATCCTGTTGGAAAACACCTCCTGGAATGCTGTTCATGAATGGCAGCACAACAGGTTGAATCACCAGACCGACGTACAACTGTGCCGTCAGGGTGCGTGGGATAAACACGAGAGTGCTCCTGCTGTCATAGGAAATTGCTCCCCAGACCATAACTCCAGGTGTAGGTCCAGTGTGTCTCGGCCGCAGACAGGTTGGTTGCAGGCGCTCACCTGGCCTCCTTCTAACCAACACACGGCCATCACTGGCACCCAGGCAGAACCGGCTTTCATCAGAAAACACAACAGATCTCCACTCCGTCCTCCAATGAGCTCTAGCTTGACACCACTGACGTCGCAAACGGCAGTGGTTTGGAGTAAGTGAAATGCACGATACAGGGCGTCTAGCTCGGAGCTGTTCTTCAAGTCACCGATTTGTAACAGTTCGTTTTGTCACTGTGGTGGCAACTGCAGCTTGAATTGCTGCCGCAGACGCGGTACGATGCGCTACGGCCAAGCGCCGTACACGGCGGTCTTCCCTCTCAGTAGTGCCACGTGGCCTGCCGGAACCTGGTCTTCTTGAGGCAGTACCTTCCCTTGAACACCGCTGCCAACAATCATGCACAGTAGCTACATTCCTGCCAAGTCGTTCTGCAATATTGCGGAAAGAAAATCCACCTTCTCGTAGCCCTATTACACGACCTCGTTCAAACTCCGTGAGCTGTTGATAATGGCTTCTTCGTCTTCTTAAAGGCATTCTTGACTAACATCAACACACTACGTCGAATCTCAACGATAACTAACGCTCACGAACGTTACAGCGCGTATTTACAGCAAACCTGCTTTGCATGTTCCGAGGGGCGCTACTAGCGTCACACGTATGCGCCGAGCGCGAAATTTGCATAGACGTCATCTTACAGATGTACTCTCACCACCTACCAACTGTAGTTTATCTAACACAACCCCTTCTTGGTTTTGGGATTTTTTTCCGTCAGTGTACGAACATTTCATCCAAATCGAACATTTTTACGTATGTTATGATGCTTAATGACGATGGAAGTGATTCCGCTCCTATGTCCTGACCTTTGGTCCCCATTTCGCCAATTTTCAACAGGGTTTGTCCCCAGATGGTCCCCTACCACATACTGAAATTTAATCGAAATCGAACCTTTTTTACGTTAGTTATGACGCATAAGAGCAGTGGAGTGGATCCCGCTACTATGTCCTGACCTTTAACCAAATTTCGTTCACTTTCAACAGGGTTCCTTTCCAGGTGATCCCTAATTACATACTAAAATTTCATCGAAATCGAACTATTTTTACGCGAGTTACCGTGCGGACGAACATATGCACAAAACGCGTAACGTAATGAGGCAGATGGGGATCGCGACCATCTGGTCGCAAGAGTGTGACGTCATGAAACTTTAATAGGATCCACACACAACGCGTGACGTAATGAGACAGATGGCGTGACCGGGCGCCAACATCTAATGGGACGATACCATGACTGCACTAAAAACGTGGTATTTCGGGGTGGTTATTTAACCCACTAAACGAATTTTCCTAAAGTCGAGATTAAGATAAATCGATTTCTAGTACCAGGAAAAAGACTTTCATCAAAATCTTTAGAGCCGTTTTCAAAATAAAACTTACATACATACAATAATTGCTCCTTTAAGGTGAACGTCAAATAATTTTGCTTCCTGTACTTTGAATGGAAAAAATTCTGTACACATTTTCTTCCCAATTAATGCGTTCCCAAGGATGAAAATTTTAACATCGATTAAAATATCTTCATTTTATAACTTGCAATACCTAATATTTTCTAAAACATAACCTTAATTATGCAATCCAACATTTGTTTGTATACTGACGTCATGAAAATACAGGTCGTGCCATCTTTTTTCTGGACAATTAATGCGTTCACAAGGATGAAAATTTGAACATCGATTAAAATAGCTTCATTTTATAACTTGGAATACTTAATATTTTCTAAAACAATACAATAATTATGCAATCCAACATTTGTTTGTCTACTGACGCCATCAAAGTACAGGTCGCGCAATCTTTTTTCTGGTTTCAACACCACAAAAGGAAAAGTTATTGATGTTTAATATAATTATGGTTATGTTTTAGAAAATATTAAGTATTCCAAATTATAATATGAAGTTATTTTAATTGATGTTCACATTTTCATCCTTGGGAACACATTAATTGTGAAGGAAATGTGTACAAAAGTTTTTCCATTGGAAGAATAGCAAGCAAAATTACTTGACGTCCACCTTAATAACATGGGATAAGGGCGATGGAATGGATCGCAATCCTATGTCCTGACCTTTGACCCATTTCGTCCAATTTCAATAGGGTTCGTCCCCAGGTGGTCCCATACCACATACTGAAATTTCATCGAAATCGAACCATTTTTACTTACGTTAAGACGCATAAGAGCAATGGAATGCATCCCACTCTTATGTCCTGACCTTTAACCCCAATGCACCCATTTTGAATAGGGTTCGTCCCCAGGCGGTCCCTTACCACATTGTAAAATTTCATTGAAATCGAACCATATTTACGCAAGTTATGACGCATAAGTGCAATGGAATGGATCCCGTTTCCACGACGTGACATTTGATCCCATTTGTCCCATTTTCAATAGGGTTCGTCCCCAGTGGTCCCCTACGACATAATAAAATTTCATCGAAATCGAACCCTTTTTACGCCAGTTATCGTGCGGAAAGGCGGACGGACAAAGCTGGAGCATATACGCTTCTTCAACCTACGGTTGGAAAGCGTAAATAAAATCAGTTCAGCATACAACAGCTCTATGGAAAATTACGTTTTTGAGCATTACTGGTAAACAGCACAGCAGCCACTCTCACCATCAGGTAAGCAACTTACATGTTATTGGAAAGGACAGTGTTTCCATTTAATAAATTCTCCATACAGCACAAAACGTTTCAGATGTGTATCAATAATGTTACAATCTCTCATTTTCGTTACACTTTCAGAGATATCTTACAATTAAGCTTCAGCAAAATCATATTTTGGAGCATAACTCTTTGTACATTACTATTACGTTAAAAATAAAATTTACCCATACTACTGTTTTATAGTTTCCATTGTACACAATTCCTACCTTGATGTTACATTCGGCGATACTTAAGATTTTTGGTTTGGCAACGGCGTGGATGCGCATGCACATTTATGCCATTTCACCGAAGCACTCTCGTAGTCGTATTTCCATGTGCTACTGGGATATTCTTTGGTGATACTGTCGTACTGGAGTTAGCTAGTTAGTTGATTTAATATTTTTTCCTTTTTTTTGTGATTCAAGATCATCTGAGAGTAAGTAATTCTTTTGATTATTATAATATTTAAATTCTATAACGTATTTTATAAAATCTAAGTAGATGGTTGTGTTTTTGTATTATTATTCTATACCAGCATGCTTTTTTACTTGAAGCTGAGAAATTTCCTATTTAGAAAAATGACAAATTTAATGTTTTTTCTTTTTTTCGCTGAAATATAGTCTATGCCACATGTATAATAGGAATTCGACACCCTCATTTGGAACCGATTTTTAGTTCTTTTCTTAACAATATATAAACGCCGCCACTGTTTACAATGGACAGCGGACTGCGCTGAACCTGTGGAAATGTAAACAACTCGTAATACGACTGTTGTTGCTTTTGAAACAGCTGTCGAGTGTAATACTTTCTATTTTGATTTTACAAAGTTTATTAAAACTATAATGTTCAACGTAGCAAATACGTAACAGTAATATGATAGTTTCACAAATATCTTTCAAATACGTAACAATAACATGAAGTCGGTATGTTGAAATTAAAAAGACCCTTCACTGTAACGTATCGGTTATGTTTCAAAGTTATGTAATGTTTGAGTACATTTTAACGTAACAGTAAAGTTTCTGAAACATTACTGTTACATTGCGCAGCGTATCTGAAAAGTCTCAATGCTTCAATGCGATGTATTTGTAACATATGCAAAATATTCTGTGCTGTGGGGGTCTTTTAGAGGAAGAATATACGTACTGTGTGTTCAAGTACCGTGATTTTGCTGCTGAGTAGTGCAAAAAATGCAGATGAACGTGATAAAAACGGCCTTTAATTGCAAGATAAAGTGGCATGTGCTTTCGTCCAAAAATTGCTCTGTCCATCCATCAGCGTGCACGATGTCTGAGAATAAAGCACCACGACCGATTTTCGTGAGGTGAGGTAAAATATCGCTGTGGTGGTAGGTATTAGTAAACTTGACTCTATAGATCAGCAGGATTATACATGGTGCACTCCTTGAAATGCATCCTGTTGTACGGTAGCTACAGGCTTTTAATTAAAATTAGGTTTAGACTCTTCAACAAAAAGGTAAAAAAAAATTGACATGTTTCGTTACAGAAAATTGGACTTAAATTTCAGTAAAGCCAGAAGAAATCTCCTCCCACGTTCACAAAATACGACAATATGTTCGTGGAGACATAAAGGTATACTCAGTTACTAGTTTTATGTGAGAGATTACAGCAAAGTAGAAAAATGCTGAAACATAACGGACTATAAAACAGTCGTCATGCTTCAAATTTCATTTGAATGCAGATTTCTTTGTCAAAATGAACTGCTCATAAAAATCTGAGATATTAAAATTTAAAACTCCGAGGTGCGTATTTATGCATACGTTGTCAGCTTAAAATTGCATCTAGAACAGTACAAAACGCAACGGTCTGCGAATTTCGAGTTCGGCGTTGCTGTCGGATATGCGCAGGGGAAGGGTGTGTAAGAGGGGTACCTAGACTTAAAGCAGTCAATGTGCTACTGTGTCTTGCGAGTGTGCATCTGTAAACGCTACTTCCAAACAGTAAAAAATGGAGAGATCGACGTTCAGAGGATGCAGTAGAGCCGTTGAAATGCAGTAATCGGGGCTCAGATAGACACATATTGCAGTAGCTGCTCATGTATCCCAAACTCTCATGCATGCGCGTTCTAAGGAGCGAGCAATGTTGAAGAAGGACCAGGAAGTGGTATTCCGAGGACAACTACAGGCCTGGAAAATCGGCATCTCACAATAAAGGTTGGCAGAAAACCCACAATATCGAGATGCCACATCTGAGCTGCTCTCAGTAATTCCACCGGCATCGACATAAAGGGCCAAACTGTGAGCAACCGACAGACAGCATTAGGAAGGTTTATGATTTAGACGTCCACCGCTACAAAAACTATTATCTACACAAAGCAACAAAAAATATATGAGTGGGTGCGAAAGCACCTATTGTGGCGAATCATCATAGTGTACGATGAGCCAAGATTTGGCCAACATTCCGATAGTCGGGATATTTGTGTCTGGAAAACTCCTTTTTGAAAAGTTTAATAAAAAATGATAGTCAGCTGAACTTCGATTAGTAAATATGACTAAGCTGACTTTTAGGTTTATTTTGACCAAAGGCAAACCAATGAGGGTTTCTTTTTTTGTAGAAAAAATACGTCACTCTACGTTCTGGTGAAGTTTTTTTAAAAACAGTTCTGACCTATATGAAATATGTGTGCCTAGGTAAAAGACAGGTATTATAAGAAATATTAATTCTGACCTGTTTTTATTTATGCATTATTGTTCTGAAGAGTGAAATACAAAGAATAAAATTATAATGAAAGAGAATTAAAAGAGTGTCAACATTTCTTTTCTGTTAAACATTATTGGAATCAAGATCTTCCCGAGAAGTTCTGACCTGTTTTTATTTATGCATAATGGTTCTGAAGATTGAAATACAATAGAATAAAGACAAAATAACTCAGTTCCCTACTTAATTCATTTCTCATCATTTTCGAGATATTTTTCCGGCATTTGCTTTGGGCTGAAATGATAATCTAGTTTAAGGTAAAACCTAACTCCCCATTGTCTTTATTAATAGATGACGTCGTAACAAACGCGCTTCCATTTGCATATGAATAAGTAAGATCATATTAACACATTTACGACATCTCTTATCTACCTCAGTAGAGATGTATGTACATGTAATACGAAGCTTAGAAGTATTTATAAGTCACACATTTACGAATGCGATTTAAAACTTTAGTAGCAACGTGTAAATTGTTTAATAAACATACTTCAGTGTATTAATAAATCCATAAAACAACTTCCAGAAAGATGCAGTTTCTTTTGTAACCGAGGATTAGAATGTTGACATGAAGTCGTCACATTGATTTACCCAAATTATTTACACTAACAAATAAGACTGCGTTGTTATGTTTGGGGATGTAAGGTCAGGTGATGCGTAACATCACAGCCTCTCCTTGAAAAATGTCAACCCCGCCTTCTCGTGGTACATCCTGTTCCCACTAAAGGGGCTCTGACGACCGCCAATAGCGGTATAACTATACCATCGGGGTTAGAGGAAATGCTATCCTACACTCACCAACCCGCTTGGCCAGCGTGGTGAGTTATGGCCAAACCCATTCAAAATGGTTCCACAACTTAAATCTTGGCCCTCAGTCTCTGGCAGCTGGAATGTACCTGGCCAAGGCAGCGGCCAGTGCGACATGAAGGCAGGGGATGCTAAGAATCCCCGGAGGACCGGACTACGCTGCCATCTGATGCTGACCTTGGCTACGTATAATGGACGCTCCCTATCTTCTGATTCAAGGCTTCTTGAATTGGAAGAGGAACTACAAAGGATCAAGTGGGACATCGTCGGGCTAAGTGAGGTAAGGAGAAAAGGAGAAGATCTAATTGAACTGAAAAGTGGACATCTCTTCTACTATCGTCGGACTGATACTGGCAGAACTAGTGGTGTTGGATTTATAATAAACAAGAAACTGAAGGATAAAGTTGTAGAAGTTGAAAGTTCCTCTGACAGAGCGGCACGACTCGTTATCCAACTCTCGAGAAGATACCAGGCTCAGATTATTCAAACTTATGTACCCACCACAAGTCATCCTGAAGAAGAAATTGAAGAATTTTATGAGGAAATTCGTCATCTAAATAATAAAGGTAAGCAGCACTTAAAGATAATTATGGGAGATTTCAATGCAAAAAGAGGGCAACGACAACAGAATGAAACTTCAGTAGGTAAATTCTGTCACGGCAACAGAAACCAGCATGGAAATACTCTCGTAGAGTTTGCAGAGGCAAAAAGGTTTTTCATCTTGAACTCCTTTTTCAAGAAAAAGACACACAGGAAATGGACATGGAGACATCCAAATGGGACGACAAGTGAAATTGATTTTATTATGTGTAACAAAAAATTCGTCATAGAAGACTGCAGTGTGCTAAACAAGTTCAACATAGGTGGTGACCATAGATTGGTGAGATGTAAGATGCACCTCAACACTAAACTCGAACGTAGCAAGCTCATAAGACAAACAAAATGTATTGACATAACCAACCTTAAAAAACAACATGAAACCTTCAAGTTGGAACTGAAGAACAGATTCTCTGCTTTAGAAGGCCTAACATCGGAAGAAGTGGATATTTCTGAAGTTAACAGAAAAATAACCAAAGCTCTTATGGAAACAGCAACAAAATTAGCTGGGTCTAAGAACAAGTTGCATGTGAACAAATTATCAGGAAAAACCAAAATGCTGATGCAAAAAAAGAAGAGAGATGAGGACAACTAAAGAAGATGTGACTTCCAAAGTAGAATATATAGAGCTATGCAAGACAGTACGAAAAATTATCACTGAAGACGTAAGGAAATTCAACTGTGAACTAGTAAGGAAAGCAATTGAAAACAACCAAAGCCTAAAGATAGCAAAGGGACATCTCAGTAAGGGAAGAAAACAGATTATGGCACTGAGAAAAGAAGATGGTTCTGTAACAAGAAATAGAGGCGAAATTGTGACAAGAGTAAAATATTTCTACTCCAAATTATATGAAAGGGATGATACATGTACTCCAGACATCATGAAAGGTACCAGTACCAGAGTTCTTCCAGTTCTCCCAGCAGAAGTTACCTATGCAATCAAGAACATGAAGCGGGGAAAAGCTCCAGGAGAAGATGGAATTACTGTAGACATCATACAAGAAGCAAGTGGAGAAATCGAAACAGTACTCGCCCAAATTTTTACTCGATTGGATTGGAACAACGCTACAATGATCTTGCTACATAAAAAAGGTGACATTGAGGATCTCAGGAACTACAGACCTATCAGCCTCCTATCAGTGGTTTATAAAATCTTCACTAAAGTTCTTTCACACCGCTTGAAGGTGACACTGGACATGGCTCAACCGAGAGAACAAGCTGGACTCAGGAGTGGCTACAGCACAATAGATCATATCCACGTACTGAGAGAAATAATTTAAAGAGCGAGGAATATAAACTTCCATTGTGCATGGCTTTTATCGATTATGAAAAATCCTTTGATTCGGTGAAACCATCAGCAGTTATCCTGCGGTATTGAAAATGCGTACATTAATATTATTAATAACATCTATGAAAATGCAAGTGCAAAGATTCGGCTGTTTGAAAATACAACACACATAAAAATTTGAAAAGGAGTGAGACAAGGTGACACCATATCTGCGAAGCTCTTTAATGCCACATTGGAAAATGTCTTTCAATCACTGAACTGGTAAAACAAAGGGATAAAGATTAATGGAGATTATGTAACCCACTTCGTTTTGCTGATGACAGTCATTTTTGCAACTTCCCCATCAGAGCTGCAGAGTATGATCCAGGAACTTGCTGACAAGAGTAAAGAAGTGGGATTAAAAGTGAACTTTCAGAAGACAAAAGTGATGTTCAATGGCTTTACAAGAATTGAAGATTTATTGATTGATGGAGAAAAGCTGGAGATAACAGACACGCACGTTTATCTTGGACAGCAGATATCAAGTGAGGGTCACATTGATGAAGAAATTAATCGGCGTACAAAACTTGCCTGGAAAGCTTTTGGAAGAAACAGCATAATTTTCAAGAGCAATATGCCATTATGTCTTAAAAGAAAAGTGTTTGATCAATGCATCCTTCCAGTGCTTACGTATGGTGCAGAGACGTGGACCTTAACTAAAAGAGACATACAAAGGCTGCAGACAACTCAAAGAGGCATGGACAGGTGCATGCTTGATGTAACCATGAGAGATAAGAAGAGGAACTCATGGATCCGAAAAATGACAAGAGTGGAAGACATCATGATCAGAGTTAAATCCCTGAAATGGCAATGGGCTGGGCCTACTGCCAGAAGGACAGACCATCGATGGACAGGCGAAATTGTAGATTGGATTCCAAGGGACAAGAAAAGACTCAGAAAAAGACCACATGGGAGATGGGTGGATGGAATTCGAAAGTTTGCGGGAGTGACATGGAGGAGACTGGCACAAGACAGACCGTTGTGGAGGAAACTTGGGGAGACCTTCGTCCAGCAGTGGATTGATAATGGTTGACAATGATGATGATGATGATGATCACGCGTTTCTTGAGTATTCATATTGTGGTGAAATACAAATAACGTTTTCATTCACATAGTTCGTAAAGAAAATTTTTACTCTTCCCGGACTCATAATGATTATTTCAAACAACTTTTTATGGTCCCTGTAGATGTGCTTGTGTTTTAAATTTGGAAAGAACAAAAGAATGAAAAAGACAGTAAAACTCTGAGTTAAGGACTTTTCATTATTACACATACACTTTGTTTTAGTAAGCTGTAAATATGGAATAAAATCGTAAAAGATTTTACATTGATTCCGATGTTCCGAGAAGGGACCGACATCTTCGTACTACGAATCTTGTGATATGAGTATGAAATTTAACTCCAACTCCTGCGGTTTCATGCATTCAACACATTTGTCAAGAACAAATTAGGACTAACTAGTACAATAAGGAAATCTTGCTACGGTGGTATAATGAGAGTAATTGTTTAAATTGTTAAAATGATAATCAAGCGGTTTTGACAATAATAAGCTTTGCTCATTTTATCATCAGGATCAAACCGTTGATAGAAGGATTAGCATGGGATATGTTACTATGCAGCGTTCCTTTGCTTTGATACACCCTAAGGATTTATGGGATAGTTCCACTATTAAATTCCGTAAGCGTATCAAGATAGTCATAAGAGGGATCTTAAGGAACAATTCGAAAGATTTTAAGTATATCATTAAGCAATTAAGTAGATGACAGAATCATACAAATCCGTGAATAGGTGTATAGCGAAAAAATGTACTTTATTGTGCCAAGGTTTTGCCTTCCAACGGGAGGCATTATCAAAACGAACTTACACTAGAATAGCGATCCGTTTGATCCAAATGGATCGCTATTCAAGTGTAAGTTCCACTTGATAAAGTCTCATGTTGGAAGGCGAAAGCTTGGCACAATGAAGTATATCTTTCACTGTACACCGAGTCACGGATTTGAATGAATTTTTCATCGATTTAATTATGATAGTCATAGTTTGAAGACGTCAGTCCTTACCCGGTACATCTGAATGAATATAAAATATTTTACCATTTTATTCGATATTTGCAGAAGATTACCGATATAAACAAACACAAGTTTACCTAGAAGTTGATTTTGCAACAACAAAAATTATCTAACTCACAGCTTAACCGGGTTTCTTTTTACGTTGCCTGACAGAGAAAATGCCACGACACAAAGACGTGAACGCAGCGTCATGCAAATTGCAGTGTGGGTGTGCACGTACAAGTTATGCGAATGATTGCATTTGCAGGACAGTCGCACGAACGGCGCGCGGCATATAAGCGGACAACCAGCCCGTGAGACCATCAGGCGAAACGTCACGACCGCGAGAAGTGAGTGGTTTTATTGTAACCGTGTTTGGAGAACGAACAAGAGGTGCTAATGCCGTTAAGATGCCGTCGTACGCGATTTCGTCAAACGGATGAGTTCACGAGAGGTGTCATCGTAGGTTTTCGTACAGCCGTATGGTCCTTGCGTTGCATTGCGGAAGAAACGCAACGTGAAGCCACAACCGTCGGTAACATTTGCAGACAGTCGTCCCAGGAAGGATATGTACAACGTCGTAGAGTACCGGAGGACGGAGATGTAAGTCCAAGCACACCGATCGCTGCATTCGACATCATTCCGTAGTAGACCCACACGCAACAACGGGCGACATTTTGAGGGGAGTGTACGGGGAGACTTGGAGGCTCCGATATCGACGCGGACAGTGTCACGCCGATTATCTGCGTCTGGTTTGCTGCCCAGCCGTCCGTTGCGAATACTACCCTTAACAGCAAATCATCGTCCCCACCGCTTGGCGTGGTGTCGCTATAGAACTGCATGGGGTGCGAAACGGAACAGTGTGGTGTTCAGCAACGAACCGCGGTACTGTCTCACCACGGTTGATCGCCGTGTGAAAGTCTGGAAGCAAAGTAGCCAACGGGCGAATTACTCCGCCATTGTGGAATGTAACAGTGCCCGGCAACGTGGAATCATGGTATAGGGTGTTATCAGCGCCAACATCCGCTCACCGCTGGTACGTATTATGGGCATATTGACGGCACGCCGCTATGTTGACGACGCGGTGCGGCCCATGGCCCTACCGAATCTGTAGGTCATCCCAAACGCCGTTTTTAACATGATAACGCCCGGCCGCATACTGCTCGGATCAGCCTGGATGCTTTACACGGTGTGCGGATGCTTCCGTGGCCAGCATGATCCTCCGACCGCTCGCCAATCGAGAAACTGTTGGACACAATTGGACGTCAATTGAGTACCCTCCCACCCCCGTAAAATGAAGATCAAATGTGGACTCGGACCAAACCCAAATCGTCCACGATACCCCAGGACTATTAGGACTCTCATTGTCTCAATGCCACGTCGGATTCAACGCTGCATCGCCAAAAATGCGGGCCACACTCTTTATTGATCATTCTGTATATTTAGCCACTAGAGCCTAGTCTGTATGTGACAATTGAATCGTTTGTTCAGGACCTACTTGGCTATCTTTGGGTGCAGTTTAGTCTTCCGAGGAGTCCTTCATGGTATGGCATTTTCTCTGCCAGGCAGTGTATTTTTGCTTATATGAAAACACTAAGAAATTTTTCGAAAAGAACATTAAAATATTGTTTGAAACAATCATTATGCGTTAAGTTAGAGAGTGCAAATTTTCTTTACGAACTATATGAATGAAATTTAACCTCATGGTGCCCAAATTTCAAGATTTTAGCATGGGGAACTCTCAAAGAGTTATTTAATATTATTACATTCCTACTTTGAATGTCTTTTATCGACAAGGCATTACGTTTCATTTGGTATACCTTTGCGGATCGAAAATTTTCCTAAATATGTTCCTTTAAAAAAATCGGGGTGCGAGGGACTGGTAAACCCATGCATATGAAGCAGCTTATCCAGCATCAACATGAATATACACTGGCGACTTTCCACAGGCATATCTGTTCCGACGGAAGTACGAAACGAGAGACATGTTGGAAACTGAGTGCATTGTTCTTTCTATACTAAACACGACATTTTTTAGTATTTTCCGAATTTCTTTATTCAGACCGATTTTCTTCCCTATCCATTAGAAGCAGAAATACATTTTCTGTAGTCGTACAGACCGAGAAACTGACTGCGAAAGAGACGGACGGAATATAACATTTGAAATCCTATGCAGTTCTTTCCGTCCACGAGAAAGAAGAAATGAATAGATCTGATGTGATCATATGTAGGGGATTTTAGGAAAGGAGTGTTTGACCCCAGGTCTTAAACAACCCTTAGAAACAGGAGGCTAGGATACTTGGGCTAGATGGCCCGATAGGAAAGTGACACGGAAGCAAAGTAGAAAGGGGAGGGAGACGCCCTTATTTATTACCGGGGGGGGCAGTACCTGGGGTCCGACGGCTTGACGTGCCCATCCGACGCACGGCAGATATTTAGTGGTTCGAGCGTTCGTACCTGCCTGGGATTGAACCTGCGGTTTCTCCGTGGCAGTCACAAACGTTGACCACTAGGCCATCCGCCCTCCCCCAAAAAAATAGACCAATATTTCGAAACTTAAATACCGGTCTTGGGGGTGAGAGAGATGGAAGGAACGGCTACTGAAATCATACACTATCCTGCATGCAATTTGTATGTGACAAAAATTTGGGAACCCCACGATTTGACGCTCGGCGAATAGTCGTAAGCGACGAATTGACGCGACACCTTGTGTTTTTGTGCCTGATAAACCATGCACGTGTAGTACTTCTCAATCTTGTTTTCGTTTCAGTATTCCTAGAACTCTTCTTAGAATAGTCACACTTCGTCTTTTTCTAATTCTTCTTCAAGAAAGCTTGCGTTTCTTTAAGCCGTAGAATGACACTTCGCTTTTCAACAACTTTAAGGATTGTATGAACTAAAAGCTCGCCTGCGGTGTTGTTTTTTTACTAAGGTAATACTCACATATCAGTCTTAAAAGGTACCGATGCGAAGAGAAAGGAGCTGATCACGCAGTTAAGACTACCTTACCCAAACTGATTTTTTCAGTCCCATTCCCACACATGGACAGTAGTAGCCTTGTGTATATGTAAACGGTACAGACTAACACTTCAAATTGATCCCAAGTGTTATCGAGACTAGTTCCGTTCCTTGTAGTTTCCTATTATACTATAAGAAACATAATTCCCCGGCGCAAATTTTGTACGCAGATGATTATGTGTTGCAACAATCGGTTAGCCAACTCATCCATTCATAGAAACAATAGAACACACACCTTCTTTACACTATTTAAAAACTTGAATTCCTAAAGCTTATACAAGTTAAAAATTAGCTTAATGCTAGAAAGTTTAAAATACATATGAAACATGATACCTTTCGAACCCACAAGTTCATCCTCAGATGTTTAGTATATTACAGATGGAGAGTAACAGGTATATATTTACTTGATGAAAGTCGTTGAGATGGCATAGGAGATAACGTACGTCATTATATGACGCCAGTCTATAACTTCTGTTGAGAGTGATTATTGGATGGAGAGTTCTTCCTGTAGTTTTGAGGAAACTTGCAAAGTAGGGATTTCCAGGGGATTGGAATGTACAAATGAATATTGTCATTGCAAGACAATGAACCATAAAGATAGATATATAGACTTTCGGTAAAGTGTAAGAGAGCTTTATTTTGAGGTGTTGCTAGCATAGCTGAGTTTTTCCATAGGGGTAGGTATACTTTTAGTGTTAAACTAATTTTTAGTATTAAACTAATTTTTAACTTGTATAAGCTTTAGGAGTTCAAGTTTTTAAATCATGTAAAGACGGCGTGTGTTCTATTAGTTCTACCTTACTACACGAGAAACATTATTCTTCGTCCATTCATGTTTTTCTGCTACAGGGCTTAACAACATTAAGAAGCATCTAAGGACATTGCGATTCTTCCTTCTGAAATCTCTGGACGCTACATAACGCTAACCCAGGCCCATCTCTGAACAGCAGTCAAAAGCCTGACCCCTGAACGCTTAGCCACTTTATCTGCAACTCATCAACATTCGTTGCATCAATTTTTCAATTTTTTCCTGGTTACAACTTCTCTCGAAATTACAACCTTGAGCTACTTAAACCACCTGGAAACAAAGTAATATTTAACCTCTCCGTGCTTTCTAAATAAGAAAACGAAAAAGGCCAAGCTGCCGTTCAGTATAAAATTCGTCTGTAATAAACATTTCTCCGCTTAAAAGTAGAAAGTTTCAATAAAACAAATTAAGATTTTGTATATTTTAATAACCCTTCTCAACATCTGGCAAAAATATACAATGTTTGCCTGTACGTAATGCTATAAGTAGGAACTGCCGAGCTAAAGCCTGGAAACCGTGAATGGTAGACCATGGGACCAAAAATGATGATGAATAATTTGAAGCAAGTAGTTTTCTTGCTGTTTCAAATGTCATATCACGGTAATTTTTCTACAGCATGGGCTGAGTACTCTAAGCTGTTAATTTTAAATAGTGAAATAGTAAATAACATGCTTTGAACAATACCTACCACTGCGGTAATATGCGAACATGGCACTTCTAAGACGAAGTTAATTAAAATGCGCTTGCGTTCAACTCTACAGAGAAGAGAATTATTAGTCCATGTCCTCTGATCCATCATATATATATTCCCAAATTCCTGGTTTAAGATAAACCTGCTGATGAATGTGCATCCGTACCAACAAACGAAATTTAATTTGTCATTTTTTACCTGAAAGTCTGTGATCCTTTCTGTCAAATTTCCAAGGTATTTAATTTACCAAGAAACGTCATTTGCAACGGCGGTTTAATAAAAACTGAGAGTAAAATCACACGAAAATAAGAAACATAGGTACAGCAAAATATATGTTATTCTTTCTCACAGTGTCTTCTCTAGGAGGATATGCAACGGTCCCATCATTAAGTCCACTTTTCAAAGCATGTAGCGAAGGCATTTTGTGGAAGCTGCTTTAGCGACAGCTTTACAGCTCTAATAATGTCAGCATCTGTGCTGAATGTTGCGCAACGGAACTTCTCCTTCGTTGTTGGAAACAACCAGAAATGGTACGGGGCGAGGTCAGGACTGCAGGCAGGCTGTGGCATGATTTCAGTACGGCATTTCGTAAGAAACTGTCGAACACAAACAGCCACACGTGGGCGGGCGTTATCATAGTGTGGGGTCCACTTGCCCACAAGTTTCGGTCGCTTAATCGATATGTGTCGTCGCAGACACATATCGATTAAGAGATTGAAATGTAATACTCAACATTGATAAAAATTTGTGGAGGAACGGCAGGCTGGTAGCTAACACCTTTACGATCAAAGATAATTATCATCATCACCTTCCCAGTTGATTTGGTTTGGCGGTCTTTATTTGAAGGAGGCGAGTCTCTGTGTTTCCAGACACTCGTTGCGTGCTTCTTGAGGTTGTCGAAATAGTGGACCCCTGTTTCATCGGCAGTTATTACTGTGTTCAAAAAGTTTGGATCCTTTCCCATCATTTGTTTCCACTCATGACACACCTGAACTCTATCTAACAATCGTTTACCGTCAGGTGATGAGGTACCCATCTGGAACACACACCATGCAGCAGTAATTTGTCACGTAGAATGCGGAATGCCGACGTTTTTGAAAAATTAGTTGAAGCCGCTATGTCTTCACACCGTCATTTGTCGATCTTCTTGCAGGATTTCCCAAACAGTGTTAACAATACGCTCCGTAACAACACTTTCAGGTCGACCAGTCCTAGGAGCGAGTTCTGCTGACAAACGCCGTTCTTTGAAACCATGGTGCCATCTAAAAATCGTTGATTCATCCAAACATTTACCTTTGTACGCTTTTTTCATTAAATCAACTGTTTTTCTAGCCGTTTTACCGAAACCATAGCACAATTTTATTGCCCAATGCATTTCGCTGCATAACTCTGAATCACTCACATTCATAGCTGTATGGCAAAATGCAGATGTACCTTAAACAACTGCGCAATAACAAAACCAGAATCGTCTGCCGCGGCGAATTACTATTGCTATAGATACTTCCTTAATTCAGTTAGTCGTCTGCGTGGTTATTTTTCTCCTTGGTATTGTTGCCAACTCAAATAAAATTACTCTCCTTTTTTGTGCAACGACCTTTGTACATAACAAATGAGTTTGGGTTTTTTTTTCAAATTTTGAAATTTTTAGTGTAGAAATCGAAATGAATCAATTATTAATATCTCCGTTAATTTTATTTAAATTATTATGATATATCGCAAAATGTAACCCAATAATGTGTAGGTAGTGCAAAATTATCCGCTTGTGCAGGGCGGCACACATCCTAGACGCGGCACTGTATTGTGGGGTTATTGTAGGGACCTGTGATATTAAAACGAATCGTAGTTGCAACCCGAGCGCGCGGACTCGCACGGCGTCTAAATCGATTACGCGGAAGGCTTCGAAGTATCTTGTTTTCATCAATTTGCTCAACTCTGAACCGGGAATCAGCTGTAATTAATCACGAAGAAAATTATTATGTCCTGTGTCCAAACGAACTACCAGTGCCGAGTTTCAGCCAGTTATTATTCCTAAAATATATCACTGCTCCTCGAGCGCGGGAAGAATGACTCAATCAATATTTGGCTGCCGCTTCGAACGCTTATACTGTAGGAGGTGGGAAAGAGAGTAATCGCAGTTCGTTTAGAACACACGGATACACAGCATGGGGGTTGGTGTAAACTGAACTCATAATGATTGAGCCCCTTTTTTTCATCCGAGAAATCTGTATTGCGAGCGTGGATTTTAAGAAGAAACGCAGTTTGACTGAGGAGGAGTTCATCCTGTAGTCAACATCAATGATTTTCTAAAACAGTAAACGTAGCGATTTCTTTCCGAGGGAAAGGATAATGTTCAAAGTCGAAAGAAGAGTGTGTATATTTATTTAAGTTGTGGGACAGTGAAAACTAAATTAAGACAATTAGAAAAGTATACATGTTTTTATGACAGAGGTGCATACAAATGGCACCTATACCATGGGAGAAAATTAGATAACGGATTCTTACGCAATCCCAATTATTTATTAAACGGAACCAAGATGTTTGATTTCCAAAGTGTTTATTTCTTTTTCAATTTTAAACGGTTCACATATATTCAACGCAAAACAAAAACTGGAAAGCACCTGAATTTTTAGTTAGCGTACGTTCACTTAGAGAAACATCAGCTTATAATTCATAAAGAATATTAATCGCTAAAGCATTCCCACTCAGTATCCAGTTTAAAGTATCTTAGATGCACTAAAATGTTCAGCCACTAGGTAGTGAGGGTTTTACTGTGATAGAAAACCCGAACTAAAATTAAATACAATAAATATCTACCGGCTCAACATGGAGTGCATCGTTGGAAATCTTTTATTTTCGCGTCAGTGTGCATAATAACCTTCAAAAGCCGTTTTGAGATTTTGCAACTGATTCATTGTGAAAATCATGATGTACACTTGCAACAAAATGGACGGTATCGTTCGTTAAATTTTTAATACTTCATAAAAGTGTATTTTAAAATAATGCCTGATTACGGTGATTTCTATCGTTATGTAACAGTGATCCGGAAATAGTAAAATATAAGTCGTATATTTTACAGTAAAACGTCAGTGTGGAATACATATTACGAGGGATGTGTTTCATTTTGTAGTTTTGTTTCTTGTTTCGGTGTTTAACAACTACCATCTGCAATTCTACTGACTGTAAGCAGTCGTCCGTCCCTGCTTTAGGCCCACTGGTTCTAGATATGGGACAGAGCCATCTGGCAAGCACACTACTTATACTTAGGACAGTAATTTTATCGCGGGGAAAAAAAGGCAAAATTCGCGACCGGTTGCTGTGCAAATCATGAAATTTCGCAAAAGGTTCGCGGCCGATGATATACACTAACATTTAAAAAAAAAAAAAGTCTACAAAATTACGAAGCAGTAATACAAATGACTAGCACGTAAAAAAATTAGCATTATAACTTTATAAGTTTTTAAAATTGATACTTAGATTTACAAACCATTCAAATTTAGGCAATGTTATCAACGCAGTTACAGATTTCAATTTAAGTGGACGGCATTTTGATGCATTATATTGTACATACACAGATTTTCTACTTAAATGCTTTGTCTGTTATCTTGTAACGTGTTTTTAAAATCGCAAAAGGATCATTCAGCAACGACACTGTTCGGGGGTACTGACAGACAAGGAATGGCGACCTTATGTAGTTTAGGAAAGCGATCTGTTTTCGTATCTCAGAAGTCTAGCAAACCTTCGCTAACAGGAAATTCTTTTACACTCGCTTTGTATTAACGAAATTCACATTATAGTTGGTCCTCATCTTCGAACATAGGAATGTGACTTAAAGCAAACAAATCTTCTTCGCCGTCTAAAAGGTCCAAGGAGTTAAATTGATCGGGATCAAACACCCTACATGCTTTGAAGGAATTTGCGGCTAGGTGAAAATATCAATGCTTTTTATCTTCAGAAAAATAATACTTAATGTTTCATAAGAAGTGGATAGAGCTGTTTTGCAGCGAAGTGATCGCAGTCTTGACTCTTGCTAAGAAGACTGTTGGCGATGTCCGAAATTTCGTTATACACTGCCGGACAATTGCTAAGGACGGATGACAATAGCAACGATAGCAACCATAAAATGGAAGGCAGGAAAAAGTGGAAATTAGCATAAGTGCGGGATACAGTAAGACGTGTTGTGCGTATGCAAATTTTGGATTGCCGAACTTGTTCGTGACGTCATAGCGCTGATAAGAGATATAAAGGATTTGACGCATATTGACCGTTGTTGTTCAAACGTAAAGTTGAAAGGGAAAGAATCAATTGACGAACTTGCAATTTCAGTATGTCTTCCTGACATCACCTAGATGATTTTACGCGTGGCCGTATTATTGGCAAGATTTAAGAAGGGCGAAAAATAACAGATGTTGCCAGGGAGTTCGACGTCAGCCACAGTGTTATTTCAAGGCTTTGGAAATCGTTTCAAACAAATGGAGAGTGTAGCAAACGTCACGGGGGAGGTCGTGTTCGCAGTACGACACCTGCACAAGATCAGTACATAGTGCTATCAACAAAAAAGACACCGGCGCAGCACAGCTAGTGAGGTAGCAAATCAGTTTATGGCTGCTACTGGCAAGCGGATCTTCCGAAAAACTATCGCCAGACGTTTGCATGAAGTAGGACTATACGTCCGCCGTCCTGTTGTGTACATTCCATTGTCCAGACGTCACCGTACCGCCCGTTTGCAATGGTGCCATCAATGTCGCAATTGGACTAATAACGACTGGTCTGCTGTCCTCTTCTCAGATGAGAGTAGATACAGTCTATCGTCTGATTGTCGACGACAACTGATCTGGCGTGATAGTGCATATTGTCCAGCAAACATACAGGAAAGGGACCGATATCCGACATGTAGTGTCATGGTATGAGCTGCCATCATGATCAATGGCCGTACGTCCCTCGATGTGCTTTCAACTGGGACTATGACTGGCCAACGATACATTAATGATGTTCTGTTACCTCATGTTCGAATGTTCCGTGGTGCTGTCGGTGATAGATTAATTTTCATGGACGACAACGCAACATGTCATCGAACAGTCGCTGTCCAGGAGTGTCTTGAGAGCGAGGATATTCAACGCCTCGTATGGCCAGCACGTTCTCCAGATCTGAATCCCATTGAAAATGTGTGGGATGCTTTCGGGAGGAGTCTTGCTGGTCGCCAATGCCCTCCAATAAACAAGGACACCCTCATCCGTGTACTGACAGAGGAATGGGATAAATTACCCCAACAGCTGCTTGATAATGTTGTGCAAAGCATGGCACGACGTGTGGAATCTTGCATCGCCCTCCATGGTGGCCATATCCCGTATTGACATCTTACGCCGGAACGCCTGCGGACGGTAATGGCATTTTGTTCACGTTTACGTATTCTGCACAAAATGGCCTGTTTGTCCTTTGAACACGTTCCAAAGCCTTCTGGATTTCAGAGCACAATAAATTGTCTTTCTTGTAATGTCCTGGCATTCTGATATTATTTTATTTCCCTTGGCATCCAACCACACTTACTTTTTTATGCGCTATATAGCCGTTTATGATCCGTCCTTAGCAATTGTCCAGCAATGTGCATTTTGTGCGCGGAAATTCGCTGTTTTATAAATAAAGTGAGCTGTCCGGAAATATACGACGCATGTACCTCAACCTGCTTCAAATTTTCTTTTAATCCCTATGTTGACAATACCCAATGAGTTTATCGACAATACAACTGCTACTGTTGTCTTTTACTTTTTCAAAGAACTCTGCGTAGTCTTCTAAATGTTTGCATTGAAAAAGCATGGCCTCAAACCAACTGTTCCACTTAGTCTGCACAGGTACTGGTGGTAAGCAAGGTATTTTGCCCTTCTCTTGCACAAATAGTTGAAAACGTCCTTTACCGGAGGGGCAAGCTGTGAAGGCACGTTTAACAGCAACTACTAAAGAGTTAACACTTTCAAATTCATTCTCCCAAATTTCGCCAAAAGATTTAAAAGATGCGCATCGCAGGTGACGTGAACACCATTCAAACATACGGCTTTCAGGATCTTTCCCCACGCTTTTGACATGTAAGATGCATTGTCTGTCACAAAAGCGGTTATATTAACAAAAGGTATTTTATATTTATCAACGCACTGAAGTATTGCCCCGCTGACTGCTCTAAAATTTACCGATTCCAAAATGATGCACTCAAGGAAGATTGCATTCAAAAAGGTGTCGTCATTGCAGCTTTCAACATTCGGTTCAGCTGATGGAACAGCAAAAATATTCAAAATGTATCTATCTTCTGAATCAGTTGTTTCGTCTTCTACGATGATTACACCAAGTACTGATTTAAAAAATATTTCACTTGTTGCTTCTAAATATCATATATTTTCGGCAAATAACATTTCCGCATCCAATTTGCATTTGGAACAACACCAATATATTTCAACGAATTCTCCAAGTAATTTTTTAATGTAGTGTTAACCAGTTTGTGAAGTGGGATGTTAGCTGCCCCAAAGGCACCAGTTAATTTCGAAAGTTCCGTTGAGCGATGCTATTCTTGTTCAGTTCTTTTCTCAATTAATTCATCAACACATTTCTGCATTATTTTCAGTTCACTGTTCGGGCACATCTGTTTTTTTATGCAGCTTGCTTGCTAAATGCTTTTCATAACAGTACTTTCTTGAAAAATCCACTGGTATGTTGCAACACGAACAGAACAATAGATTTTTGTTCACATGAAACATTTCCTTGCTCTACTGCTTGCATCTTTCAGATGCACTCATTTTTTTCACGTGACTTATTCTCAAAATTAAAAAAACAATATCTAGAAACTTCATAAACTACTCAAACGAAAGCACAAATTTTCTACGCTAAATGCCTGCGAAACACTCATTTCTGTGAGCTGCTTTCCCAGCTAAAATTACAAACACAACTGACATCCGGTTTACGGTTTACTAGTCCGTCAAGTCGCATAGATCATTTAACAGTAGCAGGGAAAATCACGAAAGACCACGTGTTCACTTTTTAGCAGAGTGCATGTGACTCTGAATTACAAGCTTGGTCAAGAAGAGTATCTTCGTAACGAACAATCTTGAGAGGTAATTCAAGGTTTAAAGCTCTGGTTTCGACTTTCGAGTACGATTAATTTGCGGTATAGTTTTCGCGTAAATTCTAACGAAGGCAGTATTAAAACTATTTAATTATGAATATTACAGTAATCAAAAAATTATGATAGAAATTAGGTAAAATTAGGTAAAAAGTCTGAAATTCGCGGATCCATTTTATATTCGCGAAACTACAGAAAAACCCCTAAAATTCGAGAACAAAATCGCGGAAATTCGCACCGCGACAGAATTCCTGCACTACTTGTGCTTCATACGGGAAACGAAACAACCCTTATCTTCGGAGTCTGATCCAAACCCGCGTAGCAAACCATTCTCTGGGCGAGATATGTTCAATAACTGATTTGCCGCCCCGGTGGCGCAGTGGTCTAAGGCGTTGGCCTCTGATCATTCGTCCGTAAGCGGTCCGGGTTCGAATCCCGGTCAGGCATGGATGTTGTGTTTGTCTTACGGCACTGGCTCTCTCCCTTCCCTGGAACCAGTGACCCTAAATTAGGGACGGGCGACTGCTTATAGCCCATTGAGTTGCTCACGGTGGTCGTTAAACCTCCAATCAAAAAAAAAAAAAAAAAAAAAAAACTGATTTCCGAGGTCTGGAATTTCCTTAATGGAGTACGTACGGAAATAAGACTTCCGCTGAAAAGCTACGAACATACACTATATTGACAAAGGTCACCGGACACCTAGAAAAAAAAACACAATACAACATTTATTGACAAATATTAGTTCGGGGTCTGTCCAACTTTGGCCTTAACGCATGTACTGACCCTTCGAGACATGATTTCTACGAGGTTTTGGAACACAGCGCTTCCGTTCAGTACATAGTGCTTCCGCTAACTGTTGCTTAGTAGTAGGCCCTGAATCCAAACTTGTTATGCGGCGTCCTAATTCATCCCATAGGTGCTCTATGGTTTTAAGATCAGGGCTCTGTGCTGGCCAGTCCACAAACGATACGGAATTATCGCCAAACCACTCCGTAGCAGTCCTTGCTTTATGGCTCGGTGCATTATCCTGCTGGTACCAACAATGCTCGGTTCCATAGTATTGCCATAGATTTAGTAGGATATAATAGTCCAGAATATCGAGACAGACGTGTTCGTTAACAGGTTTGTCCACGATAGCCAATGGGCCGGGACCTTACACGACCCCCCTTCCTCCCCACATACTAGTACACTGTCAGCTCCAAACTTGACCGTAGGAACAGTACACTGTAGTAAATAGCGTTCTCCCGGCTGCCGCCATACCCACACACGGCCATCAGACTGATGGATCGTGTATCTAGATTCATCAGTCCATAGGACCCGTTTCCATTGATCTGCGGTCCACGATAAATGTTCTTTACATCATGCTAAACGACGAGTAGCATTCCGAGGGGACATGAAAGGCTTATGAGCAGCCGCACGACCACGGTAACACATGGGATGAAGTTCTCTGCAAATGGTGCGTGTACATATCAATGTTCCAGCATTTTTACTCACTTATACAATGAGGACTTGTGCAGTACTCCGTCGTCTAGCTGTAACGACTCTGCTGCGGCTTCGACGTCCTCTATCACTGATTTTCTTTGGTCTGCCGGTACGTTTTTTTGCTTCAGGTACGCCATGTGTCTCTCCCGTATTCAGTACATCCAAAACAATTGGCTTGTGTATGTTTAAATGCTTCTCGGTTTCTCTTACGGACAAGTAACTAATATAACATCCAACAATCTTTCTTTTCTCAAAGTCAGTTCTCTCCCTCCGAGACATTTTCACTCAACGTCATAGTGCAATATGATCGCGGTCAGCTTCAGGCTTGTTTTTATACCGTTTGCAGCTGTACCGCTTATCTTAACAACGTAGCGGATCCGTTCATTTGCTTTTGAAATTGTGTCCGGTGACTTTTTTCAATATAGTGCATTTCTTCTACATATCCTAAAATTTGCGTCGCGTGTTCGCATTTACCGACGAAACAAAGAGACTGCGGTGGTGAGCGTACCCATCTCAGTACCAGATCGGACATTATGGCGAACGTGCGAATGTAAGTGGCCTGTTTCTAAGACGTTAAGGCTGTTTTTCGGCAATAATTGGCAGCTGCAAATCGGGAGGAGACATCCACGCTAGACTGGAGGGACTGTATAGAGAGGATGTGATGTCGAAGAAAATGCTATGGAAGAAGGCGTGAGCGTGGGCTGTTCACCGAAAGACAAACGAGTGCGTGTGATGAAGAGAGAGCTGGTCATCCCTCCACTGGCAAAGCATACACTAACGTGGATCAGGTGATCTAAGTGTTCTCAGAGAGTAGAAGTCTTAAATTGAGAATTATTACACAAGCGTTGTACATGTGGTCTGGCTGTCCTCAAAACGTCAAGAATGAGGTTTTGTGCTCATTCTTGACGGTAGATTTCCATTTGTTCACAGCATTGAAAAGGTGGAAGGTTAGTGTTTTAGGGGCAATACAGAGATTGAAGCATCTGAGCGCCGTTTCCTTTATGCGACACAGCACGACCTTCTTCGCAAAGGGTTTAGAAAAACTGGTGCGTCGATAGGACAAATGGTTAAATTACCTTGTATTGAGAAATACAGGAAAGATGAGGCTATCTTTTGCTATATAATTAATTTCTCCTAATAAATTTCTGTCTATTTACGAAATCCGGAAAACGTATTTATTGAGCATCCCTCGTAGATCTCATAAACTTCGTTTGTTTCGATAAGAAGTAATGGAAAGACTTCTGGTTAGATCTGTCGTTACGTTTCCTCAATTAATTAAAATTAACAAGATTTGTACAGAATATGTCAGTAATACTGCGTTGAGGGATTTTAGAGTAATCCTATTCGGCATTTAAAGTACTTATATTTTTTCTGTTATAGTTTGATACTTAGTATTTCGTGATAATTAAATATTTAGTATGTTATAAGTTTTCGTCATAGTTAGCTATTTAGCATTTGGAAATATTTGTTGTATTTTTAAATTCCAAAATAACATATTTGAAGTATTTAAAGAGAGGTACATAAAATAAATTACACTTAAACGGTACTGTGATACAGATGCATCATTTCAAAACAATCGCACTCTGATGCAGATGAATAAGAATTTCGTATCGTGTTTTAACGGAGCTGACCCGTGATTTTGTGACTGTTTTTTGTTCTTGGAAAATTAATACATGTAAGATACTATGTACTGAACTTAAAACAAAATCCTTTATTTTATTGTTGTAGAAAACAAATTGACGTAGGCGAGCTTTCGCTCACAAATGTGTGGCTTTATCAAGGCTGATTAAAATTATCTATACGGAGGGAATCCCTAACTAACCTATATGGATATGTGGATTAAAATACACTTATATGAATTAAAATAACCTATACGGAGGGAATCCCTAACTCTCCTATATGGATTCCCTCTTTACAAGTGAGTTTTAATCAGCCTCTTGATAAAGCCACACTTTTGTGAGTGAAAGCTCGGCTATGCCAATTTGTTTTCTACACCAATAAAATAACGGAGTTTGTTCTAAGTTCATTAATTTCCTGTATATTAGTGTCCATCGCCTATCGTTTACCTTATATACACTAAGTGGCCACTTTATTATGACCACCTGACAGTTTTAAGCAAATGAGCTATGGCTGCCCACTATTGCCGCCAGAGGGCGAGGCTAGTATAGAACGGGAAAGCTTAGTGCTTGCGACAATAGTAGAAGTGATTTTTTGGTGACGAGATGAATAAACAATGCGATTTTGACGGACTTTCAACGTGGGATGATTGTAGGAGCTCAGAGCCATGGAGCGAGTATCACCGAAACCGCCGCATTCGTGAAATGTTCCAGAGCAGCTGTTGTTAAAATGTTTAAAGCCTGGACTGTCAGCTAAGAAACTGGGTCTCTACGTGCAACGTGTGATCGTCATCGACTTGTGACTGCTCGGGAAAACGGAGAGTGTCCAGACTGGTGACAGACAACAGAAGGGCAACAGTGCAGCAAATTACAGACCATCTTAATCAAGGATCCCCTCAAATGATCTCTGCACGCAATGTTCGCCGTACACTGCATCGGATGGGATATGGCAGCCGAAGGCCTGTTCGAACACTTTTGCTGTCTGCAGTTAACAAGAGAAAACGTCTTCAGTTCCCACAGGAGCACAAGGATTGGACAGTCGATAATTGGAAAAAAATTATGTGGTCCGATGAATCACGTTTTCAGTTGTACCATGCCGATGGCCCAGTGAGAATTTGGCGGAAACAGCACGAAACCATGGACCCCAAATGCATTGCTACAACCCTTCAAGCTGGTGGAGGCAACGTTATGGTTTGGGGAATGTTTCCCTGGAATGCTTTGGGCCCTTTAATTCGTGTTGATCAACGTCTGACTTTCACATCATATCTAAATATCGTTGCGGACAAAGTGCATCCTGTCATGTGGAGGATTTATGCCAATGGTGATGGCTGCTTTTAACAAGATAATGCGTCCTGCCATAGAGCTCGTATTGTACAGGATTGGTTTCAGAAACATGCCGGTGAGTTTACTTTGCTTAGGTGGCCCCGACAATCTACAGATCTCAACCCCATTAAGAATTTGTGGGATGAAGTTGAACGAGCCATCAGACAGCTGGATCCACAACCATGCAATCTCACACTCCTGGAAAATGCTATTCATCAAGCATGGTCTCAGATTCCACAAACCACCTTTAAACATCTTGTGGAGTCCATGCCACGCAGAATCGACGCAGTAATAAAGGTAAAGGTGGCCCAACGAAGTACTGAGGAGGTGGTCATAATAAAGTGGCCACCCAGTGTATATAGTATGTACTTTTACTGATCTTCTAAATTTTTTTTTAGAATCCTTGTTTTAACTGACACTGTGTAGCCAGCTTATTAGCTACATATGTCCGGTCACACAATTGGCTCACTGAAACATGTGAGACCTCTCGTGATAGTGGTGGGTTTACGGAAAAGTGGCCCCTCGCATTTCGCCTCCACAATTCGCTTCCCACATTTCGCCCTCCCACGTTTCGCCCCCAGTAGATAATGAGTAGGCTGCAAAAATGCAAGTAATACACCTAATTACCTAATTTTTTAATAATTCTAATTTATTTAGTTTTAATAGAATAAATGCACATTATTATAGTTTAAAACTCGAAGTTGTATGCAATGCTTCTAAGGTAATCGATTACATTACGATTTTGAAAATCTTGGACTATTCCTTTGATTCTAGAAGAAAAGGCAGCATACTTATTGTTTCTTTGATTGCCTGAATTACCGGCAATTAGTTGTGTAATTTCGAATTTGGGCAGCCATTGCTGTTTTTTTAAAGAATCAATGAATCGGTAAATGTTTGGGAATAAAGCAGCACAAGTTTCCTGAAATCCCCTGTGCCACCCCTCCACGCCGTTGTTGGTAAGTTGCTGATAATTCAGTGTTCGTATGTAAACATTCCACAATTCGATGGCAAAAATGGATGATTGTCGGCCTTTCCGTTGTCTTCTTCCAATATATGTATCTTCAAAGTAGTTTGCAATCCCCATAGCTTCAATGGGGAAGTCATCAGCTTCAACTAAATCTTCAAGTGCTTGAATAACGTTAGCAGAAGGAAAAAATACCAATGCCGGAATCATTCGGATCCAACGAGCAAATTCATGGTCTTGTTCGTATCAGGTTTTTAAACTTTCATTCTGTACCTTTCGCCAAAAGCTTTGGGAAAGATGAAAAAAACAACTGGTATTTACAATACCAGGAAATTCTTGTTGGAAGTCTTGCATGGCACTTTGTTCGAAATCTGCCATACGTCGCTGGATTTGGAGACCCGGTTGTAGATTTTTAACTTCTTGAAGCAACTTGACGTATCTGGCACGAGATTTGTTTAGTAGAAGCGTAGACCACTGGAATAACTGCATTTAATTGAACCACGTGAATTGTATAAAGCAGCCGGAACTGCGTGGGTACGTTGCTAAAAGTTCCATCAGAAAACCACTCCTGGCTACGCGCCAATAACTAAAGATTATTACTAGAGGAAAAAATAAGCATGCGACCAGGGAGCAGTTCGTCCTCATCAAAAACTGTTGTACATTGTCATCGATAATAATTCTTGATAATTTTGGGGAATTACTAGGTCCTGGAGATTGCTCGGTAAATCAGGAGTACCTTTGTTGTATCGAACATGACGAATGGTTCGTTTAAGTGAATCCTTTTTAGGAAGTAATGTCGTGACATTGGCATGAACCTCTGCAATTACTAATGCAACGATTTGCTGTGGCCGTGCGTTCGTGACTGTTGCATGTTGCCGAATTTGCCAATCAATTGCAATGCTTCCGATCTTGCAGCTTGAGCTGCATGGTTATGTTTAGTTACGACTTTCACAACTGGGCCTTCCAAACCCTCTGTACAAACACGCCTTTTGCAGGTGGAGCGTTTGTCACACACCCAGATTCCATGTTGTTCATCTACAGTTCTCTTTGGAAACACGTAAATGTGGTGGTCATTATCTACCAATTTTCTTTTGCCTCTTATGGAAGGAACACTTTTGCCATTGTACACACAGGATTAATCAATCAAGATGCAAAAATAATTTGCAGATATTGCACTGACTGCGACATAACTCGAAGTTGAGACACTGCATACAACTTCTAGTTTTAAACAGTAATAATGTGCATTTATTCTATTAAAAATAAATTAGAATTATAAAGAAGGAGGCGTATTATTTACATTTTGTAGCCTACTCATTATCTACTGGGGGCGAAATGTGCTGGGGGAGGAATAATCCGAGGGCCACTCTTCCGGATCCCTTTTGTAATGTGTCAAACAAGAGTTCTGTTCATTTTAATACATGTTCATTTCTGCTAATACAATCAACATGGTAGTGTTTTAGGGCATGGTAATCCCTTGTACACTACAATATCATTTGAGATAAAACATAAACAGTTGACAATAGCTTGTTCGCCGAGAAGAAACGTTTTATGCCGATTTAGCATAAATACAGGGTGTCTATAAGTGAAGCATACAACTTCAGAATGCTATTAAAAATACGAGAGAAAGAAAATGTACTTTAAACAGCAAGAGACGTATAACCAAGTAAATTTCTCGGTCATCTTTGTCCACGTCGGGCATCTTACCCAGTCCCCTCATTCCGGAATAAGTCGCTCTCCCAACTCAGCTTCGCGGACGTATGCTCTCGCTGCCATCTGCCTTTATCTCATGGGCGTCCTGCGGTGCAGGCACTCCACATTTCCCCCACCCTCCTCCTGAAAGAGCGCTGGGGCATGGCCCATGGGTCCGCCGGACCATGCGTCGCTGTAGGCAGTCATCCGCTGAAGAACATACATTGGAGAAATCCCAGTCAATTTGGTGTGTGGAAAGTAGCATCACAAACATTTATTTTTTCGAAGCGTTGAAGAAGAGGATTCTCTTATTTTTCCTGTCTCGCGGTGTGGAGAGAACATCACACCATTGCGAGAACTTTAACCGCCAGGTCATTCTTGAAGTTCGGGCGCCATTATAACGAAGTAAATTTCTCCGTCATCTTTGTCCACGCCGGGCATCGAACCCGAGTCCCTTCATTCTGGAATAAGTCGCTCTCCCAACTGCGCTACGCAGACGTAAGCGCTTGGTGCTATCTGCCTTTATCTTATGTGCGTTCTGCGGTGCAGGCACGTCACAGGCGTGGTAAGTGTTAAAGTTTGTTAAGTCATATGATAGATGGCTCCAGGTGTCTTATGTAATGAAAATCTCGTTAAACATGGAATACAATAGACATGGCTTTCCCAGTGGAAAAGCGGTAGACATGCTTATTCGCATTGACGAAGACCCCACACTACTTTCGCGGATCTGTTTCAGTGATGAGTCGACATTCCATGTTTCTGGCAAAGTGAATAAACATAACTGCTGAATGTGGGGCACGGAAAATCCCCATGTGGTCGTAGCACACGAGAGAGTCAGCCCAAAGGTTAACGTCTGGGCTGGCCTAACGGAAGAGGACATTGTTCATTTTAATGCATGCTCATTTCTGCTAATACAACCGACATGGCGGTGTTGCAGGGCATGGTAATCCCTTGTACACTACAATATAATTTGGGATGAAACATAAACATTTGACAATAGCTTGTTCGCCGAGAAGAAAAGTTTTATGACGATTTAGCATAAATACAGGATGTCTATAAATGAAGTATACAACTTCAGTATGCTATTAAAAATACGAGAGAAAGAAAATGTACTTTAAACATCAAGAGACGTATAAAGAAGTAAATTTCTCCGTCATTTTTGTCCACGCCGGGCATCAAACCCAAGTGCAGAAGAAAAGGGTTACATCTATCACTGAGCTCAAAGAACGCATTATTGCAACCTTCCTCTTTGTTACACCTCACATTCTGCAGCGTACGTGGGTGTCACTGGACTATCGTTTAGACATCATGCGAGCAACCACCGAAGCACGCGTGGAGACTACTGACATTTAAAAAAAAAACTTCCACAATTACCATCTGGTTTGAAATTAAAAGTAAGTGGTTATTTATTGTAGTTTTTTTTCAATAGCATACTGAAGTTGTATAATTCATTAATGGACACCCTGTATAATGAGGTTCTCTTAAAGAAAATGTCATTCCCAGCGTCTCAGATATTAGAATAACATCATGTTTCGTGATGAGCCACCATTCCGTATCTGAATTCATGAAATACTTCTTTCAATACGTGCCATTAGTAGTGCACCTGAAGGAAACAAAGTGCTCTTTGTACGATGATTAAGTTGTCAGTTAGGAAGTTCCGGAATGAAACGAGTTCCTGTTTAGTTACATTGAGGTAAAAAATATATTAGGAAGACCAAACAGCAATCAGTTCCGTGAATCTCTAGTTCCATACGCAGCTATTGCGCTCAGATCGCTATATAAACAGCTGACTACTAAGGATTCAGAAGTGTACGAAGCGCAGACAGTAGCAATATGAAAATGACTCGTAATATAAGCGACTTTGGAAGATGCATGATAGTTGGATCTAGGCAGGCAGGTGCAATAATCTCTGAAACCACAACATTCTTGCCTGGGTAAGGTTAACGCTACGAGGGAGTACAGTGAAAATGAGTGGCGCATAAATAACAAAACAAGCAGTTAGCAGTTTTTCAGAGGTCGAAAAGCACTAGTCGATATTGGAGGGCAACGCCAGCTGGAGATGATTGTACGGGGACACCGACGAAACCCATTAAGTCATATAACCCAACAGCAGTGCCGCAGGATAATTTCAGCATACACAGCAGGCCGCACATTGGCGATTATTGGCTCTAACAGCAGACTCTGATCAAAAGACTAACAGGTTCGTATGCATTGGGCGCGGTAGCATAATAACTGGACCCGTGAGGACTGCTAAATGGTCACTTGGTCCGATAAATAACGTTTTCAGTTGCTGTACGCCATAGGATGCTCCAGAATACGGCGTCAACAGCACGAATCGATAGATCCCACCTGCCTAGTATTAACTCTTTAAACGAGTGGTATGTGTACATAATATTTCCTGATGGAGAGGGTTACTTACAGCAAGAAAATACGCCATTCTAAGTCGTGTAGTTTCACCCAGATTCGCACCTTCCCCTCTGCACGAAATAACTGGAAAAGAGACTCATTTGAAACATTAGATCCTTTTCCAATTATCCATGGTCCAGTGCCGATGTTATTTCGCCCAGCTGAGGCACACAGTGCGGCGATGTGGCTTTAGCAATGGAACTCTGATGGGTAGTCGGTTGCCATAACCTACTGCCGCTAACGATCGTCCGATGGTCTTGGTGGAGACGTTTCTGGCACCTCGCTCTTTGAAGTCGGCCGTGATTTGTTCCACTGTCACATTTCGGATGGTTGCAACTATACGACATGGACATCAACGGCCACGTACATCCACCACCTTTATCTGCACACAGATTTGTCCATGACTCGATGTTATTCCCGAATGGCGTATTCTCGATAAACTCTTGATACCGTCGAACGGAGATACTGCGATTCCTGTATCACTCCAGCGGTAGAATGACCCATGTGTCGGGCAACCACTGTCATTCGTCTTTCAAGCTCTATTTGCTCACGACTTTTACCCGTACTGACATCGAATTACTGTCCACGTGAACGCAGTGATGTTTTCTTACATATATTTCTACCAACGGTAGATTCTATGACAGTAAATTTCTCCATTTTTATGCCAGGGGCGGGATTCAAACCCACAAATCTAGCCTACAGAGCTCTGAGTGCTATCCACTATACTACACTGGCATGTGCTGCCTGCAGGGCAGGAACGTCACATCTCCCCTCCCCCACCAAAAAAGGCTGGGGGCATGGCCCACGGCTCAGTCAAGACCATGTTTCGCTGTAGGCAGTCATCCTATGAAGAACACGCATTTGAGAAATCCTAGACAATTTGGGGTGTGGAACGTAACATCACACTGATTTATGTTTTCGTAGCACTGAAGAAAGGATTCTAATTTTTCCTGTCTCGCGGTGTTGAAAGTACATCACACTACTATGAGAAATGATACAGCCGGGTCATCCTTGGGGTTCGGGCGCCAATATGGCGAAGTAAATTTTCCCATTACTTTTTTTCCAGAGCGGTATTGGAACCCACAACTCTACGCTCCGGAGCTCTAAGTGCTATCCACTAAACTAGAGTGGAATGTGCTCTCACTGCTATCTAGCTTCATCTCATGTGGGTCCTGCGGAGCAGGCATGTCACAATTCGGCAGCTAGCAAGAGGGTGACATCGTTGTGTTTCCCAGAAACCAGAAATCCTAAGGTTTCTCTGATCTCAGTGTATGAATATGTGCTCTTGCAGGGTGAGACCAATTTGCGCAATTAATAAACCAAAAGTAACTGGCCCTTAGCTCACTGCGATTTCTGGCATACCTATTTCCAAAGTTCAAGCATTTGAAGGAATACCTGTTCGCTAGAAAGTTTTAGTTTTGCACATAAAATAAGCAAAGCATTTTTGAAGACCTTTATGATAGATTTGTTGAGCATGCTGTAGCAAATGGCTTTATCTGTCACAACAATTATATTTATCGTCTATATATAACTCTGTTAGTTACTGATGCATATGTACCATAGACATACATATCACTAAGCTGTTCTCTGAGATTCAGAGGTTAGCTTCAAAAAGAAATACAAACTTCCAGATATTTTTACTTATTGTTGTCGTATCAAACTTCGCAATTTACAGCGACCTTGACATACAACTCGTGCTTCACTGATATCCATTACACGCCGTACACAAGATCTTTTATACTTCATACTCATAATCTTTTTCTCATGCAGACACTCCTGAATCTGATCCACCCATGTCTTCCTTGGCCTTCCTCTGCCTTTCCTTCCTGCCACTTAGGCTGAAAATATTTTCTTAGTGAGCATTTCATCACTCATTCTTTCAGCATGGCCAAACCACCGAAGCATATTGGTCTCCACCTTGCTAACAACATTTTGCTTTACATCACACAACTGCAATACATCTTCATTCCTCACACAATCAGATCGTGTCTTGCCACAAACCCCACGTAAGTAACGCATTTCTCCAGCACACAAACGACTCCTATGCTTCTTCTGCAGTACCCAGGTTTCACTGCCATATATCAGAGTAGGAACCATTACCGTTTCATACACAGCCATGCGGGACTCTCTAGAGATCCCATCATTCCTGTGAAAACCTCCCAGAGCAGCTATGACTTTCAAAGAAGAATTCACTCGCCTACTGATTTCACCATCCAACTTGTTCTCTCTGTCAACCATGCTTCCTAAATACACAAACTCACTCACCTGGTCAATCACAGTGCCATTTATACTTACATTACATTCACTGCTACCCATTCCTTTCTCAAACACCATAACTTTGGTTTTTCCCTCTTTAATACTCAGTTTGAATTTCATGCAAACTTCGTGCATCCGAGTCAACATACTCTGCAACTCACTTTTGCTCTCTGCCAACAGGACAGTGTCATCAGCATACAGCAATCTGCACACACTGATATCACCAAGACATAAACCACTATTATCTATTTTGGCCTCACGCATGCATGCGTCCATAAATATATTAAACAGCCATGGTGACATTACACAACCTTGTCTAACTCCTGCACCAATGGAAAACCATTTTGATAAAACACCATTCACTCGTACACAAGCTCTAGTACCAGCATACATGGCTTTTACACTATTAAATAGATTCCCAGTAACACCATATTTATTCAATACCTTCCACAAAAGTGTCCTATTCACTCGGTCGTCAGCTTTCTCTAAATCTATGAAGGCAGTAAAAACTTTCTTCCCAACAGCCAGATACTTTTCAATCATCATGCGTAATGCAAAAATCTGGTTAGTGCAGCCTTTACCAATCAACTCCTGGAGCCTTACCATTCTGAAGAGATTTTAGAGCTTTATACACTTCTTCTCTTGAGATCCCTCCTGTGCTTTCATCCCTCATTGTGACATCATCTGCATCTGTCTCAGAATCATTTTTGCTCTCCTGATCTAATAACTCACAGAAGTATTCACCCCATCTGTCACTTAACTCATTGGGCTCCCATATCATTTCCCCAATCTCATTCTTCACACAACTTACAACTTTGTTTCCTCTATTTTTCCTGAGTCTCATGTACTTCCAGAAGGACTTTCTATCTTTCCAAAAAGCCAGTTCATGCCTTTCCACTTTCTCCTTCCTATCTTTTGCCTTACTATGGCGAACCAGCTTAGCAGCTTCACGCTTCTTAAAGCGATATTCATCCACAGAGACTCTACCTTGCAACATCCCCAAATAGGCTTCCTTCTTTTTCTTTACTGTCTCTTCAATCTCACCATTTCACCAAGTATCACCTCTATTGTTGCCCACTGTTGTGGTGCCACAGACCTCTTTAGCAGCAGTGACAACACAGTTCTTAAAACATTCCCACTTCTGTTCTACATCCCTCTCACCAGACTTCAGATCCTTCAGTCGTTCTCTGAGTAAGTCAGAATACCGCTGATGATCTTTAAGGAGCCTATCAACCTTTATTCTTTCTATCCTGGGTTTCTTCCTATTCCTTTTCCTCCAACCAACATTAAGTTTCACTCGTGACACTACCAAGTAATGATCAGAACCAACATCCGCACCTCTCATCACACGGGTGTCAACAACTAAGTGTTTCAAACGCTGATCGTAGACAACAAAATCTATCACACTCTTTTGACCAAGAGTACGATTTTCCCAAGTATATGTGTGTATATACTTGTAGTTGAAAAATGTATTAGATACACACAAACCATTCTCAATGCAGAGTTCAATTAATCTTTCACCATTATCATTCACACAAGGATTATTAAACTTACCCAGAACATTGTCAGAAATTGCATTTTGCACACCTACTCTAGCATTGAAATCCTCTGCTATTATAACTTTTTCTTTAGCACCAAACTGGCTCAAAACAGCTTTTAGCTCATTCCAGAAATCTTCGTTTTTATCAGAAGGAGCATACACTACAACAATTACAATTTTCTGAAGTTTCACTTTCAAACGAATTAAGAGAATTCTCTCACTTATGCAACTATAGTGAATCAAGTTGTTCTTCATCTTTTCACTTAAAATCACACCTACACCAGCCTGTCCTCTCATATTATCCAATACTCCAGACCACACACTCACCGTGCCATTCACTTCTTCTACCCCAATTTCCTTCTTTGGTTTCACTTACACACATCACATCCAGTCTATACTTATTCATCTCCTCAATCACCTCACTCATCTTGCCATTTATACCTCTAGTATTCCATACACCAATCTTACATTCACTCAGCCGAGATCTCTTTCTCATACGCCGTTTAGAAAGTCCAGGTCGATTCCGTGGTGGACCGTCCTTCTCAAGTGTGGTAGGTCCACCATATCCCACACTTGAGTCATTCTTAATATTTCTTTTTGTCTTTTTAATCAGGTAAGTACATCAGTGTGGGGGATTAGCCCACAGCTGAGGGTTCCACTTGGTCATTCAACCTAAGGATTCTGGAACAAAACCCAGTGAGTTGGGGTCTTTTCGCCAATGTCACACAGAACTAGCTTGCATCTCTTCAAGATTCACAGAGGCCCTAGTTGCTGTTGTGTGTGCCATTGTTACCACGGAGCGCCCCGAGGAGGCAAACCCATCGCTCACTACGACCGCCCGCCATATGTACCAGTGAGCAGTTAATAGAGTTATCGCTTCATTTCACGTCTGACCAACTGTAACGGCGCGACCCACGGGCTGATAACAATACTCGTTTATGTTTAAATCACTCTGACATGTATACAAACATTCCTATCACTACTAAGTAAGCTACACCTGAAGCGATACTCTTGTCGGTTCATTGGGTTTTCTGAAGGGCTGCGTTCTTAGACGTATAGGAACCCTGGATTAGTAAATTTCCTACGTAATCATAAACTCGAGATCTTTGTTGTAACAATATTTTAGGAGATATGCCCTTTTTCTCTTTTTATCATGGCATATTGCATATTGTCTGAGCAGTACCTCAAAATACTGCAAATTATTTTCGCAAAAACAAAGCTTTGCAACGAAAAGACGCAAAGCTTCGTATCTGTAAAAATATTTTGTTTGCATTAAAAACCCGACGGACTATTACTGGGTGGCTCAAAGTCCGCTTATCCGCCCCGGTGGCGCAGTGGTCTAAGCGATGGCTTCTGATCATTCGTACGAGATGGGTCCGGGTTCGGTTTGTCATACGGCCCTAGCTACCTCCCTTCCCTGGAACCAGTGGCCCTAAATTAGGGACGGGCGACTTCTTACGTCCTACAGAGTTGTTCACGGTGGTCGTTAAACCTTCGCCGCCCCGGTGGCGCAGTGGTCTAAGCGATGGCCTCTGATCATTCGTCCGAACGGGGTACGGGTTCGAATCCCGGTGAGGCATGGATGTTGTGTTTGTCTTACGGCACTGGCTCTCTACCTTCCCTGGAACCAGCGACCCTAAATTAGGGACGGGCGACTGCTTATAGCCCATTGAGTTGCTCACGGTGGTCGTTAAACCTCCAATCAAAAAAAAAAAAACTTCAATCAAAACAAAAAACCATTAGCTAGTATAGTGCTTTTCTTTGGCAACGGAAAAACATTTGGTTCAAATACTCGCAGACAGAGGACGATAACAGCTAAAAAGTTTATAAATACAGTAAAGATCACACAATCCAAACGAAGGTGCTCAACATGTCTTCCACTACACGATATTACAGCATTTTTTTCAAGCATGTGACAACTCCACTGATATCAGAATGTAGCACGTCCGGGTGAATGCAACAGACTTCGCGGTGAATAGCATCTTTCCGTTGTGGAAGTGTGGAAGGTCTTGTATAGCATACTCTCGACTTTAAATAATACCACAATCAGAAATCTAAGAGTGTTAGATTTTGAGATCGAAGTTGCCACGGGATGCTACAGCGTCTGTTGATTAGTCTTTCTGCACAACATGTAGTGACAAGAAATATATTTACTGGAGATACGATGCTAGCTGGCGTAGCATTCTGCATAAACGTGAGTGTGTGCAGCTGTTTCTGTTGGTTTTCTTTTTAAATACGGTACCACGTTTTAAAGCAACAGTTTTAAGTAGCATTACACAATTACTGAGCAAGTCTTCCAGCCGTGTCTGGGCATGGTTCCTGAAAGGAAACACGCCCAAGATGACGGATATTGTGAGGCCCAAGCCACACCGTAACTCGTGTTGAATGCAATGGTTCCTCTGCGTATACATGTGTATTTTCCTGTGACTGTACCAGGCAGTTATGCGGTTGGCAAGCACGTGTAAGGAAAAATGAGATGCGTGTAACCACAGTACATTTAAGCACACCTGGAGATCCTCAGCGTTCTTTGCCAGAGATCATCTGGCAAATTCCTCCCGCAGTGTTGCATCAAAAACATAAGGCCGTGACATTTGAGAGATGAATTCCCTCCGTTTGTGACGTCACTCTGATGTTACACGGACTGATACGTCGGTGTCGTGTTTTAAAGTTACACACGACAGCTTTGTAAAGCAATCAGAAGCCTTGGTTTCCGCGTGATCTCACTACAAGAGGGAACTCATCTCTCTAATGGCATGACCTTGTATTTTCTAAACGGCCTTGGTTGTATCCGCTGGTAACATCTGGTGCCAAGTCTGCAATTTGCATGGGTGCAGATTTAACACACCGTGAAAGATGCGCTTTTGCCGATTCTTTGAGAATGATCAAACATCTTGCTCTTCACGAGCACTGTTTAATCCATTTTTCATTGGAGTGAGAGTTTGTCGATTTGGAATGACACAGCTTTCGAACTGGTTTCCGTTTGGAATGGCACAGCTTTTGAACTGGTCTCCCTTTGGAATATCCCTGGTCTCCAGCGTCGGGGGCAATTCACCAACTTCCAGTTTTCTCAAATCGCCTCACCACACACTGAAAACCGTCACAGGTGATAGGACTTTCGCCCTTTTTTAATCATTTCTGCGTTCTGAACTTTCGCACATCTTCTCAGTCGATTCTCCTCTTACACAAAAAAGCTTCATAAACAAGGTATTTCCCGACAAAATCAAGTTCAATCCTTTTGAAAGCGGTTTTCAATAAAGAGAAAGATGAAGCCAATTCACAGACGATTAATAGCTGCAGCGTATCACTTAATGCGTGTAAAGGCATCAATTTGCACATATTTCATGATTTGCACGCGTGTAAAGCGCCCGCTCTCGTCTTATTTTTGAACTAAACATTTTCCCCATTGCTAAACAAAATCCCCATACAAGCTGACACTTGTCGGGCAAACCGCAGTGTAATACACGCATTTGTTCTTGTGTTACAAATTTTTGAAATTTAAACGGACTACTGAGTCACCCGGCTCAAACAGCTTGTGTCACATTGTGGATTTAAAAGAGGAAGCTGCTTATTCTGGTTCCAGTATACTTCTGTCTATTGTTATAAGAACGATCAGTTCAAAAAAGTATATAAGTAATGTTGGTCGCTATACATGTTTTAGAAATGTAGCTCCAGCACGATAGCTATTCTTTTGATTGGAGGTTTAACGACCACCGTGAACAACTCAATGGGCTATAAGCAGTCACCCGTCCCAGATTTAGGGCCATTGGTTCCAGGGAAGGAATAGATCCAGCGCCGTAAAACAAACACAACATCCATGTCTCACCACGATTCGAACCCAGACCCATCTCGGACAAATGATCAGAAGCCATCACTCAGACCACTGCGCCACAGGGGCGGCTAGTTGTTTTGTGAACATCAGCTCTGCAACGGTGATGAGATACTATGCACATCATTCATCCAAAATGTGCGCCTTTAAATTTTAAGTCACTGGATGCCAACAGATGTGCTATCACCGTGGAGGAAAACAGTACTTTTAGTTTCTACTCCAGTAATTTCTATGCGTACAGAAATTATTTTTCTGATTTGAGATGTATTCTAGTTATTTTTCCCGAGGGGGAATTTCTTCGTATTCAGCGGAACTTTCCCAATCGGAAACGCCCAGCAAAATAGTGAGCGAGAACAAATAACGTCTTCTTTAAAGGAAATACCTTTTATAAGAATCTCTCGCGTGGGGATGTTATATTGTAGGTGGGAAACGGTTTCGTCGTCGTCTGGAAGAATCAAGTGGTTAATCTGGCTTTTATGTGTTTGCATTTGTGTTTCGTGCTATATATAGTTTAGTTTTGTCTACTTTAAAGAGTTGTGAAACTCCTTTTAGGCTTTGGCTGTTTCAAAAAGAAAAGTGTTTTCTCTCTTGGTTAAATAGAAATTTACTGAGAATACTCGAGACATGGCATGGCGCAAATTTTGAGAGTGCGGGTAATATTACATGCTTCTTAAAATGTGAAAAAAACATGTTTGATGTCTTTTCTTTGTGAAGTACATTAGAAACCGCATATAGGAAAGTGTAAGAGATCACACAAAAGTTAGATATATGAAGCAAGATTTCACATGCCATTCTTACGTGGTAACTGTTTTTCGTTTTATCTTGAACTTTTAGTGAAAATTTTGCTTCAAAAGTTAATCAAACCTTTTTGAAGCAAAATGTTTCTCTAAAGAATTCAATTGTCATTATTCTCTAGCAATTTAATTGTAGCTTGCTTGCCAGTGATAAAGACAACTGTATGCTCTTCGTTAACTTTTCATCTACAAAGCTTTTATCTATTTGGTTAACAGTTACATCAAATATTTCCGCATTTTAAATTCATATCGTGTGAACTACCTATGAATAAGATGTAATCGGAAATTTTGACGATATGCGTCATTCCGGACAGTAGTAAAGTAAAACACATCCATAAAATATCTATGTAACAAAATAGGAAACGGAAGCAGTCAAAACCCTTTTTGAAATCTGATATTTGAATGCTACTTCATGAAGTGACACAGCAATAGTTAATTTCATCGTTGCTCAATAATACACTGCTGGCCACCCAAAATGCAACACCAAGAAGGAAGCATCTGATTGACCTGAAATTCGCAGCATGCGTCGCCAGCGAGAGGACATGCAAACGATTAGCATTGCAGGGCATATGCAAATCATGTGCGCCCAGCACGCCACCGAGAAGCACTATAAGAAGGATGCACAGAAGGCGGGGTGTAAGTAGTGGAAGTGTGTTGTGCTGCTGGACCTGTGCGTGGAAAGCTTCCTGATGCCTCGTCGCAGAATACGGCAGTAATTCCAGCACGTTTCGGAGTTCGACAGAGGACGAATAGTGGCTTATCGCGACAGCGGTCTATCGTACCGAGACATCGGCGCCCGTGTGGGACGACATCCAGCCACAGTGAGGCGAGTAGGAATTCGGTGGGTGCAGGAGGATCGGACGGACCGACAAGAGCGATTGCCGCAGCCGCGGCACACCAACGAAAGAGAGGACCGGCATGTTGTGCGGCGGGCATTGACGTCTCGCACCAGCACATCACGAACGTTAGCGCAGTAATTAGGGTGTGTTGCGCAACAACCTGTGTCAGAACGCACCGTTCGACGTCGTCTGCAGGAGCGGGGACTTGTCGCACGACGCCCATTGCTTCGATTACCATCGAAGTTACACCACCGGCGAGTGCGGCGGCAGTGGGCCGTTAAACGCCGCACCTGGACTACGGAATGGCACGACATTGTCTTCTCCGACGAATACCGCTTTTGCCTGCAACACCACGATGGTCGGATCCGCGTGTGGCGGCACCGCGGCGAGAGACTGTATGACGCCTACATTATGCATCGTGAAACCGGTTCATCGACTGGCGTTATGGTTTGGGGCGCAATTGGATATGACACCCGCACCCCTCTGGTACGCATCGCCGGTACACTCAACAGTCACTCCTATATCTCAGACGTTTTGAAGCCCGTTGTCCTCCCTTACCTACAGGACCTGCCAGCGGACACGTTTCAACAGGACAATGCACGCCCGAATGTGGCACGCATCGTGCAACAATTCTTCACGGCCCACCAGGTGTCACTGCTGCCGTGGCCCGCCTGTTTTCCCGATTTGTCACCCATCGGACATGTCTGGCCGCTGTTCGGCAACCGAGTGGCCCGGCAAGCACCACCCGCGGCTACGCCTGATGAACTGCGGCAACGAGTGGAAGCAGACTGGACCGACATTCCCCAAGCCCACACCCGAAGCCTTTTTTCGTTCGATGCCGCGGCGTGTAGCGGCCGTTATTGCCAGCCATGGGGGCCCAACGAACTATTGATGTCTGCGTGTTCCGCAAGTCGCACGGGCCTCTAAGCTCAATCGTTTCATCTTTGTATCTGTTGTTATGTGTCCAGTAAATCTGGCTTTGCTATCTCTTGTCCTTCTTGGTGTTGCATTTTGGGTGGCCAGTAGTGTAAAATTTCTTAAGCTATCGCCGAACATTATTTTATCACGTTCAGTATAATCGCAACAATATTTCATTGCAATCTCCGTAAATTCGCAGTTCCTGATGATAAATGTGTTAAAAGTCATTACAAAAATGTATATTTGATGCTATGAAAACTGTGCCTCGTAGCGGAATTTGACTTAATCTCAATTCCCGCACGGAGGGGATTTGCCTGCTTTCCACGATAGCTTTAAAAGTGAGCATGAACCGGTGGGGTGTAACCTGTAGATATCCTTGACTAAAGGTTATCCAATGCACCTCACTAACACACTTACGATTCATATTTTTTTCTATCTTAAAGTCACATTTTAACTTCTGCATGGGCGGATGGAATTTGGTAGCTACACAATATTTCGTCGGTGTGAAAGTCGTTCCTTACGTACGTCTAAATCTGAACAGTGAAGAAGAAGAAACCGTGTCTCATCTTGTAAGCGAACGTAACAAAATTGCCCTGAAAGATTACAAAACTAGACATGACAGGGTTGCAAAATTGATTCACAGGTTATGCAGAAAGAACAATCTGCCAGCATAAAAAATATCATGGGAACATCAGGCTGATTAAGTCATAGAAAATGATCAACTCAACATCAATTGGGATTTTCGAATTCACACCGATCAACACGTAGAACATAATGCACCAGATATAACAGTCATAAACAAGAAAGATGACACCGAATTTTCGGGTGTAATAAGACACGTCTTTTGAATCCGTTCTGACGCAAATTAAATTTATCAAAGCTATTTAAAATTAATAAAACCGGTATGGAAGACAATAGTGTCTGACGGAAGAAAGAAGTTTTTCAATCGGGTTTTTAATCCCTCAGATATTGCTGTAAACGGAATCGTGAGATTACGCCCACTGGTTGCAGACTTGTGCGTTAAGAAAAAAATAATTTATATGAGAAACATTTCGCACAGGAAACGCTCTTCAACACAGAAAGAAGTTTTCAAATCGGACTCTTAGAAACAGAGATATCGACAAAAATAAGATGTGACATTTCGCCCCATGGTGGGAAAACCATGCATTATTTTAGGAAGAAAGTATTCTGAAAAGGTTTTTCAATATGAGCGGTATCGGTCCAAGAAAAAGAATTTAGTTGAGTAGTCAGGAGCCCTGATTTTGCTACAAATACATCACAAGCAGAAATTAACACTTTTTCTCCATGGTGGCCAAACCATTCTTTACCAAACATTAGAAATTATGTGGAAAATATTTTCCATCAGGTGTTGTATGCGATACAATAACAATTTTTGAAATCGAAGTTTTAGGATCAGACATAATGCAGAAAACGCAATTTACCTTTTGCGCCCCCTAGCGGAACTTCTATGATTTACTTAAAATTTTGAATTTGTACGAAACATATTTTGCATCGGAAACACTATCCAACAAAGAAGGAATTTTTCAAATCGGACTCTTAGAAGTACAGATATTGACAAAAATATGATGTACATCTACGCCAAATGGCGTAGGAACCATGCATTATTTCAAGACGAAAATGTTCCTAAAAAGTTAGTCGAAATCAGTAGTATCAGTCTACAAACGACTTCTTTTCAATCGAGAATTTAGAAACTCATATTTTGTTACAAATACATCAGAAGCGGGAATTAAGTCTTACGCTTCCTGGTGGCCTACCATTTTTTAACAGAAATTAGGAATTACATGCAACGGATTTCCCATCCGGAGCTGTATCCGGTGCAGAAAGAACTTTTCAAATCGGAGATCTAGAAGTAGAGATATAGGGAAACACGCAATTTACCTTTACGCCCTCTAGCGGTAAGTCTATGAATTACTTGAAAATTTTGAAATTATATGAAAAACATGTCACAATGAAAAAAGTATCCAACAGAGAAGGAAGTTTTCAAATCGGACTCCTAGAAGTAGAGATATTGACAAATATAAGATATATATCTACGCCCCCTGGCGGAGAAACCATGGAATATTTTAAGAAGAAAATATTCCGAAATGGTTTATCGACGTGAGTGGCATCGGTTCACAAATGAATGTTTTCAATCGAGATTTTAGAAGCTTCGATTTTATGACAAATACCTTACAAGCGAAAATTAATGCTTACGCCACCTGGTGGCCAGAGTATTGTTTACCAAAAATTAGAAATTATATACAAAATATTTTCCATAAGAAGGTATACCTGCTGAAGAAAATATTTTTCAAATCTGAGTTTTAGAACAAGAGTTATCGGGAAAATCCTAATTTACTTTTACGTCCCCTAGCAGAAAATCTATGCGTAATTTGAAAAAGTAACTATACCTAAAATACTCTTCGACATAAATGAAATTGGAATATAAAAGAAATTTTTCAATCGGATGTTTAGAAGCAAATATGTGGAATAAAACGTGTTTTTGAATTCGACATCATCTGCATTCACGACCTCTGGCTGGGAAATTGTACATCGCAAGAATAACGAAATGGAAAATCATCATTTGCATATTTCAAGCTTGCCAATGCAAACCAAATTTTCAAATCAGACTAATAGTTGCGGAGATATCGTGTCTACAGACGGACGGACGGACAAACCGATAGCATAAGCGTGATCTTTTTACAAAAGACGTGCTAAAAATTGGAAAGTCTGTATAATTAATATAGCGATAATTGGAGATGCTAGAGTCGATGAAAAAGAACTGCAAAAATGTCTATATATATGGAGACCTGGCAATAGAAGTTACCCGATTGTGGACTAGACACACAGCAGTTGCCTCTATTGTCATCGGGGCCCTTGGAACAATGTCAAAACATTTTATGAATCATTTCGAAAAATTGCAGCTTTCTGATATACCACCTTGGGCCATCACATATTTTACCCCGATTCTTGACTCCGGTGGAAACTCGTATCAGTTCAACAACACAAGTCAATGACAATTTGTTGTTTATGTTAGATTGTCATAGTCTGTGCTTCGTATATTTCGAATAAAGAAGATAATAATAATAATAATTGTTTTTGAGAAACGAAACAGCCGAATTACTTGCTATTACCGCCGCCATGGTTTAGCAAATATTTTTACGACTCCCATATCTTCTTTCATTGGTTTTACGACAAAACTACTCATTTATCCACCTAACCTATGTACCACTCAATGTCAGGATTTAGTAAATGGTACTGTTTATTGATATGGTATAATTCCACTTACAAGAGAAGCCTTTCAACTGTCACTCTCCAAAATTGAAGAAACGTGACCAGGAGATGTACTAACGGCAAAAACCAGTGAGTGTATTTCCGTTTTGGCCCAAATTAACTGACAAAGGTGAACGAGTGTTTTAACTGACAAGGAAGCCTTTCAACTGTCACTCTCCAAAATTGAAGAAACGTGGCCAGAAGAAAGTACTAAGGGAAAACACCAATGGGTGTATTTCCGTTTTGGCCCAAATGAACGGACAAAGGTGAACGAGCGTTTTAACTGACAACGGAAGCCTTTCAACTGTCACTCTCCAAAATTGAAAAAACGTGACCTAGAGATGGTACTAAGGGCAAAACAGCATGGATGTATTTACGTTTTGGCCCAAATGAACTGACAAAGCCTTTCAACTGTCACTCTCCAAAATTGAAGAAACGTGGCCAGAAGAAAGTACTAAGGGAAAACACCAATGGGTGTATTTCCGTTTTGGCCCAAATGAACGGACAAAGGTGAACAAGTGTTTTAACTGACAACGGAAGCCTTTCAACTGTCACTCTCCAAAATTGATAAAACGTGACCAGGAGATGTACTAACGGCAAAAACCAATGAGTGTATTTCCGTTTTGGCCCAAATTAACTGACAAAGGTGAACGAGTGTTTTAACTGACAAGGGAAGCCTTTCAACTGTCACTCTCCAAAATTGAAAAAAAAAACGTGACCAGGAGATGGTACTAAGGGCAAAACACCATGGATGTATTTACGTTTTGGCCCAAATGAACTGACAACGGTGAACGAGTGGTCTGAAAATGGCCTTAGAGCACAAGTGGGAAAACTCGTCTAACATGTGTGCGTGATATGTAACCCCAAATATTAGCTATGTCCCCATGATTCAAAATAAGCTCATGTCATACAAAAAGCAACAAAAACCTTTATTACAAGTGTAAATGAACATTTGTGGCATTGAGCACATGACCAAAACAAAGTAATTTGGAACAATGAGAACAACGCAAGATCCCAAAGTTATCACAGTACTGAAAATTGTCATTGATATCTGAAAAACAAATACGTTGAACATTATCAAAAGAATCGTCATCACTTTCACAGTATCCAATTTTTATCCACGGATATAACAACATGTTGTTGAATTCTTCTGATTGCCATTGATTGTTCATTGATACGTTCGATGATTTTCTCCACTTGTGCTCTAAGGCCATTGTCAGACCACTCGTTCACCTTTGTCAGTTCATTTGGGCCAAAAAGGAAATGCACCCATTGGTTTTTGCCCTTAGTACTATATCCTGGCCACGTTCCTTCAATTTTGGAGAGTGACAGCTGAAAAGCTTCCCTTGTTAGTATGTAGCGGACTGTGGCTTGGTGTGATAGTAAGTGACGCGAATAAATGCAATGTATAATACATATATACTCTCGAATCACTCGTTTTATTTCACACCCTCAAAGATGTTGGCTTGTGAAAGATACATAAATTATCTAAAAAGAGTGCCAGGGTACTCTCTGGATTTTTCAAAGATTCATGTACATTATGTCATGGGGTATTACAACTGTTAGATTTCAAAATATTTACATCAATAAATCCCACATAAAGTTGTTATGTACAATTTGTTATTTCAAGCACGTGAAAAAAAGTGACCATGTTATTTTATACGTTTTTTTACTTTTAAAAATATTCATATATTGTACAAACACTTTTTTTAAGCATTAAAGTATTTAGCATATACAAAGGCATTTTCCCATATTTAAAATATTTGGTATATGAACCTTCATATAAGTATAAAATACCAATTAATATTTTTAGCACGGCTTTTTTTTTAAAAAAGCGTGCTTATGTTATTACTTTGTCTCGCCGTTCGTCCGTCTGTGGACCCATATCACTGCAACTATTACTCCGATTTGAAAAAAATATTTTTGAACTGAGGGGACCGAAATGTGAGAATGGTGATCCTTGCTTTCCAGTTTTCTTCCGATGCATAACCTTGTAGCTAGGCGGCGTAAATATAGATAGATGCTATCAAATTCAGAAGGCATTTTATTCCACATCACTGTTTTTAAAAATCCCACTGAAAAAAAGTTTACTTCCCTTCGATACCGTTTATAACGAAGACTAGTATGGGTTCAATTTCTTTTTAAGGTGATTTGTAGTTTTCCCCCTAGGGGCGTAAGGTTCAATTGCAATTTCCTTCTATATTTCTCCTTCTAAAAAGCCGATATGCAAAATGCTTTTTGCATCGGATAGCGCTCACGATGGGAAATATTTTACATATAATTCCCAATTCTTCTCAAAGGGTCGTTTTGTCAGTATGGGGCGTAATTGTGTATATCCATATCTGAGGTATTTGTAGCAATATCTGCGCTTTTGAAAATTTTATTGTAAAATTCCTTTGGCATCAGGTACTACGGAATATCTTTTAAGAACATCTTCTACTTAAAATACTGTATAGCTTTCCGCCAGGGAGGCGTAGTTGTCTATCATATTTTTTTCATATCTGTACTTCTAATTGTCGATTTAAAAAAATCTTTCCTAGTCAAAGTGCTCATCATATAATTTCAAATTTTTCTTAACGCATGAATTGGCAATTGAATGGTATAAGCTGATGTTTTCGTTTACGGCGTATTTACAGGAATATCTGCGCTGCTAAACACTAGATTACAAAACTTCTTTCCCGTCCGATTCACCTAATGAGGAAAAGGTTTTGCGTTCATTTCCTGCCCAAAATAAGGCACAATTCTCCGCTAGCGGCTTTTCTTCTATATCTCTGCTTCTGAAAGCTCGATTTAAAAAATTATTTTAACATTGAATACCATTCACCACGTGGAATTTTTTGTATGTACTCGTAGGTTTTTGTGGTTCATAGTTCTTCCCCTAGGTGGTGTTAGTGTGCATTCTGATATGCAACCGTGTCTCCGCTTCTAAAAACCTAGAATGTTTTTCTCGTTATCTCTGCTTTAAAGAGACATATTTGAGAAATTGTTTTCCCCTAGCATAGCGGTTGTTATGAATAATACTTTTTTGCATAATTCTACTTTCCTTTATTAAATATTCTTCAGCCAGAGGTCGTCAGCGGAAGAATTTTCAATTTTCTTGCAGTAACACAAAGGTTTTCCGCTAAGGCTTGTAGATTTATACCCTATCTACCAACAAGTAATTGGACACCTGTGATAGCAAAGGAAAACGAAGTTTATTCACCTTCAATAGTTGGTGGAGCCTCCACGAGCGGCGATTACAGCTGCGATCCTCCGGGGCATACTCTCAACCAGGCGTTGTACGACGGCTAGCGGTATTTTCTTCCACTCGGCTTGGAGAAGACAGGTCAGTTCCTTCACCGTTTTCGGACGGTGGGGCCACCCCTTAAGTCGACGCTCCAACTAGTCGCAGAGATGCTCGATAGGGTAAAGGTCCGGGCTCTGCGCAGGCCAGTCCATTTGATTAACTCCATTGTCACCATACCAAGCCATGGTGGACCTCCCAACATGACAGGTGGCATTGTCATCCTGAAAGTAACATGGGTCCACCCTGTAAAACTGCCACAACGTAGGAAGCGCATGGTCATCCAAAATGGTGCACTAGGACTCGGCGTTGAGTCTACCAGGAATTGCGACCAAGTGTCCCGTGTCATACCAGGATAAACACCCACATAGCATAATTCCACCGCCGCCGAACTTCACAGTTGGCACAATACATTCCGGTAGGAGGCGTTCTCCAAGCAGACGCCAAACACAGACCCTGCCATCCGAGCGGTGGAGGATATACCTTGATTCCTCGCTCCAGAGAACCTGTTTGTTTTCACTGTTCAACGGTCCACTGTCGACGTTCTTTGTACCACGTTAGCCGAGCAGCGCTATTGGACTTGGTGATCAAAGGCTTGTGGGCGGCTGCATGTCCGTGATAACCAAGCAGATGGGCTTCCTTACGGATGGTATTCATCGAAGGAACACTCCCGGATGCCCGTTGAAACTCCTCGCGGATGTGGCCCATCGATTTGGGGCGGTTCTTTCGAATTTCTCTGGCCAGCACCCGTCGATCTCTAACTCCCAGTTTTGTGAGTCTGCCGGGTCGGGGAACATTCCGACAGTCACCTCTCATCTTACCTTTCCAATCACGTAGGCCACTGTTGATTTGGGTACTTCAACTCGCTGGATATGTCACGTATGGATCGGCCATTTCTGTGATACCCGACGATTACACCTTTCTCGAAATCAGAGAGCTCCGAACTGCGTGGCATGTTGCATGCGACTGTTTGCGTTGTTGTTTCCCACACGATATTTAACGGCCGCGGCCGTGACGTGTATCGTGACGTGTATCAGGACCACGTGTATCAGGACCACGTGTATCAGGACCGCAGGGGTGTCCAATTACTTGTTGGTAGATAGTGTATAATATTTTCCTCTATATCGCTTCTTCAGACTGTCAAATTTTAAAACTCCTTTTCCTCTCACAACTTCCTTTCGCTATGAGAAATTGTCCACAATTGTTAATTATAATTTCTCATAGAAGACATCGAATTCAAAATTCATTTATTCCATACATTTGCTTTTAAATATTTGGTTAAAGATATTATTTTTCTTTTTGTGCACAATGAGAATAAATTCATTTGCTATGAGAAGTTATAATTAACAATTGTGGGAAATTTGTTAATTTTTGTAACATACTTTTCTGCCGCTAGTAGGTGTAAGTAGCTTTTTCCATTTATGGATTTTTATCGATCGTACGTAGTAAGAAATAGAAAAAAGCTACTTGTGAAATAGAAATAGCCACTTACAATCGATGTTTTAACGATTGTAAGTATCTATTCCTATTTGTGGATACTTTATCGATTGTAGAAATCCGGTAGAATTGCTAAACGTATCCATAGACTAAGAATAAACATGCTCACATTACATTACGTATTTAAATTCATGCGCAGTTTTTGTCTAGATGGTGTAGGTATATTTTCTTTTTTTTTCGGAATTTTTTGACTTTCTAAAAATCTGCTCTGAAATATATTTTTCGTGTCGGAAATGATTCAAAAGGCGTGAAATTGGAGATCCTATTTAAAAAACAAGAGTATGTCACCGAGAACTCGGTGACATTGAATTTTTAAATTTAGCCCTAGCTACGTTTATGTATTGATTGTATTCCCTTAGCTGAATGTTTCTCAGGCAGTTACTGATATAAAAAAACCTGTCTCACGGGCAAAAAAAAAACTTCACAAGATTTTAATTGTGAGATTTTAATTTTGTTACATTCAAACCGATATTGCATTGTTTCGTCGTGTTCCAAATAACTTTCACCACAAATAGACTTATATATGATTTGTGAACGTCTTTTGTAAAACAGAGATCGTGATTATTTTATCAGTTTGACCGTCCGTCTCCCTCATCTCTGCAACTATTATTCCGATTTGAAAATGTATTTTTGTATTGGGAAGCTTGAAATGTGAGAATGGTGATCTTTGCATTCCGGTTTTCTTCCGACGCACATTTTTGCAGCTAGAGGGAGTAACAGCAGATGATATCGAATTCAAAATTCACTTTATTCAATACATTTGCTTCTAAATATGGGATTAAAAATATTTTTTGTCTTTTCGATGCCAATTACATAGAAGGCTATTTTAGATGCAATGTATTTTTTAAGTACTGCATACATATGGCGCTAGTAGCGTAAAAGTAAATTGCGTTTACCCCTATATCTCTGCTTCTAAAACTCCGATTTGAAAAATTCTTCCTAGACACGATACAGCTCCTCAGTAAAAAGTTTTTCAGTTTTACATAATTTTTAGTTTTGGGTAAAGAAATGTTTGACCACCAGGGGTCGTAAGTGTTTATTTCTGCTTCTGATGTATTTGCAGCAAAATCGGTGCTTTTGAAATTTCGATTGAAAAAAGTGTTTCGTGGACCGAGACCTCGCAAACTCCTTTAAGAATACCTCCTGCTTAAAAAAGTGCACGTTTTTTTTTCCGCCAGGGGATGTAGATGTTTATATTTTTTTTGACATATCTGCTTGTAAGTATACGATTTGAAAAATTCTTTCGTTATTGGAAAGCGTTTGTAGTGCTGTATGTTTATCGTATAATTTCAATTTTTTCTTAAGGCACAAGCGTGCCTTAAGAAAAACTTTTCCGTTTACAGCAATATCAGCGAAGCTAAAAACCCGATCAAAACATTTCCTTTACGGTGTGATACTACTAACTACGAAAACACTTTGTATATATTTTCTTCCCAAAATGACGCAACATTACGCCGCTAATGGTACAAATGTTTAATCTGTTTTTCTCAATATCGCTCCTTCTAAATGTGCTTTTTTTAAAATTCTTTTGACACCGGGTACCCATTACCTTGTATTACGTCTTAGGTTTATATTTGTGGAGTTTTGTATTTCACATTTCTGTTGCCAAATAGTGTTTGTGTACTTATGTTTGCAACTTCATCTCCGCTGCTGAAATCCCTATTGACATTTTTTTACTGTATGCCATTCGCTACAGTAAAGATTATCTTCTTTAATTAATTATCTTCTTTAATTAATGCACAGCTTTCCCGCTAGGAAGCGTGTAGGTCAAAACCTCTTTCTTGCTATCTCTGCTTTCGGGAGACGTATTTGAAAAGTATTTTCCTTTAGTATAGCTTTTACGATGACGAATACCTTTCGCCTGTTTTCAACTTTTCTGCTGTGCAAAATTCTTCCCATAGAAGGCATAGAACTATACCATGTTTTCTTCTACATTTCTTCCTTTAAATTTTCGATTTGAAAATTTATTTGTCTCTGATACTTCCTTCCGCTATGATAATTTTTTGGGGCCATTTGTTAATTGTCATAACTTACTTTTTTGCTGTTGATGGAAGTAAGTAGTACTTTCTATTTCTGGATGTTTTATGAAATGCAAAAATCCGGTTAATTTTTTTTTGTAACCGGTTCCATTGACTTTGAATAACTCTGAGAAATTTTACTCACGTCCCAAGAAATGATTCAAAAGGCGCAGTCATTACAACCGAAAATTTGGGGTCGTCTTTCTAGTTTAAAATGCCGCAACAATTCAATGCTGGGTTAGAATTCATGTTTCATAAAACGTTTTGCAAAATCTGAAATCTTCAGTATCAAAGGCCCAATTATTAGAATTTTTGTTGTTTCTTAGTTCTTAGAAGCACTTGAAGAAATCTGCTTCCACATCACCGTAAACTGCGTCCCAGAATTTTTTATTCACCATGAGTTGAACTATCGCTTAAATTACGCTTTGAATCCTTTTTATTTGTTGTAAGTAAATACCAAATGTTTTTGCAACGTCATTTAATTGGCATGCTTTCTTCCTGTACTAAACCAAAAGGTTGTATTTGAACGTTTAGTGTAGATTTGCAGGGTTGCTTAAAACTACAATGTAATTTCTGATATGTATCGTAAGCACATATCAAAAATTATATGTATCGTTAACATGAACTAATTAAGCAATATATCAATTAACTTAATTTGAACATGAACTAAGTAAGCACTACTTAACAATCTCAAGGAAACAAATTTCTTCCGACCACGACTAGTTGTAGGAATTGCGACGCTTAAACATTCTTCTTAGAATTTATTCTTGCATGGAGTGTGTTTCGGCACACGGCCAAGCACCAAGCCTTCAGGCAGCAGGTCCAGCAGAGAAGATGAACTCTCAAGCGAAGCTAAGACGAACTAACGTTCCCTATTTCCTCTTGTTGTGATTTGGTGTGATCTATTGTTTTGTCATGTTGTTGCTGAGGTAGCGAGTGCTCCGTGTATCATCGAAAGGTGTGTGTGGATGTGTGTGGATGTGCGCTTTATTTTGTGTTCATTTTCACCATTTCTTCTTGTGGACTAATCACTATTGTCAAATTATTAGGCTCCGAAAGAACTGCTGATTGAAAAATTTAACACTTCTCCCCCCTGTGGCATATGTACCGTATTATTTGTTTGAAGGGAGAGTCTGCAAGATGGATCTCCTTTGCACTTGTCTATAAATAAGGGAGAAAGGAAGTATTTTCTTAACCGGGAACAATACAGTAATCACTTTTGTTCACAGTGTTGTTCAGCAGCCTCAAGTATTTTTAGAAAATTAGCTATCTATAAGTATTGATTCGAAAAACGAAGTTTCAGATGTATGTGGGAAGTTTCTGATAGTGTAAGTTAAAAACTAAGAAATGATTTGCAACGGTAACTATGTTCATAATCGACAGACTCGTGAAATAATTTATCGCTATTTATTCTTGAGTAAACACACAAATAAAACCCTAATAAAAGTTGACTGATAATACTAACCATAAAACGAATAAGTTATTAATCAACTACTACTTCGCACTTTAAGGTTATTTCTTACTTTGCTTTCTATTTGGTCTGTTTTAAACAGTCTTATCATAAACTGAATATCCATTTTGCACTTCATGGAAAAACTTTGTATATTACCTCGAGCATTCTTTCAGGTGATGATAATACTCTTTTAGAGCACTTTTTGTAACAAAAACAAATACAGCGTGTCTGCTCAACCGGTAACTTCTTACTGTTATTTTTGTTAGGGATGACTAATTTTTTGTCCGGTGTGCTTATTTCTATGTGAACAACTTCCTCAGAAAATTTGGATCTGGAAGGCACATGAAATTTCCATTTAGTACTTACATGCCAGTGTGATTCAACGTTTACAACACGAACCTTAGTTGACAAGCAATTAACACACACGTAGTCCAACGTCCTATAACTTATTCAACTGAATTGTTTGTATCCATAGTTTATTAAAATCGATCTTTGTAAGCTCTACAATTTGCGTTTAGAGCTATACTAACAAATAAAACTGCTATTTGGTTACTTAAAACGATATGAAACTTGGTTCAGCAGTTTTCAAATAAACCAAATATACGATTAAAAGGCCGTTCAACTTGATATAATGAATAGCTGTGTTAAAGTTATTCAATTACCTATTAGAATATCCGATACCTGAATTTAACATTCAGAACTCCAATAACCTGTTATAACATGTTGAAGCACCACACACACACGGCGCGCGCGCGCCCGCGATATATTTTTATTAAAGAATTACCGTAGCTCCAGCAATTATAAGTAATCATTGCAATGAGTTGTATCATTCAACAATTAAAGAGCATAGATGACTGACATGGAAAATAAAAGTACTATTTTAAAACATCTCTAAAATATATGCGTTTTCTTACAAACCATTTCCAACTACAACAGTCTCATTTCGGCTAACAAAATGCTTAGGAATTTTTACTGCATTCAGCATGTCCAGTGTTTCATTAAGTGAAAGATAGTTCGGCAGTTTTCAAATGAAAAACAATTAAGATAAAAATGCCATTCAACTTAATATAATGTATAGTAGTGTTAAAGTTATTCAATTACCTATCAGATAATACATACAGTAAGGTGAGGACATCGAATGCTAGCATGCCATGCAATAAAGTAAGACACACACAGACACAGACACACGCACAATATTGCGATATCAAACTGTTCTCCCCTAAGTGTGACAAGAGGATGAGATGTTTTCAAGCACCACTTTTACAATGCAAGTGCCAAAATCGCATCACATAATCGTGTTAGTGCCTGAAATTGCACCATAATATGCAGGAAACGTTGAACCAAAAGTTTTAACAGTGTACTTGACCTTTAATCAAAGACGATCACATCCGCATCAGTTACAGTACTGAACGTATATCAACTTACTTTAGGTTCGACTTGTTTACATCCTAAAACAACAATTTGCAGCAGTACTCCATATATCATATATCACGATAACTCAAACCTCACCACTATACTTTCGCTGCTGGCTTCAACGTTACATCCCTCGTTTTTTTCTGTAATCACGCACATGTCACGTACTCTGACGTCAAGACAATTGACAACATACATTCAGCGAGTGAGAAAATATTACGCTAAGGTTGAAAACGCCTAAACAGAATGAACTCGAATTTACATGGAGAAAGAAACTAAAGATGAAAGTTAAATTATAGTACACGTCATAGTGTCCACCTGAATTAGAGAAGATAGGATAATAGACTTGAAACTACCGATGTGTCGATAGTCTTAGTGATGCCACTATATATTACTAGGCTTAAGTCTTATCAAGTCTGTCAGTTGAATAATGACTTGTCACTAAATTGTGGCTTTAGTTTTCTAAGATCGCCTTAGCAAACATATTAACAAAAGGAAACATTTGTAGGGTGAAAAAGTAAAGCGACGGTGAGTGTTAAAGTTGAAATTTTCGAAATTTCTGATATTGTTACCATATTGACGAAACGCATGTAAAGAATGGCAGTTCTTCAAATTATGAATAATACGTTCAAGGAACAACAACAACAAAAAAAAAGAAATCTAATCATCGATATATGAAGCTTTTCCAGAAAATGATAGTGGGAATGTGCGATTTGACTAAACAGGAAGCAGAAAACAAACCTTAAGTTCCCCCAAAAAATTTCGGTATTTGCGGAACCTGGCATAACACATGCTCGTTATGAGTGCTATCTAATATACATGTATTTCTGTGTTACTTCTCTTTAACAAACATATTTTTTAGTTATTCGTTAGAGTTCTGCTACTGGAGTGTGTTTGTTCGTACATTCACAAATCTTTATTTTTGAAATGTGATATGTATGGATCCTAAAGGTAGAAATTCGAATGCATTTACAAATAAAAGGACGTTTGCCCTACTTCTGAGCTTATCATAAATCTTCGGAACTGCAAGCCATGTATCACTTCAAAAAATAAGTGCACAGGGTAAATAGAAAACTGACTTTTACATCAATCCTTTGTAATAGGTGTCCGAATACTACGTAGACACAAGTATTCGGACACCTAGGTAGAACGAAAGAAAGAACATTTTTAGCCGAAATCAGTACATCGGAGTCCCACCTTGGGCCATTATAATTGCAGCAACTCTTCTAGATATTCTTTCCACCAGATGCCAATAGGTATTCGCAATAATGTTTCTCCATTCCTAATGCCAGAGCCTTCCGTAGAAGAAGATCTCACTGGCCGAGACCAGATTCGGCGTACTAGATCGTTGTACGAGTATTCTATATTACTTACATCGGAACCTTAGGGCGCCCAACCCAACACATAAGCGCTCTGTTCCTCAAACCAGATTTAGACAGACCTTGCAGAGTAGTAAGGCACTCGATCGTGCTAAAACATGGACGGATCTGTTCCGAGGTACTGTCACAACCTAAGTAGTGCGGAGGGGTAGAGAAAGCCATCGTACCTGGCGTATGTGAGGATGGTGGACAAAACAACCAAAGGACGGAGTCCTTTTCAAAATAAAAGGCTCACAACATCACAAATCTTCCTCCGAACGTGGTTATAGGGATAATGCAGTCCGCATGACAAGCGCCACATATAAATACATCCGTATGACAAAAGAGCAAGTAGCGTGATTCGTTACTCTACACAATTCTCTCCCAGTATTCTCCTGTCCACGAACGTAGAGCAAGGCACCACTGCAGTCGCCCTCTCGCACAATCTGGAGTGGTGTAAGACTTGTACGCAACTGACCTAGCAGATAAACCGTGGATACACTGTCCCAGACGAACTGTGCTGGTCAAACTAGCTGTTCCCGCAGCCTGTGCGTCGTCGCCGGGTAGGTCTGTGGAGGTGGAAGTGTGTGCCTTCTTCACATTCCGCAGTAAGATTCGTATTGCACGAGCACTCAGTTTGTGTCCTTTTAGAGCGCGGTTTCTTTGTAGTGGCACAATCTGCTTTCCATCGGTGAAGAACAACAACGACAATTGATTTAGAGAATCATAGAAAGACTGCAATGCTGCGCACTGATTGTATACTTAGGTGGCAAATAACTACCATGCCCATTAAAATCCCAGCAGTTGAGCAGTTGAGCTCCGCGCTGCATAATTGCTTCTGTGTCTAGTCTCCTATTTATATGCAGCATCCGTCGTTGAGCACCTGGTTCTGTTTATTGTATATTTGGAGGTGCCATATACTTTTGTCTACACAGTACTTAAGAGTTTTCGTAACTGGAGAGATAAATTAAGGCTCAACCATTTTCTAGTTAGAACTGTACACCAGCAATTAAACTTTTCATTGAAAACTGAAAGTTAGATTATAGAGGTCTGCACGGGCATAAATTTGGAAAGCCCGGTCCGTTCCGGCCCGGCCCAACCCCGCGCGTCCAAGGCATGGCCCGTATCAATTTTTTTATTAAAGCCCGGCCTGGCCCGTATATTTCCCCTCTTCCCAAGGACCAGGACGGTCCGTAAAATTTCAACAATTACTAAAACATGAATTTGACACCTGGTGCACTCGGTCATTTGACTCCTGAAGAGTTTTCGTTTTCTTAATTGCTACACGTATTCTATTACAAAAAACGTTAATTCGGAATATTTCTGTGATTCTGTTTAAGTCCCGTGACGTCTGAAGAGAGGGGGCTTGTATACTCAAAAATATTGCATGTAAACGACAATTTCCGTGCCTTTCAAATTTTCTGGGTTTTCAAATTATCATGGGTTACCGCCGGACCCGGAATATCCTTGGGGATAAGGAAGGGTTGGGGGTGGTTAATTTGAAAAGTACGAAATATCCAGAATTATGAGTCCGATCGTTCTACTTTACATTGTCTACAAGCACATATTCTCCGGAACCGATTTTTTCGCGAAATTTTCCCCTTTCTTAAACTCCATAATAAGTAGGAGTAGATAAGAAAGGCGTCTTTTGGTTCAATGGAGCGGCACCGTTACGACACACTTACGGCACCGGGTGGAGTGAGGTAGAATGGACGGTGGACGAGGGATGAGTGACTACTCAGCTATCAGCGGGTAGTGGAGTGCGTGTGATTTATGTTGCTGGAGGGGATGTTTTTAATTGTGACGGGGGGATTTTGTATGAAGATGAAGTAACGAAGAATAATTGTGTATTGATTGTTTGTCATCTTTTTAAGGTTTTATTTTAATGTATCTCAATTATATAACGAAGTATGATTGTCTATTGATTGTTTGTGATCTTTTTTACGGTTTTATTTTATTTTAATGGGGAACGTTAAAGAAAAGCCTAACCTATCGCGTTTCGTAGGAAGATTTGGTAATGAAGTATGATTGAAAAAACCACAAACAATAAATACACAGAGTTCTGGTTGATTTTGTTTTATTTTAATGTGGAAAGTTAAAGAAAAGCTTAAACTACTACGATTATGTAACGAATTATGGTTGTGTATTTATTGTTCGTAGTCTTTTCAGGGTTTTGGATGATCTTATTTTTTCTTTTAATGTGGAAAGTTGAAGCGTTGCTTGCTAAATAATAATGAAAGAATGTATACTTTTCCTGGATGGAAATGTTCGGAAACAAAATTATTATATCAATAAAAAATGCATACAATTTAGTTCGTCTTGTTCGAGGATGAAATTATCTCAGGTACGACGTATGTGATGCAATCAAATAGAGAAACACGTAATTAATCAAAAACATTGGTAAAACAAAAAAATGAGAAGACATTTCATCTGTGAAAAATGAGATGAAGGTAAGTTTTGGTTATAAAAATAATTGTATGAACACCTTAATATTTTTTGACAATAAGTGTTATTCTATGGGAAGCGAGTTTTTTTAATCTTTGATAAAGAAATGAAAAGCATTCTATTCAGTAATCCGCCTGATCACATAAAATTAATGTTTTACAATCGAGTGTTAAACAAAAGACTTCAGATGTCTTTCCTTAACATACTGTCAAAAACCCCTTCAGCTCGAATATGGAGACCAAACACGTGTTAAATCAAGCTAAAGGGGAAATTGAACAAAACAGAAGTTGCTGGAGCACAAAAAGATGAGAAGCCTGATTTTGTGGAAGATGTGCTTATGTTATCGGTTCCAAGCGGTCTGCTTAGAATGTTCTGGATGCGTTTAAGGAACATTCTGACATTATATCTTAGACACCTCACGCAAAATAAGTTTACCGCGGGAAAACATCATCGATGTAATTGAACATATGGTAAAGTCTCAAAATACTAGAGATTTTCCTGCAATGGACATATTTGTCAAGGATGTAAACGAAATTAATTTACCATCAAGGTATCTGAAAAATAAGAAAATATTTGTATCCGAGAAACCTTCACAATCTGGAAAAAGTGTATCACCTCGCTGGTTTCCTTATGAAAGAATTGTATGTTTTCTTTAAATAGTGTGAGTGTTATTTTTTTTAAATATTTTCCTTCTTAGATTTATAACAACAACAAAATACAAGATTAACACTGAGTCAGTGTTTGTAACAAAAAAAAGTTAGGTAAAGGTACGTTTTTCTCACTTAAAAAAATATGTACAGGACGATATTTGCAAATCAAAGTTTTGGTCGAGGACAGTTTTCTGAAGACAAATTTTACATCAAAGTCGAAAAAATGAGATCAAATTATCCACGATTCATCGAAAATGCCTTAGGGTAGCATGGAAAAACGAAAAAAGTGAAAGGACAACTTTTCGATTGCAAAAAATTGGGTGAAGGCACGTTCTTCTAATTTAAAAATTGTGTAGGGGGGCGATATTTGCAAACCAAAGTTTTGGTCGAGGACAGTTTTTTTTAAACAAATTTTGAGTCAAAGTAAAAAAATAAATAAAGATGTAATTTATCAAGAACAATGGTAAAAGAAAAAAATGGGAAGACGTTTCATCTGTGAAAAATGAGATGAAGGTAAAGTTTACTCGCCTTTGAAAAGTGAACAAAACGGTGGTTTTACTTTTGGAATCGGATGTTTCGTTGTGAAGTTATTGGTGATGGTATTCAAAAGGTAAGTTTTGTTACTAAAAAATATTTGTATGAACACCTTAGTTTTTCTTTACGATGTGTTATTTTGTATGTGAAGTGATTTTTTTAATCTTTCAATCACATCAAGTCATGAGTGAAGCAGCAGATATTTCAATAAGACCTATCTGGCTGACCGACTTCTAAAACGTATTCTATTTAGAAGATCTTGAAAATTGTGATTCTTTTGGTTTTGGTCATAAAACTCAAGACTAAATACCCCACCTTCCCATCCCACCCAAATTTGATATTTTTTTCTAGCTAAACATTGTAGCTTTTTTTTCCTTATCATCTGTTTGTGTAGAAAGCACCAGCCTTCTCAATTTATTTTCGTCCAAATAATGCATCAACAAGCTCGGCTTGTAGGAAATGTGTCACTGCATTACATTTCTTAGTGAATGACTCAGCCAAGAGCTTGTGTTGCAATAGTGCTTCTTTATGATAGAAACCCATTTTTCGTTTTCCCTTGTTGTCATGCATTCGTGAACCAACTGATTGGGATGCCATAACTCAGGTAGCTTTCTGCATTCCAAACATTTAAATACCTTACCGATGTTGCTTCTAATTGCTCTGGCTATGGTTCCGTGAAGCACAGTTTTTAAATCTAAAGCATCGGTAGCAATGCACTCAGGTTGTGGAAGTCTTGATCATTTTACTATTGTTTTGAAAACAGTTACAAGAAACACCTCTTTAATAGTATCCCATACTTGATCACAGGTGTCTTAGAGTGTTTCAAACTGCTGTTCATTAAGCATAATACCTCCAGTAGCCACATGATGTAGTTTATTTCTATCCACATACAGTTTTTGGAAATATCTGTTTTTAAGTACAAGTCTGTGTATACCCATAAAGTTAAATATGTATTATGTGCCACACGTTTTTAGCACGTTGATATTATTTTACGGATATATGTTGGTCTCAAATTTGGCTAAATAATTCTGTTGCAGGAGATAGAGAAGTTTCAGAGAGTTTCTCGTAAGAAGTTCCATATTCGTAAGGAAAGATTCCCTTCTGAGTGAGGTGATCAAACTTTTTTTCATCTGGATAATGTTGTTTTAAAATCATTCTTCGGGAGGTTTTCGGCAAATTTTGACAAACTACTAGCCATTAATCGGAAACTATCAACAAATCGAAGTTCCAAACCACCAATTTTCTTAGAAATTGCAATAAAATTTTCACTCGATTCTGGAATGACAGTTATTTCTCCTGGTGCAAATCCTGATTCTTTCACTATAAAATAAGAGTCATGCCCAGACAAGTTATGCATGAAAATTGGGATCAATGTAGGATTTTTGAAATTAATATTACATGAGGCGTGAGCAGTATCTCGAAAATTTGCGGTTCTGTGGTCATGATCGGCAACTTTCATTTTCGCTTTGTCAGCAGGGTCAAAATCTCCTTCGCCACAAATATAAAATATCGTAGCTTTCTCTTAAACTTCTCTTTCGAACGATGTCAAACGTTTCATGGGAAGATTTCTCTTTAACAACTTTCCAATGGCCTCCACATCGTTTTTTGAGAGAGTTAAGAAAATGCTGGACAACTCCTTATTCCGCCCTGTATGATCTATACACACTATACTCTTCCATCACGTCTTTGATATAAAAGCCATAAGCAATGACCTCATGAATTTGAGACGGGGAAGAAAATGATTTTTCGGGGTTTGGTGATGAACCTTGAATTGGTTTTAAAAGGCTTTCAAAATCTGCATATATTGTGAAAGGTATTCTTAGGGAGAGATTATAATTTTTGAAAGTAAGGAATTTATCTTTTGGCATCCTAATTAAAACGGTTTTATTTTTAATTCACAGAAATTTGTGCTCTCTTAATTTTTTTCCCCGTTGTACCTTTTATCGTACGTTATAACACATTTTTTACATGTAATTGTTTGATGTTTATGTGGAGCAATTTGACGGGATTTCAGTCTCCGAAAATTGAAATTAAAGGCAAAATGCGATCTATTTCCATCTATCTTCAAACAAGAAGAATGATACCGAATTTTTGGTTGTAATACGCATGTCTTTTGAATCCGTTCTGACGCAAATTAAATTTATCAATGCTATTCAAAGTGAATGGAGCCGGTATGGAAAACAATAGTATCTGACGGAAGAAAGAAGTTTTTCAATCAAGTTTTTAATCCCTCAAATATTGTTGTAAACGGAATCGTAAGCTTACACCCTCTGGATGCAGACCTGTGTGCTAAGAAAGACTTGAATTTATATGAGAAACATTTCGCACCGGAAACGCTCTCAAACACAGAAATAATTTTTCAAATCGGACTCTTAGAAACCGAGACATCGACAAAAAAATAAGATGCGACTTTACGTCCCCTGGTGGGAAAACCATGCATTATTTTTGGAAGAAAGTATTCTCAAAAGGATTTTCCATATGAGCGGTATCGGTCCAAGAAAAGAAAAACTCGGTCGAGTTTTCACGAGCCCAGATTTTGCTACAAATACATCAGAAGAAGAAATTAACAATTATGCACCCTGGTGGCCAAACCATTCCTTAACAATTATTAGAAATTATTAGAAAAATATTTTCCATCAGGTCTTGTATGCAATACAGCAAGAATGTTTCAAATCGGAGTTTTAGAACCAGAGATATTGCAGAAAACGCGATACCTTTGTGCCCCCTAGCGGAAAGTCTATGATTTACTTGAAAACTTCGAATTTATAGGAAAATCATTTCGCATTGGGAACACTATCCAACAAAGAATTAATTTTTCAAATCGGTCTCCTAGAAGTAGAGGTATTGACAAAAATAAGATATACATCTACGCCCCCTGTCGTAGAAACCATACATTATATCAAGAAAAAGGTTTTCCTAAAATGTTTATCGACATCAGTAGTATCGGTCAACAAACGACTTTTTTTTTCAATCGAGATTTTGGAAGTTCATATTTTCCTGCAAATACCTTAGAAACGGAAATTAAGGCTTACGCCACCTGGTGGCCAAACCACTTTTTACAAAAAATATAAATTATATGCAAAGGATTTCCCATCAGGAGCTGTATCCGGTGCAGAAAGAATTATTCAAATAGGAGATTTAGAAGCAGAGATGTAGGGGGAAAGCAATTTACCTTTACGCCTCCTAGCGGAAAGTCAATGTATTACTGGAAAATTTTGAAATTATATGAAAAACATGTCACACTGGAAATAGTATCCATCAAAGAAGAAATTTTTCAAATCGGACTCCTAGAAGTAAAGATATTGACAAAAAAAGATATACATCTAGGCCCCCTGGGGGAGCAACCATTCATTATTTTAAGAAGGAAATGTTTCTAAAAGGTTTATCGACATGAGTACCATCGGTCTACAAACGAAGTTCTTTTCATTTGAGAATTTAAAAGCTCATATTTTGCTGCAAATACATCAGAAGCGGAAATTAAGGTTTTCGCCCGCTGGCGGCCAAACCTATTTTTTTTTACAAAAATTAGAAATTATGTGCAAACTATTTCCCATCAGGAGATGTATCCAGTGCAGAAAGAATTTTTCAAATCGGAGATTTAGAAGCAGAGGTATAGGGAAAAACGCAATTTACCTCTACGTCCCCTAGCGGAAACTCTATGAATTACTTGAAAATTTTGAAATTAAATGAAAAACGTGTCACACTGAAAACGCTATGCAACAAAGAAGGACTTTTTCAAATCGAACTTCTCGAAGTAGAGATATTGACAAAAATAAAATATACATCTACGCCCCCTGGCGGAGAAATTGTGAAATATTTTAAGAAGAAAATATTCCAAAAAGGTTTATCGGTGTGAGTGGCATCAGTCCACACGAGAATTTTTTAATCGATATTTTAGAAGCTCAGATTTCATGGCAAATGCATCAGAAGCAAAAATTAGCACTTACGCCCACTGGTGGCTAAAGTATTTTATACCAAAAATTTGAAATGATATGCAAAAGAATTTCCATCACAAGGTGCATCCGCTGAAGCAAAAATATTTCGAATCGGAGTTTTAGAAGAAGAGTGATCGGGGGAAAATTTAATTTACTTTTACGCCTCCTAGCGGAAAATCTATGCGTAAATTGAATTAGTTACTATATCTAAACTACTCTTCGACATAAATGGAATCAAAAGATAAAATAATTTTTTCAATCGGATGTTTAGAAGAATATATGTGGAATAAAACATGTTTTTGAATTCGACATCTGCAGCCTTTACGCCCTCGAGCGGTGGAATTGTACATCGTAAAAAAACGAAATGAAGGATCATCATTTGCATATTTTAAGCTTCCCAATGCAAAAAAAATTTTTCAAATCGGACTAACAGTTGCAGAGATAGCGTGGGTACAGGTGAACGGACGGACGTACAAACCGGTAACATAAGCACGTTCTTTTTTTACAAAAGACGTGCTAAAAACAACAAGTCTCGGTGATCTTCTTTCTCCTCATCACATACTTTGATGGGGTAAATAGCACCTTCCTCATTCAATACGAAAATGTTTACACTCATGTTATTAGCCTTTTCAAATATTGGAATGGCTTGGATATTAACTGGGTAATCGATACATCCCCAGTTATATCCGTTGGGAAAATGTGCATCGTTCTCATCAGTTGTAACCCTTTCTCGATTCGTCTTTTCCTCTGGTAATCGCGGAACCCACACCGCATATATGAAGCAGAAATTATCTGCAGTGTTTTTGACATTTACCACTGTTTTTTTCCTGTGTATATGAGACGGAAGCTCAATAAAAGATGCACCTCCTCTCAGAGGTCTAAATCTGTTTATTCTGATTTCCAGCCCTACAACATGGGAGAAAATCCAACCGGATCCATTCATCTCGCACTCCGATTTTTCGTTCTCGAATTTTCGTACCACGGTATTGAAAACTTCCAAAAGATCCGTGGATCGGAAAAGTGGTTTGTTTGAAGTCTTCAGATTATATGTGCAGCAGTTGAATACGTCAGGGTTTTTTTTTTTTTTTTTTTTTTTAACACTTTCCGTAAAAACGCTAGATTTTGTACTAGGATGCTATCTCAAATTTTGCTGAAGTATTTCTACCGTCGATTCTCTGATGTCGTTAAGAAGAGTTAGAAGAGAGTTCGGAATTTCAGGCTCAGTTTTGTACGTTTTTAATGTATTCCTAACAACTGATTCCCTGATTCCGACTTGTTTATGAACCAGTCTCGCACGACGCTTTAAGTTGGATTTTCTGTTGAATGAGAGAAGGACACTGTTGACATTGTAGAGCTGTAGTCCCACAATGTGATGTTAATTCATAGCGAAAACAAATATCATTTTCAGCAAATACAGTAGGTCGGAATCTTCAAACCACCAATCCCCGAAAACCTGGCACAGAAATAGGATAAAAAAAGGAAATTACCGTGGGATTCCTAGCTCACTAGCATGTAATCAATTTTAGAGTTTCAAAAATAATTAAATAAACGAACTATCCCTAATTTATTCTTGGTGGGAAATAAAGTCGAATATCTTAAAAAAATCGAGTTCCTATTATTTCTGCTATTGTTAAAACATAAGAGAAAGACAAATGATAAGTGTGCCTCTACTCACGTAGGAAGGAATTCTAAGAGTCTGTTGAAGACATGATGAGCAATTTTAATCCTCTTTAAAATTAAAAAGAGGGAGACTGATACTTTCTTCAAACGCAACACATGGATTTGAAACAGTAAACTCCTCCCTTTTTTGACGCGTTTTCCAATGAAAAGTTTGGATAATAAGATTCTCTTTTCTGAAAGGCGGAGAAACCCACCCTCCCTTTCCCCCTCCCCCTCAAGCTCATATCAACACTTGCTTCTTTTCCTAGGAAACTGGTGATGTGAAAGAATTCGTCATTCTTGTTATCGTACAAGCGATAGTATGTAACCATCCCCAGTTAAAACGAATGGTGACTTCTTCCTGCAATAGACCTCACACGAAGAAATCCATTCCCGCTCAAACAAAATATGTTTTCTGAAAGAGAGAGTAACAGCCAACATTCGCATAGGTTTTTCTTTTAACAATTACATGCATTTTCTGTCACACACTTCCTTATGCATGGAAATGCTTTCCTTCCCCACATTGCAAAAGCGAATAATGGAACAAAAAGAGATGTTCTTCTGGCTGTCCCCGCGGGGCTTAAAGCATCAGCAAACTGACCAGCACGCCTTACAGATAGACGCGAAAATTCCTCATTCACAATAGAACCCATCTGAATGTTTTCCACAATTACGAGCTATATACCTTCGAGTGCATCCAATTAGTGTCCGTGGATGATGTAACAACGATCTGTTTCCTTTCTTGCACATGGGTGTTAAGGATTTTTTTTCACAGTAGCAAAGGCTCTCATCGTACGATAGTCCCCTTAAGGTCGTGAAATCTTTCCAATGAATGGGAAATCTTTTGAAACCCCTAAGACGGATAGGAAAAAAATATACGGTTGCCATCCTGAAAGAGGTGTGTGCTCTCACACCCTTTGTGTAAATTAGCAGCTACGCGAAGGTGGGCGGGTTAGTTTACCATTTCCGGTGGGAAACTGACATTTGCAGTTAGTCAGTAGGAATGCTGATCTCATTCCTTCATACGTGAGATAAGGCAAACTTATTATTTTTCCCCTTATGTTTTAACAATAGCAGAAATAATAGGAACTCGATTTTTTTAAGAAATTAGACTTTATTTCCTACCAAGAATTAATTAAGGATAGTTCATTTATTTAATTATTTTTGAAACTCTAATTTTGATTACATGCTAGTGAGTTAGGAATCCCACGGTAATTTCCTTTTTTTATCCTATTTCTTTGCCAGGTTTTCGGATATTGGTGGTATGAAGGATCCGACCGCTTTGCTGAAAATGATATTTTTTTCAGCTATGGATATGCATCTAACATCACATAGTGGGACAAAAGTTTTCAATGTCAACAGTGTCCTGTTCAATTCAACAGAAAATCCAACTTAATCCAACTTATTCCAAAAGACCCGATCAACGGGTCTTTTGGAATTTTTCAATACCGTTGTACGAAAACTCGAGGACGAATACTCGGAGCGTTAGATGAATGGATCCGTTTGGATTTTCTCTCATGTTGTATGGCTGGAACTCAGAATAAACAGAGTTAAAACTCTGAGAGGAGGTGGACCTTTTATTGAGCTTCCGTCTCATATGCAGAGGGAAAAAGCAGTGGCAAATGTCAAAAACACTGCAGGTAACTTTTGCTTCAGATATGCGGTTTGGGTTCCGAGATTACCGGAGGAACAGACAAATCGAGAAAGGGTTACAAATTATGAGAACGATGTACATTTTTCCAACGGATATAACTGGGGATGTATTGATTACCCAGTTGATCTCCAAGCCGTTCCAATCTTTGAAAAGGCTAATAACATGAGTATAACCGTTTTCGGATTTAATGAGGAAAGTGCTATTTACCCCATTAAAGTATGTGATGAGGAGAAAGAAGACCACCGAGGCTTGTTTTTAGAAGATGGAAACGGGGTTCGGACATTTGGGCACCGGACTTTTGGGCACCGGACATTTGGGCACCGGACATTTGGGCACCCGGACATTTGGGCACATTCATTTTTAAAGCAATGAAATTGCGCTGCGTTGAAAATTATAGTGTTCCTATATTTCTCCCTACTTGAGCAAGTGGTGTGCACAAAAAAATTTCACTTATATCTCATTATCATTAAGAAATTGAGACATATTTACGAATTTCTGTCTGAAAGACTGGGCGGACATTTGGGCACCGGACATTTGGGCACCGGACATTTGGGCACCCGGACATTTGGGCACAAATGTTTAAGGGGCCGTATAACAATTGCCGTTTCTTGGCCCACTAGTAAGAGATTGACCGAGAAAATGATCGCCGTAAGTTACTTAGGCACTAAATATTTACGGGCACGAGCCTACTCAGCAAATCGGGGGGGGGGGGGGTAATACTAAAAAGTGTGAAATATAAAAAATTTCTCGTCCGATCGGGAGATTTTCAGCATTTACAAACTACAACTGGAGACATTATCTCAGGGCGTAAGCCTACTGAGCACACCTGTCGGGGGGATACTAAAAAGTGTGAAATATAAAAAATTTCTCGTCCGATCGGGAGATTTTCAGCATTTACAAACTACAACTGGAGACATTATCTGAGGGCGTAAGCCTACTGAGCACACCTGTCGGGGGGGGGGATACTAAAAAGTGTGAAATATAAAAAATTTCTCGTCCGATCGGGAGATTTTCAGCATTTACAAACTACAACTGGAGACATTATCTCAGGGCGTAAGCCTACTGAGCACACCTGTCGGGGGGGGGGATACTAAAAAGTGTGAAATATAAAAAATTTCTCGTCCGTTCGGGAGATTTTCAGCATTTACAAACTACAGCTGGAGACATTATCTCAGGGTGTAAACCTACTGAGCACACCTGTCGGGGGGGGGGGATACTAAAAAGTGTGAAATATAAAAAATTTCTCTTCCGATCGGGAGATTTTCAGCATTTACAAGCTACAACTCGTAACATTGTCTGAGCGCACGTGCCTGCTCTGAAAACTTGTGGTGGTGGGGGGGGGGCTCAGAAAAATCCTTACCTCCTTCAAGGCTGTCAAACATTTAAAAAAAGGTTTCGTCTATTTTAGTGTTCTAAATTTATCAAAAATTTGGCTATATTAACGGCGGGGGAGGGGGGGCTCCCCCTGGACACCCAATTGTCGTTTGTCTTACTAGAAACGTTTTCTTCATTCAATTGCCCTCACAGCGAAAAAAACGGCAATTTTTGTACGGCCCCTCAAGATTTGTGCCCAAATGTCCGGGTGCCCAAATGTCCGGGTGCCCAAATGTCCGGGTGCCCAAATGTCCGGTGCCCAAATGTCCGGGTGCCCAAAAGTCCGGTGCCCAAATGTCCTAAACTCGATGGAAACAGATCGCATTTTGTTCTTATCTCCAATTTTCAAAGACTGATATCCCGTCAAATTGCTCCACATAAACATCAAACAATTACATGCAAAAAATGTTTTATAACGTACGATAACATGTATAACGGGAAGAAAAAATTAAGACAGCATAGACTTCTGTGAAGTAAAAATAAAACCGTTTTAATTAACATGCCAAAGATAAATTCCTTACTTTCAAAAATTATAATCTCTTCCTAACAGTACGTTTCACAATATATGCAGATTTTGAAAGACTTTTAAACCCAATTCAAGGTTCATCCCCAAACCTCGAAAAATTATTTTCTACCCCGTCTTAAATTGATGAGGTCATTGCATATGGCTATTATATGAAAGACATGAGGGAAGAGTAATATGTGTATAGATCGTACAGGGCGGAACAAGGAGTTGTCGAGCATTTTCTTAACTCTCTCAAAAAACGATGTGGATACCTTTGGAAAGTTGTTAAAGAAAAATATTCCCATGAAACCTTTGACATCGTTCGAAAGAGAAGCTTAAGGGAAGGCTACGGTATGTTATATTTGTGGCGAAGGAGATTTTGACCCTGCTGACAAAGCAAAAATGAAAGTTGCCGATCATGACCACAGAACCGCATATTTTCGAGGTGCTGCTCACGCCTCATGTAATATTAACCTACATTTATCTCGATTTTCATGCATAACTTGTCTGGGTATGACTCTCCTTTTATAGTGAAAGAATTAGGACTTGCACCAGGAGAAATAATTGTCATTGCAGAATCGAGTAAAAATTTTATTGCAATTTCTAAGAAAATTGCTGGCTTGGAACTTCGATTTGTCGATAGTTTCCGATTTATGGCTAGTAGTTTGTCAAAATTAGCCGAAAACCTCCCGAAGAGTGATTTTAAAACAACATTATCCAGATGAAAAAAAGTTTGATCTCCTCATTCAGAAAGGAATCTTTCCTTACGAATACTTAACTTCTTACGAGAAACTCTCTGAAACTTCTGTACCTCCAGCAACAGCATTTGTAGCCAAATTTCAGACCAACATTTCTCCGTAAAAGAATATCAACATGCTAAAAACCGTGTGGCACATACAACATTTGTACTTTGGGGGAATATTTGTACTTTGGGGGAATACAGAGACTTGTACTTAAAAACAGATCTTTCCAAAAACTGTATATGGATAGGAATAAACTATATCATGTGGCTCCCTGAGGTATTATGCTAAATGAAAAAAGTTTGAAACACTCTAAGACACCTGTGATCAAGTATGGGATGCTGTTAAAGATGTGTTTCTTGGAACTGTTTTCAAAACAACAGCAAAACGATCAAGACTCCCACAATCTGAGTGAAATCTACCGATGCTTTAGATTTAAAAACTGCTTCACGTAACCATAACCAGAGCAATTAGAAGTAACATAGGTAAGGTATTTAAATGTTTGGAATGCAGAAAGCCACCAGAGTTATGGCAGCCAAATCAGTTGGCTCACGAATGCATGACAACTGGAGAAAACGAAAAATAGGTTTTCTGTCATAAAGAAGCAACAGCACTATTGCAACACAAGCTGTTGGCTGAGTCATTCACTAAGGAATCCAATGCGGTGAAACATTTCGTACCAGACGAGTTTGATGATGCATTAGTTGGACGAGAAGAAATTGAGGAGGCATGTGCTTTCTATACAAACAGATGTTAAGGAGAAAAAAAGGTACAACGTTGAGCTAGAAAAAAAAATATCAAAATTGGGTGGGATGGGGAGGTAGGGTATCTAGTCTGGAGCTTTATGACCTAAACCAAAAGAATCACAATTTTCAAGGTCTTCTAAATTAATGATATTTTAGAAGTCGGTCAGCCAGATAGCTTTTATTAGAATATCTGGTGCTTCATTTGTGAATTTATGTGATTAAAAGATTAGAAAAAATCACTTCACATACACAATAACACTTATCGTCAAGAAAAACTAAGGTGTTCATACAAATATATTTTATTAACAAAATTTACCTTCATCTCATTTTTCACAGATGAAATGCCTTCTCATTTTTTTCTTTTACCATTGTTCTTGATTAATTACATCTTTTTTTTTTTTTTTTACTTTGATGTAAAATTTGTTTTCAAAAAACCTGCCCTCGACCAAAACTTTGGTTTGCAAATATCGTCCCCTATACATTTTTAAGTGAGAAAAACGTACCTTTACCTAACTTTTTTTTTTGTAACAATCACTGACTCAGTGTTAACCTTGTATTTTGTTGTTGTTATAAATCTAAGAAAAAAATATTTAAACAAAAATATTACTCACACTATTTAAAGAAAACATACAATTCTTTAATAAGGAAACCAGCGAGGTGATAAACTTTTTCCAGATTGAGTAGGTTTCTCCGATACAAATATTTTCTTATTTTTCAGATATCTTGATGGTAAATTAATTTCGTTTACAGCCTTGACAAATATGTCCATTGCAGGAAAATCTCTAGTACTTTGGGGGTTTAACATATGATCAATTAATTTGACGATGTTAGCATTTTAAGTGTTTTCCCGCTGTAAACTAATTCTGTGTGAGGTGTCCAAGATATAATGTCAGAATGTTCTTTAAACGTATCCAGAACATTCTGGGCAGAGCGCTTGGAACCCATAACACAAGCACATCTTCCACAAATCACGCTTCTTATCTTTTTGTTCTGCAGCAACTTCTGTTTCTTCAATTTCCACTTTAGCTTGATTTACCTTTCCACGTGTTTGGTTTTCATATTCGAGCTGAGGGGTTTTCGTCAGTGGGGTTAAGGAAATACATCTGAAGTCCTTTATTTAACACTCGATTGTACATTAATTTCATGTAATCAGGCGGTTTACTGAATAGAATGATTTTAATTTCCTTGTCAAATATTTAAAAAACTCGCTTCCCATACAATAACACTTATCGTCAAAAAATATTTAGGTGTTCATAGAATTATTTTTATAACCAAAACTTACCTTCGTCTCATTTTTTACAGATAAAACACCTTCTCATTTTTTTCTTTTACCAATATTTTTGATTAATTACATGTTTCTTTATTTGATTACATCACATACATCGTACCTAAGATCATTTCATCCTAGAACAGACTAACTTAATTTTATGCACGTTTTATCGATAGAATATTTTTTTTTCTGAACATTTCCATCCAGGAAAAGTATACATTCTTTCATTATTACTTAGCAAGCAACGCTTCAACGTTCCACATTAAAAGAAAAAAGAAAATCATCCAAGTCTCTGAAAAAACTACAAACAATAAATACACAACGATACTTCGTTACATAATCGCGATAGGTTAGGCTTTTCTTTAACTTTTCACATTAAAATAAAATAAAATCATCCAAAACTGCGAAAAGACCACAAACAATAAATACCCAATTATACTTCATAACCTAATCTTCCTACGAAACGTGATAGGTTAGATTTTTCTTTAACATTCCACATTAAGTTTAAATAAAACCTTAAAAAAGATCACAAACAATCAATACACAATCATACTTCGTTACATAATCGCGATACATTATTATAAAACCTTAAAAAGACCACAAACAATCAATACACAATCATCCTTCGTTACCTCACCTTCCTACGAAATCCTCCCCAAATAAAAACGTCCTCTCCAGAAACATAAATCACACGCACTCCACCACCCGCTGATAGCTGAGTCGTCACTCATCCCCCGCCCACCGTCCATTCTACCTCACTCCACCCACTGTCGTAAGTGTGCCGTAATGGTGCCATAAGTGTGCCGTAACGATGCCGCTCCATTCAGCCAAAAGACGCTTTTCTTATCTACTAGTATGGAGGAGTTTATATCAGCAACACTGAACAAAGAATATGCTAGGGAAAACAACGACAGACTGCCCAGCTAACCAGTGTCACAGAAGTTTTGAAAACGGCTGAGCTGGGATACCTAGGGGTTCATTTGCCATCTGCTGACACCCTGAGAGATCAAATGGGGAAAAATACGGCACAGATTTATACACATAAGTAAGTTTCTCCCAGCCAATTTCTCCCTTGCCATTTAAGACAACTTAAAGCTTTTCACACATCTAGAGAACAAAGTGACGCCGACCAGAGCGATGAAAAATCGTCTGCGAGTGAGTGGCTCGGTTTATAAATGCTGCAGTTAATAGCCTGCCCTGAATCATTAGAGGAGGGTGAAAGTTAGAGAGAGAGGGAGAAAGGAGCACATTCACATTGAAAAACTAAGGGAGCTCATCCGCTCCAATTGTTTTGTAGGAGGGGAGGATATCGTAAAACTTCTAATTTTTTCCAACAGCGGAAATTATTCAATCTTATCCTGCTGCTGTATGTTGTAATATTTCCAAACGAGAAAGGCACCGAACAGCGATTGTTTTGCGCATAAAAAAAACCCTGCTTGGCCCTTGTCTGTTTTACATTAAATATTGAAGGCCCGGGCCCGGGCCGTGTTTCCAACTGAGAAACGAGCAAATGCCCGACCCGGCCCGGGGCCCGTGCAAACCTCTAAGTTAGAAACCTGATTCACCAGAAGCACTTTGCAGCTACCGCTATAGCTTTCGGTGTCGGTACTTTTGTGGTCTTTAAAAGCATTAACTAAATTGCTAATGCTTTCGAAAACAGAAAATATCGTTTCTAATATGAAATTGTAGTCAAGGTGTTGCAGCAGAAATTTTGTCCTGCTAAGAAATAGAGATACTGCTTTTCACGTTTCTGTGTTTTTGAACATGTGAAATGTCATGTAAATACAAAACGTGCCTGGACAAGTCAGAAAATCTCGTGCTTGAACAAGTCACCCGCCAAAGGAGAGTTGCATACAATGTTCGGTGGTGCTATCTGCAAATCAAGAGTTACAAATATCGCAATTCAAATTGATTTAAGCGTATTTATATAAAATATTAACAAAATTTCAATATAATTGTGAAAAAATATCACTAATTTCACGAAGAAATTGTTGAAATTTTGATTAGAATAAAGTCAAAGCTGACGCGTGGTTAATGGCATTTTTATAAAATTTTGTTTTCAGAAAAGAAATGTTTTTCCAATTCCGTGAACCAATGCAAAACAAGACAGAGATTAATTTTCCTAACTTCGTTTTCTCTCTCCACTCTGTCTTTTTTTTTCTTGTTATTAGATCAAATAACTGCCTCGAAGCTTCACCAGAAATTTTCGCCCGCTATCACTCTCTCTCTCCCTTTTTCTCGGTGTGTAAAGATGTCTTTCGTCTACCCTCCCATGGCGTCGTCCGAGAGAGGCGGAAGAAAGAAAGAAAGAAAGGAAAAAGGGGGTCCTCATCTGCAATCCAAAATTGATAACACGCAAAACCAGTTTCCATGGTTACGCCGTTGTTTCGGAGGTCCACTGATTACAGCACTTGAACCAGATCGATTTGTCATCAGGGTATGATTTATAGAATTGCTCTCCAAAGTGAATATGGGTGGCAAGATTATACCCGGTAGGGTATTTCTTCGCTTCACTTATAATGGAATAAGGAGCAGCCTGCTCGTCTTTGCTTTCTCAACTGTGATCTTTGATTTTGCATCGATATTTTTTTTTCCATTCCTTTGCTTTGTGTGTATTCTTTCAGTTCTTTCTACGCTTTGTTCGCAAAAGTAGAAAAACTGACTTTTCTGGGACTCCCAGATGTCAAAGAAATAAATTAGTTTCTTAAAATCGAAAGCACTTGGTAGACTTTTCAGAGAAAATTATAGCTTGCGAAAAGTCAACCTAGGGACAATTATTTTTAAAGCAAGCAGAACAGGCCTTGCACATTTCTCGAGGCGTTGAGTTGGGATGATTTTACACGAGAACTGAGTTTTAAGAGAAAAAAAAAACCTCCTATCACTCGTCTTGAAGTTTTGTGATGGTAGGCTTTTTATCAAAAGATAATATAAAATATAAGAAAAAAAAATTAATTTATTAGTACGATTGGACTGTTTTTTCAGACATAGCTAAACTAAGGTAGAAGTTTATCTAGCATAAGTTCCCGTACAGCCTTATTCAATTGTTCTTTTACATACTCCAACTTTTGTTTCTCAAGGGGGACCTCAAGGGAAAATCTATGCTGCACCTTGAATGTTAATTCGTTCTACACACATTTTCTCAAACATTATTGCATTGGGATCTTAAAAGTTTTGAGCGCAAATAAATCAAATAAATACAGTCCTGAGTAAATATGTTTTTTTAATTCAATACCCTAGCTGTAATCTTGAAAGATGTGTCACATGTTTTTTTTTTAATTCAATTCTTTCCCAGTCTGGAAATATACTGAGTTGTCACCGCTTGACATAAATATAATTTTAAAAACAATTCAGACAAATTTCTCGAAATCACAGCTAGAGTATATATTAGCTAGGCTTCAAGAACCAGTAAGTTATTCTTGTTGAGGACGCATTTATCATAAGCTCATTTCATTATTCGCACTGTTGTTTATCCAAAATCAACTAAAATTTCACTGTGTCAAATGCGTGCAATAAATATACATTTTCTGATAATGTCTGATCCAACTGTACTTCTTTTTTCCGGAGTCCTGGATTTTTATTAAAAAAAATGCCCAAAACGTATAAATCAAATGACAGTTTGTTATTCTGAACTGTGTTATGGAATACTTCAATTAAATATACATCTGTATTTACAAAAGATCCATTTACCATCAGCTATTCATTCCTCTTTGGTTAAATAACTAAGGCCGTACCTTCATTTTTTAACCACTCTTATATTGAGACAAAAATAGCCCTGTACTCTTGCTCTGAGAAATAGAGGAATTGTCATCCCGTGTATTGCTAAGATGTTTTACTCTAAAAATTTGAGATTTCGCATTTCAATACTAGTAACTTTTAACTGTTCAATTAATAGTAATTCACAAAAATCCTCTTTTAGTGTCTGGAAAATAATAGCATTTTATAGTATTCTTTTATTATTATTTCTTCAAAATTTTAAATTTTAGTTTGTTTTCTCATAATTTTTGACAAATTCAGAAAAATAACGAATGCCCGTGAATTTTATTGTTTAAGGACTGTATGAGATTTTCAGGAGATCTTTATTTGGCTCATGCAACATATTCAAAAAGTAAATAAGTCAAAAGTTAAAGCAGTCTTTAATTTAGTGAACTTTTGGCTTATGTACTGGTCTTCACTTTTTCATAGGCAGTCTGCAGTTTGACTTTTAAAGCGTTCTTTGCTCAGCTTTAACTTCGGTGGCCTCCAGTGAGATTGAACCCCACTGACTTCTATTCTTGTCTAGTGCTGCTGAATATATGATTCACTGGTTGTTCTAACAGATTAGGCTGAAACTTAGTGGATTTAGTATAAACTTATATAGTTGTTTTTGAAGGCTTCTTTTGGTATTTAGTCTGACGTCCCCTAATGAGGTTTTCCACTCGGATGCAACTCTGCTGGAAAAGCTGATGAGATGCCTTGGGCCATGCGGGTCGTCTTAAGGTTATGCTTTTTCAGACGGATATTGATATTCCTCATTTGATCCTTACTGTGTAACCTGCCGTAGAATCCGTGTACCTGGTGTAAGTAATCCGTCGACGCACCGATGGTCAACCTCCCGCCTAAATTCTAACACTAGCTCCTCGTCCCATTGCCAATCTTCAAGCCCGGATCAAATAGTAGAGTTTTGGAATCTAGCAAAGCAATTTTAAAAACAATTTACTTCTATGAACTGGCGTATAGAGGTCAATTATTAAAGTCAATTAGTTGGGGCATATTATTTATCATTGCAAATTATTCGCGTTGTTCAGTCGGGAGTAGTTGTTCCCCTAGCTTAGCTTCCCATGCAGGGTTATCGCTGCCTCATTATACTAATACAATACGTTACAGAACTTACGTAGTTCGGGATGAAAGTATGCATTATATACAGACATATACTTTATGTGATTTCTCTAACCTACAGAACGCAAAGCAGAAAAAAAGAGCTATGTACGACGAACACACCGTACCGGTAAAAAATAGAATATTGCTTTCATTTAGAACTCACTATCCGCAACTCATCACTTGCTAGGTTCAAATTCCTTTTCCGGGTTACTTTTCTAACTTTCTCTAAACAACTGTGACGCACAATCAAGACTTTTCAGTTGATTACCTTAGCACGTTTCTTACTTAACATATTCTACTTCAAGTTCAGGTACTGATAATTCTTTCTCAAAAACATAGGATGCGAATTGTACCGGAAGTTCGGATCCATGCACCATTTGCTTTCATTTGCTTTTAGAGAATATAAAGATAAGAAATGACTCGTTTCTTTTTTGCATTTTACCAGTTCACTGTCTTCGAGGAATACAGTCGACATTCTCTCGATTATATGGCTTTATCTATATCATACGGATTCCATATGAGTTTTCACCGCATGTCATCATCATTGTCAACCGTTATCAATCCACTGCTGGATGAAGGTTTCCTCAAATTTCTTCCACAACGGTCTGTCTTGTGTCAGTCTCCTCCATGTTACTCCCGCATAATTTCGAATTTCATCCGCCCATCTCCCATGTGGCCTTCTTCTTGGTCTTTTCCTGTCCCTCGGAATCCAGTCTAAAATTTCAGCTGTCCATCGATAGTCTGTCCTTCTGGCAATATGTCCAGCCCATTGCCATTTCAGGGATTTTACTCTGATCATGATGTCATCCACTCTTGTTATTTTTCTGATCCACGAGTTCCTCTTCTTATCTCTCCTAGTTACACCAATCATGCATCTCTCCATGCTGCTTTTAGTTGTCTGCACTCTTTGTATGTCTCGTTTAGTTAAGGTCCATGTCTCTGCTATACAGAGGTTTAAATCATCCACATACTTTCGATATACTTCATGGAAGAGCTCATGATCTCATGTACAAATTAAATTTAGAAAAGTTCAAAATGAGAATTATTCACAAAAGTTATCTTTAAACTTGTACTATGCAGCAGTCATATCTGTAACAAAGTACAATTTGATTACTCCCAAATCCGCATTATGACATGTTGGTACACGCGAAATAAAAATCGCATGACCAAGCAAGAACAACTTTTTGAAATTATAGCAACGATAACTAAACTGCATAGCTTCAAATGCAGTTATTTCTAGCTGTGAATGTCGCGGAAGTGAAGGATAACCCTATAGACTGTTGATGACTATGTGGTCAGCACCAAGCAGAACTAACAATTACATACGGCAACAGTTACATTTTGGTTAAAACGTGAACGGATGACACTTTTTCGTAATACTCTAAGATAGGCACAAAATCATGTTTGGTAGCGAAAAGATTTCGTTTTCAATATGAAGTCCAAAATTTAGTTAAAAGCTTCTGCTTTTAGAAATAGCAAAACACATTTAGAAGAGTCTACACCGAAAAGCCATTATACTATGACCACTCCTAGCCTAAAAAAATGAGCGCGCCTGGAGACAGAACGGTGGCGCAAGAGAAGTTTACAGAGTAGTATACATCATACAACCCAAGGACCGGCTTTCGGTTAGTAGAGTGCTCGGAGTCAGAATGGGAAAAGCTGCCAACTTATCAGAGTTCGATGAAGGACAAATTGTGATGGTACGGCGCCTCGGAATTAGCGCGGCTTGAGGGTTGTTCACGTGTCGCTGTAGTGAGTACATATCAAAAGTGGTGCACAGATGGCCAAACGACGAACCGACATCCAGCCGTGTGTCACCCATAGCTCAATGATGCCAGAGGAGAGCGGAGACTGTCGCGTATTGTTCACAGCGACCACAGGGCCACAGTGCGACTAATCACCAGCATCTACAACAGTGGTGATCAGGGCGATGTGTCACAACACATAATTCATCTCAGCCTTCTGCGCATGTGCCTGCGTAGCCGAAGACCCAGCCGGGTCCCATGCTCACTGCACGTCATCGCCAACAGCTCATAGAATGTGCCCAAGATCATCGAGATTTGATCATGGATGATTGGAAGAAAGTGGCTGGTCTGGCGAATCATGATTCCTGGTGCATTACGTAGACAGCTGAGCCCGGATACGCCGATTACCAACAGTAGGTATGGCACCTGGATGCGCTTTTGGGCGGATACAGGCCGGCGGCGGTGTTATGCTGTGGGCGATGTTTTCTGAGGACACTTTAGGCCCCATTATCCCAATAGCACAATCCCTGACACCTGTCAGGTATCTGAATATCGTTGCGGACCAAGTTCACGAATTCATGGCAACTGTGTTCTCTGCTGATGATGGCCAATATCAACAGGATAATGTGCCATGCCACACTGCCAAAATGATCAAGTAGTGGTCCGAGGAACATGCTGGTGACTTTCTGTTAATGCCCTGGCCTCCAAATTCACCTGACATGAACTTAATCGAACATTTGTAGTTCGACTTGGAGAAGAGGGTTTGCGCTAAATCACCATCACTCAGAAATGTATGGGAACTGGCGGACCTGTTTATGACATTATGGTACCAGATACCCCAGGATGCCAATCGTCACCTCATCGAATTGATTGCTCTTCGAGTGGCCGCAGTTCCGCGGGCTAAAGGGGGTCCTACAGCTTATTAGGTAGGTCGTCATAATGTAATTGCTCATCGGTGTTCATAACTTTACTTCAGCACAGTTTTCTAACGAGCATGTGGTTTCAGAAAGAGAAAGGACGCATTCTGTTATCACTATTTCTGGACTGTAAAAGAAATGTAGTTTTTACCAAAAAGTACTGTTAATATATATCGCTACAGAAAAATACCGCAATCATATTCAACCGCTTAAAACTGTGGTTTCCAGTTATGGGATGGCAACACCAACTCGTCGTCAGCATGGGTAGAACAAGGAAACTGGGCGACTCATTAATTGCTTGAATTGTTGTAGCCACTACGTTGGGTTGTATCGTGTGTTGTACCGTTTACGGTTACGAGCTCATCCTCATCATGGGTAATTATCCCGTAGGTGCCTGAAAACATGTGACATCAGATTTCATTCGTCTTACATTGTTTTTCTACCAGCGCATCGACACTCATCTAGTAAACCCCGGCATCCTGGGGAAGGGGATTCACAGACAAAGCGCGTCCGGGGCCGACTTCAGAAGGAACCATCTACGCAGTTGTGCCCCCAAACACGGTGAGTCTGTCGAAAACCCCGGAAAAACCGCAGACAGAACCGGGGTTCGAACGCCCGTCAGAAACGTCCGCCTCTCATACACTGATAGCAATTTTACCAACTGCGCAATGCCGGTAGAAATCCTACGGAAAAATAATTTTCCATTTTATATTGTCCGTTGTGGTAAAATTTGGAACATTGTCCTATTTAAATAAATCAGTTTTTCCGCTAGAGGCGTACTTAAAAAATAGTGTTTCTTTCACCATCTCTGCTGCTTCTGAAAGTTACATTTGGAAAATTATGTTTCCTTTGCATAGCATCACGTACGTAGTTTCGCCCTTTTCCACGACAAGAGGGGGAACCCACGGACGTGATATTTTTCTGCAAGATTTCTGAAATATATTATTTCCAAAAACGGCACCGGGGTCCCTTTGAGCAAATTACATATTTCTTTGTGCATTCAAATCCCAATTGAAATCAGATGACTCATCCTACATAGAAGGCTTTCTAAACGATGTTATTTCCGAAAAGGCCCCAGGGCCCTTTCAGTAAATCAATATTTATTCGTGTATTCAAATAATCCTAACTGAAATCAGACGTGCCATCTTTTGTACTCTAAGTGAAACCTATATAGAAGGCTTTCTGAACTATGTTATTTTCAAAAGGCCCCAGGGCCCTTTCAGTAAATTCACCATTTCTTTGTGTTTTCAAATAATTCTAACTGAAATGAGACGGGCCATCTTTTGTACTCTAAGTGAAACCTATATAGAAGGCTTTTTGAATGATGTTATTTTCAAAGACGCCCCAGGGCTTTTCCAGTAAATTCAATATTTCTTCAAATAATCCTAACTGAAATCAGACGTGTCATCTTTTGTACTCTAAGTAAAACCTATGTAGAAAGCTTTCAAACAATGATATTTCCAAAAAGTCCCCGGGGCCTTTTTGGAAATAACATCATTTAGAGAGCATTCTATAGAGGATGAGACGTCTGATTTCAGTAGAGATTTGAATACACAAAGAAATGTGTAATTTGCTCAAAGGGACCCCGGTGCCGTTTTTGGAAATAATATGTTTTAGAAATCTTGCAGTTGAGACGTAGAAAAATATCACGTCTGTGGGTTCCCCCTTTTTTCGTGGCGCCCTGTTGTTGCTTCGCCCTTTTTTCGTACCGCCTCTTGTTGCATCGCCCTTTTTTCGTACCGCCCCTTTGTTACATCGCCCTTTTGGCGCACCGCTCTTTTGGCGCACCGCTCTTTTGCCTTGCGCTCTTTTGTCATGTCTCCCTTTTGCCGTTCGCCCTTTCGACGTGCACCCTTTCGACGTTCGCCCCTTTTGTCGTGCAATCCTAGCGCTCAGAGAGCAAGCGGTGCCCGACCGCACGCCATTGATGACAGGGGTCGACGTAAACTATCCAGGCTTATACAGATCAACCGTTTGGCAAAGACGGCGCATATCAGATCCGGGTTAAATGTCAGAAGCCCAAGCAGCGTCAGCGAGCGAACGGTTATCAAAAGCTACCAAGTTACTTTTCCGAAGGAAATCTTTCAACATTTTTTATTCTTTATTTTGCAATTATTAATGCTTATTTACTCATTTGCCATAAAAGTAGATTCCTTACTGATGTTATAACTATCTCCTAACTTTAGAATTTACAATATTTGAAAAAAAGACCACTGAATAAGATCGAGTTGAAATGCGTGTAAATAATACCACTGTTACTGAGGGAACACCATTTTTACTTTTATTCTTTAATAGCAGTTTCAAACATCCGAATTTAAATTTATAGCTCAAGCCATATCGAATTATTAGGGACACATTCATTATCACAAAGTTTAGAGAACAGAAAGACAAGTGATATTACAAAAAAGTAGGACAGCGCTTTTCCTATTGTGAAGACAGTATTTTTTCGACATTATTCTGATCCGGAATTTTCGTAGCAATTACAATATTTATCCATGTGGTATATAAATGAGAAAAAAGGAGGAAGTACTTCGTTTTATAACCGGCTAGAGAACGATAAATCTCTTTTCCTGTTAACATGTCCCTAATTATTACGTAGGAAGGGCGTTTAATCAGCTAGATTGAAAAACTATGCTTCATTGCATGAAGGATCCGGAACAAGACGGGCAACAAAGGAAGCACATGGATTGCAAACCTTAAAAACATTTTAACCAGATTTTTTCAGTTTGGTGAGCCTTGCTCTACTTTGTTTAACAAGGGCATACACAAATTATCCATTATATTAACAAGCATAATAGATCTCAACCGCGAAGAATGAAAAATTGTTCTTCACACACACACGCCTAGGAGAACTCAACCGTATTCAACGCCACTAAGAAATTTCTTGCTGCAAAAGTTATTTCGGGACTTATATTTGCCCTTTTGCTTTTTCTTGTTCGGGATGTCTTTTTCGGTACTTGGCGTTTAATGAACTTTATACTCTTTCTTGTCGCTAATATATCATATTGTGCTTTAGCATCATCATGGAATTTGAGTTATGTAAGGCCTGATTCCTTTAATTTTAAGTTATGCAACATTAAAGCTGATTGTCGTTTAAAATGATAGCTCTGAAGGATATTGATGCTCAGCAACATTACATTGTAATTTTAGATACAGATCTTACCATTTCTTATGAATTGTATCATTATTAATACAGTTCACGGGCATTATTTTGAATTGCATGTTTTGTAAGTAAAAATTTATGGTGTCAAAATTTGTAAGATTTCGAATCATCTGACAAACATGCTATTTAATTGGGCTTACCTTACTAGTATTCAAAAAGAAACGTAACTGCATTACAACTGTAATTAAAATCGATGATAGATTTAAGAGTATTACCGCATTATCCTCGTGTTAATGCAATCATAAAAATTCGCGGACACATGAATAGGCCAAAAATATATCTTTTGATAAAGAGTACGGTAATTTGCAAAGATACAAAAGAATGATGTGAAACTTGAAGGCAATTTGTTTGATCCTATTATCTTAAAAAATGTCAAATTGACGAGACCTCTTCGTTCGAACTTTCTGAAATTTTCCAAATTATTATCTTTTAAAGTCTGTCGTAATGCAATACTATATACCAGGGTTAGATGAAACTTTTTGCCTTCATTACAAAACTCGGGGTAATAGTGGATATATCCAGATAAGACCGGTTTGGAGCAGTCACATGAGTTCCATCTCCAATATAGGAGTCCCTCAGTTTCGCCAGTTCCTGCTCATTATGAGTCACAATGAACAGCTGTTCATACGTGCGGTTCAAAAACTGAATCGTCGTTTAATTCCTTGCTGCAGAAAGCGCATAGCCTCACTTCCCCTAATCAATTTCCCCTAATTCCCGTTTGCCCTAATCACGTTTACCCCAATGGCGTTTCCCCGAAATCGCTTTTACCCGAATTCCCATTTCCCCTAATTTCGTTTGCCCTAATCTCGTTTCCCCTAAACCTCGTTTCCCCTATTTCCCGTTTGCCCTAAACGCGTTTACCCTAATGGCGTTTCCCCGAAATCGCTTTTACCCGAATACTCATTTCCCCTAATTTCGTTTCCCCGAATCTCAGTTCCCCTAAATCTCGTTCCCCCTAATTCGCATTTGCCCTAAACACGTTTACCCCAATGGCGTTTCCCCGAAATCGCTTTTACCCGAATTCCAATTTCCCCTAATTTCGTTTGCCCTGATCTCGTTTCCCCTATTTTACGTTTGCCCGTATCAAGTTTTTCCTAATTCTCGTTTTCCTTATTTCGCGTTTGCCCTAATTCAGGTTTGGATTTTATTAACCGAAATAAAACGGTGGGTCTTGATATCTCAAGAGAATTATTCTTTCCTTTCTTGTTGATGATGTCGATTCACCATGCCAACAAAAGTGTAAAGAAGTGCACATGGTGAAGACTATAATACGATTAGTCCTTAACGCAGCCATTGTATCTGTCACGGACACCCCCTCCTCCGCTACCCTTCCTCACAGATACAGTACTACATCGCATTAAACTTTTATTAAAGCAAGAGATACTATTGAAAAGCATTCGCTAGAATTGTGAACCCAGAAGGCCCACTTTTTAAGAGTTCTTAGCGTACTAGACCCCTTCCTTCTCCCCACCGTACGAGACTCTAAGCATGAGCCGTGGAAATGCCTTTTGCTAATTGAGTTCCCCCTTTACAGTAGACGTCAGTTTGTCCTGTTTGAATGTTTTCTCAGTTAGCACCATCACTGATTGGGTGTAGGAGAACTGGCCATCGGTGAACTGACCACAAACATTTTAACAGGCTGTTTAAAAATTGCGTTTTCGACCGCTTCGTGGCCACGTTCTTGAAAGTTGGTTATCTGAATCACATAAAGTTTCCGTAATTTCGTCTTTTCTTAATTGCGATTATTAATGTAATTCTTTAAAAAAAGTGTTTATGATCTACAACTGAACAAAAGATTTCAGGATTTACAAACTGCAAGTCTGCAATTAATTATCTGTGGGCATGTGCTGCCTTAAGAAACCTTTCGGGGGGGGGGGTAACACCAAAAGTATAAAATATAAAGGATTTCTGGTCTGATCGGGAGTTTTTCAGTATTTACAACCTACAAGTCAACAAATTATCTAAGGGCATGTGCTGCTTCAAGAAAACTATCGAGGGGGGGGGGGGCACACGTGTACAATGTTAAGTTAAACGAAATTTGTTTTGGATTTTATGGATTTTTACACTGCCTGAAAATAAACATCTTTCCTTTTCTTTCTGTTGAACTTGAAATCCAAAAATTATAAAGAAAAATTTTTGTAATTTAAAAAAAATTACAATGCCCCCTTTTTCTTTCCTGAGAATTGATAGCGGCAATAAGGTGCACAAAATCTTTTTTTCAAATTTTTACTGTCTGTAGCAGTGGCTTACGCCGATAGATCGTTTTCCAAACTTAGAAATATGAAAAGTTACTTCTGATTAAATGTGAAACAGCAACGACTTTTTTTTTTCTTTAGTAATTAAAACAAAATTGCTACAGACTTAGACAATTTTGGACATTGTTATAAAGTTTGTAACAAAAAGAAAAACAAAAGCTATAAAATTTAATTTTACTTGAAGCTACGTTTGTTTGTGTGCTTTCTAAAAGCTTTAGTTTTTAATTTATAGGAAAAATAATTTCATTTATAATTTCATTTAATACGAAAACCAATTATTTCGAATTTTACTTTCAGTTTTATACAATTTATTTGAATATGTACCAATAGAAGATAATTTTTGGTTAGAATAGTTCACGAGACGCCCGTCATGTTCAATGTTATATATATACAAACTTAATTTCTGGAAATTCATCACTGCTGCGTTGCGCGTCATGATCTTTAGAATGTGTGTTAAAAAATTTTGTTTTAAAATTCGGTTTTAAATTTTGTCCTTAACTCTGCTTTTGGGTGTATATATATATACCCTGGGTCATACTCTGCAGCTATATATATATATATATATATATATATATATATGGTCAGGTGATGCGTAACATCATAGCCTCTCCTTGACAAATGTCAACCCCGCCTTCTCGTGGTGCATCCTGTTCCCACTAAAGGGGCTCTGACGACCGCCCATAGCGGTATAACTATACCATCGGGATTAGAGGAAATTCTATCCCACACTCACCAACCCGCTTGGCCAGCGTGGTGAGTTATGGCCAAACCCCTCCAAAATGATTCCACAACTTAAATCTTGGCCCTCAGTCTCCGGCAGCTGGAATGTACCTGGCCAAGGCAGCGGCCAGTGCGACATGAAGGCAGAGGGTGCTAAGAATCCCCGAGAACCGGACTAGGCTGCCATCTGATGCTGACCTTGGCTACTTACAATGGACGCTCCCTATCTTCTGATTCAAGGCTTCTTGAATTGGAAGAGGAACTACAAAGGATCAAGTGGGACATCGTGGGGCTAAGTGAGGTAAGGAGAAAAGGAGAAGATCTCATCGAACTGAAAAGTGGACATCTCTTCTACTATCGTGGGACAGATACTGGCAGAACTAGTGGTGTTGGATTTATAATAAACAAGAAACTGAAGGATAAAGTTGTAGAAGTTGAAAGTTCCTCTGACAGAGCTGCACGACTTGTTATCCAACTCTCGAAAAGATACCAGGCTCAGATTATTCAAACTTATGCACCCACCACAAGTCATCCTGAAGAAGAAATTGAAGAATTTTATGAGGAAATTTGTCATCTAAATAATAAAGGTAAGCAGCACTTGAAAATAATTATGGGAGATTTCAATGCAAAAATAGGGCAACAGCAACAGAATGAAACTTCAGTAGGTAAATTCGGTCATGGCAACAGAAACCAGCGTGGAAATACTCTCGTTGAGTTTGCAGAGGCAGAAGGGTTTTTCATCTTGAACTCCTTCTTCAAGAAAAAGCCACACAGGAAATGGACATGGAGACATCCAAATGGGACGACAAGTGAAATTGATTTTATTATGTGTAACAAAAAATTCGTCATAGAAGACTGCAGTGTGCTAAACAAGTTCAACACAGGTAGTGACCATAGATTGGTGAGATGTAAGATGCACCTCAACACTAAACTTGAACGTGGCAAGCTCATAAGACAAACAAAATCTATTGACATAACCAACCTTAAAAACACCATAATACCTTCAAGTTAGAACTGAAGAACAGGTTCTCTGCTTTAGAAGGCCTAACATCGGAAGAAGTGGACATCTCTGAAGTTAACAGAAAAGTAACCAAAGCTCTTATGGAAACAGCAACAAAATTAGCTGGGTCTAAGAACAAGTTGCATGTGAACAAATTATCAGGAAAACCAAAATGTTGATGCAAAAAAGAAGAGAGATGAGGACAACTAAAGATGTGACTTCCAAAGTGGAATATATAGAGCTATGCAAGACAGTAAGAAAAAGTATCACTGAAGACGTAAGGAAATTCAACTGTGAACTAGTGAGGAAAGCAATTGAAAACAACCAAAGCCTAAAGATAGCAAAGGGACATCTCAGTAAGGGAAGAAAACAGATTATGGCACTGAGAAAAGAAGATGGTTCTGTAACAAGAAATAGAGGAGAAATTTTGACAAGAGTGAAAGATTTCTACTCCAAATTATATGAAAGGGATGATATATGCACTCCAGACATCATGAAAGATACCAGTACCAGAGTTCCTCCAGTCCTTCCAGCAGAAGTTGCACATGCAATCAAGAACATGAAGAGAGGAAAAGCTCCAGGAGAAGATGGAATTACTGTAGACATCATACAAGAAGCAAGTGGAGAAATCGAAACAGTACTCGCCCAAATTTTCACTCGATGCCTTAGTGAAGGAAAGATTCCTGAGGATTGGAACACCGCTACAATGATCCTGCTACATAAGAAAGGTGACATTGAGGATCTCGGAAACTACAGACCTATCAGCCTCCTATCAGTAGTTTATAAAATCTTCACTAAAGTTCTTTCACACCGCTTGAAGGTAACACTGGACATGGCTCAACCGAGAGAACAAGCTGGATTCAGGAGTGGCTACAGCACAATAGATCATATCCACGTGCTGAGAGAACTAATTGAAAGAGCGAGGGAATATGAACTTCCATTGTGCATGGCTTTTATCGATTATGAAAAAGCCTTTGATTCGGTGAAACCATCAGCAGTTACAATGGCTCTGAAAACCTGCGGTATTGAAGATGCATACATTAATATTATTAATAACATCTATGAAAATGCAAGTGCAAAGATTAGGCTGTTTGAAAATACAACACACGTAAAAATTGGAAAGGAGGAGACAAGGTGACACCATATCTCCGAAGCTCTTCAATGCCACATTGGAGGGTGTTTTTCAGTCGCTGAGCTGGGAAAACAAGGGGATAAAGATTAATGGAGATTATCTAACCCACCTTCGTTTTGCAGATGACGTAGTCATTTTTGCAACTACCCCATCAGAGCTGCAGAGTATGATCCAGGAACTTGCGGACAAGAGTAAAGAAGTGGGATTAAAAATGAACTTTCAGAAGACAAAAGTGATGTTCAATGCTTTTACAAGAAATGAAGATTTATCGATTGATGGAAAAAAGCTGGAGATAACAGACACGTTCGTTTATCTTGACAGCAGATATCAAGTGAGGGTCACATTGATGAAGAAATTAATCGGCGTACAAAACTTGCCTGGAGAGCTTTTGGAAGAAACAGCATAATTTTCAAGAGCAATATGCCATTATGTCTTAAAAGAAAAGTGTTTGATCAATGCATCCTTCCAGTGCTTACGTATGGTGCAGAGACGTGGACCTTAACTAAAAGAGACATACAAAGGCTCCAGACAACTCAAAGAAGCATGGAGAGGTGCATGCTTGGGGTAACCAGGAGAGATAAGAAGAGGAACTCGTGGATCCGAAAAATGACAAGAGTGGAAGACATCATGATCAGAGTTAAATCCCTGAAATGGCAATGGGCTGGACATACTGCCAGAAGGACAGATCATCGATGGACAGCCGAAATTTTAGATTGGATTCCAAGGGACAAGAAAAGACCCAGAAGAAGACCACATGGGAGATGGGTGGATGAAATTCGAAAGTATGCAGGGGTGACATGGAGGAGACTGGCACAAGACAGACCGTTGTGGAGGAAACTTGGGGAGACCTTCGTCCAGCAGTGGATTGATAATGGTTGACAATGATGATGATGATGATGATATATATATATATATGTATATAGCTGCAGAGTATGACCCAGGAACTTTCTGACAAGAGTAAAGAAGTGAGAATAAAAATGAACTTTCAGAAGACAAAAGTGATGTACAATGCTTTTACAAAAAATGAAAATTTATCGATTGATGGGAAAAAGCTGGAGAAAACCAATACCTACATTTATCTTGGACAGCAGATATCAAGTAAGGGTCACATTGATGAAGAAATTAATCGGCGTACAAAACTTGCCTGGAGATCTTTTGGAAGAAGTAGTATAATTTTCAAGAGCAATATGCCATTATGTCTTAAAAGAAAAGTGTTTGATCAATGCATCCTTCCAGTGCTTACGTATGGTGCAGAGACGTGCACCTTAACTAAAAGAGATATACAAAGGCTGCAGACAACTCAAAGAAGCTTGGTGTAACCAGGAGAGATAAGAAGAGGAACTCGTGGATCCGAAAAATGACAAGAGTGGAAGACATCATGAGCAGAGTAAAATCCTTGAAACGGCAATCGGCTGGACATGTTGCCAGAAGAACGGACCATCGATGGACAGCCGAAATTTTAGATTCGACTCCAAGGGACAGGAAAAGACCCAGAAGAAGACCACATTGGAGATGAGTGGATGAAATTCGAAAGCATGCGGGAGTGAGATGGGTGGATGAAATTCGAAAGCATGCGGGAGTGAGATGGTGGAGACTGGGGCAAAACAGACCGTAGTGGAAAAAACTTGGTGAGATCTTTATTCATCTAGCAGTAGATTGAAAATGGTTGAGGATGATGATTAAATATACATATATTTTCCTGAATTTGACGATAAAAAATTACATACAACGATTTTTTTCCTGAATTTCACGATAAAACCGATTTTTTCCCCTGAATTTTGGCGATAAAAGAAACGTTTTATTTCACTCAACAAAAATCAGGAGAAACATGAATTGTGGAAAACGCGAATCAAGGCAAAGGAGAATTAGAACAAACTTGATACAGTAAACGTTTTTAGGGGAAACTTTGATACGGACAAACGTGTTTAGGGCAAACGTGAATTAGGGGAAATGAGATTTAGGGGAAACGAGATTAGGGGAAACGAAATTAGGGTAAATGGGAATCCGGGTAAAAGCGATTTCGGGGAAACGCCATTGGGGTAAACGTGTTTAGGACAAATGCGAATTAGGGGAAACGCGATTTAGGGGAACCGATATTAGGGGAAAGGAAATTAGGGGAAATGGGAATTCGGGTAAAAGTGATTTCGGGGAAACGCCATTGGGGTAAACGTGTTTAGGGAAAATGCGAATTAGGGGAAACGAGATTTAAGGGAACCGAGATTAGGGGAAACGAAATTAGGGGAAATGGGAATTCGGGTAAAAGCGATTTTGGGGAAACGCCATTGGGGTAAACGTGTTTAGGGCAGATGCGAATTAGGGGAAACGAGATTTAGGGGAAACGAGATTAGGGCAAACGAAATTAGGGGAAATGGGAATTCGGGTAAAAGCGATTTCGGGGAAACGCCATTGGGGGAAACGAGATTTAGGGGAAACGAAATTAGGGGAAACGAAATTGGGGGAAACGAAATTAGGGGAAATGGGAATTCGGGTAAAAGCGATTTCGGGGAAACACCATTGGGGTAAACGTGATTAGGGGAAACGGGAATTAGGGGAAACGGGTGTTCACCGCAGAAAGTGTTACTCCTATCAGGGGAGTACTTCGAGGGAGGGGCCGTGGTAAAGAGGCGTTCATCCCCGTTACTATCCCATGTTGTTATTTTATTTTTAAAATAAGCATAATAGAACCAAACTGTACTTTACAATTTTTATATTCTTATATTCATACATAAGATTCCTTCACTGATTCGTGGAATTCGCTATTTTTGTCACCATTTGAGTAATTCTCGAGACCGATTCGAAACTGAAATTATTATTTTGGGGGGATTATTGCGAGAGGGTATCGTTTGCCGTCTGGGTAGACAGTATTTCGTCTTTCAGTACTTTAGAAGACGGAAGTTAAACGGACTGAAGGTTTTTTCGGTAATCATATTTCCTTTTTTCGCAATGATGCCTCTGTCCAGTATCGTTGTTCAGTATTATATTTGTTGCACACTATTAGTGTTTCAGCTTGAAACTGTTAGCGACACTTTTCGAAAACGCAGCTTAGACAGCAATAGGGTTTCCTTGTAAGCTTCAGGCATGAGATTCATTCGCGAATTCGAGGACCTGCACCTTTTCCATCATCATTTGAGTCTGTTTCAAGATCGTTGCATAACTAAATAAAAATAATTTGGGGGTGTTGATGGAGGTTGGGTGTGGACGGGGAAGGAGATTCGCTTTCCGTCCAATGATGTAATTCCATCATTTAAGAATTTCTAAATCGGAAGTTTGACTGAGTGAAAACTGCTCCAGTAATCGGGTTTTCTTCTCACGATGCACGTTCTTCTCCTATTGTTGTTAAATATAATTTTGTTCCGTAAATATTTGCATTTCAGCTTGATAAGGGAGGGAAAATTTTCCGAAAATGGCAGTGAAGAATTTTGAAAATTTTTAAGAATTGATGTGTGATGTTCAAAAGAATTCATACAATCAAAGTTATACCATTTGTCTAGAATAGTGAAAGACTGATATCGTTCATTGGTAATTTTCAACCTGACAGTTTTTTCGTCATGATGGATGAAATCCTTGTCATCACAAAGCATAAAAAAGCGCCAATAAAGAAATAGGAAAGGAAAGATATCAGCAGGAGGAAAAATTAAGCAGTGGCTACTGTGAGGCTGCAAAGCCAACAAAAGACAAATATGGTTCTGGAGCCTGCTTAGAAGAAAGCAAGGCAAGAGGAAACTTTAGCTGATGGGCAAGCAAGTAAAACAAAACAAGAAAGAAACTGCGTTGAAGCAATGCATTTTAAATCCTTTTTCATTTTGTTTTAAAATGTAATTTTATATTTTCACATTTACATAAATTATAGTAAACAATTCCGTCTCGCTCGGGCTGCTTTTTTTTTCGCCGCATAATCTGATTTTACACCTGGTTAAAAAGTTCAGTCTTTATTCCCCGTCAGTCTTATGTATGTGTTAATCGAAAATGTGTTTTACGAGAAATGATTTTGCGTCATAAAAATGTACTGTTGGAAAAATATCACTCTGCTACCCCCACCCCACACTACTGATTCTATAAAAGGCCATTGCTATTACGAGATAGAGAACAGAGAAAGTTTAATTTTGCCCTGGTGTGGATTTGAAAAACTTTCATTTTTTATCGTTCCCCGAAAGCAATTCCAATCTTCGCTTCTGGCTTTCATCGACATTAATCGAAGATTAAAAGTGATTTACGAGGATGAGCGTGTTGATGTGAGCTCTGTGAGACAATGGGTGAGTCAATGTGAAGATGAGGACGTCGGAAAAGTAAACCTGAGTGACAAATCGTGGTCTGGGAGGCCTGTGACTACAAAGGAAAAGTTTCATGAACAGCTCGTTGAAGAAATGATCCCAGGAAGATGCCGCATAAAACAAAAGGAAGCCATTAAACTAGGTATTTCTAAAACAAAGTGTAGGGCACATTTTCAATATTCTTGGATTTTGAAAAGTGTGTGCCTGGTGGGTACCGCGCATGTTTTCTCATGAGAAATCTGTACGAGAGAGAATTTCAGGTGAATACTTCGAATATTTCAAAATCGAAGGGGAGATTTATTTGGAGTGGATTGTGACAGGAGATTGCACATTAATGAAAATAACACTAAAGGAATACCCTTAATATACATTTATTATTATCTTAATCATAACGGATCTAATGCTAAAGGAGTGCCCATCATTTATTATAATCTGCTTCAAATTACAAACTTCATCGTTGCTTTCGGCTTTTTTCAGTGGCTTAGATCCGTTGGAACATTGGTTTGTCACAGCATGCTTTTAATTGTTTTGGTATCCTCATCCTCTGTCAGCTTGCTTAATCTTTTGCGCTCAAGTTATAAGGTTTTATAATAAGCGGTTACAATCAGTGTACTTAAAGCTATATTTGCCTGTCTTTGCGATGTTAATATGGTGATTGTGTATTAGAGCATCACTGAAGAAGCTACAATGAGTTTCTGTAAATCGTTTACGCTGCTTGTTACAGATCTGTAATTTGGGATTTTAAAGACCACCGTTAGCAATTCAATGGGCGATAATTTAATTTCTAGCCGGTGGTTTCAGGGAAGATTTAGGGAGACAAATACAAGATCCATGTCTCACAGCGATTCCAACTCGAACACATCTCGAACGAATGGTCGCAATCTAGCGCTTAGACCACTGCGCAACCAAGAGGCCTGCTCTCTACGGGCTAATAAGTTTTGACCGTGACCAACTCAATCGCTATAAGCAGTCGCCCGTCCCTAATTTAGGGTCACTGGTTCCAGGAAAGAGAGAGAGAGCCAGTGCCGTAAGACAAACACAACATCTATGCCTCACTGGGATTTGAACCCGGACACTTTGCGGACGAATGGTCATAAGCCAGCGCTTAACTGCGCACCCGGGGTGGCACTCCGTATTTTGATAAGCGAATTTTTAATACCCGTTAACAGTCTTAAATGTAACAGGAAACTGGACGACAAAAAATGAATAACTATATGTATTTACAAATAAAATTTCATAAAAGCGAATTCATTTTATTAAAATGACATAAAATCTTTAAAACATGGAAATATATTCTGCTACGCAAAGATTTTCATTGGGATATTGATTAAATCTCGTAAAATATTTTAGGTTCAGTCTATTTGGTAAATAAATTTTTTGTCAATTATTAGCAACTTTAAGCACTTATATCTCACAATTCTATTTTACATCCAGCGGTTTGGGTATAATAAACGAGGGAATGTAGATCGATATCTCCGCAGTTTTCTATTTCTTCTCCGTAGCATTTTTCACCAAGGTCTTATTGCATAATTTTTAGTTGTTTAAATGGACTTTTTCTTAGACATGACATGCATATGATTTTTCGTTTTCTTTTTATTTGAAAACAGGAAAATTAAGTGTCAATCATGCATGACTGAAAAGAAGGAAATTTGACATCACCTATACAATAAAACCAAAAAAAAAGGAAGCATGCTCCTAACAAGAAAAGAAAGCATCCTCAGACAGGCAAAAATTATTACATTACAAAAGAAGAACAGAATTACTAAAATTAAAAAAAAATAGAATCTATCCTGTCATCAAGTTTTGGAAAAGGGTCCAAATTTGTTTTATTAAGCATATTGTCTTCGTATTCATGTAAACGATTATGAGAACACGAGAAATCTCGCCCACGTTCGATGAACCATGAGCATCTCCAAACATTGCTATTGTAGATCAATATGATATCGCAGGTGAAGGAATTACGAAGCAGACAAGGAATAATTTGGGGCCAGGTGTTAACAACGCTGATATTCGATAAGTTTCAGGCTGGGTGATTGAATTCCAGTTCTCCGTTGTTGGGCTTTGTTTGTTTAGAGATACGTTTGTGCATTACTTTAGTAAAACTCTTTAAAAGGACAGATTTGTTGTTCTAAAGTAGGGACCGAGAGGCACATCAATAAATTCGAAAGCTTTCACGGGTTGCATGGCTGTATATACACTGACGGAAAAAAAATCCCAACACCACGAAAAAATAGTTGTAGAGGAATGAAATGGCGGCAATACATTTGTATAGGTAACATATTTAATCGATTAAGGTTTCAAGATCACAGCTTATTGTAAGCGCGAGAAGAGCCATTTTTAATGTGAAATGCTGGTACATTAATAACCGGTGTAACTGCCAGAATGTTGAATGCAAGCACGCAAACGTTCATGCATTGTGTCGTACAGGTGCTGGATGTCAGTTTGTGGAACGGAGTTCCATGCCTGTTGCACTTGGTCGGTCAATACAGGGACGGTTAATGCTGGTTGGGGGTGACGCTGGAGTTGTCGTCCAATGATGTTCCATACGTGTTCGATTGGTGAAAGATCTGGTGATCTAGCAGGCCACGGCAACATGTCGACACTCTGTAGAGCATGTTGGGTTACAACAGCGGTATGCGGGCCAGCGTTATCCTGTTGGAAAACACCCCCTGGAATGCTGTTCATGAATGGCAGCACAACAGGTTGAATCACCAGACCGACGTACAACTGTGCCGTCAGGGTGCGTGGGATAACCACGAGAGTGCTCCTGCTGTCATAGGAAATTGCTCCCCAGACCATAACTCCAGGTGTAGGTCCAGTGTGTCTCGGCCGCAGACAGGTTGTTGGCAGGCGCTAACCTGGGCTCCTTCTAACCAACACACGGCCATCACTGTTACCCAGGCAGAACTGGCTTTCATCAGAAAACACAACAGATTTCCACTCCGTCCTCCAATGAGCTCTAGCTTGACACCACTGACGTCGCAAACGGCAGTGGTTTGGAGTAAGTGGAATACACGCTACACGGCATCTGGCTCGGAGCTGTCCTTCAAGTAACCGATTTGTAACAGTTCGTTGTGTCACTATGGTGGCAACTGCAGCTCGAATTGCTGCCGCAGACGCGGTACGATGCGCCACGGCCATACGCCGTACACGGCGGGCTTCCCTCTCAGTAGTGCCACGTGGCCGGCCGGAACCTGGTCTTCTTGAGGCAGTACCTTCCCTTGACCACCGCTGCCAACAATCATGCACAGTGGCTACATTCCTGCCAATTCGTTCTGCAATATTGCTGAAAGAAAATGTACCTTCTCGTAGCCCCATTACACGACCTCGTTCAAACTCCGTGAGCTGCTGATAATGGCTTCTTCGTCTTCTTAAAGGCATTCTTGACTAACATCAACATCCTACGTCGAATCTCAACGATAACTAACGCTCACGAACGTTACAGCGCATATTTACAGCAAACCTGCTTTGCATGTTCCGAGGGGCGCTACTAGCGCCACACGTATGCGCCGAGCGCGAAATTTGCATAGACGTCATCTTACAGATGTACTCTCACCGCCTACCAACTGTCGTTTATCTAACACAACCCCTTCTTGGTGTTGGGATTTTTTTCCGTCAGTGTATATAGATAGAGAATCATAGACGGCACATTTTAGTTCATCCTATCCTACTCTTTTACCGCCAAAAGCATGTTCAGTAGCAATATACCTTGCACTTTATTAAACAGAATAAATACAGTACTAGTATATAACTACACTGATGGTCATTAAAAGTGCAAAACCACGAAAGACAAGAGATATCAAAGCCATATTTATTGTGCAGCAAGCAGATGATACAGGGGGATCGATTACAAATATAGCACGGCGAGACGAGGAGAACACATAACAATCAGTATCCAGATGTATAGCCACCATGGGCGGTAATTACAGCTGCTACACGGCCTAGCATCGAGAAGAAGAGACATTGGATGTGTGTTTGGGGAATGTCCCTCGACGCAGCTTCGATACGATGTCACAGTTTCTCCGTTGTAGACGGGGGCGGTCGCTGGATTGCCAATCGTCCCGAGATCATGGACCATACGTGTTCAATAGACGACGTTGCGTGCAGCATACGGTAGCGAATTATCCTGTCGTTAAAAGGCATCAGACAGTCCCTGAAGATATGGTACAACAACAGGTTCCAACACCTCAGTGATGTAATGATGGCTGTTCAACGTACCGGTAATTCCGTAGAGTTCCGTGCGGGAGAGCAACCCAATGACACCCCATTCCATAATGCCGGTCGGAGAGCCGGTATGGCGCAGCATAATGCAGGACTAACTCAGCCTATCGCCGCGGTACTGCCAGATACGGATTCGTCCATCATAGAGCTGCAAACTGAAGCGGGGGATTAGTCAGAAAACAGGATGCCTTGCCATTCACTCCACCATGCGCAACGTGCATGGCACCATTACAGTAGCAAACGCCGTTGTTGTACAGTCAAAGGTAGCCAAAGCAACGGGCGCAGTGAAAAAATGCACCACGGCTACAGACGACGTCGAACCGTCCGTCTGGAGAATGGGTGTTGTGCAACATACCCAAACTGTTGAGCTACGGTGGTCGATGGAGATGCACTATGCATCAGAGCCATACGCACCAGATGTTGGCCCTCTCGTTCGGTGGTGTGACGGTGCCGTTGGGATCCCGCACGTCGGTGTGTTCGTCCCTTTGCTCCCTAAAGCCATAATCTCCCCTCCATGGCCACATGCCGTCTCACGCGAGCACCTATGTCTCGGAGTAGTAATCCGCAATTCTGATATGCCACAATTCTCCCGCGACCGAAGTTGCAAATCTGCTGGTAAGACTTCCGTTGTCTTTGACAGAGCATGCTGCAGCTGTTCGTGGCCAGGAACGGGGAACAAACACACTTTGAGTGCTTAAAACCGGCTCCTTGTTCACCCCTCTTATATGAATTAAAGGCGGCGTTACTGTCCCACATGATTTCCATATGTACTGCTCGGTTAATCATGTACATGAGCGCCCGTGTTCTGCCCTTCTGCCAACTTTCGAGCCCTTGGGATGCAATATTCCTGGTGTTGTACTTTTAATGGCCAGCAGTGTATATTACAAGTAAAATTCGTTGACAATAAGGCATTCACATTACAGCAGAGATGGATGTCATTGCAGTCTCAACGAGAAGCTTGACAAAGTTTTTGCTTTGCTAAATCCTCAACATCACATGTAATCCGTGTTGTAGCGATTCGCAAAGTGTCCTCCAAATGCTGAGCTGTGAGACGTTCTTGTTTTTCATTTTGTGTTATTCATGTGACATAATTTTGTAAAAACTCGCGTTTTACTGCAGTCACACTGAAGATCTGCGAACTCTAATTCTAGATGAGGTGGAGCACTTTCGATATCAACCAAGAAGGGTGAGAATTTCGTTCTTTGCGAAGTCATAAAATCTTCTTTGAACTCATCTGTCAGATTAGTTTAGACTTAAAAGCTTTCACATAGCCATAAAGATTATAAACAACTTGACCATTCCCAAGAAAACAGTAGTTCAGTTCATTGAGATGATCAGTAATGTCGACAAGGAATGCAATGTCACTTAACCACTTCTCATCATGGACCTCGCAAATGGATTTTCCTTTGGATTGCATGAATTGTTGAACTTCATCCTTCAAAGAAAAAACGTCATGAAGCACGTTCTCGCTGCTCAAGCAATGTACTTCCGCGTAATATGCAACGTCACCACGTTGAGCTTCCAAATTGCTCAAGAACTTTTGAAGTAGTCTTTTTTGAGACCTTTTGACAGGCAAAAATTCTTCTTTCACAACAACAGTCATCATATGTTCAAAGTTTGAGGACTTCGAACAGAAATTTTCTTGATGGATGATGCAGTGGAGAGCCATCGTCTTAACATTGCCGCACTATTTTGTGTCAGATTTCATTAAAGATCTTACTCTTCCTTTCTCTCCGGACATAGCAGGCGCGCCTTCTGTGGTTATGAAAGATATGTTGTTAAAGTCTAACTCACCTTTAGCCAAGATATCGCTTAGAATTGAATACACAACTGAAGACCGTGTCGTGTCGTTAAGAGCAACTACACAGGTTAATTGCTGTACAATCGTGAAGTTTCTGGCAGCGCCACGAAAGGGAATGGTTGCTTGTGCAGTATCGGTTGCTTTTGTTGCCTTTATCCATCGCTACAGAATAAAACACATACTCCTTGCGCTTGCATTTGAAAATGCTGAATGCATTTGCTGCCAGATCTTCCATGCGATAGCTACTATCATACCAAAGAAGCTAATGTTCGAAACAACTTGAGCATGTGACGGGCAAAGAACAGCAACTGAACATTGAAGATGTTCTTTCACAAATTCTCCGAAGATGTTCTTTCCCAGTTTTGTAATTTTTCTGCTATCATGCAGCTAACGCGAACACTGTTTATTTACCTAGGAGAATAACGGTTGTTGACGGTTTAGCTTATTTCTTAATTAATTAAATTTTTCGCTCTTACAATGTTCCTCCATTCCTAAATATTTCGCACTGTGCTTCGTATCATTATGACTCTTGATGTTCTTGCTTTTCCTTACCGCAACGTTCTCACCGCAAATAAGGCAAACTGCCTTATTCTTAAGCTCAACAAAAAAGTAATGGAACGACCACTTTTCTAGAAAAAATAGCACTTTATCTCCATCCTTTCTCCTCTTGCTATCACAGCACGCCATCGTGCACGCATTCAATGACCAAACACGTTTTATGGCTGAAGTGTTTCACCTGACTCAGGTCAACTACTAGGCGCCCTTCTTATCGCCAACTAATCACGAGGTTTACACCCACCTTCTCCATTCTTAACCTCAAGGTCAAGCACACGTTCTCCTTCTAGCATCCATTCGTCTTAATAGGATAGTGGCAATTTTTGGGAATAGAATACATAGGGGGCAAAAAGGGAGCTGGCACTTGTAGCTCTTTAGACACCGGCAGACACTTTTCGCTTCTTCGAGACACTAGCAGCCGGCGTTAACAACTCCAGTTGATGGTAATTATACTTTGTTAAATTACGTAACGCAAAATGTTTATGGTAAATAATGTCTCGAAAATCACAAAATTACTAATATTATGTTAGCAATCATTTTCATTTTTTTGAAACCCCATCTCCCCACCCACTTGTAAAACATTGTATTTATTCCCCATTGTGGGTTTCAGCACATACAAATTTTACTCCCTCAAACGAAATTCCAAAATGCCGGCCTTCAAAAAATGTTTGCCTAGTTGAAGTGAAATGGCTCGCTGGCCACCTATTGCCCGAGGGCTCAGGGTTGAAGAACCCTATTGTAAAGCATTAATCCTTGTTGGTTTGTCGTTCAGTGATATCTAGGTCACAGTTGAAAGCTCGATGGTGTTTGGAACAAATCGTTTTGTGGGTCACAGACGTTTGAAGCTTTTTTGAATGGACACGCATTAGTACGCATTTTCATTAACTTGTCCTATATAAAAAAAGGATAACTTCCTCTTTTTATTTAATACTCCCCACGCAAATACCAGGCTGACAGCGTGGACGCGATGGCGGCATACAACATGAAACATGTCATTTCTACTCGTTACATTACCTTTAAAAAATAAATTTGGGGATTAGAAGCTATCAAACAATAGACATCCTCTTCATACATTTATTAAAGGTGATATATTAAAACATATTTCCACACCTGCTACATTATTACCAAGACGTAGAAATAGGTTTTAGTTATTCCGTCTATTGTTGACATATTACAATAGAATTTGTTGATGTACCTTGAATGTTCAGGAAATCTTTTGAAATTAGTACCGGGCCGCCATGATGGTGCGGTGGTCTAAGCGGTGGCATGCGACCATTCTTCCATGAAGGGTCCGAGTTCAAATATCGGTAAGACATGGATGTTGTGTTTGTCTTACGGCACTGGATCTTTCCCTTCCCTGCAACGAGTGGCCCTAAATTAGGGACGGGCGACTGTTTGTAGCCCATCGGGTTGCTCAGGGTGGTGGTTAAACTTTCCATAAAAAAAATTAATACCGCAAAACTCTCTCTCCGGATTTGTTTTTGCAAACGCTGGTGGTAGCATCAAGAGGCGCTCTGTGTTTCAGTATTGAGCAAAAATGGTTTAACAAACAATATTGTAATGAGTTGCTATTCAAATAAGTATTTAAAATATGTTATGACAGCCTGATGCAGATAAAACATGCAGACATGTGCCGAAAAATTACGGACGTCTATTTAGCACCAAGTAGCGCCACCATTTTTATGAATGACAAGTATGCGACGCGGTACAGATTCGATGAGCTGCTTGAGTTTGCTTTGATCCAAATGTAGCCATTCGTGCAGCACAATATCGCGGAACACTGTCATGTTGATGGAAGAGGACATCAAGACAGATCACCTCTTTCCACCATGCCCCACACATTTTCATTAAGGGACTGTGAACGCGAAGGGATTTGATCACCAAGCCAAGAAGTCCATTTTGTGCTCATCAAGCCGATTTTGCAGAACTCTGGTACGATATGTTGTTAAATCTGCTCTTATGTTTTGCCATCCACAAGTATACCATCACACGCAGAAAAGCATTGTAGTTTGCACTTTGTCCTCTATCACACTTAGGCACTTCCTGGATGTCATGTTACCTTCGACTGGTAACCGCCAGAGTTGGGCAGGAATGCATTACAAAGTAATGGAAGTACAGATTACAATTAACGTATAATGCGTTACAAGGTAATGTAGTAACAGGTAATACATTACAAGGTAATTCCAAGTATGGTTTGCACAAGGTAATGGAATTACTATGTAATGCATTACAATGAAGAGGATATAATTCAATTATTTAATAATGTCATTCAAACGCAATGGAATTATTTGGTAATGAAATTACACAATTTGCAAATAATAATTACATACTAATAGTTTATAGAAATGTACGTGTGCCAAACGCTATGTCTAGAAACGTTAGCCATGTAACACAGCAGACAGCGACCAACGTGTCGTGTAGAATGTTGTAGAAACGGCAAACATGTGTTAGAGGTTTGTAGAATGTTCCAGAATGATCGCGCAGTGGGAAGTTGGAGAGCATTATGTAAATCAAGAATATTCCAGGAGTTTAAATCAAGAATATTCCAGAAGGTTTATCGTGAAGTATATATGAAGGAGTCAATCGCTCTCTAGTCCACTGTTGGTATCGAACAAGTAGTAGATAAAATACGTGAGAAGTACGGCAAAAATGTGAAGATTTCGCAAATTCTGTAATATTAGGCGGTGCACCCGGAGTTGCCGAACTGTGAGTGTAGGGCTAATATGTGCTTGTGGCTATACTGGGGTAATTATTTTGGACAGTGAAATGTATGTAATGGACGAGAATACTGTACTGGAGATGGACGAAATGAGTATCTCCAACCGAAATCAATATCCCATTGGTACTAACTTTATATCTATTATTTCGTTCAAATCACTTTACTTGCGGCGAAAACGGGGAAACTACTCATGCCATACATGTACAATCTCCAGTACCTGCATACACGCATTCGAGGTCCGAGGGGGTTGAGCAATTGTCAAATAACGTACACAACGTGTAAAGGTGTACTAGTTGCGGATTTATTCACGTTCTATTGTTACCCTCATAAGTCATTGGTTAATTACCAACACGTAGTTAACCATTAACCATTACGATCATAATGGATAACTGCTACATTTAATTACAATTGTCATGTAATTCTAATGACCAGTTCACCATTACCATGTAATGGTAACGTTAAGTTCTTCTTCCCATTACCATTACGTTGAAATGCATTACCGATTAATTCAATTACGATTTTGCCCAACTCTGGTATCAGCAGGCACAGTCCGTACCAACAGAACATTCCCCATTTTATGATGTCACCTCCGAATGCTTGGATTATTTTCATAAAACGTGCCGGGTCTGCCTTTTCATAAATTTATCGCCACACTCTGTGCTGACCCCCACTGCAAAGCATTCTACAGCGTGATTCATCTGACCACGCTACTTTTCTCCATTGCTGTACTGTTTATTCGCGGATTCTTCTGCACACGTGTAAGCTAATTTTTCTCGTTTTTTTTTTAGACAAGTGGCTTACAAATGGGTAGTTGACTTCAGAGTCCCAATTGCTATAACACCCTAAGCGTGGTTTGGGCCTAAACGAGATGTTCCTGGCCTTGATTGGATTTAGAAATCAGTTGTTGCACACTGGAAAACCAGCTCTTCCGAACAGCCATACTCCCATTACGACGGACACGTTCTTTACGTAAATCTTTCGTGCCACAGTTGCGCCTTGTGAATATGAAAGTTATTCTCTTACTTTCCAGTCGCTAAACACCTTTGAAATGGTTGCTTTTGAGAAAACAGTACTTTCTGTTGTTTCTTTAACCGTTGACCCCGTTAAGTGTGTACCCACGTTTAGACATTTCCGAATTCTGTCTGATATGGATTTTTTCCGTGCTTGAATGAGTTACTGCCGTCGAATAATCTGTACATTCTTTATAAAAGGGTGTAAAACGTCATTAGTTCATGTGACGTCTGCGTTTGCATACATTGGCTTTTCTTGTTTATAACTGTCTTATCATAACGGTTGGCAAGTTTTGTATAATGTGTGCATATCATTCCACTCATGAAATTAAATCTTATAAGAAACTCAGGTAAGAGAATCTCCGAATGAATATGACATTGAAATCGTTCCGAATATAGCCACCCAGTTGATAAAACTTTCTTCAAAGTGAAAAATCTGCAGCCGTTCTTGCGCAAATGCTTCGAAAATGAAATGAAATTTTATTTTCGAAGATGTAATTTCGTTAAGGTAGGAGCAGTCGTACCGCCATAAGTCACGTCCAAGACAGCGAGGCAACTGCTGGAAGTGACTTTATTTTTTCTAGTGCCCTTCCTGTGAACCTTGACGAAGAAAATATTTTTCCGGTGGCAGTAGTTGGCGTTAGAGGTCTGCACACGCACTAATTTAGAATGTCCAGCCCAGCTCAAAATTCCCTGCTTATAGCCCGGCCCATTTTAGACTTTCATTAAGAGTTCTTTGCCATTTAATGCAAAGAAATCAATTCTTTTTATAGAGCAGGAGTCTTCAACCCGTGTCCAGCGGATCACATTTAATGGCCCGCGAGACGTTGTTCACAAGGAAATTCTTAAATGGAAGAAAATACATTGTAGGGGGAATGTCATGCGGAGGGACGTGCAATTTCTCATAAGAATTCCTCTCATTGTTTTGCTTTAGGCTAACTACATACTCCTGTTGCAGATGTAAATGCCTTTCCTCTTCTACCATCAAATTCAAAAAAGGTCGTCTTTGATCGCGCAATATGTATACAAATACTTAGTGTTGGAAAAATAAGTCATAAGTACGTCTCACAGCAGTCGCAGCAATTATTTCCACGCGCGGATATTTTTGTTTATTTTCTAACACATAGTTAGTCCCCGGGCACACACCTGGTGAGAAAAGCAACTCGCTAATGCTCACACACCTCATGTCTTTCCTTCTGCTCCGATGTTTTCCACAAGGGGTGTATATGCTGTGTTCTGTGATACTCCATGTTTATTTTTAAGTGTTATACTTTAGAAAGTCCATTTATTCCTTTCATGTATTATGTGTGTGTTACAGCAACACGTAGATGTCCCCGGTGGCGCAGTTATCTAAGCAAAGGCTTCTGATCTTTCGTCCGAGATGGGTCCACATTCGAATCCCTGTGAGGCATGGATGTTGTATTTGTCTAACGGCTAGGGCTCTCTCCCTTTCCTCTAACCAGTGGTTCTAAATTAGAGACGGGCGACTGATCATAGCCCATTGAGTTGCTCACGTTGCTCACTGTGGTTGTTAAACACCCAATAAAAAAATAAAATAGCCCGTCCCGGTGGCGCAGTGGTCTAAGCGATGGCCTCTGATCATTCGTCCGAAAGGTATCCGGGTTCGAATCCCGGTGAGACATGGATGATGTGTTTGTCTTACGGCACTGGCTCTCTCCCTTCCCTGGAACCAGTGACCCTAAATTAGGGACGGGCGACTGCTTATAGCCCATTTGAGTTGCTCACGGTGGTCGTTAAACCTCCAATAAAAAAAAATAGCAACAAGTGAATCTTTAGTTTTAACCGCTTCTTCGCCGCCCCGGTGGCGCAGTGGTCTAAGGCGCTGGCCTCTGATCATTCGTCCGAACGGGGTCCGGGTTCGAATCCCGGTGAGGCATGGATGTTGTGTTTGTCTTACGGCACTGGCTCTCTCCCTTCCCTGGAACCAGTGACCCTAAATTAGGGACGGGCGACTGCTTATAGCCCATTGAGTTGCTCACGGTAGTCGTTAAACCTCCAATCAAAAAAAAAAAATAAAAAAATAAAAATAACCGCTTCTTCATCCTTTTATTGGATTACTTTGTATACGGTGAGTCATTTTATTGGATACAATAATTTCTGAAGAATCAAGCAGGTCAACTGGAGCAATTACCATAAATATACCTATGGCAAGTGTAGAAACATATTCCGATTTTATGCTTCACACTACACCAATACAAACTTTACGAGACTCAATTCATCCATTGGTGAAAAGGTAATTCAGAATGAAATTTAAATGTAATGCAATGATAAAAATCCCTAGCGTGAGATTTTCGTAACCGAAAGCAAAAAGTTAAACTTTTCATTGCATAAGCCATTTTGTATAGGCAGCTAGTAAAGAAGTGTATTTAAAAGTAAACAGTTGCTCTTACACAATAAACACAATAAAAATGGTGTTTCCTAGAACAATAAACGGGGCAAATTTTTCAATTGCAAAATTGAATAATGAAAACCAAACAGTTTGGATATTTAAAATCAAATGCGTCTTATCAAAGAAGATACAGGTAGTCCCGGTGGCTCAGTGGTCTAAGCGATGGCTTTGTAAAAGTTGTGTTGACCTGTGCTCCGTGTTTGACCTGCGTTTATTGGTGTTATTTTGTGTGTGTGCCGTCATTTTGTATATCTCCTGTGTCGATTGAGTCCGACCTTGACGTCCTGTAAGTAAAACTTTACTTGTACTAACTCTTTTTCCGTCCTGGCTTTGCCCAGGGTCGGATTTAGCAGGCCAGCCATTGCAAATGGCGGCGACCGCTTCTGATAGGCCAGGTATGAAGCTTGATAGCAAAGCTCCGCCCCCGCCTGGCCACGTTCGGTCATCGTCACTACCACACGCAGCTTGTTTCCAAGCCGTGTTATCTGATGTTATCACATCTTCTTCCAACTCTATGGATGTTGATTTCCCGACATTGTCCACCACAGTGACGTCATTAACTTCTTCAGTATCCGTTGCCTCATGTACTTCATTTGCTGCTGCGAGCACTGCGTCTCGAGCTTCCCCATCTCCGCCCATTCCTACGGCAACTCTACCTTTTTTTTTTTTTTTTTTTTGATTGGAGGTTTAACGACCTCCGTGAGCAATTCATTGGGCTATAAGCAGTCGCCCGTCCCTAATTTAGGGTCACTGGTTTCCAGGCATGGATGTTGTGTTTGCCAGTGCCGTAAGACAAACACAACATTCATGCCTCACCGGGATTCGAACCCGGACCCCGTTCGGACGAATGATCAGAGGCCATCGCTTAGACCATTGCGCCACCGGGGCGGCCAACTCTACCTTATGCTTCCGTTGTAAAGGGTACCAGTTCATCTTCCTCTACAGCGAAGAATCCATGTACAATGCCTCTTGATATGATTGTCACTAGAGACAACAAGAAATTACGCATCGAAATTCCGGAAACTTCAGCTGCTGGGCAAGAGGTTTTACGCACACAGAAACTTGGCATATGTTTTGATGCCCTCCCGGACACCAGCCTTAAGAAATACTCCTTAGCCGTACGCCAAATCCTCCCTAAGGGAGCGATCATCCATATGGCGAGGAAACCTAGGACTGTTCTCATCTATTTTGCGAAGCCAGAGTTTGTGGAGCGCGTCTTATCTGACGGACTGCATGTTGGGGATCATACCTTACTGGGAATCCCGCTCACGCAGCGCCCCGTACTTGTTACGTGCTAACCCGTACCACCAGAAATCAAGGACCATTACTTAATGGCGGCCCTTTCCCGTTGTGGAAAAGTAGTTGGTTCCATTTCCACTCTGTCTTCCGCACCAACAGACCCAGATGACAGGAACATCTTAGGTCTGCGTCGCCAAGCAAGGATCCTATTCCCTACTGAAGATTCCATTGCTGACTGCCCTACTGACCTCACTGTGGTTGTAGGGAAGCAGTTTTTCCGGATCGATATAGTTACTGCCTGGCATTCTTTTAAATGCAAGGCATATGGCCACATCCAATCACGTTGTCCACATGCATCTGCCAAGCCACCTATTTCCATACCGCCCGAAGTCAACACCCCACCCTCAACATCAGTTTCTCTGGCCACACCAAGTTCGGCTCCACAGACGTCCTTGATCCCTGCTACTGTTGTTCCAGATACTTCTCCCCCAGCAGATGATGATTCATCAGCAGTCTCCAAGTCTTCGATCTCTACAACGGGAACCTTGGCGACCTCTCCATCGTTGGACCCACTTGCTGCTGGGGTACCTCTACGTTCTTCGGAAGGTATTATCTCCAAAAAGGAATGGCAACCCCTCAGTCGTGTTGCTTCATCTTCCTCCCTTGGATCCCCTAATGTGGAGTCAGATCTAACTGTCCTACAACCACCAGCTTCTCCCGGCGTTCCCACGTTGAAACGTACTAAAGAGAGTTCAATCTCGCCGGTGACGTCTTCTCCACGCTGCTCTCGTTCCCGTTCACCAATTCGACAGTCTTTCTCTCCCACTGCAGTTTCTACATCTCTTAAGTCCCCAGCTGTTCCAAAATTGTTGGATCAAAAAGCTTTCGCAGAATATCTGGAAACCTTCCCTGCATTGGACGAGCCGCTGGCGCCGTCTGATCTTGCTCTCATCATACTCAATCAACCGTCACGTCCTCTCAAGCAGCTAGACTGCGTTCAATCACGTAATGCGCAGCTGCCTACTATTATCACCCAACTTCAGAATCTACTTGCTCTTTTGCCGAAAATTGACACAGTCGCTAATGCGTAGACATCTAACTTAAAGAAACGTGTAACCAGTCTTCACAGAAGTGCTGATAGTAATATTCAACCACTACAACCTCTTTCAAGTTAAAATTACTTTCTTTGAACTGTAAGGGATGCTCCGTCCCTCCTACAAATGCGTTAGTGTTTGAAGACATTACACCGCATCATGCGGATATATTATTGCTACAGGAGACTAACTGTCATCCCAACACCCCATACCACAGGTGGCGAACCTGGCCATTTCAATTCTACCATGTCCATCGACTTAGTCTTCACGCAGGATTTGCGGTGGCCATACATTTTCGTCTTCGATCCTTCATTACTGATATCACGGTCAACCGATTTATCGTGACCTCCTGCAGCTTCTGTTCTTCCGATTTCACAACTTCCGATACCATATCTTCAACATCTATGTTTCCGGCAATCAGCAGTATGCAGACTGTCTTTTTGAGCATTTTGTTTCCTGTGTTCAAGGTCTTCCAGCCACTGATATTGTCATCTTAGGTGGTGATTTTAACTGCACCCTTGACCCATCCTTCGATAGATCGGACGGTACCACCGATACCAGGTATTTTCTTACCCGAGCACTTTCTACAGCCATCAACCAGCTACAACTCCAAGATTCTTTTCGACACCTGCACCCATTTCTTCGTTCGTACACCTGGCGCTCCTACTTCACTTCCTCCCCTACAACTTCCCGACTTGACCGGTTTTATGTTTCTTCAATTCTTCTTCCTTCAGTTATCTCCCTTTCTCCCACACCGACAGTTTCTTCCGACCACAGCTGTGTCGTAATGTGTCTTCACACCGGTCCATCTCCTCGGCAATACTACCGAAATTGGACCCTTGATGATGATCTTTTACTTGATTCAACCTACGTAAATTCCATCCAATCGCAGCTCCAACAAGCCTTATATATGCTCCCTTTTGCTTCTTGTCCCTTACAACACTGGTTAAATGTGAAATCCCAAATTCTTCTTTATACCAAACAATATTCCCACAAAAAACGTACTACCGCCTCTATGAAGATTGATGCTGCACGCTCGATTTTTTCCACCCTAGATCTTGATTCTCCGCTGTTTTCTCATTACCAAGCTGAACTTCGTGCCTTGCTACTTCCTGTCTCTCAACAAGCTCTTCACCGCCTCAAGCTCCTTTATCTCCAGCCAAATGACTATCTATGTGAACAGGTTCAACAACTGGAATTCCACAAACGTTCTGCTCATCACCTCCGTAATCTGAAGTTACCCGACGGAACTGTTACTAATGACCCCACTCTCATTTGCTCCGGTGTTAGAACATATTTCCAGTCACGTTTTGCTCAGTTCCAGTCAAGTTCTCCGCATGCTGATTCGATTCTTCGTGCCTTACCACATATTCCATCGCATCTTGTTACATCTCTTTCTATGCCTATCACCCCAGCAGAAGTAGTACAGTCACTTGCCTTACTTAACTGTCACTCGTCACCTAGTCCTGACGGGTTGACAGCTAATTTCTTTCGTACTATTTCCTTCTATTGCCTTGAGTCATCAGTGGCTTGCCTCTGTGCTCTCTGCCTTCGGTTTCCCATCTGTCATCATCACAACTCTCCTTGCCCTGTACCAGGACTCAGTTGTCCATATCCGAACGTCCTCCTTCCTTACAGCCCCCATTCCGTTTCGTAAGGGCATCCGCCAAGGATGTCCTCTTTCCGGACAACTTTTCTGTCTAGTCTTTGAGCCTTTTCTTTGCTCTATCCGTTCTCTTCTACAACCTTCCCCCTCCACCATTCAGCATAGCACCAGGCACCATTCTATCGTTCTTACTGCCTACGCCGATGATCTCACAGTTCTCATCCGAGAAGAATGCCAATTCACAATTGTTCTTGCATGATACCAAGTGTATGCTGCGGCTTCCGGCGCTTCTTTAAACCTTTCAAAGTGTACAGGATTGCGGTGTGGCTCCTGGAGACATCGCCCCGATGCACCGTGGGGCGCTCATTGGACTTCCACCAGTCAAAATATACTTGGGATGCACATTGGCAGCCTGGTCTCAGCAGCGGCTGCCACCTGGAGACCCCTCGTCAAGAAACTACGTCACACCGCTGCTTACTGGTCCAAACTGAAGAGCTGTTTGGCCTACCACAGTCATGCACGGCTTGCTGTCACCCACATTCTTTCGTTAGTTTATCATTCCTGGATTGCACAACTGCCACCAGCCTACGTTCAAACTGCAACAACATCAGAAATGCTCCGCATTGTTTGGTCATCTACTCAATGGTTATCTTCCTCAGTATTGTCTCTACCTTCGACTTGTGGTGGCCTCAATATGCCAGAGATTACCGTACGTTATAAAGCTGTAAGAATTTTCAATTTCCTCCGTTTGACAGTTAAACCAGACTCTTCCGCTTCCATTCTTTTGCTTAATGTTCTGACTTCCCCCTTAATCCCTGCCTCACCGTCCATCTTCTTCTCAAGATGGATATTCACACTGACATCCCCCCCGTTTTTCTCTAGTCTACCATGAAGCTGTACAGTTCCTTTGTTCTTTACCGCTCATTCGTCAACCCCCTCTTCCACTCTTGAACTTCTTTCCGAGCCTCTTTTTTTCTACTCCGTCCTCCACCTCCCTACTGCCAACGTTTTCATTTCCCCCGCATGGCTACACGCTGGTGTAGTCCCCGTTTACCAACTGGTCCTCCCCGATTTTTCTTGGAAACCCGTTTCCGACCTTTTTCCCACTCTCCCACCCTCGCCCGAACTATCTGATAACTTCCTCCAACTTAAACATGCTCTTCAATCACCTTTTCCTTCCCTAGTCGATTCCTCTGGCCTCCTTTCCGTTTCCTCCGCCTTTCTCACTTTCCCGTTCTTCCTTCCCTTTTCCGGTGACCTCCTCCCTCTCCACAGCCTTTCCACCCGCACCCTGTACCGTTTTCTCCGTTCTTCTTCTGCGGTACCTTGCCCTATCCCCACTGTTCCTTCTTTTGCACTAACCTCGGTCTGGTCTACTGCCCAACATTCACGGGCCATCTCCTCAGAACATAATGTGCACTGGAGGTTTTTGCACAATCGACTGCCTGTCCCTTTAACTTTGTTCCGGAGAAATATAGTATCATCAGATCTCTGTCCTTTTTGTAATGTCGTTGGAGACGTCTTGCACATGTTTGTTTACTGTCCGACGCTGCTCCCACTATTTCACAGTATGTTCCAACTTGTACATCCTTCTTGTACCAGTGATCTCACCCTAGAAGATTATCATTTCCTCGGCCACAGTTCTACAAGTTTCTCCTCTATTTTACCAGTTTGTTCGTATTTATTTATCCTAGCTAAATATATTATTTTCTCTCACCTGCTAAAGTTACAAGATCCAGATCCTTTCACATTCTCTACCTCCTTGGTTGCACACTAACGCAAGAGGGTTAAAGCCAGACTCACCCTGGAATACTCCTTGGCGAATGATAAGGCACGGTTACCTGCCTTCTTCAAAACATGGTCACCGTGTCGTCCCTGGTTTCGGGTTTTTAGTGCCCAGACTGCTCATCTGCTGTTTTAATACTCTTAAACCTACGTCGGAACTTTCTATTTTTACTGTTCCCTCACCATGTTTCCTCCTGGAACTGGATTGTGTTTGCTTCCTGCTAATGTCACCTTTTGTACACAGTACTCTTCATGCTCACAGTGACTCTCTGCCACCAGCGATTCCCATGTCACTAGAACTGCGCAAATAACCTCTACAAATTGATTCGCTCCAGTGATGTTCCAAGACTTCAATGAACAATTATCCCAGAGCTACTGCTGTTTACAGCAAATAATGCAATGCCTGTCATTGCTCATTTGTACAAATATCATTTCATTGTAAATATCTACATTTTGATTTATTTCTCCCCTTCTCTCACACTGCGTGTGAGGTTGGGGATGTTCTGTTGTAATTCTTTTAAGTGAATAAAAGCCAATATTGAAACTAAGCGATGGCCTCTGATCATTATTCCGAGAGGGGTCCGGGTTCGGATCCCGGTGAGGCATGAATGTTGTGTTTGTCTAACGGTACTGGCTCTCTCCCTTCCCTGGAACCAGTGATTCTAAATTAGGGATGGGAGACTGCTTATAGCCCATTGAGTTGCTCACGGTGGTCGTTAAACCTCGAATTAAAAAAAAAGATACTGAAAGATTAGTTCCCTAGAATAACCTACAGTTAAAAAATGAGGTCTGGATTATGGAAAACGTACAGGGGATGTTTACAATAATTCTACTTTTGGCAGATGATCAAATTAAAAATGTCAGAAATGAAACAAAAGGACGAAATATGTGGCTTGCTTCGTAGAGAACACATGGAGGAACAAATTTAAGCAGTAAGCTCTATTTGTTAAGAAAACTTTATAGGAAAAGATACAATGACTGCATAAAGATGTAGCAACCCTTCAACCAGATATCAGAAATTGCAAATAAACTAAAATCAATAGGTGAAGAAATAAAAAACCCACGCCTAGCAGCTATCATGTTGTGCGGTCTGCCATCTACATATAACACTCTTGTAACAGCTTTTCAAGCATAATATGAGGATGAGCTAACACTAGAATATGTCAAGGATAAACTCATTGATTAAAACACTAGTCGAAAAGAGAAATCACAAACAAACCCAATACCATAACAGCATTTCAAAGGAGGTACAAATCGAGCTAAAACTGAAGAGAAGCAAAGCATTGCACTTACTGCAATAAGAAAGGTCACACTAAAAATGAATGCTGGCATTGGAGAAAAGTAAAAGGGAATAAAAATGCAGAAAATTCCTACAAGCACAAGAATACAAACAGGCAATCAAGACAGCGGGCTAAAAGTGCCAAAAATGAATATAAATCGAACACAAATGATGAACTAAAATTTACACATGAATTTCAGTAAAAAAATTCACAGTCTAAGCAACTCAAGACAAGGTTGAAACTCTAAACGGTCAGTAGATTCACGCGCCACCAGCCATCTGACTAATAATGAACATTTTTTCACAGAAACTGACCCAGATGATAACGAGGATTTTACAACCACCTACGAGGGGAAAATGTAATCCACTGGAAAAGAAACAGGATAAGTATTTAAAAAACAGAAATGATAAAGGGGGAGTAAACAATATAAAAGTAAAAGTACTTTACGTCCCGGAGTTAGAAACTGGACTCCTATCATTGAGAAGAAATGCTGAAAAGCATTCCATTCAATAGAGACTGATGCATAAAAAAGCGCGGACAAATCACTGTAGCCGTAGGTACTACTGATAACACAAATCTCTATAAGCTGAATACATAGGAATAACTGAAAAAGCTACATTTGCAGGACATTGTGAAAATCACAATTGTATAAACCTGTGGAATAGGCGTTTGAGGCACAGAGATCCCACCATCAGAGAGACGGAACGAAAAGAAATGGTAAAAGGACTGAAGTTGTTTTAATGCAAAATGAAATATAAACTGTGAATGTTGCATAAAGGGCAAGTTAACGCAAAAACATATCCTAAGGAGAGTGTACATGAAGCATAATTACCCAGAGCGCTAATTCTTGGCGACAAATTTCGTCCTACGGAAACATTAAGTTCTGGGGAGAGGGGAGAGAAATGATATTGGGGAAGTGCATACGTTCTACCCGTTTTTGTAGGCTACAAAGAAAGGAGAACACAACAAATAACGTACCCAGGATTTCACATAATTGCCATCATTCTGTATGACCTCTTGCCATCTGTCTATGAGTAGGTGAATCGCACGCCGGAAAAATTGCTGTGTTTTAGCGTAAAAAAAGGCATGTAATGCCGTTTTCACATCGTCAACATCATTGAAGGTTTAGAGAGCGAAGACGTTCTGTTACGATCGAAAAAGGCGGTAGTCCGCAGGTGCCAGGTCAGTAGAGTACGCCGGGTGAGATAACACTTCCAAACCAAAGACCGGTAATTTTTGCCGAGTGATTGAAGCAGCATGAGGCCTGGCGTTATCATGATGAAGGATCACGACTTTACGATTGACGAGTGATGACCGCTTCAATGTCAGTTGTTCTCGCAATCTGTCCAATTGTTGGCAGTAGAGGTTAGTATTTATTGTTCGGTTAGGTGCCAACACCTCCCAGTGGATTATTCCCTGGGCATCCCACCAAAAACTCAACAAAACCTTTTTGGGATGCAGTCCTCTTTTTGAGGTCGATGGAGCACGCTCCACACCTTGGCGCACAGTCGGTTGACGCTTTACATTACGGTTCAGTACCCATTTCTCATGACCCGTTACAATTCGTCCCAAAAACGGTTCATTTCTGTGACGAGAAAGCAAAGAAACAGCGGTACGGATACTCTCCTCTCATTGCTTTGCAGAAAGCTGGTGCGGAACCCGGTTATCGAACTTGGTAATGAACCCACGTGCATGGATCCTTTTTTTGACTATTGTTCTGTGTACCTACAACGTTTCCGCTAATTCCATAACGGTTGGATGTGGGTCATTTTTATGACTTGGTCCACATCCTCGTCAGAAACCAGGGATGGACGTCCAGGACGTGGTTGACCTTTACAGCTTCTGACTTTGTCCCGGAATTTACGAAACCAACGGCAACATGTGCTTTCATAAACTTCATCCTCCCCATACACTTGACAGATGTTGCCGCAAGCTGCGGATGTAGTACTTTATCGAACACGTACAGAAAACAATAACCTTTATCGAACTCGTACAGGAAACAATAGCCTTTATCGAACTTGTACAGGAAGCAATGTCCAATATACTCTTTATTGCATGCCATCCCATACAGCACAAAACGTTTCAGACATGTATCAGTAATGTTACAATCTCTCATTTTCGTTACATTATCAGAGATATCTTACAATTACGTTTGAGCAACATCTATTTTGGAACATAACTCTTTGTACATTACGGTTACGTTAAAAATAGCATTCACCGATACTACTGCTTAATAGTTTTCATTATACATAATTGTTACCTTGATGTTACATTCCGGCGATATTTAAGATTTTTGATTCGGCAATGGCGTGGATGCGCATGCGCATTTATGCCATTTCATCGAAGCACTGTCGTAGTCGTTCCACGTGCTACTGGGATATTCTTTGGTGATACTGTCGTACTCGAGTTAGCTGGGTGTAGGAGAACAGGACACCGGAGAAGTGGCCACAAAAATTTTAGGGGCCGTATAAAAATTGCATTTTTGACCGCTTCGTGTCCACGACTCTCAGAGTTTGGTTATCTGAGTCATATAAAGTTTCCATAATTTCGGGTTTTCTTAATTGCGATTATTAATGTAATTTTTTATAAAAAAAAGTTTGTGATCTACAACTCAACAAAAGATTTCAGGGTTCACAAACTACAAGTCTGCAAATTATCTGAGGGCGTATAATACCAAAAGTGTAAAATATATCTACAACTCAACAAAAGATTTCAGGGTTCACAAACTACAAGTCTGCAAATTATCTGAGGGGTATAATACCAAAAGTGTAAAATATAAAGAATTTCTGGTCCGATCGGGAAATTTTCAGCATTTACAAATTACAAGTCAACAAATTATCTGAGGGCATGTGCTGCCACAGGAAACCTGTCGGGGAAGGGTAACACCAAAAGTATAAAATATAAAAAATTTCTGGTCCGATCGGGAGATATTCAGCATTTACAAGCTATAACTTAAAATATTATCTGAGGGCCTGTGCCTACTCAACAAACCTGTCGGGGGGAAGGGTGATAAACCCAAAAGTGTAAAATATAAAGATTTCTGGCCGGATCAAGTGATTTTCAGCATTTGCAACCTACATCGCAACAAACTCTCCGAGAGCAGACTCGGGAACTTTCCGGAGGGGGGGGATTCCTAAACATTAAAACAAAGTATTTCTATTTGTAAATGCTGAAAATCTCCCGATCGGACGAGAAATTGTTTATATTTTACACTTTTGGTTTTAAATCGCCCACCCCCTCCCGACAGGTTTCCTGGTTAGGCACATGCCTTCAGATAATTTGTTGAGTTGTAGCTTGTGACTGCTGAAAATGTCCCGATCGGACGAGAAATGCTTTATATTTCATTTTTTAGGTTTTCAGCCCCCCCCCCCCCATCCACGCGATAGGTTTCCTGGGTATGCACATACCCGCAGATAATTTGTTTAGCTGTAGTTCATAAACCTTGAAAAATATCGTAAATAAAAAAATAAGTAATTACGGAAATATTATGTGTGTCAGATAACCAGTCTCGGGAAACGTAGCCACGGAGCCGTCCAGAACGCAATTTTTGTACGGCCCCTTAAAATTTTTGTGGGCAGTTCTTCTGTGGCCAGTTCTCCGCTTTGTCTTTGGCCCGAAAGTCATGGAAATGTCTAAATTTTTTACTGAAAATGAAATATTAAAAAAAAAAATATATTTTATGAACTGTTGCTCAAGTGGCGTGGAATATAGCCACACGAAATGTGTTTATGCAGAACAATTTAATGGCACTGAAATTACAATGTGTCCAGTTCTCCGGTGGCCACTTCTTCGTACCCGGAGTTAGTTAGTGTACACTGTCCGTCCTTAATTTTTGCACGCCATAATACCTTAGCACGTTTGTTGGTTTTGAATCAGAAAAAAAGTCTAAATAAAAGTAGTTGTTAGTTTGTAAAGGTAGAAAAAAAATAATGTTGATAGATTCAGAAGTTTAACGACTACGCAAGTTTTGAAAAAAGAAATAGGGTAAGATATGCATTAAAAAGTACATTTCCTTAATTAATCATGAAGAAAGTTAAGTCATCCTACAGAAAAATAAAATGATCGATGGAAAAAAAATGTATTTCTATTAAACAACGTATTCGCAAAGCACTGGCCTTCTCGTTAGTTCCTACAGAACGCTGCGATAGCGAGGCGTCCCATGGTCGAGTGGGATAATGCATCTGCCTAGAAACCCGCTGGACAAGGGGTTCGTACCTGGCGTGACTTCGAGGATTTGTATTTCCTTGGACAGAAAATTTCCCTAGCGTCGTGACGTCACACCGTAAAATTTCCTGATGGGGGAAAACAAAATGGCGTACAAAATATATCACTGAGACCATGTAGGGAGGTAAAAAAAGAAAAATTGGCGAGCAAAACGTGTTTGGTAGGACAACGTGGCACACAAAATGTTATGGTTGAACGCAAAGAGAAAATGGCGGACAAAAGATGGTCGGGAAGATCACGTGGAAAAACAATGGCTGCGACTGATGTCATGATTGACGAGGAATCGACCACATGCGTCCTTGAGGCAGCACTTGGATGGGTTCCTTTTTACAGAAACCCCCTATTATCACGTAACAGTAATGTAACGAAGTTACACATATCTTTCAAACACGTAACAGTAACATATAGTTGGTATCTTGAAGTTACAAAGACCTTTCACTGTAATGTATCAGTTATGTTTCAAAGTTATGCAACGTTTGCGGACATTTTGACGTAACCGTTAGGTTTCTGAAACATTACTGTTACATTGCGCAACGTATCTGAAAAGTCTCAATGTTTTAGTGTTACGTACCTGTAACATATACGAAATATTCTGTGCCATGTGGGAATGTCTAATGTGCTCCTTATCGCATGCCATGTTACACCGTCCGTGATTTCGGTTACGAATGACATAGTCGGATAAACCTAGTTTCTCTATATGCTCTACTGCTCCACACTTTATTGGCAGAAAATTCGGCATCGCAGCGTCATTTGTGACGTAACTATTCCGATCGCAATTTGCATCTATTACAAAAACGGGTAGAACTTTTACACTCATCCAATACTTCATAACTTTCATCGATGACCTGCAGATTTACATATGTTTATCTAATGAGCAACAAAAATGAAGACACAGAAAATTTGAAACAATACGTTGCAATAACAAGCAACAAATTAAAAACCAACCCTGGCGCAATTAGAACAGACAACATATGAGAATATATTTGTTCAGAATTTGAAAACTAGTTTGCCGAAAATAGAATTGCTCGCTAAACGAGTGTATCATATTTACTAGAACAAAATGGTGTGGCAAAAAGGAAAAATCGATATCTCGTGGAAATGTCAAAAACAATGCTATTGGATTCAACCAATGCTACTGGATTAAAATAAAATAACTGCTACATACCTACAAAATAGGTTGCCCACAAGATTTACAGGAAAAGCACCATTCGAACTATGGAAGGACTACAATCCGTACGTAGAACACATAAAGATGTTTGGTTGCAAAACGTATTTTTATATGCCGAAACAAGCCTGAAAGAAATTTGACAAACATGCTCAAGAAGGAAGATTAGTTGGGCACTGTAAAAGAACCATAGGACATAGTATCCTGACCCCATGAATAAACAGGGTCACAAAAAGCTGTAGTGTAAAATTTGACGAATGTCCGAGTGTACAGAAAGTATGAGGACTAATAGCTAGAACAGGCGAAAACATATAAGATATTGTTTTTGAAAGTGAAAATTCTGTGTTACATTCAAACGGATCATCAGCCAGAACCAGTTAAGAGAAACCGCCTGTTAGGTTCGCATACAGTGCAGAGGTGCAGCAATAACCTGAGCCCACAAACTGGCATGAATTACCGAAAATGCTAGAAGAAAAACAAAAATGGCTGGAAACCACAATTGATGAACCACTAAAGAACGGTTACACAACCATATCTACAGACTCCATGGAAAGCACAAGAAGGAACACTCACGGATAAATTCCATATACCGTGATGTAGTATCAGGCTTATTGCACATTTCCACTGTCACAAGATCGGATATACGTAGCTACAGCAATTGGTTTTTTAAGTAAAAGAATATAGAATCTTTCACCACAAGATTGGGGAGCAGTAAAGAATATCAATAAATATCTGAAAAAACCAATCGGCATGCGACTCCGCCTCAGAGCAATACACCAACCCGTTCTCAAGGGATACGCTGACGCAGATTGGGCAGATGAAGCCGAAGACAGGAAAACCGGATATATGTTTCAACTGGGAATAGCTCCACATCGTGGAACTCTAAGAAGCAGAAATGTGTTGCTCTTTCATGAACATACTCAAAGTATTTCTACGGCACATGCTTGTCGAAAATTGACCTGGATTAGAACTTTATTGGATAATCAGCACTATCCGCAAAAAAAGAGTAAAAAAACACTGTATGAAGACAACACGTCATGCGTAAGTCTCATGAAAAATGAGACAATGAGAGCTCGAACAAAACACATAGGAGTTAAGCTCAAATTCATTACATACCTCCACCAGTCAGCATTAAAACTGGAGTACTGGAAAACCAAAAACATGACAGAGGATATTATGTCGAAATCACTATCAAGAAACCAGCATAAGAAGCTTAGGACTGGACTTATGAGCGACTCCAGCTCACCAAGGGGAAGACTGTTACAAAAATAAGTCATAAGTGCGTCTCACAGCAGTCATAAACATTGTTTCCACACTGGATAAAGTGTTTTTATTATTTCTCTGTACTTTTCGGTAACCGTTTGCCCTGGGACTAATCATTGTGTCACGTGATTAATGCCCGGTCAAATACCTGGTGAGAAAAGAAGCCCTTCAATTTTCACATGCCTTGTGCTGTTTCTTCTGCTGCGGCGTTTCCTATGAGCGGTGTATATGTTGTGTTCTCTGATATTCCATGTTTATTTTTAAGCGTTATACTTTCGAAACTCCATTTATTCCTTGAGTGTATTACGTGTGTGTTATAGCACCAATTAAGCTTTAATTTTAAGTGTTTCTTTATTCTTTTATTGAATGATTTTATATAAGGTGAGTCATTTTATTTGCATACAATAATTTCCGCTGTATTTAGTATCCACTACAGCATAGCGCAATAAGTATATCGAAAGCAAGAGTAGAAACGTACACATTCCAGTCTTATATCACAACTTCCTCATCTCCACTGCAGCAAGGATTGGCGCTAAAAGTTTGTTTTTGTTTGGGTTTCCGAAAGCTAACAACTATATTTATGTAAACGTTTTTCGCAAAAGAAAAGAAGAAGAAAAAAACACGTGTTTAGTCGCTAAAGCCACCGAAGTGAACACGGAATTTGATTTCAACCTCGAAAGAAACAAACCATTCCATTTCAGACTCTCATCTCACAGAACGACTTGTCGGTTTAAGCCAAAGAAATTGGAGGGAAATAGACTGGCAGAGAATATGTTACTTCCGTATATACAAGGTAATTCAGAACATGGGACAAACTTAAGGATTGATAGAGCACACTGCAACAAACAGTTTTTGTAAAGGAATGTATGGGCGCAAGCGACGCGTTGAGGCACAAACACAAGAAATAGACATGAAAGGAAACATAAATTGTTTACTTACAGTATCGTTGACAAGTACTTCTTTACAGCAATGTTTTTAATAATTGCTCAAAATTGCGTCTACCAACAGTAATACATGCGTGGCAGCGTCAACGGAGTGATTGGCGTACAGTTTCAAAGATGCCTGGTATTTCTCGCACACGTGCAGCCGCAACGGATATTCAAGCGTCGAGGTCCTCAACAGAGTCAACTGGAGTCTCGTAAACGAAGGCCTCCAGATGTCCCCATAAGAAGTAGTCGAGGCTCGATAAATCGGGCGATCGGTGTGGCCAGGGTACTGATCCACCGAGGCCAATCCATCGCGTCCCAAAAGTGGCATCCATGTAAGTGCGCGCATTAATGCTGAAATGGGCTGACGCCCCATCATGCTGAAACCACAGTCCTTGTCGGACGGCCAGTGGAACATCTTGAAGCAATTCTGGTAAATCCTCTTCCAGAAAAATACGATAGCATCTGCCATCGAGTCGCGTTGGTAGTAGAGATGGGCCAAGCAGGAAGTCGTTCACAATACCGGCCCACACATTCACAGAGAATCGTTCTTGGTACGTCGACGCTGCCACTCATGTATTACTGTTGGTGGACGCAAATTTGAGCAATTATTGTAAACATTGCTGTAAAGAAGCACTTGTCAATGATGCTGTAAGTACACAATTTATGTTACCTTTCATGTCTATTTCTTGTGTTTGTGCCTCAACGCGTCACTTGCGCCCATGCATTCCTTTACAAAAATGTTTGTTGCAGTGTGCTCTACCACCCCTTGAAGTTTGTCCCAAGAGTTCTGAATCACCCTGTATATTATGAGAATTCTGAAGTAAGGAACACTACAGCTACGTGGTTAAATGAATACTCTTAAAGACTTGTATGATCTTTCTATATTATTTTGCTCACGTTTAAGTTAATTACAGCCCATAGTGGTGCATAAAATGTAGGAACTACAATATACAATTCAATTTTAATGTTGAACAAATATACTACTTACATACGATGCTTCTTCACTGCCATCAATCAAACACCCCGAGTTCCGTTGTAATAATTGCATGCGCCCAGTAGTAATCCAACGAAAATTTGTTTTTAGGCCTATCACTTCTAGTCTTGTGTCGAGGCCAGTTGTAACTTGTAAGCACTGTTAATAAAAGTTCCTTACTATGAATTGCTGTTTCCTTCTGTTGTAACAAATTTAATTCTTGAGAATTAAGACCTGTATCATCAAGTCAGCAGCGGTAGCAGTTTTAACTGGTATCGCTGCTGACTTGATGATACAGGTCTCGTTTTGTTGTTCAACTACTTAAGATGGCTGAAACAGGAAATACAGCTGATTGCGCTATCATTTGGAGTTATAAGAAGATGCATGCTAATGTGTTGTCTACGTACGAAGATGCAATGCGCCGTTACTACCTCGTGAGGAATAGCCTTAGGCAGGAAGGTGCAAATTATGAGCCTTCTGCAGCAGAAGTAGCTAGTATTGTCGCGGACAGTTCTCAGTATATGAAAGTAACCATCTCTTCCGACATCGCTCCACAAATCAGTCGTAAAGCGTATTACAGCATGCAAGACTGAAATACAAAAGCTGAAAAAACACGATCCAAGAATGGATGAAACCTACCGGAAAAATTTGAAAATTTTCGAGCAGATTCGCAACGTACCTTTGACATATGCTCGTGCAAGTGCAAATGTTTTAGAACCTGCAAATACAGCTCTGCAAAAAAGGTACCCATGAGAGAGCGAGACTTTCTAATGTACCAGAGAACAAACTGAAGAATGATAGTAGGTGGGCTTGACACAAAAACCACCAGTATACTGAAGAAACGATCAGCTCAAAAGAGTGATAAGGAAGAACATGTCCGTAGGAAATTACAGAAATCTGCATCACTGAAATCGGCCCTGCGAATCGAGGATGATACTTCAGAAGAGGATACAAACACAAATTCTGCAGCAAAACCAGACAAGCCGGATCCTAGTCACTTGCTGGCCTCGGAGAAAGATTATGATTTCACTCCACGTCGCTCTTCAAAACCTAGGCGTCAAATGACACTGTCTGCATTTTCTAGAAAGTGCGATAGGCGAGGCATCAGCGATCGAGCGACAGCTAATCTTGCGTCGGCGTTGCTTCATGATATAAGTGAACAGGTTCAATCGAAATAATGTAATGCGCCTGTTATTGACCGGCATAAAGTAAGACGAGAAAGAAAAAAAAACCGTCAAACAATTCAAAATGTATTAAACTCGACTGGTCGCAATATTGCAGCTCAATTTTTGGATGGAAGAAGGGATGAAACTCTTACTAATACACAGACAGATGATGGCAAGTGACACAAGAGAAAAGAATGGGAGGATCATACACTCTTGTTGAAGAACCGAGTTCCGCGTGTTAGGGACATTTTTCACCAAAGAGCAAGAGTGCAAAGGACATTTCCGACGGTATCTTCAGCTTATTGGACCAGACGGCCTTTGACTTGTCGGAGCTAATCTTCATTGGAAGTGACTAATACCGGCACAAATGCAGGTATAATTAGGCGCTTTGAGGAGAAGCTCAATTTTCCCATGCACTGGATTATATGTCAACTTCATTTTAATGAACCGTTTTTACGCCATCCTCATTGAAACACTCGACGGGAAAACTTCTGGTCCAAGAAGATCTAGTGGATTGAATGGAAAGCGCCTTAAGACGTGCGCAAACCTTTCTATCGTTAATTTCCTGAAAACTGAAGTTTCGTTTCAGTCCGACATTGACCTTGGAGATCTTAGCTCGGATCAACTTTATTTGTGGGAAATTTGTAAGGCAGTCTCTGCAGGTGATTGTCCACAGGATCTGGCAAATCGGGATCTTGGGACACTTGCACATTCCCGTTGGCTGACCCTCGCAAATCGCATTCTTCTTTTGCATTTTGGAACTAGTGATCGAACCCCACAACTTGTCTCATTAGCCACATTCGAAATGAAAGTACATGCACCATCGTGGTTACCGATCAAGTGTAACGGTATCTGTAAAGATGGTTCAAGAAATTTGCAGCTTTTTATATCTATGTTTCAATATCTTCCAGATAATTTAAAGGATATCGTAAAGAGTCTTCCAAGACAACGCTCATTTTGCCCATGCAGAAAATTTGCTCACTGCAATGTTGTTTGACGACAGAAGGTATGCCCGTGAGTTTGCTGTTCGACCTATCTATCATGAAGGCTAGGAAATCTTCCGAACAAACAAGTACCATTAGGAAGTTTCGGATTCCTAATCTAAATTTCCAGATCAATGACTACATCGACTAATCGAATGGCAAGAGTGTATTGTGACAGAGCCTCCCATCACACCGAAATGGAAAGACGATGCATTTCTGGAATTACTACAGTCAGATAAATATTCAAGTTCTTGCCACGAATTTACAAAAATACCCTGCCATTCTCAAGCAGTAGAGAGGAAGGTTAATATTGTACCAAATTCTTCTGCTCATGTTTGCGGCCTTCTTGTAAGAGATGGATTCATCAGAAGAAACATTTTGGATAGAAACCTGATGCCAAGTTTTGAAATGAAGTCTGATTTCCAAGTGAATTGAACTCCCTCCTCAAGTTATGTTACTAGATAAGGCTGGTGTCTATCATATTTACATAACTTATCATGCCATTTTCAGAGAAATATGACAAACTTTGAGTTGTATGGGGAAGCCTAAGAAATTAACTCACGTCTGCTGAATTTTACCCGTGTTTATACACGCAAAGGTGATATTAAATACCATGGTTACATAGTATTTTTTTATATTTACAAAATGGAGAAAGCGGGTATTTTTAAAGCATTTTTCCCTATAACTTTCAAACTTCGAGGTTCTTGGGGAGGCCTAAGATATCGAATAATATCATCCATATTTCGGGGTGGTCATTTCGTTAATAAAATCGCAACTATTGCACATGGTAAAAATTCAAATTGAAAAAAAAGTGTTTTTCGTTCCGCCCTGTTGTATATTGTAGTTCCCACATTTTATGCACCACCATGGGCTGTAATTAACTTAAACGTGAACAGCAGAATATAGAAAGATGATACACGTCTTTAAGCGTATGCTACTTCCGGCATACATAAAAAGCCGCCATTGTAGGAATTTATTTTTTCGAGTGGAGGTTTAACGACCACCGTGAGTAACTCCTTGGGCTATAGGCAGTCGCCCGTCCGTAACGTAGGGTCTCTGGCTCCAGGGAAGGGAGAGAGCCAGCGCCGTAGGACAAACACAACATGCATGCCTCAACGGGATTCGAACCCTGACCCATCTCGGACGAATAATCAGAAGCCTTCGCTTAGACCACTGCGCAACCGGGGCGGTCATTGTACGAAGTAACTTGTGTGTTGACGTATTTGCGAGAGTATTGCGGTTCTAAATCTTTAAGTGCATTCAACGCGAAATTTCCCTGTCTAGTAGTTTTCTTTTTATATTATTTCTCAACTCTGTGTATATGGCCGGCTGCAATGCAGCCTAATATTTTCTTGCTCATTAGTCTTGTTTGTATTTTCTCGGATATGAGCACTTGCTAATTATAATTTGATCTAGAAAGTTCTGTGGGCCGCCCCGGTGGAGCAGTGGCCTAAGCGATGGCTTCTAATCATTCGCCCAACGGAGGGGTCAGGATTCAAATTGCGGTAAAGCATGGATGTTGTGTTTGTCTTTCGGAGGTTAATTCGCTGAGTTCCTTGTTCACCTATGTACATTGATGTCGTTGAAATACAGAATGTCAATACTGTATATATCTGTCAACCAAGTCCAATATATATGTAACTGTATGTGTCAAACAAGTCCAATAAATAATTTTTTGAACCTTCAATAAAAAAAAACAGTTCTGCGGTTGTACGCGAACACTGCTTCTACGCAATTTCTCTAGTACATTATACAAATTTCGAAGTGAATTGAATTGATACACAAACTTCGAAGTGAATTGTGCAATAATGCCTTGAAAAGTTCCTGGGAGAAATCTAATTGAATCGAAAAATTTCATTATGCTTGTGGTTGAAATGCACGCTGACAACCATAGCTTTCTAAAATTCTATTACGATATGTTTCACAACGAGGCAGTGGAAAACTTGGAAATTCTGTTAGGAAAGCGATCACGAGCAAAAATTTTATGGAATGAAATTTGTGTCCGTGATCTCCTTTCAGAGTATTGGTCATTTTCATACTATTGATACTAATTTGTACAAGCCATAAAAAAATCTCTCGGCCTTAATAATTTATATAATTCTCTGGTACTCCGCAGGGGTCAAAACAGACATTGTTTGCGTCAGAGCTGTGCTACATTTAATTTCCTCTCTTAAATTCCCTTGTTGAATTAGGTTTACACTGCCATCATCACGTGACTCTGGATTTAGATTGAAAGCATACAATGTAGATAGTTTGAAAACTTTCTTCAAACTATGCTGATTCCTTTATCTTGACTCAGTTTTGGGTCTCCTAGAAAAAGATTACGGTAAGACTGAATCGTGTTCCCCACATCAGAATTAGTTTCTAGCGATTTATGAGGAATAAGGTCATCATCGTCGTACATTGCGATAAATTTGGTTTCAGCTTGAATTCGAAAGTGTTATCTGTATGGGCCGTTAAAGCATACTTATCCAAGCATTCGCTAATCAAGATTTTCGGCATTTGTCCAAGAAATATGCTAGCTTGCACAAAAAGCAGTTCTTTAGGAGACGGAATACACTTTGCATAAAATACGATCGATGACATATTTGGCAGGGATTTTTTTAACGCACTGTCCGATCGAAACACTTTGATGTTTTTATCTTTTCTTATAAGAATGGAAGCGTGTTCGATAAGAATTGTATAATCGGGATAATTGGATGAAGGCATAAGGCCAAATTTAGGTTCATTTAGGATCAGTTTGGTTTCCACGTGTACGAAATTGAGCAACATATTCCAGGCAGCACAGCCTTTGCAATTTAACGTAGGGCCAACCTTGAGCTACCGTCTTCTGTTCCTAAAAGACGGTGGCTCAGTGTTGGTCCAACGTTAAATTGCAAGGCTGTGCTACCTGGGATGCTATTTTGATAAAATGCATTGCGAAACAGGTTCGTTGTCATACGCAGGCTTGTGCCTTTCACGAGTTCGTGGCATTTGTTCCAAAAGCTTGTTTCTCGTTTGTTGATTTCATGCAGTAGATCGCCTGCATTCTTTTTTTTTGATTGGAGGTTTAACGACCACCGTGAGCAACTCAATGGGCTATAAGCAGTCGCCTGTCCCTAATTTAGGGTCACTGGTTCCAGGGAAGGGAGAGAGCCAGTGCCGTAAGACAAACACAACATCCATGCCTCACCGGGATTCGAACCCGGACCCTGTTCGGACGAATGATCAGAGGCCATCGCTTAGACCACTGCGCCACCGGGGCGGCCCTGCATTCTTGCAAAAGTATTCGCACGAAAGCAATGCTTTCTTTGCTTCTTAATAATTCAGCAAGGCTTCGATATAGACTCGACGAGGACAAATGCTGCTTGATAACGATATCACCTTTTCTTTTAAACTCACGTCCATGTGAAATAAAAATCCAGATAATTATGAATGATTAAAGCAGCTGATGGGGTCTGTTGTAATTAATACGCAATTGGCTCTGATGATATCGCATCTGTTCCATTAGAACCGGAACCTCACCGATAAGGTAAAGAAGTGCTCTTGGATCAGGGACAATCCACATAACGTGCGTTACAATCAAATCTGGTACAACGCCGTTTGGGTTGTGTTCGGAAACTTCCAGAACGGTTAGTTTTGTAATCCATGACGAAGTAAATTTCTCCATCATTTTTATGCCAGGGGCGGGATTCGAACCCACAACTCTCGGCTCCGAAGTGCTATTCACTTTACTACACTGGCATGTGCTCTCACTGCTGTTTGCCTTTATCTCATGTGCGTCCTGCCGGGCAGTCACGTCACAAATGAAGACTATTATCGCCCAGGCTGTTTGAATTGTTTATATGTATTATTTTTCTTTTTAAGGAGAAAAGGAAATCTTGTAGCTAATACGTAATTGTCAGTGGTGATATCTCGTGTTATAATTTGATATGCAGCGAACGAGGTTGTTTGTGTGCTTAGAATGCACATACTGTTTGAAAACAACGATGGCGTTACAGAGAGCTTTAGCGCAACGGACAAGTCACACGCATCATTAAGGTAGGGTTAATTATGTTCTATACAGTTAGACTGACGAACAATCTTGCTAGTTATTTAAGTTGTGTTCTAATAGATTTTTACAATAAAATTGCTGTGCCCAACGTAACTGTATTTATTGTAATATTTATTATACGGACCCGGACTAAAGGTCACAACAGTGTCAATTATTTTAGTTTGTGCAGTGTGATGGAAGTTTGGGATTTCAGAATTTTCCAGTCCACATGAAGCTGTTTTATAGGTAAGGCCATTTATTATTCTCTACTCCCAGAAATATTGAATTCCGATTGCCTTTATCTCGAATGTTTGCTAATGACGGTATTCAATCTATTGTCCTTTTGTAACACAAAACTTATGTGAGTCTGAAATTTCCTTTAATATGGCGTGAAGACAACTCTTGGTACTTCCCGAGCTTTCGCACTCTAATGTGAGGCTTCGTCTGGGCTTAATTTTCAGAGCTTAAAACAGCAACTGAAAACGCTGGAACCATTCAAAAACTTTCATACTTTAGAGCAATCAATTGTTTCGTTCAGGTGAAAGTCCATGATTGATATTTCACGCTCACATAACATGGAGGACACTACTGGTTGTTATTTCGGTGTTTGTTCAGAATATTTCGCCAGGCATCTGACGGTTCCACTTGCAAACTTTCGTTGCACGGGTGCAGGTGAGTTATGATTTCAATACTTTCCTGTGTAGCTGTGCCAATGCAGTTTGTGTAAGATGCTAATCTTTTCATACTGTTCCGCAAACGGAGCCACTCCATTTTGGATGTCATCCCTGCGTACAGCGGTTGTTGTTTCCCTATAATTTATGTTGATTGCTCCTTACCAGCAGGAATCTTATCGTGCGTACGATTTCGTGCTGCTGCTGCTGCTGCTGTCGCCCCGGTGGCGCAGTGGTCTAAGGCGTTGGCCTCTGATCATTCGTCCGTAAGGGGTCCGGGTTCGAATCCCGGTCAGGCATGGATGTTGTGTTTGTCTTACGGCACTGGCTCTCTCCCTTCCCTGGAACCAGTGACCCTAAATTAGGGACGGGCGACTGCTTATAGCCCACTGAGTTGCTCACGGTGGTCGTTAAACCTCCAATCAAAAAAAAAAAAAAAAAAAAAAAAAAAAAATTTCGTGCTGTCGTCTGGATAGAATACGGGTATGTCGTAAATTCCCGCTGAGATTTCTTTGTTTACTGGTGGCTTACGTTTTCACAGAAGCCTTGGTTAGTATAATCCTTTTGTTATATAGGTCTGGGTAAGAGGCAATGCAAATACATCTGCGTCTTTGTCATAAGGAAAAATAAAATTACTTCGAATGAAAACCGTACTTCACAACGGATCAAGAATATCAAGTATTTTCTTCTTTACTATCTTCGAATAAACGATACATTTCTTCATGTTTTCCTTCCTTTCAATGTATCCACCTAGCATTTTCTTGAATTTGGCAGTTGCCGTGTGTGTGAGTACTTGTTCTTCTTCTTTTACTCGCTGCTTGACTGCTGTCATCAGCGAGATACATATTTGTTCGTAAGGCTTTTTCCCTAATGGTCTTAACATCCTTCTAAAATAAAGGTACGACAGCAATAAAAGATAAACGAAAGTGTCCTCATAATCCACAACCTTTCTGCAACGGAAATCCTTGGTAGTAAGCTAATAATTTTACAGCTTTCATAACTTAGCTCCGATGGTGTGGTGGTTTGAGACACCATTTGTCCGAGTTGGGCATACCGGACGTGTTTGCTTTATGGCATTGGGTCTGCCGTTTGCCTAGGAGCAGCATCCGCGAAATGGGTACCAGCGACTACTCATATTCCTTATAGCTGCACACGGTGGTCATTAAACCACGAAATAAAAAGTATAATAACTGCTAGTATTAATGTTACTGCAACGGATTTAGAATGTGACATAAATAAAATAAAATAACAATTTACCAATATGGATTTTACAAGAGAGTGAGACTCGTCCAAGTCTAGTGCTGCGTTGACTAACTCATTTATTTTCTGAAAGAGGGTCTCAAAAAACATTCGTAGTTATCCTCCAGTCACAGAGAAAGCCGTAACGTTAGCATTAGAATGGCAAAAATCTATAAAATCGGAATGGCAATGCTGTATATGAGTATTGTGTACGGAAATCGTAAAAAAATGCAAAAAATATATAAAAAAGAATACAATTGGCATGTCTCCCACAAGAAACTATTTCATGGAGGCAGTAAGAAATATCTTTTCCACCGCTCGGGTTTTTATTTTTTTCTATGACTCTTTTCAGCATTTTGTCCTAATACGAGAGTTAAAATATCCTTTGAGACAGGTATATTACATGTGTTGTCACACAGTTGTTTAGAACAAAAAATTGAAAAAACGAAAAGCGAGTGAGAAAAGTCATACGGTTCATGTATAATGAAAAGCCTTCAAGGAGAAAAAGAAACAGGTTTGACTACTTCGACTTTCTCTCTTTCATTCTTTTCACTTTCGCCGGAAGCTACAAGTAAAACCGAAAAGCACTACCATTCTTCTCAGACTCGAATCTATTACATCGAATGCCATCGGAAAACGAAGCCGACAAAGTGAATTTTCCAGACGTAGGCATTCTTTTTATGAATTCTAGTACGGTCAGTGATTTGAAGTTACGATAGCATAAACTGTGTATTTCAGTTATCCCAGAGAGGCACTGTACCTGGCAGTTCTTCATTGTTAAATAAGTGATATGTTTCTGAAATAGTGGTTTTATTAATAGAACTTTTGACAATAAAAGGAGAAAAGAAATGGAACTCAATTTTCGAAAGTTCCTCAATATTACACAATCAACCAACTTCCCAAGAAAATTTCATTGCGACGAAATCTCGTGCAGGTGACAAATAATAATGTGTGCTGGGTTTTGTTCATTGTACTGAACATTACTGCTACCAAGTAAAAAATTTTGTGCGACGATATTCTAAAAGATCTGCCATGCATTCTATATATGACGAAACACGAATCTTACCTATTCATCTTTAAAATACTTCTCCATTTGTCAGAAATACAAATAAGCAGTAGCAATCCGTCCACAAAACTGAAAACATTGAATATATACACTACATTGACAAAAGTCACCGGACACCCCTTCAAAAGCAAATGAACGGATCCGTTGCGCTCTTAAGATGCGCGGTACAGCTGCAAACGGTATAAAAACATGCCTGCAGCTGTCCGCGACCATATCGCACTGTGATGTTGAGTGAAAATGTTGAAGCGGGAGAGAACTGACTTTGAGAAAGGAAAGATTGTTGGGTGTTATATTAGTGGGTTGTCCATAAGAGAAACCAGGAGGCGTTTAAACAAATCCAAGTCAACTGTGTTGGATGTACTGAATAAGTGGAAGACACATGGCGTGCCTGAAGCAGGAAAAGGTACCGGTAAACCAAAGAAAATCAGTGATAGAGAACGTCGAAGCCTCAGGAGAGTCGCTACATCTAACCAACGGAGTACTGCACAAACCCTCAGTGTACAGGTGAGTAAAAACGCTGGAACCTCGGTATGTACACTTACCATTTGCAGAGAACTTCATTCTATGGGTTACCGTGGTCGTGCCGCTGCTCATAAGCCTTTCATATCCATTCGGGATGTTACTCGTCGTTTAGCACGGTGTAAAGAACTTTTATCGTGGACCGTAGATCAATGGAAACGGGTCCTGTGAACTGATGAATCCTGATGCCCGATTCATCCGTCTGATGGCCGTGTGTGGGTGTGGCGGCAGCCGGGGAAACGCTATTTTCCTATACTGTCAAGTTTGGAGCTGGCAGTGTACTCGTGTGGGGATGTTGTTCGTGTTATGGTCCCGGCCCATCGGTTATCGTGGACAAACCTATTAACCAGCATGTCATCCTCGATATTCTGGATAATTATGCCCTACAAACTCTGTGGCAATACAATGGAACCGTGCCTTGTTGGTACCAGCTGGTCAAGGCACGGAGCCATAAAGCAAGGTTTCAAAATCGCTTTATTATTATTCATCATAAGAAAACATAAGAGGGAGACGTACAGTGTTAGGCGTCTCACTGGGAAATAATACAAACTGTTAAAACATGATGGTATATACACTGCAATGACAATGGGGATGAATAACAAATGCTGCAAGCAAAGCTTATTGCATAAAAATTGCAGGAGAAGTGACAGAAAGAAACACATCGTGTCACATGACATTGGCTGGGCATGATTTACAGGATAACACAGGCAAAACAATAGTACACAAATAGAAAAAGAACAGCACAAAGACCGCCGTGAAGGTAAAACATTACATACATGAGATAAAAACACAGCGTGCACAATTGTGCAAGTTATTTAACGAGGGCACCAAAGCAACATAATACAAGCGGGGTGAAGGTAATTAATGTACACGAGTAAGCATTAAAATATACTGAGATGACATTAGCATTCACAATTCAACGGTAGCGTGGATTGCACAAAAAAAATATAGAAGGATCAGTAAGATCACAGAGCAAAACTAGGAATGCACACTGGGATGACAAGAGGAATTAACGCAAAATGAAAGCACTGTACGACGCAATAGATGTAACTGGTACATTAACAAGACATGATGAACCATATTATACACAGGGATGACCAAATAAAGTACACAATGTGAAGACACGATACAGCGCAAGAAATGTTACAAGTACAGTAAAAAGCACACGATAAACCATGAGTGCACTCAGGGATGTTATGAGTATATGCATAAAGTAAAAGCACAGGACAAGCCATGGGTTCTGACAGATGACAGAATTTATCATAAATTTGTACGTGCACGATCAAAGCATTAACACAATGTGAAAGCACGAAAATAGTATGTACACAATGTGGAAGTATAGAACTGTACAAAAATCAAACAGGTGCAATGAAAATGGCTAAACACTAAGAAGGTGTGTGAGTGCAGCAAATATAACAAATGAGAGATAGAGACGTACACCACACGACATCTCAAAGTAAAACACACTACAGGAACACGGTGTAATACACTAGGTGCATAGACAGAAAGCACTAAAGGTGACCAGGGTACAGCCCCAAGTACAAAAAAGTGACGGGAGGTCACGGAATCAGAGGGCACACTGATAACAATGTAAATATGATAAAGCATAGTATGACACGAAGAACAACAATTCAAATGACAAGATCACAATGATATGCACACTGAAAACGAGAAAACAACTACTTGGGTATTACAGCACAGACTGTAGCTCGATCACATGATATACATGGAGACGATTCGCAGAGTGGAGGAGGGGCACCAGGGTGCCACGGAACTCAGCAAAGGAGGTGTAGAATGTCCTAGGGTACTGATAGGTGTAGCAGTCCAGAATCAACCGCAAACCATGGCGCGACCGGCGCCCAGGTAGCATAGAAGGTGGCTTCTCGACGACTGGAAGAAGCCGACTGGTACTCCAGGCGGAGTCGAGAAAGCAATCGATCTTGGAAATGGCACAAAAGTGCTGCGCCGGCCTGGTGTAAAGAGACCGGCGAGGAAACGCTGCGGAGTTGTTGAAGGTATACGTAAATAACGTGTTTAACCAGCACAAAAAGATAGGCACATACTGACGGAAGAGGTGTAGGTGGATGAGCCCGCAGAAGAAGATGTATGTAGGCAGTGAATGGAAGATCTTGAGAACAAGAGCGACTGGCAATCCGGAAAGCCTGGTGGAGGAGAGGCATCAGGATGGGACAGTAAAGGTAGACGTGAGAAACGTAAGCCTCCTGTGCGCAGAAGGAGCAGAGAGGGGAGGAGAGAAGGGACATGCGAAAGAGAAAATACGGAACAGGGAGGCGATTATGCAAAAAGAGCCAGTGGGTATTAATTTCAAGAGGGGCAGATAAGGGTGAGCGTGCAGCGGCCCAGACAAGAGGAAGAGAAGCAGGGGGAACCTCGAGAATAGAAAGCGGTGAAGGGGTGGCAAGGTGCACTAGAAAACGATAAAGAGATTTAGAGGAGAGAGAGGAGAGAGGAAGAACCGAGTCTGAGAGTCGGAGGAAAAACGGCAGCGGAAGAGGGGCAGAAAAGACAGAGACGAGACCGGTGGGGGAGACAAGATCAGGGAAAAGCGAAAGAAGTGCAGTTAGCAGAGAGTCATAGACCAAATGGGATGATGGGGACGAGAGAATAGCAGTTGGAAGGCCAGAGAAAGGGCGCCAGGATAGATCCGAGTTAGTGAGGTCTTGTACGGTTACTACACCTGCTCGGAGCCAAGAGGGGAATGAAAAGCAGGGGAGATGGGGGATGAACAAGGGAGTTGAAGAAGAGGGGTTCAGAAAGAAGCTGTAGAGTTGAAGAGGGAGGGGAGTGAATGAGGGGGAGAGAGCGAAGGTGAGTGAGGGCTTCAGAATATGCAGGTGGGAGTTTGGAGGGGGAAAGGACAGCAATCCATGAGAACTAAAGAAAGAGAGGAAAAATGTATGTTATGCAAGGAGGCAAGAACGCCACGTACCTGAACTGCGGAAGCCACTGGAGTTGTGAAAAGGTGAATTAAGTTGATCACTCGGCTTGCTTTGTAGCACAGCGGGACATCAGGTAGGCCAGCACCACCATAGGAGGGAGGAGCACAGAGCTTGTGGACGTAAATCCAGTGATGACCCACCCACATTACTCGAGTAAGGGAGCGTGTAACCTCCTGAAGACAGAAAAGCGGGGTCGTAGATGCAATCCAAGAATGCTTGCAGATGGACAGAAGGTATGTCCTGGTGAGATTTGCACGCTGGTAGTAGGACGTACAGAACTGTGCACGACACCAGAACGCAGCTGTGCGGAGGAGGCGAGGATGGAGTTCCGTGCGAGTTGCACTGGATGTAGCTTGTGGTGCGCCTAAGTGCACACCCAAGAAGCGTTGGGAAGTGGATGACCATGTGGCCCACCATGGAGCATCCATGCGATTGGACCACGACCCGCACCACAAACCAGTGCTCTTAGACGTATTCAGTTCAGCTGCAGAACATGAAGCATATGCGGAGAACAAACGACGAAGCAGTTGGAACTGTGAGTCGCTACGAATGCAGACGGTAATGTCATCTGCATAGGCAGAGTAAATGACTGAGTGATGCCGTGAGCTGGCAACTGGTGGTGGAAGTTGTGCTAGGAGAGATGTTTGCAGAGAGCGTAGAAAGGGCTCGACGGCAATCGCAAACAGTTGACCAGAAAGCGAGCAGCCCTGACGAGCTCCCCGCTTGAAGGGAACATGTGCTGTGAGAAAAGATGCCGTCTTGACATGAAAAACCGCGTCCCGGTAGAGGGAGAGAAGAACAGAGACAAATTGTGGAGGAAAGCTAAAGTGTAGCAGGGTTTGCGTTAAATAGATGTGTGAGATATTATCAAAAGCGGAACGGAGGTCTAAGGAAAGGAGAGCAAGAGGTTCTGAATTAGTCTTGGCAAGATGAATGAGATCGCGAAGAAGTTGAACATTGGAGGAAAGAGAACGGCCAGGAACAGTATAGGTTTTAGTCAACGGGAAAGAAGCTTAGTATAGAGTTTATAATCTTGATTGAGAAGAGAAATGGGGCGCCAATTTCCCAAGTCAAGAGGGTCACCCTTCTTGGGAAATAGGACCACATGTGCGTCCGTGAAACTCCTCGGGAGGGGGAGCAGTTAAATGCAGCAGAAAAAGCGGAGAGGAGAAAAGGCAACAGAAGAGGAAAGAACGCACGATAAAAAGGAAAAGAGAGGCCGTCCGGACCCGGAGCGGCATGGGGGTTAAGGGAAGAGAAGGTGTCGGACACCTCCGTGAATGTGGGTGAGAGAAACAGGGTGTGAGCAAGATGAGACGGAACTGGAGGCAGGTTATTGAGAAGATGGGGGAGAGCAGAGGGAGAAGGGGGAGGAGTTTCACTGAACTTGGTGGTATAGAACTGACGAACGTGAGAGCAAATCGCTGCTGAATCGGATGTGATTTCGCCAGAGAGGAGGCGAAGATGACGAAGCGAGGTAGAAGACTTACGTGCAGATTCTATTGATGTTAGAAAATCATAGGTGCATTCCTCCGGATTGAGATGTTTATTACGCAGACGTAAAAGTACTTGCTGCGCAAGAGGTTTCAGCAAAGCCTGGAGCTTCGCCTGATATGCTGGAAACAGCGGATCTGACAACCCAATCAGTGCGAGCATCTGCCTGGCGTGATTGAGGCGCATCTGACTAGAAGTCGTCATGGTGAAGGAAAGTTGCTTGATATGTAAGAGGAGCTGATGCTTGACATGAAGCCAATACGTCAAGGTACAGGGTGCGGAATGCAACCCTGCGCGACGAGCAGCAAGGAAAGAACGGACAGAGGCACAAAAGTCTGGATCAGTGAGGAGATTGGAGTCAAACGTCCACGGACGTACAGTCCGAGGGAGTGACGCCACAACAAACATTGTGAGGGTGACTGTGCAGTGGTCTGAGGAAGCAGTAGGTTGATGTCGCAACTCGGTAATAGACGAGGGAAGCGGTGCGGAAACGTAAACCCGATCCAAGCGTGCAGTCGATGGAAGCTGACTCCCAGACGAGCGCCACGTGTGTGAGGTCTCTTGTGGATGTAGGCGCCTATAAGCATCGGTGAAGGAGAAATCAGCAACAAGGTCACGGAGTAGTGCGGCGCTCTCGAGACGAAGGAGAGCGATCCAGTGCCGGGTCAAGGGTGCAATTGAAGTCTCCACCCAAGAGCACACGATCCGAAGGCGAGACTTTCGAGAGAGCTTGACGGAGTTTGGTGAACAAGATGGACAAATGAATAGAGGTGCACGGAATATACACATTAAAGATGTGAAATTGAGCTCCGCCAACTGTGAAGGAGACTTGCTGGAGTAAATCCCGGCATAAGTTCTGCACTGAGAGTGCAGTGAGGGTGGATCGGAACTGCTGATGTATTCTGATAGCAAGCCCACCATGAGATGAATAGCGAAATGCATGATGGAATACATAATCGCTAGCACGCCAGCGAGTAAACAGAGTGGAGGAATGGCAGTTTGTTTCTTGCAGTAGTAACAGATCGGCCCCGAGGGGCGAGAGGTCTTCCATTACAAGATCATTCGCTAGGGGGCTAGAGAACCCTCTGCAATTAAGGGTCGTGACCTTGAATGGACTGGTCAGTCGTTGATTGGAGGAGTCGCGGAGCAACTTTCAGGAGCTGTTGTAATCGGTTTACACAGCCAAGGGTCCATGAGTGGTGCAGGGGGTCATGTACAAACCCACGAAGGTACTTAGCAATGCATCCGGCTTGCAGGAGCAGCGCGGGAAGAATGTCTTCGCGCTCTCGGAGTTAGTCATACGTCGACTCCAGGTTCGTGGTGTGGGTGCAAAACTGATAGTAATCTCCAAGATTGAGAGGTTCTGAAGGAGCACCACATTTGGAGAGTATACTTGAAAAGACCTCAAACGAAGGCGTCACTGTCCCTTTCGATTTCTGTTGACGCAGGAGAGGGAGAAAATCTCCTGAAGATTTGGTAGCACGGAACGGTTGCCCATCCGCATAGGAAGATTTCTTCTTCTTACGTCGGGTACCTGTACGAGTGCCAGAAATGCGTTTTCCAGGGAGCGACGATGCTCGGGAAGCAGACGCAGAGTCAGAGGAGTTATCGGCGCCGCCGTCACACTCGGAGACACCAACAGTGAAGACTGGTGGGAAACAAGCGGCGAGGTCTCCCGATGTTGCCACGTGATCAGGAGTAATAGGTGAGGCGAGCACTGGAAAGTGAAGGTGGGAGGTGAGGTCAGCATCAAAAGACGCTCGTTGACAAGAGGCTTTAGATATACTTTTTGTGTAACTCGGCCCAGGGGCAGTTGGCACACTAGAAGACGGTGCAGGTCGAGAGCGAGATGTAGCAGGAGGCTGATTAGAGGCGGTAGGCACTGTAGAAGCCGTGGGAGCTGGATACTCGTTGTTGGGGCATCGAGCACGCTGATGCCCAAATTCTTTGCAATTAGCACAGTGTTCTGATGTTAGCATGTCAATTCTGTAGGAGAGCTGCCCACATCGGACGTTTAGGATCCGTGGGAACTTACGGAGATGCTCCTCTGATGGAAAGATGAGTCGAACACTCCGGGGAAAACTACGAACATTCTTATTTGCAGGATCCTTGGGCGCAGCTGAATGTGTGATAACAGGACCAACAATCTTACCACACTTACTAAGTGCAGTACATATCATCGCATCCGAGATTTCGGTGGGCACCGGATGCAAGGAGACCTGAACAGGGCACCTGGCGATCGGTTTAGCTTCAAGGTGGTGGTCTTCCAGGTCAAGACCAAAGTTTAGAAGCGTGTCTCCATGCTCTTTGGATGTGAAATAAACAATCACCGTCCGCGGCCGGCGAGAGAGGTGAGTAATGGCTCCGGCTGGAAGAAAAGCAAGGAGCGTATCACAATAGACCTTCAACGGTGTATTCGGAAGAGCATCTAGGCACACTCCCAACTCGCGGGTGGAGTAAAGTTCCTGCGCAGCGGGTGAGAAGTGCGGAACGTCCAATTGAAGTGAGTCACCATGTATCTGGACATGGGCATCCGCAAGAGGAAATCGAGTCGCTTGCGTCGGTAGGGATGCACCTGATGTAACGCTAGAATAAGAGCGGGAAGGCAAACCTCCACTGGAAGGCAGAGGTGCAGCGCTGGATGAAGGAGCTGACACAACGCTGGGCAAGGCTACCGAGGGCAGAGAAGCAACGCCCTCAGAGATATCCATTACGTCATCGGCAGCATCAGAAACGAACGACGTAGCCTCACCACCAGGAGGGGTGGTGGAGTCAGAGGGTCGAAGCGTAGAAGAAGAAGAGCAATAGGCATCAGGAGGAGGACGATATTCCTTATAATCAAGAACGGACGCTGATTGGTTTGCTCCGTCAGAGATAAGGATCGACGTAGTAGGAGAAGCTGTGACGAGAGCGGGAACGCTGCTCTTGTCAGCAGTCGCCATCGCCGATGGCGAGGCCTAATTTAGTAAAAACGACCAACTGGTCGAGAAAATAAAGTGCTGATAGCTAACTGAAAGTAGTACTCACCGACTCGGGAGATGTTTTAAATGAAAGATACAACCTTCGTCTTCAAGGCACGCACAAAAGTTAAACGACAGAGCACACAAAACACACTCACTAGATGGCGAAACACGGAGCTCAAAACAGACACGACTTACGTCCCATAAAGCAAGGGCTGTTACGGCGTGGTTTGACGATACTTCCGCATCGTGTATGTACTGGACAGCACAGATCCGTGATCTTAATCCGATAGAGCACCTATGGGATGAATAAGAGCGCCACATAAGAAGTTTATAATCAAAGCCTACTACTAAGCAACAGTTAGCGGTAGCATTATGTACTGGATGGAAGCGCATACTTCCATCCAAAACTTTGTCGAAAGCATATCTCGAAGGGTCAGTGCATGTATTAAGGCCAAATGTGGACCGACACCGTACTAATATATGTCAATAAATGCTATGTTGTGTTTCTCTTCTAGGTGTCCGGTGACGTTTGTCAATATAGGGTACACTGACTGCCAATTTATTACTACTATTTCCTTACGAATTATGTACCATCATTTGTTTGCAGAAAACTAGTCTCGCCATTAGTTTGACTAGGTTTTTGCGAAATATTGGCCCACGCATATGGAATTTTTATCTGGCATGGTATTTCAATAATACAGTGGACATAAATCATGGGATGCCTACCTATTAACATGTAGGCTCACCTATCGTCCAGGTGAGACTAGTCACACGGTAAGGCACTGAGTCCACTAGGTCACGTAGGTGTTCCGCAGGTATCTCAATCCATGCTAACTGCACCACTGTTTATAATTCCGTTCCATTCCTAGGTGGAGGATCCAAAGCTTGCAAGGACCTTCCACAGGACCCCGAAACTTTTCCTTTCTGGTGAACGAAGAGGCCATTCCAGCGTGGATACTCCTGCGGAATGCTTTTCTACCCATGTACTAGAAACCACGCCTTTGTGGCATTGCGCATTGTCCTTCTGGAAGAGTTCATTGCTCTGTGGGTACGTCACGACCATGAACGGATGCAGATGGTCGGCAAGGATCGGCACGTAGAGTAGACAATCTAGAAATGCATCTGGCCCTACCACAGGTCTCAATATGTGCCAGGTGAACACGCCCCAAACCATAACCGAACTTCCACCAGCCTGAACAGTTCTTTTTTGATAGATCGGGTCTATCGTTTCGTGTGGTTTTCGCCAGATCCGTACCCTCTAGGCTGAGCGAAATAACAGGAAATATGAGTGAGTTATCCGACCAGGAGATACGTCTCCAATCATCCAAGGTGCAGTGAAGATATCCTTTCGTCCATCTGAGGCGTACAGTCCATTGACGTGGCGTTAGCAATTGCACTCTGGTGAGTCGGAGCCTCCATAACCTATTGCCGCTAATGATCGCCTGATGGTCAAGGTTGAAACGTTTGTGGCACTACCTTTATTGTGGTCAGGAGTAATCAGTGCCAGTGTCGCGCTCCGGTTGGTTTAAATGATGCGACACAGGCATGGACGGCCACGTTCTTCAAACCTTTTTTCCACGATGCGATGATATTTCGGAAATGGCATACTCCCGATATATTCTTAATACTGTAGAAATGGGGATACTGAAATTCTTGTACCACCTTCACGATAGAGGGACCCATGTGTGGGGCACTCCGTATCATCTATCTTCCAAACCCTACTAACCAGGGGCGCACACAGAATTTCCTCAAGGGGGGGGGGGGCGGTCCGACAAAAATAATGCACGGGACAAATGAAACTAGAAATTGGGAATACACACACACACACACACACAAACACATATGGATTATATATATATATACACTGCCGGACAATTGCTAAGGACGGATGACAATAGCAACGATAACAACCATAAAATGGAAGGCAGGAAAATGTGGAAATTAGCATAAGTGCGGGATACAGTAAGACGTGTTGTGCGTATGCAAATTTTGGACTGCCGAACTTGTTCGTGACGTCATAGCGCTGATAAGAGATATAAAGGATTTGACGCGTATTGACCGTTGTTGTTCAAACGCAAAGTTGAAAGAGAAAGAATCAATTGACGAACTTGCAATTTTCAGTATGTCTTCCCGACATCACCTAGATGATTTTACGCGTGGCCGTATTATTGGCAAGATTGAAGAAGGGCGAAAAATAACACATGTTGCCAGGGAGTTCGACGTCAGCCACAGTGCTGTTTCAAGGATTTGGAAATCATTTCAAACAAGTGGAGGGTGTAGCAAACGCCTCGGGGGAGGTCGTGCTCGCAGTACGACACCTGCAGAAGATCGGTACATAGTGCTATCAACAAAAAGACACCGGCGCAGCTCAGCTAGTGAGGTAGCAATTCAGTTTATGGCTGCTACTGGCAAGCGGATCTCCCGAAAAACTATCGCCAGACGTTTGCATGAAGGAGGACTATACGGCTGCCATCCTGTTGTGTGCATCCCATTGTCCAGACGTCACCGTACCGCCCGTTTGCAATGGTGCCATCAACATCGCAATTGGACTGATAACGACTGGTCTGCTGTCCTCTTCTCAGATGTGAATAGATACAGTCTATCGTCTGATTGTCGACGACAACTGATCTGGCGTGATAGTGGTACTGCATATTGTCCAGCAAACATAGAGGAAAGGGACCGATATCCGACATGTAGTGTCATGGTATGGGCTGGCATCATGATCAATGGCCGTACGTCCCTCTATGTGCTTCCAACTGGGACTATGACTGGCCAACGATACATTAATAATGTTCTGCTACCTCATGTTCGCATGTTCCGTGGTGCTGTCGGTGATAGATTCATTTTCATGGACGACAACGCAACATGTCATCGAACAGTCGCTGTCCAGGAGTGTCTTGAGAGTGAGGATATTCAACGCCTCGTATGGCCAGCACGTTCTCCAGATCTGAATCTCATTGGAAATGTGTGGGATGCTTTGGGGAGAAGTCTTGCTGGTCGCCAATGCCCTCCAATAAACAAGGACACCCTCATCCGTGCACTGACAGAGGAATGGGATAAATTACCCCAACAGCTGCTTGATAATGTTGTGCAAAGCATGACACGACGTGTGGAATCTTGCATCGCCCTCCATGGTGGCCATATCCCGTATTGACATCTTACGCCGGAACGCCTGCGGACGGTAATTGCATTTTTTTCATGTTTACGTATTCTGCACAAAATGGCCTGTTTGTCCCTTGAACACGTTCCAAAGCCTTCTGGATTTCAGAGCACAATAAATTGTCTTTCTTGTAATATCCTGGCACTCTGACATTATTTTATTTCACTTGGCATCCAACCACACTTACTTTTTTATGCGCTATATAGCCGTTTATGATCCGTCCTTAGCAATTGTCCAGCAGTGTATATACACTGATGGGGGAAAAAATCCTCACACCAAGAAGGGATTGTGTTACATAAACGACAGTTGGTAGGCTGTGAGAGTACATCTGTAAAATGACGTCTATGTAAATTTCGCGCTCGGCGCATACGTGTGGCGCTAGTAGCGCCCCTCGGAACATGCAAAGCAGGTTTGCTGTAAATACGCGCTGTAACGCTTGTGAGCGTTAGTTATCGTTGAGATTCGACGTAGTGGGTTGATGTTAGTCAACAATGCCTGTAAGAAGACGAAGAAGCCATTATCAACAGCTCACGGAGTTTGAACGAGGTCGTGTAATAGGGCTACGAGAAGGTTGATCTTCTTTCCGCAATATTGAAGAACGACTTGACAGGAATGTAGCCACTGTGCATGATTGTTGGCAGTGGTGGTCAAGGGAAGGTACTGCCTCAAGAAGACTAGGTTCCGGCCGGCCACGTGGCACTACTAAGAGGGAAGACCGCCGTGTACGGCTCATGGCCGTGGCGCATCGTACCGCGTCTGCGGCAGCACTTCGAGCTGCAGTTGCCACCACAGTGACACAACGGACTGTTACAAATCGGTTACTTAAAGGACAGCTCCGAGCCAACCGCCCTGTAGCGTGCATTCCACTTACTTAAAACCACTGCCGTTTGCGACGTCAGTGGTGTCAAGCCAAAGCTCATTGGAGGACGGAGTGGAGATCTGTTGTGTTTTCTTATGAAAGCCGGTTCTGCCTGGGTGCCAGGGACGGCCGTGTGTTGGTTAGAAGGAGGTCAGGTGAGCGTCTGCAACCAACCTGTCTGCGGCCGAGACACACTGGACCTACACCTAGAGTTATGGTCTGGGGAGCAATTTCCTATGACAGCAAGAGCACTCTCGTGGTTATCCCACGCATCCTGACGGCACAGTTGTACGTCGGTCTGGTGATTCAACCTGTTGTGCTGCCATTCATGAACAGCATTCCAGGGGGTGTTTTCCAACAGGATAACGCTCGCTCGCATACCGCTGTTGTAACCCAACATTGCCTACAGAGTGTCGACATGTTGCCGTGGCCTGCTAGATCACCAGATCTTTCACCAATCGAGCACTTATGGGACATCATTGGACGACAACTCCAGCGTCACCCCCAACCAGCATTAACCGTCCCTGTATTGACCGACCAAGTGCAACAGGCATGGAACTCCATCCCACAAACTGACATCCAGCACCTGTACGACACAATGCATGAACGTTTGTGTGCTTGCATTCAAGCTTCTTGCGGTTACACCGGTTATTAATGTACCAGCATTTCACATTTAAAATGGTTCTTCTCGCGCTTACATTAAGCTGTGATCTTGAAACCTTAATCGATTAAATATGTTACCTATACAAATGTATTGCCGCCATTTCATTCCTCTACAACAATTTTTTCGTGGTGTTGGGATTTCTTTTCCGTCAGTGTATATATATGTGTGTGTGTGGATTCTTTTTGTTAGCATAAATCAGCACTGATGTGTTTGTTCACAGGTTAAAAAAACCTTACTCTTTTTAATTAAGTCTGCTAAATTGAATGTGCATTAATATATCCATTAATATTTATGTAAGACCTAAAGACGTACAGAAAAATAAAGTTTAAATCACTTCTCTTACTGTAATGCCGAAACATTTTCATCGAAGCTCATTTTAAATAATATATATATAAATTATATTCTTGTCCTGACAGCACTGTTCATTACACAGTTAAAGAGCAGACACATTATCAATGGAAAACGAAAAAGTTAAGTAAACAATAATATTTAACTCACCTAAGTATTCCTCATCGAACTTTGAAAACTATTACAGTTGTCGAACTGCCTTTTCAGAGAGGGAATTGAATAAATCTAAAACTGAATAATCCATGAGTTTACAATGAAGTATACTTCTGAGTAAAAACAGTCATTCACAGTTCGGTTAGAAAAAGTCATTCATAAGCAAGCTGCTGCTCCCCTAGAAAAATGACAAATTCAGGAAGTTAGTCTCTCAAGTCCTAAACGGATAGAAATCAACAGATACAAATATCAAGCACAGACGCAGACCTTCTTAACAGAAAATAGTGTGTTTACACCCAGGCCTTTATCTGGTGTATCCCCCTCCCCTCGGAGGAAGAACGCCCATTAGCATCCCATATGTGACTGAGGCCCGAGCCATGGAGAAATTTCCTGGAAAAGGTTATGGGAACACGAGAGACTGGGAGAGTGATCGATTCCTGGCTCCTCAAACACTCTGGGGTTTTACTAATTCCCTGCTTTAATGCTTGCCATCGTCAGTAATATAAAACAGATGTAGCATTCCTAAGGCAAAAGAGCACTCTGATTTCTGTGATTGATACAATCACACCACAGCCAGCTCGTTTCTATAAACATGTGCAGAAAGATTTTTTTTTAATTTCGCCGTAGTCGGAATAAGGTATTTCAAAATTCTGAGGGGGGGAGGGGGTCCGGACCCGATGGACCCACCCCGTGTGTGCGCCCTTGCTACAAACTCACGACGTTATCAGTACTGGCATCGAGAAACCATCAACATGAGTGCAGTGATATCCTCCTGCATACGTAGGTGAATCAAAAAGTAAGTTACACTTAGCGCCATCTGGAGTAGGATTGCTGTAAGACCGTGTGTGGTTGGGAGCACAGTAGGCATTGCGTCAAAGCTGCTGACTACGAGAGATGTCTTATTAGGTCTACAAATAAATTTCAATGCGTTTTTTGTGTGACGTATACCGCTAATTTACATATCTGATATTCTCCGGCATGTGATCGTAACTGGTCCAGAGTATAAAATGTGACACAGAAGTTTGCCCAACAGTCAAACGCACTTGCACATCGGTAGGTGAAAGATGGCAAGCGATACTTCATTTCTTCAACACTGCATTTCTTACGAATTTCATCAAGTAAAAAGTGCTGCAAGAGCATGTGCGTCGATCTGTTCTGTTCTGTAGGAGAACAATGTATCGAGAGGCACGTGTGAGTTTTGGTTTAGACGGTTTAAAGCAGGTGATTATGATGTTAGCGGCCGAGAACGTAGCGGCGCCCCGCCGAAGGTTTTGCATGAGGAACTGTAAGCATTGCTGGATGAAGATTAGTCTGAAACGCAAAAAAGAACTAACTGAACAACTGGGGGTAACTAAACAAACCATTTTCAATCGTTTACGCGCAATGGGAAATATTCATAAGGAAGGAAAATATGTGCCACATGACCTGAACCAGAGGAACAAGGATGAGCGTGTCATGAAATGTTTGAATTTGTTGAATAATTAACACAGAAGGTCTTTCCTGCGGAAATTCGTTACGGTGGATGAAAAGTGGATATGGTACGACTGACTTGTCGAGAATTTTCATGTTCGTAAATCTTGGGGAAACTGATCACTTCGCTGAGATTTACGGGAGAAAAAAAACCAATATAGAATGAAAATCCTCTACAGTCCACGTTTTCAAATTTGGTTTGGAGGAGGCGATGAAGTGAGGGAATAATGGCCATGTTCGTTCATCTCTCAGCCCTGACCAGACAAGAAAATTTCTTGAAAAAAAGGGGGGATTAATAAGAATTAATCTTCTATTTTCTTTTGGATTAATTTACTTTTTACTTTTGTAAGTTAGAAAGAAAAGGCGAGCAAGAAGTTACCATCAACCCTTTTAGAAAACAAAATTATTCGCTAGTAATCACGGAATGAAGGGAAAGCGTTTTTGAAAAATCGTGTAAAAGCCAAAATCTTTCTTTTAGAGTCCGCCATTTTTGGGAAAGTTTAGATGTCTCTAAATGTGTCACCAAAAGTTCCCTTAAGCAGGCGTCAGGCTGTTTTTAGATCAGCAGGCAGGAGGGTACCGCGTTTCCTGGCCATGTGGTCAGTATCAGAGTTTTGGCGCGAACTCTTAGCCAATGGCCAACGAAGCCGTTGGTTACTAGGGAAAGAGTTTAGCTAAAGGGGGGGGGCGGAATCAGCGGTATTCAAGCACCCAAGTTTTTTGAGAAAGCGTCACTCTACTCTTGACTCTCTCGTTGTGCTGGCCACGATGTAAGATGGTAAGAAAAAAATCCGGTGACGGGCAAGCCCGCTCGCCGGGGCCTTTGGCCTGGCTGGCAGTAAGAATGGCTTGCACCTTTGTTCTCGAGGGGTGGGGACATTTTTTTTTATTTTCAACTCAAATTAGACTGCTGAAAAGATTCAAGAAACTCATTACCTGAGATGAAGTGTTCACTGATTCATTCCTCTCATAGTGGATAAGTAAGCTCGTCGACCCGAAGGCTTTCGCCACTCTGTTCAACATACAATGGACATGGAGAAACACTTTTAGTGGTATGTTTTGAACCCGTGATCACTGGAGGCGTCATCAATGGCCGTCGGTATTTTGGAAGAAGCCAGCCCCTCTCCGAAGGAGACTGACGGCGGTGGTGAAAAAGTCATCAAATCATGCCAAGACCCCCTCCTTAAACCAGGGCTTCAGAAAGAGGAGAGGCAGTGCCCCCGCCCCCTTCTGTTTTGGGAAGTGGAAAAGGCTTTTTTTGTTGTGCGTGATGTGAGTCAATGTACTCAACTTAAGGGCATTGCTATGCACAGTGAAAAAGGCAACGAAACTTTTTGTTGCTATGCACAGTGAAAAAGGCAACGAAACTTTTTGTTGCTATGCACAGTGAAAAAGGCAACGAAACTTTTTGTTGCTATGCACAGTGAAAAAGGCAACGAAACTTTTTGTTGCTATGCACAGTGAAAAAGGCAACGAAACTTTTTGTTGCTACGCACAGTGAAAAAGGCAACGAAACTTTGTGTTGCTATGCACAGTGAAAAAAGCAACGAAACTTTTTGTTGCTATGCAAGTGAAAAAGGCAACGAAACTTTTTGTTGCTATGCACAGTGAAAAAGGCAACGAAACTTTTTGTTGCTACGCACAGTGAAAAAGGCAACGAAACTTTTTGTTGCTATGCACAGTGAAAAAAGCAACGAAACTTTTTGTTGCTATGCACAGTGAAAAAGGCAACGAAACTTTTTGTTGCTATGCACAGTGAAAAAGGCAACGAAACTTTTTGTTGCTATGCACAGTGAAAAAGGCAACGAAACTTTTTGTTTTGGCATTTCAAAAGGAAAAGAAAAATATATTATGTTAGGGCTACTCTAAAATGTTTAACATGTGGGTTTTTGACAGTGGGGAAGTGTGGAAAAAAAGTCTATATATAAATATACCTTAAGCACATTTTTGTTTCACATATTTTATATATCATGTAGTTCCTTGGAGAATTTCTATCATAGCATAACGGTGGGGCAAGTCAGGTTTCAGTTGTAATCCATGCTTGGGTCGCTAAAATTAAAGAAATAAAAATGTAAATATTTTTTATTCAGGTTTATTTTTTTTTGTATGGTAGAGTTATGCTGTGTAAAGAAACCTCCATGTCAATAAGAAAGTCTATATTAAAGGGGAAAGGCAATGTGTAAATTTTTACATGTGTAAGGAGTGTCTAATATCAAAATTGTGTTATAAGCTATTTTGAAGAACAACCTCTCAAACCAGTAATTTTTTTTTATTTAGGGAATTACTCTTATTTTATGCTTGGTAGCTTTTAATAATATTTAAATTGCATTTGTATTTATACACATGCAGGGCCATGTAGTTAAAATTTGTGTCTTGGAGGCAGGTTATGGTGATTTTTTAGTTTGGCAAGCAATGGGTGTAAAATTGTCTGTACCATTTTGTAGTAGGGTGGACTAGTTTCCAATATCAGTCGGTGGATCTGGAAAATGAATTTTCATGAGTGGAAGACAATAAAAAAGGCATGCACGCAGACTAGTTTAATAAAGTGTTGTCCTGTATATTACCCTTGTATAATATTGGAATTCTTCAGGAGGTGATGATTTCTGGAAATAGATAGTTCTTAGATAGGTGTAATTTTCTGGAAATAAATGGTTCGGCGATACAGTGTATTTTTCTGGGAAATGAGTGACATAGAGTACTTTTCTGGGAAATGAGTGATATAGAGTATTTTTCTGGGAAATGAGTGATATAGAGTATTTTTCTGGGAAATGAGTGATATAGAGTATTTTTCTGGGAAATGAGTGACATAGAGTACTTTTCTGGGAAATGAGTGATATAGAGTATTTTTCTGGGAAATGAGTGATATAGAGTATTTTTCTGGGAAATGAGTGGTATAGTGTATTTTTCTGATAAATAATGATGTTAGTGTATGTTTCTGGAAAGTAGTGTTAATTCTCCTGGAAGCTGTGTGCCTAGGGAAATGAAAAGATAAGGGTATTTCTGGAAATAATGTGAGCCTTCGTATGGTGTATTTTTCTGGGAGTTGTGTGCCTAGGGAATAAAAAGATAAGGGTATTTCTGGAAATAATCTGAGTCTTCGTATGGTGTTTTTTTCTGGAAGCTGTGTGTACCAGAAAAAAATAAAATAATTTGGGGGCAAGAAAGTTATTGCAGGGTGAGGATGCTTTCCTTATGTGGAAAATGCTTCGCGTCTGAAAGGGTATAGATGGAAACAATTGGGGGATTGTTCTTCCACGTCCGGTAAGCCGAAGACCCGTAGGAAGCTATCCCGAGCAAGGCGAGTGCAGGAGTGTTGTCCCAAAACAGTAAGTGAAGAAAACAATACAGGGTGATATGTCACACTTATTCTTCCATTTCGGTGCATAGGCCTGATTGGATTCACGACCCAATCTCACCTTCAGCCTAAATAATACTTCCTCACAGTGCGAATTTTGTTTTCAGTGAAATTGAGTGATTTGAATGAGATGCTTGTCTAGCTAGTGCCTGAATTTACTATATGGATCGGTTAAATTGGAGAAAAACTTAGTGTACCTTTGCAAATGTAGGTTAAGCTGATTTAGGAGTTGCATGTCAGAAATAGTCGTGTATTTTAAAATTTTGGTGGGCAGTAAGAGTGCATATAAATATAAGTTCAATTTCAGGAGTGTTGAGAGTTAGTGTTTGCCTTTTATTTACATGGTAGGATATTGAGGACTCAGAGCAAGTTTGTATAGTGAAGTGTTTTGAATTTTTCCAGATGATAGGGTGAATTTTAAGTATATTTGTCAGCCTTATTGTGTAATGATAACTTTTGAGGTATTTGAGTAACATATGTAGTGCAGTATGTTTGGTAGAGTGTTGAGAGTGATTTTGTATCAAGTAATGCTAGAATGTTGAGTATATGAAATTTTAATGCAAATTTTCCTGGTAGTGTAGGTTTGTTTACTAAAGTAACTTTTGGTTATTTATAAATTTTCGCTCAGTTATTGTAATTTTAAAATTAATGTTGGTTTAGGAAACTGAGAAAGGAAATGAAAATCTTAAAATTAATGTTAGTTTAGGAAATTTAAGAAAGGAAATGAAATCTGTATTGTGTATACAATAAGCTATAAATTCATGAAGAGAGGGAGAGATTGCACTTCAGCTGTACAAACTTGTCCACAGTGTTTATGTTATGTTCCATAAGTCAAGAGTATTTGTGTGTTTTTGCAAATCTTGATTTTCTGGGTGAAATATGTTCGCAGACCATCCGAAAGGGATAAATTTTATTCTTACGTCATAGACGTGTTGTGAAAAGAAATCTAAATAGTGCTGTAACAACTAGATTTGAGTTTAAGCAAAATTATTGCCTGTAAAAGTGGCCAATGTGAAATTCAGGGTAGCAAGTGAAAAGCTGATTGTGTTCGAACAGAAACAGTGTTGATTTAGATATTTTTTCGATTGATGGAAACACCTTGTTGTTGTTGTTGTTGTTTTGTTTTTGGTTAAGTTTGCACAATAAATGCAGACCAAGTGGCCTTTCAAAAACCCAAACCTTGTGCAGTGAAGAATTAGTTGACACAGTTGAAGTTCATCGCAGGGTCACATGCTAATCCACCTTAGCTTGCCTTAGGCCGGAAACGACCCCGGGAAGTTTGTTTATTTATTTAATGCATTTTGTTCTAACCACTAAATTAATCATCACAGACTCCAAAAGTTATTACACGAGTACATTGTATACCATCTAATTTTTAGTGTTTACAAATTTGGTACACATGTAAACCATAATTACTTATTTTACACTTGCAGGTGCCTCAGCTCATCGAACATTCAAACAACGCAAACCTTCAATTATAACTTTTGGGAATGTAAAAACATCAGTGTTGCATTTTATTTATATTTTCATTTATCATGGCCTTAAGATAATTGAATTTATTTTTGTTTCAAAAATAAATTCAATTATCTTAAGGCCATGATAAATGACCCATCTCCCAAATTTTTACTTTCACCTAAATCCAACTTTTACCATAATTTTGATTTGCACAAGTTTAAATAGTAATCACCCCAAAATAATTATTCTCTTAATTCCACCATAACACGACAATCCCAATCGTAAAACTCACTTGGTAGACCGAGGTGAAGACGCGTCTTCGACACCGAAACACAATGTTCACTCCAAGAAAGCTCTGCTGTGCATCTGGTGGGATATAAAGGCTGTGGTCTAGTATGAACTAGTGGAACAGGGTCACACTGTAACTGCTGATCGCTACAAGCAACAATTACTACGACTGAATGAGGGAATCTGTCGAAAACGTTCATTCACAGGCAAAAGATTGCGTCCCATGAAATAACTGCATGACAACGCTAGGCCGCTTGTCGCGAAATCGGTCAAGGAAACGTTATTGACGCTTGGCTGCCTCGAGAACACGTCAAATATTTCAGCCATAATCCAGTTTCTTACAGTCATGTTAAGCACTGCCACTTCCCCTTGCAACATGGCTTCTGAGATCTGCGTTTGCAACACACAAACGCCAGTGCGCATCACATGCACACAGATGTTATCCTTAACATACCATATTCAGGAACGTAGTTCTTTGCCAAAGTTTGTGCGAAATCTGCGTTGAACACTACCCGACTACTTTATTTCGTTTAACCACAACACGCTCTGTGTATTTTCAGCCCCACTAAAATCAGCCAAACTGACTGCTCCACTAATGTGTTGCAACCTCATGGCGTACGTGCGGAAGAAAGAGTCTTACGCATACTGTAGGAACTTGAGAGTATGACACACGGATTTCTCAGCGGTAGCTTAGAGTGATATGGTGTACAAAATGTTCATTTTGATAACAAAGGTTTTAATTACACTGTATATTTGTATTTGGAACAATATATGACCTTCTCCAAGTTTGTATCAAATGATTCTATTTGGACCACTTACCTGTACAACATCTATCAGTAACCACTTGTATTCAATCACATTTTTCCTCCCTTAAGTGTAAACGTATCGAAGTCATGTTGGAAACTTTCAATTCGCAGCTGTCAGGTAGAATCAAAGACAAGAAGAATACCCATATACGTTACGAAATGTTTTCTCACAATTTCCCTATCCAGCGCTGGCAGCCCGCAGTGCCAGCAGCGGCCCAGCGCTACGGTGCTAGTTCCCAAAAGTGAATAAAATGTTCAGTCGGCCAACACATGGACCAGCAGTTGGGGCCAGCAGCGGACCAACATGTAGCAACCTCATCAGTTGTCATATGCCACAACAGGGCCATCAGTTATCTATCACAGGCAGTGGCTGCCGTAAGCTTTCTTAAGCGGTCCTGCGGACACGTACCGTAAATGGAGCCTAGTCTAATGTGGTCAGCTAGTTTTACGGTTGTGACACCCGGCAGACACGCAATCACGTGACGTAACTTATGGCATGCTGAATCTGGTTAAACAATTGCCCAGTAGTGGGTTATTGAAGACAGGTTTATGACTCATTCTTAGTTTTTTTACGGTGACAACACTGTTGGCTTGAGAAGCCTGTTGGCCAAGTCGCCGTATCGCCAGGAATTTGAACAGAAGCGACGCAGCAATGAGACGATTTTGGCGCCAATGGGTTGAGGAGGGCACAACGGAGCAGCACGTGGGCAGCTGGAGAACGAAGACAACTACAGAATGCGAAGATCGAGTGATTGTGGGAGCCGCACGAACAGAACCGAATTCGTCGCTCTCAACCCTCCGTGGCCGTATTGCGTGGTCTACTGATACGGAAGTGCCCATACGGACTGTTGCAGAACGACGTAAGGCATGGGGATTGCAGTGGTCAGGTCCGATCAACGTGGAATAGTTTCCAGTGCCGTCGTGCTGTCTTCAGCGATGAGTCACGGTGTGCACTTGACGCCAATGACTACCGCATACGTGTCCTGAGACAAGCCGGCCAGTGAACGGCACACACCAGGGGGTGACTGTCTAAGGAGTCATTTCTTAGGATAGCTTGACACACTTGGTAGTTCTCCGTACCACTCTCACGGATCAACGGTACGTCGAGACATTGTACGACCTGTTGTGTTGCCATTCCTGTGGCAGCATCACGGAGCAATTCTTCAACAGGAAAATGCCCGGCCACACACAGCATAGGCTCGTCCTTGCCTACTTCCGTAATGTCGACACCCTTCCGTATCCAGCCCAATCTCCCGACCTCTCGCCGATCGAACATGATTGAGACACAATTGGACGCCACCTACATTCATTCCGGGATGTCAGCGTATTGGCTCGCAATTTGGACATCACTGTATGCCGGGAATTGTATGCTTCTATACCACGCCTGGCAACCGCTTGTACTCGAGCGAATGGTAGCGCTACAATGTACTGACTTGTTGCACTCGTGTAGCTGCTTTATCCGAATAATGGTCCAACTGTTCTGGAAATGTAATGATTTCCAGAGCATTTTTGTAGGTTAAAGACCGCCGTGAGCCACACTATAGTTTATAAGCAGTCCTCTGTTCCTAATTTAGGACCACGTGTTCCAGGCAAGATGGGTGGCCAATACCGTTAGGCATACATTCACACCACGGGATTTGCATCCATGGCTTGTAGACGGGTCCAAGTCAGAAGGATGATCAGAAGCTAAGGCTTAGGCTACTACTCGACCGTGGTGGCGTTATCTCCATATATCTACTTTATCTCATGAATCAAAGGATTTGAATACTACATTTTTCCCTTTCAAATGATATTAGTGCGCTATTTTAGTTGTCCAAGAGTTGCTGTTCACGTTGCGCTGCTTATGTTTTCCGGACAGAAGTAGGAGAAATGGAAGAGTTTTACCGTGTTGTCCTCCAAATATGTTTTTCACGCAAAGAGGGTAAACCAATGCACTGCCGACCAAATTCGTCGTCAAGTTATACTTCACGTTAAAAATAAAACATATTAGTGAACAGAGAAGTTATATTCTAACACTTATTTTTTCTGTGCACCAATTCTTTCGTGTCGTAAGTTCGCGAAATTTTATTTCTTGCGCTAATCTCCCGTGCTTAATGTTGTGTCACCGGTTCATTTAGCCCTTGATGTGCTGCCCAAATTTTTCCTCTCAGTGTTCTCTTTAAATTCTATCTGTCCTCTAGCGATATATTTGTACTTAATGTTGCTAACAGTTTAAGTAAAATGTTTATGTCTTTGCCAGGAGGCAGCTGTTAAAGTCCCTTGCTTCACACCTGTTGTTCATCACCCGAGATTTATCCCAGCAAACAGCTGGCTATCAAGTGTTTCAAACACGATTTTCCTCACAACTGTCCACGTGATGTTAAAGAACTCCTGTCAGCAATTCACCAAGATCATGTGTTTTGATAAACTCTCTCAATGTAATTTTCAGCAAAAAGAAAGAGTGAAAACTCTCTGCCCAACTATCGAGTAGAGAAAGCAGTGTTCGTCAGTGCGTTAAAAATAATAGCAGATATCCGTCCTAGAGATTCTTCAGAGGGTTCAAGTCAGGACTGTGGGTAGGCCAGTTGAGATTTTCGACGCTCATCTAGTCAAACCAATCTGTTACAAGTATGACATGGTGCGTTGTCTTTGCGGAAGTACTGTGGGCATTCCCAAAGTGCCACCACAACTTTGGTAGCGCATTATTCTCCAGAACGTCTTGGCAGAGCTTCATACTCATAATTTTGTATAAAATGACTATTGCGCCCAAATCGGACCACGAAAAACAGCTCCATAATATCACGCTGCCTAAACCAAATTTCATTGTTTGAACAATAGAGTCAGGAAAGTAACTTTCTCCCAGCAACTGCCACACCTAGGAAAGATCATCAGATTAGTAGCCTGCGTACCGTGTCTTGTAAGTCCAAACGCAATTTCTCATTCGTATACAGTCCAAGATCAACGTTTATTACACCACGTTAATCGGGATGTGGCATTAGTCGAAGTGATTTGCAACTTGTTGATTGCTGCTCGACGGTGGTAACCTGTATGATGCAGTGATCCACGCAATGTTCTGGTTTTTACATCAGTTCCAGTAGTCTCACACAAAGGTTTTTGGATTTGAGACAATGTTGATTTGTATTCTGAGTGGACCGTCTTTTACAAAGCTCTCCTATCAGATTATGTCAGCTTCGACTGTCTACTGGCTCGTTTCTTATCAGATTCAGCACCACTTTGCTTCTATTTACATATCAGATCCCCATTCGATCACCTAAGGATTTTCAATGCAGCTAAAATGTCACGTATGGAAAAATATTTATATGACACTCTATTATTAATCATAGGTAGAAATCCGTTGATTTTGTTGTTCGAGGAATATTGTATTCATAGTCGTGCCGCACCATAGCGCTAGGAGCATATTTATCTGTGACGTGGTGCTGGCGTAGGAACGAATTCATTATAAATTGTGGTATGTCCCGATACTATTGGTATGGCAGTGTATTATTCTCCCTATTATGTATAAAAGAAAACATTCATGTTTTATGATAGCCTTATTTTAAGGAGAGGTAACTTAGTATTTCATTTTTATTAATAGTGCAACTTATAACACTTCAACAGTTAATTCCCTTTCTTTTCAGTTTAAAACAAACTTTTTCCGTTTATTTCATTGTTTTTTAACCTACAACTACAATGTCCAGTAAATGCGATTATGAAATCAAATGAATCTTCTTAATTATAATTTGTGGATTTTGTTTTTCTCTATTAGCATTGCTGCAGCAAAATTTCTTTGTTTTCCACTTCTGCTTCGGAAATCTACATTTCATATTTTCAAAATGCAAAACATTGCCCAAGCGGAATTGAAGATAAATATTGTATGTAACAGCAACAGTAATCGCAAAAGCCAAATTCAAATAATTACAATTTATATAATTCGACTGATCATTAATACCATCATTGTAGGACAGTAAGAATGTCGTATGCTGCTTTTCGCTATTCCAAATATTTGCTCGTTATTTCACATTAATGGTTATCGCCATATTGGCCAGGGGAATCGGAATGCAAACAAAGGCTTCCAGTCGAGGTTCGGAACTCATTGCAACCACAGAGAACTATATACTCGTCTCTACCATGACCACGTTACTCCTTAAATGTCAGGGTTAGAGATAGGCCCGAAATCTTAACACGGTTACTGAAATATCTCAGTGACTTTTAGATAAATTTCCAAAAAGGACAGTTCCAAAATCATTCTTAAGATGTCACAGTCAGCCGTGTTAAAATTGGTGTAATGTTTGGTGTAAATAGGTCCAAAATCACAGTAACCGTGTCCCCGTTTTGGCCTTGGTGACTTCATGTTTTAAGATAAATCTTCTCTTGGAAGTGGAGTTTCCCCGTAGAAATATTAACCACTCAAGGCGAGCTGAGCAAGGTGCAAACAACGGCCACAGAATTTGAAACCTTCATACAGATTTATTTAAAAATCAATTACACGGTATAATGAATACAGCTTTTAACTAAGCTAATTCTAATGAATATAATGCTTGTGCTACTAGTTTATTCTAGTGCTTGTTGTTTGTTAATTATATCATGAATAAACTTTCCTGCTAGTAGTGTAGTAATAATAATGAACAAGCTTTTAACTGCTAGTAATGTTGTAGTAGTAATTAAGATGAATAAAGTCTTATGCTGGTTGTTAATAATAATCAACTAATGAATTAAACCTAACAGCCAGACAGAGATCTGACAAAACTATGAACTGAGAAAAACGTACTTACAACAAATTATTTATTAGTGAAACTTCTGGCTCTCACATAAACGAAGATCTCTTTATACAACAACAGTTTTCTGACACATAAACCACAGCTCACTTCGTACAACAACAGCTCACTCTACGCACATCAACAAAAAACTCTCTCACATAAACAAACGCTCTCTCTATACAACAACAAACGCTCTTTCTCTATACAACAACAAACGCTCTCCCTAGGTATCATTGAACGCGCCTATTTATACTGGCTACCACCACGTCATGACTTACACTCATTGCCAGATCTCATTCAGCGGGTGAAATAACATCTCGTTCAGTAAGAAGATAATTTACTTAGTAAAATAAAATAACCAGAGATAGTAAAAATTAAAAGGAAAGTGAATCTAGAGTATACGTTACAACGGCATATATGCAAAATATGTAGGGACATGCGTCACCACATATTGTCACGTCACTTGCGTCACCAACTATTTTAGTCAGTAATCGTGAGTAGTGTTGATCACGATGATAAAAACAAAGGAACTTTCGGAGTTCGATAAAGGCCTTATTGTACGTACCCGTCTGGCTGAAACAAATATTTTGAAAACCGCAGAGTTGACTGGGGTCTCAAAAGGAGATATTTTCCGGGTCTTTAATCAGTAGAAAAATAACCCACTTTGCTTGACTACTAGGTGTAACTGTGGTGCGACCACAATCTGGCAGGAATGCGATTGCCGTCGTCTGAGACGGCTTGTACGGTGAAACAAAGCATCATGTGTGCAGCAATTGGCCGAGGCATTCAACGAAGGCTGTTTCAGACCCATATCGCAGCGAAATATGAGCAGGAAATTTAAGAAGATCGGTATTGGCAGTCGCTTGCCTATACGGAAACTCCTGGTGTCTGTAAAGAACCGGAAAATTTGTCTACAGTGATGTCCGTAACACTGCGACAGGACACTGGAAGGCTGGATAGAAAGTCATGTGGTCCGACGAGGCGCGGTATACCTTGTTATGAATGAAGTCAGGCAGGGATTTTGACGGGAGCCCCATGAAGCAATGGATCCACTTTGCCATGCAAACACAATTCAAGGTCCTGGAGTGGGGGTCAAGCTGGGGGCACTTCATGTTGTTACGGAACGGATTCCTTGATATTGGTGGACGATCTGGTTTCCTTCAAGGGTTACCAGAATTTTGTTGCAATGTTTACTATTTCTCTATTAAGTCAGGGATGCTTCATGGATGACAATGCTACTGTCCATCGAGCAACATATGTTCAGCAATAATTCACCAAGCATGACAGCGACTTCCACCATCTTCCTTGGCCACCACAAAGCCCGGATGTAAACCCTATTAACAATGTGTGGGACATATTACAAAGACAGATCTGGGAGCATGGTCCTTTTTCGTTAAATCTAAGCCAGTTAAAGGGCTGTCTGATGAACGCCTGATGTACTGTAGACGTAGATACACTTCAACATCTTTAGGAATCTATGCCAAAACGCATGTGCTGTAATTTGTGCTGAAGAAGGTTTATAATTATACGTCCGGCATGTGTAGTTATCCTTCTGATCTATTTGAGGTGAGTGATGGAGAGGTGAAACACTGGCCTTGTTTTTCAGTATATGGTAACATTACCTCTTTGTTTTTTCTTCTTCCATTTAATGCTCAACTTCTGCCACCATGACTCGCAGCTCAGTTTCTGCTTCGTATCGTATCGTTTTGTCGCTGTTACAAGTAAGACGGTGACTCGCCGCTCAGTTCCTGCTTCGTATCGAACCGTTTTGTCGCTGTTACAAGTAAGACGGTGACTCGCCGCTCAGTTTCTGTTTCGTATCGTATCTTTTTGTCGCTGTTACAAGTAAGACGGTGACTCGCCGCTCAGTTTGTGCTTCGTATCATATCGTTTTGTCGCTGTTACAAGTAAGACGGTGACTCGCCGTTCCGAATTTCTACAACTCCATCTCCTCTGTCATAAACTGTTACTGTTTAGCTGTTTAAATATACTGTTACTTCCACTTAACTGTCACCGGCTCAGTATGACAGAAAAATCACTGTTATGCGCACCTGTAGTCTATTTTCTCGTAGACCAACTGTACATGTGCAGTTTCGTTCCAAGCACGGGTGCAGCGTTTTAACCTGCTCTCACGATCATGTCGACTGATATTTTAAGTGTGCCGTAATGTAATTTACGTGGATACGTCTCGTTTCTTGGAAGAATTAGACAACAGTCGTGCAATGGGCTGGATCACTGAACAAGTATCATAGCATTATCAGGCGAAGTGCCATTTTATCTTGTGCCCGTGTAATTCTGTGTCTTGCATATTCATTAGGTGCCGCATCACTTTCCTTTCTGAAGGCCTTGACGTAAAGTGCCGGTATGAGGTTTTCGATTCCTACGTGAGGCCAAGTTCTGACGTAAATTTCATGTGAAAGGATTATAATGCACGTCACCTGAAAGCTAACGTCTCGGATGCACTTCTTGAGGAAAAACATATGCGACCAATGGGATAGTCTGCATATTTTCCTGAGCTGTGTCTCACTGGAGATCTGGAAGATTTCTTCGAAAAAGAAATATTTTTGGTCTGTAATCTCCTTCCGATATCCTGCACTACCTCAAGGGAGCTCTTCTTCACCAATGACAATTATTGCCTTCCCTCTAGTTGGAACATCTCTTTGTGGGCGTGACTTGTTGATTCCCAGAATGCATTACTTCCAGAGAGGGATATTCCTGCACGTTTTATGTACCAAATGTTCACATCCTTGTACATCACTGTAGCAGGTAATTCCGTTTGACTAAAATTTCTGAATTGCTTTTTGTACTGCGGCCATTTTCCTGTTCCGTGCTGAAATCCTAACGAGCAGAGAAATATAAGCATGTAAATTTTTCCAAAAGACGAAAACATAAGAATCATATATGAAATCGTGCATGATAATTAAAAAATACATAAATGGTTATGTTCATGATCAGTGTTCCGAGGCTTGAAAGTATAAATGTTCGGAGGACATTGCTCATAAGAGGTTTACTTAAGTTTGAAGTACTCACTGTGTTTTGATAGAAAGAACTACGTACATGTAGCTGCATAATCTGCTTAGGAACCGTTGAGCGCTTGCGGGAATGTTTCAGATAATATTTAGTCGAGTCACCAATGCCGTAATTTAACATTGCAAAACATTTAAGATAACGCATCGAGCAGTGCAAATGGAAATCCACTTGATCTACATAAACCGAACTCTCACCGAATTCTAGATACGTTAATTGGAACAGCTCAGAATTCATATATTACCTTACCTTCCTAAGTCAGATATCAAAGTCTCTAGAAATGTTTAACAAGAATATACTCGCAAAACGTCGAACCCTGATTCACACGAAGCAGCTGATAGAACATAATTTCAGGGAACAATAATGAACTACCTTTCTCAGAGTTCTTTCACCCAACATGGCTTCTAAAACTTCTGCATTTTGTGCAGAAGGTTTTACATGATTATTTTTAACGATTTGCCGTTCAGTTCTGAGAACCATATTTCATTCATTGACTTCTAAAATCAACTTGTTGTGTCACACACGATTCAGCTGGAGTTTGTAAGCAACTACGTGAAACATTTTTTGCATTTCTTTGGTGTATACAATACGTCTCTTGGAAAACTGCACAGATGCTATGAGTGCTCGTGAGGACATCTACTATAAATTTGGGATGAGACATTCGAATCCTCGAATTCTCATATCCCGCGAATCTTGAAAAAGATTCCAGATTCGAAAACTCGAATCTACGCGCTTTTTTTCTCATTCGAATCTTTCGAATCTTAACCTTAAAATATTTGCGTTTGGTGCTTGTTCTACAGGAATATTTGTTCGAAGTTTTGTTAGCATGACGAGTTCTGACATTAGAAAACAATCGAAGAAGATCGTCTACAGTGTGTACACAGCTATTTAAAATAGCTCGTTACTTCCAAACCGGATGTAACAGTGAAGGAATTGTTCGGCGAAACACAGAGAGCAACCGCCGAAGCGACTGGTCTCATCCATTGGACAGTGTCTTAGCCACCGTACCTCAAGTATAGTGGGAAAAGTGACTTAGTCATATTTTATCTCTTTCCTGGAAGCCGTTACAGTGGTAACAAGCGTGAGAACTGAGAGGGGGGGGGCTTGACCTTGAGCCGCGTCGCTCACATGACTGAAGTTACTCTGTCTACAGCTCAACGTTTCTAGTTCTACTCAAATCTCCGCAGCATCTCACTTGCACACGTTATAAGTATACGCTCGGCGATGTCCGGTCTGTATTTTTTTCTCAGTCTCAGAGTTTCTCACGCTTTGTTGTTTTTATTCCTAAGTAGTTTCTATCGCTAACCACAGCATTTACGCATACTTAGGAGCGATTTATCTTGTGCTTGTCACACAACCATCGCATCTCCTGTAAGCTACAACACATGTCAACCAATCAGATGACATCCTCTGAAGCATCTTCTAATATCTGGAACTGTTTCCAAATTTCGGATAATGAAAGTTATGCAAACTGCAGACTGTGTTTTACAAATATATCCAGAGGAAAAGGGTAACATACTGCTTCAGCAATGTGGAAACTTTTGAAAGCCAAACATTCATCCAAATTTCAAGAACTGAAATATAGAAGTTCACCATCCCCATTACTGACTCCAGCTTCACCCTTAAGCTCTTTTACCTTCATAGTTAACTTCAGATTGGATGACAATAATGACACAGATGATGCAGCTGTCATTGGGAGTCTTGCGTCAGTTAGTGCAACTCCTAGTTCAGGTTCAGCAGCTTCTTCTTGTGGAAAACAAATCCCGTTTGGAAGCACCCCCAGTAAAACGCAAAGCCGTATCTTCTAACCAACCGACTCTAAAAGCATTAATTAATAAAATGCAAAGTTTTAAGTCTGGAGACAGAAGAGCTAAAGCAATTACCAGGTTAGTCGCCGAAATGATCTGCAAAGATAACCAACCATTGTCAGTAGCAGAAGATAAAGGTTTTAAAAAATTGTTAAACCACCTTGAGCCAAGATATATCACCCAACGCAGAAAACACTTTGCTAAAAAAAGGTAATTTCAGAGATGTATGAAGAAAAATTAAAATTTGATAATCTTTTAAATAAAACCGAGTTTATTGCAGTCACAACAGACACGTGGACATCAACATCTTCTGATGATTACCTCAGTTTCACAGTTCACTTCACAGGTGAAAACTTTGAGTATCACACTTGTGGTTACAATGTATTCCCTTTGCAGTAGTTTCACATTACCAACACTATGAAGGCATGAGATCCCTTAGAAAAGTTGTGTGTTTCATGAGAGACAATGGGCCAAATATTTTTGCAGCTTTAGAACGCAATACCATTGACCACTTGCCATGCCTTGCTCATGCATTTCAATTAGTTCTAAGATATGGTTTACTGAATAAGAGTGAAATTAAGGAAATAATGTCAACCTACCGGAGTATTGAAGGACATTTCAAGCACTCTTCTAAAGCCATGAAAGTCTTACGAGCTCCTAAAGCTAAGCTAAGTCTTCAACCCTATCGTTTGATAAAAGATGAACAGACTAAACGGAATTCTCAGCTTTATATGCTGATTCCTCTGATGGAACAAAAGCAAGCTGTGTTATTATATGCGTCAGAGTTAAATTCTCAGGTAGATCTTAGTGCTCAACAGTGGACAACTACAGAAGAAGTGACACGAATCGTAGATGTGTTCGATAGCGCTACATTTGTGACCAGTGCCAGCGAAGTAACAAGCTCAGAAATAATTCCTTTAGTGAATAGCACCATTGGTATTCTACAAAACTTCAAATCAACTTTAGGTTCAATACAGGGTTTACGAAATGACTTGCTTACATCTGTAAAAAGGCGCTATCAGACTGTTGAGACCGAAACATTGTGTGCTTTTGGAACTATACTGGATACCAGATTCAAAGGAAGTGTGTTTTTGAGCAAAGAAAACCTTTAGCAAGTAAAATCAAACCTGGCCATTGAAATTTGTGATATTAATATTTTCCAAGCAGATGACAGTGATCTACAGTCATCAGAACAAAGTCAAAGAGATACCACTCAAAAATCGTTGACTCAACAACAAGGAGTTCATAGCATGTGGAGTTACTATTCTTAATTGATGACACCGTCTACCAGCAGTGAGAAGAGTTACAGTTTGTATCCTGAAGAAGAAATAAATGCCTACTTAGAAGAAATAAATGCCTACTTAGTAGAAACACTGCTTTCACCATCTGTGGACATTTTTAAATACTGTAAGGACGACACAAAATATCAAAATTTGAGGAAACTCTCTAAAAAGGTATCAATCACACCACCATCGACAGTAATGTAAGAAAGACTATTCAACACATCATGTATCATAGCTGATAAAAAAACGAAATATGCTTGAGCCAGAGTGAGTTCGAATGCTAGTGTTTTAAATAAAAATCAGCGTTAAAGATTTCTGATTTTTTTTACATTGCCCTGAAAGAGTTCTGTGATTAGTGTTTTTATTAACTCGTAAAACAAACATGTCTTTGATTTTTCTTAAATTTTCTTGGAAGGAATTTACTCAATTTAGTGTTTTGTGTTTGGTGTTTATCTACATTAACTCTTGAAATAATCTGCCCCACCTGCTCTGATTTAAAAAGTTTTTGGAACTTTTGTTATTAAAGAAAAGTGTCAAAAATGTGAATAGTTACTCAAATAGTTTTGTGTTAAATTATGTTCTGAAAATCGAAATAAACTTCAAGACTCAAAAACTATGTATTTCATTTAATAAATGTAAATTATAAATTAATTACATTTCATTTGTATCTCCTTAATAAGTATGGGATATTGTTTGAAAACTGTATCCTTTAAGTCGTTTTTCATTAAACACTGATTTCAAATTTTGCCTCATTTAAAAACTTTTAATTTTAAGTAGAAACATTTTCTTTTCCTTTTTTTCTTATAATTATTCTTGTATGGAAGATTCGAGAACCTTTTACGACTGGGATTCGGATTCGAAAAAAATTAGGATTTGTCCCTACTTTTCTATTCGTCCCTACTATTTTATGTGTATTTATATACACATAAAATGAAACAGAGATTATTACTGTAGCACTTCAGTCAAGGTCGATAGAAATTACCTCTTCTTGAGAACGTAGTACATGCTGAACTGCATTTTTCTCCTGCGTCTAAGTTGTGAAGAGGCAATGGAACAAAGAGAGTATATCCAGTTTTGTGTTCAGCTGGCATTTTTAGTACGATGCTAAACCAAATCGACAGAATTCGGAGTGGAAGTCGGTACGCTTTTTTAAAGCCCGAAAAGTTCCCCCAAATCAAAGTATTAGGTGTGCAACTGAATTCTCGGCCGCAAGCACGATACGTTGACGGCAAATTATAGCAAATCGAATACGTACCTAATCAGGGAAATAATTTCCGTCGTGTTAGATACATTTGAGCCATCGGCCAGGGAGCTGCCGAATGCCACTGCGGAAAAAAGAGGGCTGCTTCGAGTTGATAAAGTCATCAATACTTGTGTGGACCTCCTCGAGAGAAGTGAAGGACGTATCACTCAGGTGATGTTGCAGGGAGCGAAATAGATGATAATCCGACGGGGCGAAATCTGGAGAATACCCCGGGTGGGACAAAATTTCCCATCCCAGGTCGGTGATCGTGTTTAAAATAGTTTTCGCTGCGGTGGGAGAACGCCCGTTATCCTGAAGCAACAGGACCGACCTTCTGCCGTTGCCGGTGTATGACCTTTTTGCCTCCATTGCGTCACTCACACGAATGAGTTGCTGACAATAACTTTCAGCATTGACCGTTTCACCAGGTTTGAGCAACTCATAGTGTACGACACCATGCTGATCCCACCATATACACAGCAACAACGTTCTGGTACGGATATTCAGTGTGGCGGTACTGGTGGTAGGCTGACCTGGATAAACCCACGATTTGCGCCACTTAGGATTATCGTACAGGATTCACTTCCCATCACTGGTCAAAATCTTGTGGTGGAAATCCTTCTTCTTAAATCTGGAGAGTAAGGATACAGCAACATCGTAGCGCCTAGACTTGTTCGCAGCTGTGAGTTGGTGAGTCACCCAACGGCCCTCCTTGTGAGTCCATACAAGCTTGTGCAGTGGCTTAGCAATGGCTTGCCGTGTTACCCCGAGTTCCTGGGCGAGCTCTGACTGGGTGAGATAGGGATCCGCGACCAACAGTTGCTCCAGTTCCCCATCGTCAAATGTCTGTGGCTGTCCCGGACGTTCTGCATCACGGAGATTGACATTTCCCTGCTTAAACCGCTGGAACCACTTCTTACACGTACTGTAGGACAAAGCAGCCTCACACAAAGAAGCACAGATCATTTGCTGGGATTCCGCGGTACTTTTTCAGCCGAAACACGAACAGGAGGCAGTGCCTCGAATGTTGCTTCTCGAACGACATTGCTTTCACCGTTAACTTTCGTCCTTTCTGTCACTGCATCTGTGAGCGGTTACGGTTGCCTGGAAAGCTGTTGAATGCCGCTGCAATCGGCCATTAACGGACACAGTGCACTTTATCTACCGCGCACGAACTCTTTGCGCTGTTTCGATATCAAAAACAAAAATTATATTATTAATAATACGACGCAGTGCATTCTCCTTAAACATCCTATCCGTCCTCCCCCATTCCCCGAGAAAGCGCCGCTAAGCTGGGTGGATCTAAGCGGAGATATCCATCTGTTGGAAGGGTAGCTGTTGTCACCTTATCCAGAGGTCCAATTCCTTCCATTCTTGTCGCTCTTTGGTCTTGTAGAAAATTTATCTCAAACCGCGGTACTTTCAAATCCTTTCCACAGGTACAGTTGTCCATATCTTTGATCGTGCAAGCCGCTACATCAAACAGTTTTTCCATTCGATCCCGATAATCACGCACTTTCATTGAGAAAATTCTGTTTTCTTCTTTGTCTGTGATTTTTTTAAGTTCTGGTACTTATAAACCTGTGACGTGAGCATTGCTTTCATCCGTTGATTGCTGACCACAGGAATTAACACCTTAGTCCAGATTTTCTATACTCTCGCAACAACAGTATCTCCGACTTCTGAGAACGGCGGGTTTTGTTTCTCACACAGGGTCTTCTGCTCTCTCCATTCATAGAAGTAATGCCTCAACACATCTCCACGAGCGGGCAACAAACGATCGCCGAACTTCAAGATCTTGCGCAATACCCAATTCCATACTCAACTGAAAACGTGTTTTGACTACACTGATCTTCACAACTTCAATTATAAAAACAAGCATTCCTAACATAGCGTCATTCCTCCCTCTGCATATTTGTGTTTCGTAGGCCGCTTAGGCTCGGTAAGCGGCGTCGAGCACCCTTCCCCCCAAGCTTAGCGGAGCTTACTCTGGGAAGTGGGAGAGAGGAACGAATGGGTTGCTTTGCAAAAACGCACTACGTGGTATTACAATCAAATATTCCGTACATTGGATCTATACAATGCTAAGAACGCAGCATGCGCCTGTCTGAAACAGTCCCTAAATCATACACTGACGGAAAAAAATCCCAACACAAAGAAGGGGTTGTGTGAGATAAACGACAGTTGGTAGGCGGTGAGAGTACATCTGTAAGATGACGTCTATGCAAATTTCGCGCTCGGCGCATACGTGTGGCGCTAGTAGCGCCCCTCGGAACATGCAAAGCAGGTTTGCTGTAAATACGCGCTGTAACGTTCGTGAGCGTTAGTTATCGTTGAGATTCGACGTAGTGTGTTGATGTTAGTCAAGAATGCCTTTAAGAAGACGAAGAAGCCATTATCAACAGCTCACGGAGTTTAAACGAGGTCGTGTAATAGGGCTACGAGAAGGTGGATTTTCGTTCCGCAATATTGCAGAACGACTTGGCAGGAATGTAGCCACTGTGCATGATTGTTGGCAGCGGTGGTCAGGAAAGGTACTGCCTCAAGAAGACCGGGTTCCGGCCGGCCTCCTGGCACTACTGAGAGGGAAGACCGCCCTGTACGGCGTGCGGCCGTGGCGCATCGTACCGCGTCTGAGGCAGCAATTCTAGCTGCAGTTGCCACCACAGTGACACAACGAACTGTTACAAATCGGTTACTTGAAGGACAGCTCCGAGACAGACGCCCTGTAGCGTGCATTTCACTTACTCCAAACCACTGCCGTTTGCGACGTCAATGGTGTCAAGCTGGAGCTCAATGGAGGACGGAGTGGAGATCTATTGTGTTTTCTGATTAAAGCCGGTTCTGCCTGGGTGCCAGTGATGGCCGTGCGTTGGTTAGAAGGAGGCCAGGTGAGCGCCTGCAACCAACCTGTCTGCGGCCGAGACACACTGGACCTACACCTGGAGTTATGGTCTGGGGAGCAATTTCCTATGACAGCAGAAGCACTCTCGTGGTTATACCACGCACCCTGACGGCACAGTTGTACGTCGGTCTGGTGATTCATCCTGTTGTGCTGCCATTCATGAACAGCATTCCAGGGGATGTTTTCCAACAGGATAACGTTCGCCCGCATACCGTTGTTGTAACCCAACATGCTCTACAAAGTGTCGACATGTTGCCGTGGCCTGCTAGATCACCAGATCTTTCACCAATCGAGCACGTATGGAACATCATTGGACGACAACTCCAGCGTCACTCCCAACCAGCATAAATCGTCCCTGTATTGACCGACCAAGTGCAACAGGCATGGAACTCCATCCCACAAACTGACATCCAGCACCTGCACGACACAATGCATGAACGTTTGCGTGCTTGCAATAAACATTCTGGCGGTTACACCGGTTATTAATGTACCAGCATTTCACATTTAAAATGGCTCTTCTCGCGCTTACATTAAGCTGTGATCTTGAAACCTTAATCGATTAAATATGTTACCAATACAAATGTATTGCCGCCATTTCATTACTCTACAACTGTTTTTTCGTGGTGTTTTGATTTTCTCTTTCTGTCAGTGTATGTAAATTGACTGGTTTCCCAACGAAATGAACGTTACGCCCCTGAGCCCGGGACCTTCTATGACGAGATGAGACATTTTTATACTATTATTTTACTTACCTGATGGGTATAAATGAAAAACCTGCGTATGTGAGGCGTATTTGCTTCTAGTCAAAAATTTCGATTTTTTGCTAATAATTCGAAACTTTGATGTAAAAAAACAGACGGAAGATATTCTTCGAATCAAAAACGATTTAAGCTGTGGCAAACTGACCATCAACCACATATTTTAAACACTAGGGAGTTTAAGAAGAAAAAAAAATTTTTTTTTTCGCACCGCCCTACTTGACAGCATCTAGGCATCTTGTGAGTACTGTCTGTTAATATTGGCAGTGTGCGGGAGAGGGTTATGTTGCAGGTAGAAACTTGGCATCATGGAGATACGACAAGAAAATGGGCTGCAGTATCAAATTGCCTTATCGTCGTGCTGTTATGTTACTCACTATGGGTATTAAAAAAGAACGGCTCTTAAAAATTATAGCGCGACAAAATATGAGACCAGGCTAACGGGCCATATGACGCTCACGGATGGCAACAAGTATAGCCCAGTGTTCACCTCGTATTTAGATTCTCAATCAGCGATAGCCGTAGCGGGACAAAGGCAGCACTCTTCTCTAAAATCAAAATAGTTCCATTCGCTCCACCACGCATGTCTGCATCCATGCGTATCGATGTGCTACAATGAGGGCAGCATTGGATGAAAAAGACGCAAACCTACCGCAAACAATCTGCGATTCACAGTCCATGTTGATATGTGCATGTCCATAGCTGCTTGCACACCTCGTCGAATCTCGCCCTGTGTGGGCTGTTGGGCTGCTTTAGCTTGCCTTTGAATCCGCGATCGAGGCGTTAGGAAGTCTGCCTGCATAAATGAAGTAGTTCCGCTATGTCGATGCATGTTTTCCTCCTCTTATTACTGTCGCACCAATGGGCTGACAATTGTTGCACCTTGATGCGTTTTTGCCAATATGCGAAGCACCGACCAACGAGCCGTACCTCTACGATGAAGCCTCTGGTAAAGATGTCCGTTTGATTGTACAATTCCCGGCAACGTCTCGCAGATAATCTCACTTCTCACTCGTCCGTATGGTTTGGCAGTTAGTCGAATGTGAGTCTGGATAATTCGAGGCCGCTGTGATGCAGTGGTAGCATGTCCGGCGCGTAACTGGAAAACCCTGGGTTCGATTCCCGGGGAAGCCGATGAGAATTTTTCCGTGACTCACTTATAAACGTGGAAAGAGCGATGACTTCTTTTTGATGTTCCTACCCACCCAGCAAAAACAGTCTTGCTGGGCCAGCACTATGTTGCCGCTGCCGAACCGACAATAAAATGTCCGGGCGGCCTACAGAAGGGCCAGCAGTTCAGGCCAACAGTTGGCACCCCCATCAGTTGTCACATGCCACAACAGAGCCATCAGTTATCCATCACAAGCAATAGCTGCCACAAGTGGCACTTCAGTGGCCCTGCAAGCACGCGCCAAAATGATGGCTAGCCTAATGTGGCCCGCTAGTTTGCCGGTAGTGGCCGCCGGCAACCACGTGACATAACTGATGGCTTGCCGAATCTTGTCCGTCAATTTCCCAGTAGTAGCCATGAAAAAAAACGTCAAGAATAACCGCAGTTTCTAAACCCCCCTCCCCCCACCCTTAAGAAACTTTTGAATTATAGCACTGCGCCGGGGAAATTTTCTCAACAGACCAGAAAAACGCCCGTTTGGATCTGATTGGAGCTCTCTACAGACGGGACTAATCTGCAACAGACGAGCGTGTGCTTGAAGCTGTTTCTTAATCGCGCAATGTGTAATCGAACGACTCTCTCATTCATTTTACAATATTGCTAGGTATTTTTCATAAAAGTCAGTTTCATATATTTCATAAATTTATTTTTTCAACGCAACGATAGTTTTTTTACTTTAGTGAACTTCACTGATTTTCAAGGAGTGTACCAATTTAAAGTCGCTTTCCAAAGTTATTGCTGCCCTTGCCGTCTTGAAAGGCGATTGTTGAATTAATATTAACTGCTGGCCACGTAAAATGCAACACCAAGAAGGAAGCATCCGATTGGCCTGAAATTCGCAGCATGCGTCGCCCGCGAGAGGACGTGCAAACGATTAACATTGCAGGGAATATGCAAATCATGTGCGCCCGGCACGCCACCGAGAAACACAATAAGAAGGGTGCACAGAAGGCGGGGTGTAAGTAGTGGAAGTGTGTTGTACTGCAGGACCTGTGCGTGCGAAGCTTCCTGATGCATCGTCGCAAAATACGGCAATCATTCCAGCACGTTTCGGAGTTCGACAGAGGACGAATAGTGGCTTATCGCGACAGCGGTTTATCGTACCGAGACATCGGCGCCCGTATGGGACGACATCCAGCCACAGTGAGGCGAGTATGTATTCGGTGGGTGGTGGAGAGACGGACGGACCGACGTGAGCGATTGCCGCAGCTGCGGCACACTACCGAATGAGAGGACAGGCACGTTGTGCGGCAGGCATTGACGGCCCGCACCGCCACATCACGAACATTAGCGCAGTAATTAGGGTGTGCTGCGCAACAACCTGTATCAGCACGTACCGTTCGACGTCGTCTGCAGGAGCGGAGACTTGTTGCACGGCGCCCATTGCTCCGATTACCATTAACGTTACACCACCGGCGAGTGCGGCGGCAGTGGGCCGTTTAACGCCGCACCTGGACGACGGAATGGCACGACATTGTCTTCTCCGACGAATCCCGTTTCTGCTTGCAACACCACGATGCTCGGATCCGTGTGTGCCGGTACCGCGGCGAGAGACTGTATGACGCCTGCACTATGCATCGCCGTACCGGTCCGTCGCCTGGCGTTATGGTTTTGGGCGCAACTGGATATGACACCCGCACCCCTCTGGTTCGCATCGCCGGTACACTCAACAGCCACCACTACATCTCCGACGTTTTGGAGCCTGTAGTCCTCCCTTACCTGCAGGACTTGCCAGCGGCCACGTTTCAACAGGACAATGCGCGCCCGCACATGGGACGCATCGTGCAATAATTCTTCACGACACACCAGGTGTCACTGCTGCCGTGGCCCGCTTGTTCTCCCGGATATGTCGCCCATCAAACACGTCTGGTCGCTGATCGGCAACCGAGTGGCCCGGCAAGCACCACCCGCCGATACGCCTGATTAACTGTGGCAACGTGTGTAAGCAGCCTGGACGGACATACCCGAAGCCCACATCCAAAGCCTTTTTCGTTCGATGCCGCGGCGTGTTGCGGCCGTTATTGCCAGCCATGGGGGCCACACGAACTATTGATGTCCGCGTATTCCGTCAGTCGCACGGGCCTGTAAGCTCAATCGTTTCATCTTTGTATCGGTTGATATGTGTCCAGTAAATCTGGCTTTGCTATCTCTTGTCCTTCTTGGTGTTGCATTTTGGGTGGCCAGCAGTGTATATTTACCCGGGTCCATGTCACATTCTGTTACATTTTTAACGGTGCATCTTTCTTTTCTGTTGTCCGAAGCTACATTTGTTTTAAAGAGGAAAGATATTTTATTTTACTTGTCGTTATTTTTAGAAGCGAATTCCTCCCAGTCTAGTGTATTCAACCCATGGATTGTTTTTTTTCTTTCAAATAATTAATAAATTTTGTACACGTATGATTTTTTTTCCCAGCAAACGCTTTTTTAATGTTTTTCGAGGACATTTCTTTCAAGCGGTTTCAAATTATTTCTTGTTATTCACCCACTCCATTCCATGAATTGTTATTCATGAGAATGGGGTGGGTGTATTTCATGGATGTTATCCAGCATAACATGAGTTAATCTGATATCTTCGTCGACTTGGCATTTGATTAGAAAATTAATTCGTCTCTCTACATATGGCTTTTTTCCTTTACATCCACTAAAATAACATGATGGCGATCGCGTCGTCTTCAACTAACTGGTACCATGAGAGACACAGCAAGTGTTGCTTCTGCACATGCTCAGTTCCTTTGCTTCTGTTTTGGTGAAAAAACAAATTTGAATTTTAATTTGAGTATATTGAATTGATTGTTATTTATTAAAAGCGTTATATTTATGCTGGTATTGAAATTCATATGGAAATTATAGAAAATTTAAATTTGGGAAATGGGTGGATGCATTTCGAAACAAAACTGAAATTTTGAATAAGGCCATGAAACAAAATAGAAAAATAAAATAACATGCACCACTGAATTTGGTATCTCCCAAAAGTTACTATTGTATTGTTTGCGTTGTTTGCATTTCATGAGTAGATACACCTGAAAGTGTAAGAAAAGGTAACTATTGTTTGCATGTGTACCAAATTTGTAAACAATAAAATTTAATGGTATACAATGTACACGTGTAAATAACCTTTTGGAAGTGGCGATGATCAAATTAGCTAGTTAGGACAAAAACATTGATTTTACGGTTATAACCTCAGATTACATTCCCACCTCAGTCATTGCTGAGGGGATGCACTTGAACCATGTGATGAAAATTTAAACTGAAAATATCTAAAACTTCACTGCACTAAGGTTTAGGTTTTTGAAAGGCCACTTGGCCTATATTTATTTTAAAAACTTAACAAGTTAAATTTTTAGGTCACAGATTTTATGCCTGGCCACAGGGCCCAATAAAAATAAACGGATGACAGGTTAGTTTCTTTCCAAGAAAAACTAGCACCAGGGACACTACTGATAAAAATAGTAAACACAAGGATTTCATTGTACTTCACAGCACCAACACTTGATTTAACATGGTGTACAACTTAAGTATCTGAAGTGAAAATATCTCGCACTCTCTCTCAAAAAAAATTATTATACGCATATGTGTACACTATATTGTTCTCATTAAATCGCTCGAACCAACCCTCTCAGACCAGACTTCCGAATCCACTTTTTAATTTTAAACTACTATAACAACTGCCAAAATTCTACGTATAATGAAAGTTAATTTAATAAAAGATTCTACCCTTCCAGGAAAATTTGTCTTAAAATCAGCATAACCCTGTCTTAAATCAACATTTGTCTTACAATCAACATTTCTAGCATTACCGGATACTCAACCCATTCTATACACCATACCAAAACCTAATGCACTAAATACCTTATTCAAATTACACAAAGTTATCATTAAATTGCTACACCGACAAGAGAATCTTACTTACACCATCATCATGCAAATCCAACATTTCAAAATTCCATACTATAAGTTTTCCAGTCAACTGGCACCCATGTAATAATCAACTCGGGCATAAAGCCAAACAATCATCTCAACCAATGAGTCCCACATCTCAAGAAAAACACTATTTTTCGGGGAGAACAACAAAGGCGGGAATGGGTCGTGAATCCATTCCCAGCTTATACAGTGTAGTGGAGCAAAGTGCGACCTAACCCTTTTCTGTTCCTTCACTCTGATTTGGGGACAACCTATATCACTCCCCTCATAGGTACCACCTCCTATGGACCGAACAAGCTTACTCGGGCAGAAAACAAATCCCCCAATTTGTTTCGTGCACCCTTTCAGACCCCGCGGCATTGTCTACATAGGGTTAAGTATCCCACAAGAGTTCTCTTGTCCCCAAAATATCTCTTCGTCCATTTTCCAGAAAACTTCAATACATCACCCTTTTTCCCAGAAAATTACTTCTTATCCTATTTTCCCCAGGAACATACTTCATATCCTTATTTTCCCAGGAACACACTCATTTCCCATAAAATCACTTATCTTTATTTCCCAGGAACACACTCATTTCCCAGAAAATCACTTATCTTTATTTCCCAGGAACACACTCATTTCCCAGAAAATCACTTATCTTTATTTCCCAGGAACACACTGTACATATTCATTTTCCAGAAAGCTCAATAATACCATACTTGACACTATACCAAACCTTACTTTATTTCCTGAAAAATCTATACATCACCATACTTCCTAGATCACTCTTTTCCTGAAAAAATCTATCATCACTTCTTGAAGAAACACAACAGCTATTCGGGTTATTTTTTTTTCACACTATACATATGCTCATATCTGCCTGTATGCCCAATTCTTATATTCTTTTCCCCATAAAAACCTGTTTTTCTAATCTACGGGCTGAAACTAGAAATTAGCCCTCACTAATACCAAAAATTAAATTTTAAAGAGTAATTTAGCACCTAAATTTACCAAAACACTAAACCAAAATAATTACCAGCCTACAAGAAAAATTCCCAACTACATGGCACCTACGCTAAGTTCATAAATACAAATTCTACTTCACAAATACAAAAATCACCGAGCACAAAAAGAGTTAAATTTCACCTAAGAGAAATACTGGTCTGGAGAGGTGTTCGTTCCGAAATAACTTAATATTCTTATTATATCATCTATCCCTACATGACCCAGAAAATTATCCACTTCCACTACTTTGTTTCGTTTTGTTTTTCAATTACCTATCCACAGAAGATGACATGAAATTTATTTAAACAGCCTAAGATATTAAAACCAACTCGTTTTATAATTTTAAAGAAACCACAACATAATACAAAAAAGAAAATGTCGAGAGAAATTTACCTTTAGGACTGGAGCAACAACACTTCCTGACAAGCACACTAACCGTCGATAATAATAATAAAAAAAGGTTTCACAGCCTAATAATAGATAAAATAAATAAATAAAAAAAAACTCTCCCTGAGAGAACACCACTGTCCCGGTTGGTTTTCACTTCACCTAGAAGGTTGTTTTTTTTTTTTTCTTTTTTCTGAGACAGCGTGTTTGGCCAACGAAACAGGAAACGGGCATTTTGGAACCCTGTTGGTGGACCCCTTGTTGTAATCAGTAGTGGGCCCAGCTCGACAATTCAGCAGTCGAGGGCGATGTCATTCACAAGGCCGTCCATGATAGCCATGGCCTTCTCCCTCGAAGCCTGGGCGCAGCCCAGCGTTAAAATATGGAGGCAGCAACAACCAGAGGTGGACTTTTGGTCCTCAGGCACGTTGGGCTTGGAAGTAACAAATCGGGTCTGATCCTTCTCCGCCATCTGCACCCAACACGGCAGTCGACCGCTACTTGATAATTTGGGTGTATCAGCGGTCATTTCATCTCCGGCAACGAGATCCCTGAAAACAATCACCCTAGCTGACCGATTTTTGGGTCACTTCAGAATACGGGAACACAGCTAGCGGCCAGTCATTCTTACTGCCGACCAGGCCAAAGAAAAAGATTTTTTTTTTCACACAGGGCCAACAGACCCCAGTGCATCTCATTCTGACTGCCCCTCAACGCCAAAAGGCGAGGAGAAAAAAAACTCCGCCGTCCTCTCTTTCTCTGACTGCCAGCCAGAAGACCAGAACAAAAGTGACTCTCAACGGATAAAACTCAGGGGTGCTTGAAACCGCTGACCCCTCTCATTGGTCGAAACTTCAGCCTAGCAACTCACAACTCTCCCAACGGAATTTTCACTCCCACGCCTCGAGTGACCTCTGACCTTCACACGTGTAGACCAGGCTCTTCTTGACCCTGAGGTCTAAAAATAGATTCTGTTGCTGAATTCCCTACCCTAAAAGACGAAAAGTTGTTACACTTTTGGGTGACTTTTAAACGACGCTTGGAAACAGGAACGCAAAAAAAATGGCGAATTCTTGCTTTGCAGAAAATCACTAATTTTAATTTTCTTTTCTCTCGTTCCGTGATGTTAAACTAAAATTAATTTTGATTCTCTGAGCTGCACACCTACTCGCCTTTTCCTATCGCGATAAAAGAACCGATAAATTAATTATTTTCAAAAGCCCAAAGTCAGTTAAATCAAATATTATTCTTTTTTTTTTTCTTTTTTTTCACCAACATGAAATTTTGTTTTCCTGGTTGTGATTAAGACAAGCGAATTTTGCGCACGAATTCCCCTGCCTTTCAACCAGGAATTTTCTTCTAACGTATGTCATGGAAGAAAATTTTTGCATTAATTAATCTCTGATAAACCAACAGAAAGATTGATCAGGTCTCTCTGAAATTCACCAGAGGTCAAAATTTTCGCCATGACACTTCCACCTGGTGTTGGGGTTGCATCTGTCGCCAGCAACGGCCCACTAGTGGCATTTGCGTGGAGGCCCAATTCACGGCGATGCTGCAGGACCATCAATGGCTCGCCAACTGATAGCGTGAATCTGCCGCTCACGGCCGCTACCGGGCCGTGAGCGGCAGATTTCAGCCAGCGATGACCCATCACTGTCAGCTGGTGGCCAGCAGTTTCCCAGCACTTGTGTTTTTGCTGGGTAGTCCACGTCAATGGTGTGTATTAATTATTTATTCGCTTCCTAATTATTTGTTCATTTGCTGCTTACCATCTTTGGTGAATCCCCAGCATTGTGCAGAGCTCCAAGAAGTAACCTGCCATATGGTTTTGCAGTTAGTCGTATGTGAGTCTGGATACTTCGAGGCCGCTGTGGTGCAGTGGTAGCATGTCCGGCGCGTAAATGGAAGACCCTTGGTTCGGTTCCCGGCGGCGGCCGATGATAATTTTTCCGTGACTCACTTATAAACGTGGAAAGAGCGATGACTTCATTATGATGTACTTAAGCAGGTGTTAATTTTTATTTTTGTGTTCTAATGCTTACATTTTTCCCTGGTACAGCCCAGCAAAAACAGTCTTGCTGGGACAGCACTAGGCCATTGCTGGCAGCCAGCAATGGCCCAACATTATGTTGCCGCTGCCGAACCGTCAATAAAATGTCCGGGAGGCCAATAGAAGGGCCATCAGTTCAGGCCATCATTTGGTATCCCCATCAGTTGTCAGATGTCACAACAGGGCCATCAGTTATCCATCACAGGCAGTGGCTTCCTGAAGTGGCCCTTCAGCGGCCCTGCAAGCACGTGCTATAACTGTTGGCTAACCTAATGTGGTCTGCTAATTTCCCGGCAGTGGCAGCCGGTAATCACGTGATGTAACTGATGGCTTGCCGAATCTTGTCCGCCAAATCCCTAGTAGTAGCCATAAGAAAAAAATAAAGAATAAACGCAGTTTCCCAAAGCTACAATTCCTGTTTTTTTCTCCTTACGATACTTCTTCATTGCAGCACTGCGCCGGGGAAATTTTCTCAACAGGTCCGGAAAAACGCATCTTTGAATCTAGTTGGAAAAGAACCATGGACTATCTGTGCGATTAGCGGGCGTTCTACCAACTGGACTAACTTGGAACAAGCGAGCGCGGCTCGAAGCCGACCCTTTGTTCTGCGGAATGTGTGACGAATGGCTCTGTTTCATTATACAATATTGCGAGATATTTTTCTTAAATGTCAGTTTTATATAATTCATAAATTTATTTTTTCAACGTACGATTGTTTTTTTTTTCTTTTTACCTTAATGGAACTTCACTTTTTCAACGATTGTACCAACTTAAAGGCGCTTTCCAAAGTTTCGAGCAGGCCTTGTCGTCTTGAAAGGCGATTATTGAATTAATATATTTACCCGTTCATGTCACCATCTGTAACATTTTTAAAGTTGTATCTTTCCTTTCCGCTGTCCAAAGGTACATTAGCTTTAAAGAGAAAATGTATTTTATTTTACTTCTCTTTATTTTCAGAAGTGAATTCCTGCAGTCTTGTGTATTGAACCCATGGCTGAGTACATTATATCCACACAGCGTTGCTTTTTTTTTTTTTTTTTTTTTTTAATAATTGATTAATTTGTACGCGTATAATTATTTTTTATTTTTTTCAAAATAACGCTTTTTTAATGTTTTTCCAGGACTTTTGTTTAAAGCAGTTTGATGAATCTTAAAACGAAAGATTACACAGGAATTGTTTCTAGTTATTCATGTGAATGGAGTGGGGGTATTTTATGGCTGTAATCCAGTATTTCATTACTTAATCTGATATCTTCGTCGACGTGGCATTTCATTAGGAAATTAATTCGCCTCTTTACAATGCTTTTTTCTTTGTTTCAACATCCACTAAAGTAACACGATGGCGATAGCGTCGTCCTCAAATAACTGGGACCACGAGAGAAACAGCACGTGTTGCTTCTGCGCATGCGCAGTTCCTTTGCTACTACCCGGTGTTGGGTTTCATCGGTTGCCAGCTACGGGCAACTAGCGGCACCTGCTTGGTGGCCGCAATTTACGGCGATGCGGCAGGGCCATCAATGGCTGGCAACTGATGGCGCTGCCACCAACGGACCGCTACCGGTCCGTGAGCTGCAGATTTCAGCCAGCAGTGACCCATTACTGCCAGCTGGTGGCCAGCAGTTTCCCAACAGTTGTGTTTTTGCTGGCAGCATTCAGACGTACAATGGAGTTTTCTTTTAGGAGACAAAGGAAACTAATTATTGTCTATATTCCATTTTTTATTTACATTTGTTCGCCGGACAGCATTCCACATACACCGAAGAGGCAAAACTTTATGACCAGCGCGTCTTTTTGGAAATTTAAACAAATAGTGGTAAACAAGCGCGCGTGTGAAGGTCATGAAACGGTATAAATAACTCCTTTACTAAGCTCTGTTTAGAGCCATTTTTTTCCTTCAGATGAGAAAGGCAGTGGACACAAGCTAAATTGGCAAAGGCCAAATTGTAATGGCCAGTCGAATGGGTCAGTGAACAGTGTGTTAGAACAGCAAATCCGAACTGCGATAGCTCAAACACGTAACTTAGAAGTGTTAAACGATCTGCTAGTATCGTGTTTGTACCAGATACCAGAAGGCATCTTTAGAAGTCTTGTGTCTCGCCGCGTAAGAGCTTGTTTGTCTGCACGTGGGCTAACATCATGTTAGACAGGTGGTCATAATATTTGATCTCTTCGTTGTATACCTGCACAACCTTCCTAATACACCAATTATGTGAAGATAGATGGAACACGTATGATATTCATTCGTACGTCTGAATTTTACCTGCAGATATAATGCCATCCTTTCCACAAGTTGAATAAAAACATTTCATTACAATTTCATCGACACAATTTTTTTTTATCTAGGCGTCGCAATTATCTTTCCTCACTTCTCAGGGTCATTATTTCCAAACAGAAAACTGAAAAACCTTTAGCCTTTTATCTAGAAAAAAGATATATGATTTCTGACTGATAAAAGCAGTTTTAATTACTTCAGAATTTGATGTTTTGTATATCTTTGATTTGGCAACGGATTTTAAACTTAAACACTCTCCAGAGACAGATTCAAGAGTTTTCTCTCTTTCAATGTCAGTTCTTAATGCTGTCTTTCAATAGCAAAGAAAAAGGAATATATGTTGGAATATTCAGAGAGCTGTGAGTCTGCGTATACATTTGGGTACTATGTAGAAGGCGTCGTCATTACACCATGCAAAGTACATATCATGGATATCCCATGTTATTTAGACATTTTACATGTTTATTTTTCAAAAATATGTTCCTTTTGATTAAATATTTTATTTCTAATACTACTTTACGAATGATAGAATGTGACTTCGTTTCGGAAGAACATACATTAGAAAAGTTCTAATATGTTGACTAACGATAATGTACGTTTTATTCCCACACAAAGATATGTTTCGATTCAGTAAATATGTACGATCTTAAAAAACAATAAATGTAATTCTGAGCGACACAGCAGCATGAAATAACACATGACCCTGTATTTACAGAAATCGTTTGTGCAAAAGATTCCAGCGTATCTCTTCAGAGCTACGATTCCTTTTCATTCCTCAAAAGTGCTCTTTAAATATTGACCTAACGTCAGATTTCGAATATATTTTAGTCGAAGGAATTTTAAGGAATGCTTCATCCAAGAGAAGAAGTAGAAACACTTTTAGAGAGACAGGAATATTTTACATTTACCAGCACAAATAAATTGAACATGTTTCAATCATTAACTTACAATGACCCTACCAAAGAGATAGCACCTTTGTAACATTATTTACTGTTACAGTTCCGTGTTGTGTTAAGTAAAAAAGCAAGTTTTTATTCAAATAATTTCAGATACCTGGTTTCAAAACAATGTTTTTTTGAATGTCATATTTTGAATTCCAAATGTTTTAGAATAGGCGGTTCCAAGCAATTTGTGCTCAAAGAGGGCGGAACCCACAAGAATTAAGGAAACTGAAAATTTCTCTCTCTCTCTCTCTATCTCTCTCATACACAAAAGACACGCAAAAGACACACGCACACAGAGAGAGGGAGAGAGATGAAAATCTGGTTCATAATCTCTGATTACACTTTGGTATATGGAACTCACATATAGTTCGTCATGAACGCTAGTTCTTTATCACATCCAGTTTGAACTTTCAAGAACTTTTGGGTGCTCGTCTGAATTGGGCCTAAGTTAAAATCTTGGGTGAGGCATGAGATTTCTTTCTTTATCTCATCCAGTTTGAACTCTCAATTACTTTTGCCTCATCGTCTGAGTTAGGACCGCGTTAAAATATAAGAAAAGTTATGGCATGCAAATTTACTTTATTTGGTTAAAATACGTGTACAAAATATAACTAGGACAAGCCACCAACGGTGCCCGATAACTCGGGTACAGTTGGCAAATTTTGAGCGAATCTATTGCAAAATCGGAATCAGTCAAAAACTGACCATGGACGATGTCAAATCGCATGGCAAAAATCACGGTGATCGGATGTGTCATGAAACTATGCCCGAACAACTAATTGTCCCTAGTCTCTTATAGAAAGCGGATTGTTTCAGTTATTATTAAAATTGGTCAGTTTTTTAATGGTCATTATTTTTATACGACACGACCAATCACCATAATACCAAGCCCTTGTCACTCACCATATCCTTCGCTTTCTCTGTTTTAAGTGTCCCTGTAATCGGCTGAAAATCTTTGGAGGAAATAAGTAACAAACGACCCCTTCTCAAAACCCGGAAAAAACTACTAAAAGTGCCAGTTTTGGGCCGATTATTCCTCAATGACACGGAATTTCGGGAATAGAAAGTAGTAAAAACCTGACAATGGACAATGTCCAATCGCATGCCAAAAATCACGGTAATTGAGTATGTCATCTCGTACCTATGCCCGAGCAACTAATTGTCTCGAGTCTCGAAAAAGAGCTCCGCACGGCCGCCCTCGCTTCGCTCAACAAGTGACAAAATTATACATATGCATTGAAATGGCAAATTATTAGGCACACCTAAGTAATAACGTGTGGAGCCATCGATGGCATTCAAAACAGCCCCAGTTCGATATGGCATGGATTCAATGCGCTGCTGATATCGTTCTGGAGGCATGTTCAGCCAGGTAGATGTGATGGCGTTTGTCAATTGCCGAATGTCGGCCGGAAGAAGACATCTGTTAAGAATAGCTCTCTAAATCTCATCCCGCAGGTGCCTAGTTGGGTTATGATATGGGAACTGTAGAGGCCATTTTAGCCCTCTGACGTCACTATCTTTCTCTTAGAACCGTTGTATAACGATCCGAGCCTTGTGGCATGGCGCATTATCCTGCTGGAAGTAGCCATCTCCATCAGGAAATGCCTGGTCTCCAATGATGTTAAGATACCTTGTAACATATAAATGCTGTTCTAGATGAATTAAGGAACGCAATACTCTTCATTAAAACGAACTCCATTTCATTATACCGCCACCTCCGGCTTGAACAGTTAAATCTAAGCAGCTGGGATACGTGCATCGGCATGTATTAAACTAAATTGTATTTCGTTGGACAGACTCTTTCCAGCCCTCAAATGTCCAGGTTTGGTGCTGCTGTGCCCACTGAAGAAATTGTATTAGTTTCGTAGCACTAACGTCCCCAGTAGCACACTGACATTGGCCAACAGTTGGCCCAATGATATTTTTGCGTCGGCAGCGTTGGGCGAAGGATGTGTTGTTTATCGAAGATTGGCAAACGGTTTTTCCAACAACACATGACCAACTATTTATCAACAAATGACCACTTAACGGTTGCCTGATAGTTGTCCAACAACACATAACCAACCATGGTTGTCCAAGAACACATGATCACATTGGAAAACTGTTTGCAACAGTTTTCCAATGTAGGTCCAACCGTTGAACCAACACATATCCAATTGTTGGCCGCCGAGTCGTCTCGTCGCTGGGCCGACCGTTGAAAGCATACGGTTGGTCCAACATAATATTGCTACCTGGGGTGTGCTATACGAAGCGGACGTGTGCTTTAATCGCTCATTAGCGCTAAAGTGCGGTGGGCTGTGTGTACTGAAGTTCTTTCGGTACCATTGTTGTTCTGCGCGGTTACTTGACGCAAGGACGCTCCGCTGTTGCCTCGTGCAGTCCTCTCCAGCAGCCGCTGCCCTCGAACATTGAGCAGTCGTTTCCTTCCACAGGAATGCTCCTGACTGCTTGTTTTGTTGTTTGTGTGCTATTCATTATGAACATATACACTCGATAGAGTTTTTCTTACTTGGCCGAGCAGGTTTACCGTTTCTGATATGCTTGCACCGGCTCCCCTAGCAAACTATCATGTCTTTTCAAAGCCGCTTGAATCAAGAGTCTTTACTACATTGCCGCTATCGACACTTTATACACTTCTGAATCCTTTACTTTGAGCTGTTTGTAAAGACATCTCAGCGGCATTGCTGCTTATGTAAGTGAAGATGGTACGTGCCTTTATTGGCTGTACCTAATGTTTTGCAACGTCAGTGTTTCTAACGGTACATAGGACTCCAGTAGCAAGAAATTAGATAATGTCATTGCAAGATCTTTTGATCTATGAAGATCGGATAGGATGAGTACAAAATGTCGATAAAAAAGTCATTGTTGACAACATTTCTGCAAGTAGACTAGGATCCAATATAACCTCACTGTCAACTATGGGAAGCCATAAATCCCGCGGATTCCACGTTTCCCTTAAAGATGAAAAAGGGGTATGCTAATTTTTGCGAAATAACACTCTCTGGACGTGATATCTGTCTCAAATAAAACCAATTGCTCTTTCTCTCTCTGTCTCTCTCTCCCTCTCACCCACCCACACAAAAGACATTCTGAGCAAAGTAAAGGGACGGATCACTTAAATTATGAATGAAATACGGCATTACACTATTTAATAAAAATTTTGAAGATGGCAATCCAATTTTTGGTGTAAATGTGACAAGGATGGTAAGTCAGATAATATACGAAAACTTGAAAATTGCATCGTCCTGGAGCGGGACTCGAACCCACATCTCCCAGATAGCTCCCGGGCATGCTAACCACTACACTACCCAGAGCGACCAAGTCTCAAGTTTCCGATTAATTTTAATAAAACCATCACCGAATTCGCTAGTCGAAGCAACCGGCATTCATGACGTGGGTTCGAGTCCCGCTCCAGGACGATGAAATTTTCAAGTTTTCGGATATTATATCTGATTTACCATCCTTGTCACATTTACACCAAAAATTGGATTGCCATCTTCAAAATTTGGATCACTTAAGATAACCACGAGGGGTTGCGTACATTGAAAGGTATGGATAACGTATTTCAGTAAAACAAAAATATATTGACACAAACATTTTGAGATTATGTGATGCAGGGTATTCAGGACAATTATTCACGGAGTTATACATTGAATGCACTGCGACAGACCACTTAGCCAGGCTCCTCCCCAAAGTTTAGAAAAGAAGACGAATTAAGTGAAACTGCATGAAATTACGAATGCCATCTTCTGGTATTTCGCAGTTAAAACGATCGGGAGTCGACAAGACGTTAAACCTATGTTCTAATATTGCAGGTACTGAGAGTTTGCCATGCATAAGCTGCCACTGCACATCTGTTTCTTTCAGAGCGTTTGTGGTCCTACCGCTTGAAGCGTGGTTGATATAAGTACTGAAAAGATTGGCGAAGCATCTTTTAATTTATGTACTTCGAATATTTTAAATGTTACAAGAGGAACGTATGTATAGGTATATTATGGCAAACTAAAACAGCGGATGACGACACTGCAGTAATATTGTCACAACCCTCCAATCCCTGAAGAGTTGAGTAATCACGTTGAAGATCTGCTTGAACCACTTGCAAGTTTTTCTCATTTGCAGTTTCTGATTTGCAGGACGGAGATCAGCAAACTACTTTCACCTTCGAACCAAAACAAAAAAATTACCCAATTTTAAATACACCCTCCTTGATACACGAACGAAAGAATAAATACATTCCAGTCAGCGCAATGTTTCCAAATAGAGGCGTTTCTAAAAGTGTCGCTAGGTTCATCATATTGTCATAAGTGACACGCAGTTATTTAAATATTCAATGTTTTCCAGGTACTGTTGGAGAAGTCTTTTTGTTTGTTTGTTTGCTGCGATTGCGCCTGATCGCACACCTTGTGGTGGCGTTTAAAGCACGAACCGGCAGCCTTATAAACCGGCGTGTAGTCGATGCCCCATGAAAGCGAAAAGCACAGGCCGACGCAAGCAAAAGAGTAACACGAATGCCAGGTCGACGCCAGAGACGACGATTTACGCAACTTACGGAGTTCGAGAGAGGCCTGATCATAGGGCTGAAAACCGCAGGGTGGTCGGCGCGCCGTATAGCGCGCCATGTGAATCGTTATGACCAAACAGTCCTACTCTGTTGGGAACAGTGGACACATGACGGCACTGCCACACGGCGGAGCGGATCCGGACGGACCCGAAGGACCACCAGTAGGGAGGATTGACGGATCATGCGCCAGGCACAAACGGATCCCAAGGTGACCCGTTCCACTATACAGGCAGATGTAGCGGCTCCTGTGTGCCCGCGAACCATTTCCCAATGCCTCGCGGAAGCGAATCTGTGATCCCAGTGCCCCTTTTGTGTGATGCCATTAACACCGGAGCATCGCCTGTTCCGTGTGCAGTGGTGCCATTCCAGAGCGACGTGGAATCCTACAGACTGGCGACGTCTGATGTTTAACGATGAGTTCCGCTTCGTGTTGGGGACAGATGATCATCGTGTACGGGTGTGGAATCCCCCGGGTCAACCGCACAATCCCAACCTCGCTATCAAGCGCTACACCTTCCCCACTGCAGGTATTGTGGTCTGTGGAGCCTTTGCCTAAGATAGTCGATCAGCTCTAGTAGTGGTACGTGGATCATTGACGGGCAAGCGGTATGTGGATGAGATCTTACAGCCCCATGTGCTCCCATTCCTGGCCGGGATTCCAGGTGCGATATACCTGTAGGATAATGCCTGCCCGCACACGGCTTGGGTTGCCCAGAACTGCCTGCATCATGTCCAGACACTTCCATGGCCTGCTCGCTCCCCGGACATTAACCTATCGAACTTGTGTGAACCCAGTTGAAATGCCAGCTGCCGCGGTGCCGCACTATCCGGGATTTGGAGCACACCGTCCAACACGTGTGAGCCGGTCTTCCACAGGAAAACATAAGTCGTCTGTTCGCCTCCATGACTGGCCGTATTGCAGCATGTATCGCCGCACGAGGCGGTGCGACTCGCTATTGCAGATGACCGGACTGCGTACCACAGATCCCTCTGTAATTGTCGTGCTGCTCTTTTTTGCCACCATGTGTACCATCCATCTGCATCATTACGTCCATAAAATTTCAGCTTAATCCGATGCTTCCTTCTTGCTGTGTAAATTTCATTGTCCATGAGTGTACATTGTGCGCATCCCATTTTCATCTAGATTGGATAATTTCTCGTAGGTGTTCCTTTTTTTTTTTTTTTTTGACAAAGTGTGTATTATGATGAATATCTATGGACACATTAAAAAACTAATGCATGAAATATTTAATTTCATAGAAGAAACCATTCCTGTTTTCATATAAACAAAATAACCTTTATTATGGTTATCCGTATTTTTTGTCTAAATAGGTAAACGTCATTCCTGCACGGTTAATGTTTTCAGTTTAAGATAGATCCTCTGGATACAAATCATTAGTCACCTCTACGAAACTAGAAGTAGTAAAGACCTTAATTGTATCTATATATCAAAATGCAGTACTAAGTTCGAAAGAACAGAAATGAATGAATTTGTATCCGGAGTAATATACCTAGACGTTATCAATGCTGATAGAGAAACTAATACTCCTAGGAATGCTACGAGTTTGAAAGTACATTTCAGTACCCACTATCGCATAACTGCAATTAATGCAAAAATCTGTTAGGTTAATACCAGTACTGAGAGTTTATGTTGTCATCCAATTCAGCAAATAGGCCACCTGTTTCCTTGAATAAACGTCTAAGTGAAACTGAAAAAAGCTAATTTTCAAATTCAAAGGTGCCAATTTACTTAAGAGAACCTAAATGTTTTAGAGCCTCAGTAACCCCAGTATTATTTCCTATTATAAAAGTGAAATAATTTCTGCGAATAACTATAAGAAAATTATCGAACAGCTTACCTGTATTTTTTTTAAAAACAATTTCGTCACCTATGATGAATCGAAAGGCCACGGGATTCTTGTGGAATTTCAGAATGCTATGAATAAAAGTGAAGTTGATATTACGGATGTTAAGCTTATTACATTTGATGTGTGCAAAGATTTTGTTCGTAATAGTTATTCTGCAATGATCTGCAGAAACGTAAGTCTTAGTATTATTCATTTAATCAACAATCTGTTACATAGACAACATCCTGCATATAATTACACATCTACTTTCAGTTTTGTGTACATGAGTGACGGTGAATATATTTTTAAAGGATTTTACATGCGAAATAATCTGTAATATTCTCATGGTATTATTACAGTAGATGCCAGATCAAATGCCTTTAAAGAACTTTTAACATCTTTGATGGTGTTGTCCAGCCAGTCAAAAGCACTTCTATAGGAATATTAAATTGGTATGTAAGATTAGGTGCAACTGATTTCAAGTTAGAGATGCGGATTTTAAAATTAAGTTATTGTAATAATCTGAATGTAGAACCTAGAAGCAATTCATTAAATTGTGCATGCAACTTCCAGATCCTCGGTTAAGATGTGCTTGCGATGTTGAACGACGAAGCTTTGAAAATTGCTTAAATGACTAAAACGTAGGTCGTGTTTGTTCTCAATAGGTCCAAAATGGTTTGCTTCCTTGTCATTCCGAAATGCCTTTAAACTTAATCCACCCACCACCCACGTGGTTTTCTTCTGAATCTTTTCCTGTTCTTTGATATCCAATATATTCCGTACATTAGTCTCACTCTGTCCAACGGCGTTTAGTTGTTTTAGAATTATGCCCAGCCCATTGCCACTTGAGGGTCTTTACATTGATCATGATCACCTTTGAACATTTTTCTGATCTAATTCATTTTGCTATGTTTCTTGGTTGCACAACTCGTAAATTTCTCCATGATTATTTGAGTAGTCCGCAGCCACTGTGCGTCTTGTTTAGTTAAGGGCCATGTCTCTGATCCGTAAGTGAGAACTGGAAGGATGCATTGATTAAGCACTTTTCTTTCAAGACATAATGATAAATTGCTCTTGAAAATTGTACATTTGCTACCAAATGCACTCCATTAGACTACTATGAGCCTACTAATTTCTTCTTAGATGTGGGTCTTGCTTGATATCTAAGAATGTTTTTCTCTTTTTTTTTTTACGATGTACAATTTCGCAGCTAGAGGGCGTAAATGCAGATGATGTCGAGTTGAAAAATACGTTTTATTTCACATATTTGCTTCTAAACATCCGATTGAAAAAAATTATTTTATCTTTCGATTCCATTTAGGTCGAAGAGTATTTTAGATATACTTACTTTTTCAAATTACGCATCGATTTTCCGCTAGGGGGCGTAAAGGTAAATTACATTTTTCCCGATAACTCTTGTTCTAAAACTCCGATTTTAATTTTTTTTTTCAGCGGATGAACCTCCTAATGGAAAATCTTTTGCATATAATTTCAAATTTTTGGTAAATAATACTTTGTCCACCAGGGGGCGCAAGTGTTAATTTTTGCTTCTGATGTATTTGCCATAAAATCTGAGCTTCTAAAATGTCGATAGAAAAAGTTCTTTCGTGAACTGATGCCACTCACATCAATAAATCTTTTCGGAATAATTTCTTCCTAAAATATTCCACTGTTTCTCCGCTAGGGGGCGTAGATGTATATCTTATGTTTGTCAATATCTCTACTTCTAGGAGTTCGATTTGAAAACTTCCTTAGCTTCCGCTTCTGGTGTATTTGCAGCAAAATATGAGCTTCTAAATTCTCGATTGAAAAAAACGTCGTTTTGTTTACAAATACTACTCATGTCGACAAATCTTTTAGGTACATTTTCTTCTTGAAATAATGCATGGTTTCTACGCCAGAGAGCGTAGATGTATATCTTATTTTTGTGAATATCTCTACTTCTAAGAGTCCGATTTGAAAAATTCATTCCTTGTTGGGTAGTGTTTCCAATGTGGAATATTTTCCCTATAAATTCAAAATTTCCAAGTAAATCATAAACTTTCCGCAAGGGGGCACAAAGGTAAATTGCGTTTTCTGCGTTATTTCTGCTCCTAAAACCCCGATTTGAAAAAAATCTTCCTGTATCGGATACAAGTCCTGAAGGAAAATATTTTTCACATAATTTCTAATGTTTGGTAAAGAATGGTTTGGCCATTAAGGGTCATAAGTGTTAATTTCTGCTTCTGATGTATTTGTGGCCAAATTTGGGCTCCTGAAAACTCGACTAATTCTTTTTTTCTTGGACCGATACCGCTCACGTGGATAAACCTTTTGAGAATACTTTATTCCCAAAATAATGCATGTTTTCCCACCAAGAGACGTAAAGTCGCATCTTATTTTTGTCGATATCTCTGTTTCTAAGAGTTCGTAAGGTCATGATTCCGTTTACAGCAATATCTGAGGGATTAAAAACCCGATTGAAAAACTTCTTTCTTCCGTGAGATACTATTGTTTTCCTTACTGGTTCCATTGACTTTGAATAGCTTTTATAAATTTAATTTGCGTCAGAGCTGGTTCAAAAGACGTGCTTATTACACCCAAAAATTCGGTGTCATCTTTCTTGTTTTGCTTTGAAGCGAAGTAGGTATTTTTCATTACTTCCAAACAATGTGTGGAACAAAATCATACATTTCTCGAAGAACCCAACGGCCAGTGGTTTCATTTTCTACAGTCGGGTGCCAATATGAAAACACAAGTTTGTTCTCGACGGACATCGAATCGGGGTCTTCTCACTCCAGAATAAGTCGCTCTCCTAACAGTGCTACGCGGACGGAATGTCTCGCTGCAGATTTGTCGCCTTGACACATGTTTTCACCTCTGTAGTACGTCACAAGCATTATAAACCAGTTTCATTTGTGTAAGTTCATCTTTAATCCCTCATTGTTGATTTTGTTAGTAAGTTTCGGAATTATACACTTCAGCTACTGTGTACTTACAAAATGGACTATGTCGTCAGGAAAACGAAAGTGGGTTAAACGATTTCCATTACTCTTCATGCGATTACCTCTCAGTAACAATTCGATCGATGTTATTCCGTATTTTTATGTATATGGTGTTTAAAGACGATCATCAAATCTACTAGCTATAAACAGTCTTCTACCTCTGATTTGGGGTCACTGCGTCCTAGGAAGGGACGGTAGTAGCGCTGTAGGAAAAGCTCACCGCCATTCCATATCCGGGACATAAAACCGGACCCAGCTAAGGCGAATAGCCAGAAAGCTGGGCCTCTGATCATTCGACCATGTAGGGTGACATGGGCAGTATATTTCAACAGATAATGTTTGGAAGAGTTCAGTCATTTATTAAACTGGATGTGAGCCAGTGAATTTTTTTCTTTTATTTTCTAGTATAGATGGCTGCAATAGGAACATCTGGGCTTTTCATTACTTGTTCGCCGCCACAGTACAGCAGAGATTTAAGCGCTGGCTTCCGATCTTTTCTCCAAAATGTCCCTGGATCAAATCCCGGATGAAGCATGGGTGGTGCTTTAGTGTTACAATACTGGATCTCTCTCCTCCCTGGAACCAGTGGTCCGTTAGATGTGCTCATGGTGGTTGTTAAATCCCCAAACACACGGTTACTTACTGTGTAGCACCTTACTGTGCTAGACCTGTGCAAGACGTTCGATAACGTTAGAACCAGTGCCCTGTTAACTGCCGCGAATATAGTTAAAATTCCGTCATGTCTTATCAGTTACTTGGGAGAAAAATAGTATAACATTATTTTTCCTTTACAGTTTTATGATTTGATGAAAGAGGTTAGATGCGGTGAAGTTAGACAGAGTGAAATCCACCATGTCCACAACTGAAGAATATTGCGATGGATGGGCTTTTGACATCATTGGCTTTTAAGATAGTTTACAACTTGGTGGGCCATAGACCCAATGATAAAGGATTCTTTTATGTATGTCCTTAGCGCAGAGCCTAGAAGGTCCTCTAGAACTATTTAATTAACGGTAGCTAATCTCCGTAACTGGTATCCAGCATACAATTAATACCTGATAGTCTGTTTTTCATCACTATCAGTTGATATCAACTTTTATCACTATCAGTTGATATAAATTGATACCTGACAGTCTGTTTTTCATTCTATCACCTCATGTGATAACTTGAATGTGTATTTGAAAAGTCTTGGTTCAGTACCACTAGAAGCTCAAGATTTGATTATTCTATTTACTTCATATTTGTGTTAAGTTTTCGGTTGACTTTTAGCAGTACAAAAATCATAATAGTAAATAAGTTGGATATGAAGATACATGCATCTAAACTTGAGAGCAATTTAATTAGAGACAGCTGGCGTTATGCAAATGTGGCGATGTGGGCGGCCCTGTAAACGGAAAAGACATGACGTATGCAGCGATCTGACAATATAAGGAGTGATGCGACGGGAATCAGTAAGAGTCGGACGCAGTATGGGTAAGACGAAGGATCTAAGCGCATTTGATCGTGGGCAAATTGGTGGGGCCATCGAATGGGTCACTCCATCTCGGAAGTCGTTCTGGCACTGGGATTTTTATGAGCCACTGTGTCACGGGTGCACCGTGAGTACTTCGAATCAGATAAGACCATCCCTGCAAGGGCCAACTGCCGTGGACAACAGCGTGTTGATGAGCGGTGTCATCGTCGGCTAGCTCGCATTGTAACAGCGGATAGACAAGCTACAGTGCAAGAAATCACTCGGAAATTTAACGCTGGTGCACAAAAACGTGCAAGCAGCCACACCATCCAGAACCATCTCCTCGCTATGGGGTACATAAGCCATCGTCCCACAAGGGTACCGCTGCTGACCGCACATCACAGGGTGCAAAGATTAGTATGGGCGCGGGAACATCGCCCCTGGGACATGTGGAAAAATGTTGCCTGTACTGATGAGTCGAGAATCACGTTGGTACATGCGAATGGCAGGATACGAGTACGGCGCAAACCACATGAAGCGATGGATCCTTCTTGCCAGCAGGGTACTCTTCAAGCAGGTGGGGTGGCATTCTCGTCTGGGGACTGTTTACGTGGACTGAAATGGAACCCCTGATACATGTGACATCGTCCCTCACAGGTCAGCGTTACCGGGATATCCTAGACGACCATTTGCTCCATTTTGTGCGTCTTCAACATTCACTGGGGACCTCATCCTGCAACAAGACAATGAACCGTGCCATCGCTCCCGAATTGTATCCGAATGGTTGGATGAACACTCCACCAACGTTACCTTGCTTCCTTGGCCAGCTAGGTCACCTGACCACAATCCCATCGAGCACATCTGGGATGCAATCGAGAGAGATGTTCGAGGCTCTGACCCCTCCATCAAATGTTCGTGAACTGTGGGAGCTTGTTCAGGGGTCGTGGATCCGTATGGCTCCCCAACGCTTCCGGTGTCTTGTCAAGTCTATGCCGAGACGAATCGCCGCCGTCATCAGGACGAAATGTGGTGCTACACGTTACTAGACAAGTATCTGTAATTCAATTGCTCTTCAGTGTGTGACACTGGCTACATATAGTAACCGATGTTCGATAGGGCTGTTATTGTCCGGATTTGCGCGGTGGTGATACGGGTATTCCCAAACTTCGCTGGTTAACACCTATGTGGTGTGTTGGTCTATGAGCGCGATTGAAGATTTTGATTCTCCTGATGCTAGACGCATATTAAGCTCAAATTCCATTGTATGTGAGAAGACAAGAACTAAGAAACGGTTCAACCATAATGGTGTTCTTTGGATTACACCTGACTCCTTTAAATATGTTTGCGGAGGATATACACTATTATGGCAAAAGTCACCGGACAATTAGAAGAGAAATACAACATAGCATGTATTGATATATATTAGTACGGTGTCGGTCCATCTTTGGCCTTAATGCATGCACTGACCCTTCGAGACATGCTTTCGACAATGTTTTGGAAAACAGCGATAGGTATGCGCTTCCAATCAGTACATAATCCTGCCGCTAACTGTTGCTTAGTTGTAGGCCTTGGTCCAAACTTCTTATGTGGCGCTCTAATTCCTCCGATAGGTGCTCTGTGGGATAAAGATCAGAGCTCTGTGCAGGCCAGCCAACACACGATACGGAATTATTGTCAAACCCCGCCGTAACAGTCTTTGCTTCATGACTCGGTGCATTATCCTGCTGGTACCAACAAGGCTAGGTTCCATAGTATTGCCACAGAGTTGGTAGGGCATAATTTTCCAGAATATCGAGGTAAACGTGCTGGTTAACAGGTGTGCCCACGATAACCAACGGGCAGGGACCATACCACGAAAACCACCCCCACACGAGTACACTGCCAGCTCCAAACTTGACCGTAGGAAGAGTGCACTGTGGTAAATAGCGTTTCCCCGGTTGCCGCTATACCCGCACACGGCCATCAGACTGATGGATCTCTTCTAATTGTCCGGTGACTTTTGCCATTATAGTGTCTATCCTCAGCAAACAGATTTAAAGGAGTCAGGTGTAATCCAAAGAACACCATTATGGTTGAACCGATTCATAAGTCCATTGGATCCGTTTGCATTGACCTACGGTCCACGATAAATGTTCTTTACACTGTGCTATACGACGAGTAGCATTCCGAGTAAAGATGAAAAGCTTAGGAGCAGCCGCACGACCATAGTAACCAATGGAATAAAGTTCCCTGCGAATGGTACGTGTACATACCGAGGTTCCAGCAATTTTACTTACCTGCACACTGAGGTCTTGTGCAGTACCCCGTCGATTGGCTGTAACGATCCTTCTGGCGATTCGATGTCCTCTATCACTGATTTTCTGTGGTCTATCGGTACGTTTTGCGGCTTCAGGCACGCCATGTGTCGTTCACTTATTCAGTACATCCAAAACGTTTGACTGAGGTTTGTTTAAACGCCTTTAGGTTTCTCTTATGGACAACCCACTAATATAACACCCTACAATCTTTCCTTTTTCAAAGTCAGTTCTCTCCCGCCGCGGCATTTTCACTCAAACTCCCAGTGCGATATGATCGCGGTCCGCTGCCGGCTTGTTTCTATACTGTTTCCAGCTAGCTGTCAATATAGTGTACATCGTATTGCGTACGTGAGAAGTTTGCATCCAGGCAAGTAGCTCGATATCAGATCTACATTATGGTGCGAAACGGAGCTACTTTACTACGTGGCTTTGAATGTATTCCCTTGATTAAGGCTAGGATTAATGCACTTTCATTGCGTACGCGTTTTCCAAAAGGCAGAGACCATAACACACGTACCCACACACCCACACACACACAGAGCAGGTATATTGCTCGATATTTCATGCCTGAGGATTCTCATATAGTTTATCCATTGAACCTTATCCAGCAAAAATGCTTTCTAACCAACGGTTATCGAATACGTTGACACGATGTATTGGCAAAATCCTTATCCCCGTTTGAAAGTACTGAGATAAAATACACACTGTCTACCAACAAGTAATTGGACACCACTGCAATCGACGATATCTGCGGTCTTGATACACGTCACGGCCGCTGCCGTTAAATATCGTGTGGGAAACAACAACGACACCAGTCGCATGCAAGATGCCACGCAGTTCGGAGCTCTCTGATTTCGAGAAAGGTGTAATCGTCGGGTATCATAGAAATGGCCGATCCATACGTGACATAACCAGCAAGTTGAGGTACCCAAAATCGACAGTGGCCTACGTGATTGGCAAGTGGAAGATGAGAGGTGACTGTCGGAATGTGCCCAGACCCGGCAGACCCACAAAACTGGGAGTTAGAGACCGACGGGTGCTGGTCAAAGAAATTCGGAAGAACCGCACCAAATCGATGGGCCACATCCGCGAGGAGTTTCAACAGGCATCCGGGAGTGTTCGTTCGATGAATACCAGCCGTAAGGAAGCCCATTTGCTCGGTTATCATGGACGTGCTGCCGCCCTCAAGCCTTTGATCACCAAGTCCAATAGCGCTGCTCGGCTAACGTGGTGCAAAGAAAGTCGACAGTGGGCCGTTGAACAGGGGAAACAGGTTCTCTGGAGCGATGTATCAATGATCACCCTCTATCGTTCGGAGGGCAGGGTCTGGGTTTGGTGTCTGCTTGGAGAAAGCCTCCTACCGGAATGTATTGTACCAACTGTGAAGTACGGCGTCGGTGGAATTATGCTGTGGGGGTGTTTCTTCTGGTATGGCACGGGACCCTTGGTCGCAATTCCTGGTAGACTCAACGCCGAGACTTACTGCACCATTTTGGATGACCATGCGCTTCCTACGTTGTGGCAGTTTTACGGGGTGGACCCATGTTATTTTCAGGATGACAATGCCACCTGTCGTGTTGCGAGGTCCACCATGGCTTGGTATGGTGACAATGGGGTTCATCGAATGGACTGGCCTGCGCAGAGCCCGAGCCTTAAGCCTATCGAGCACCTCTGGGACGATGTTGAGCGTCGACCTAAGGGGTGCCCCCACCGTCCGAAATCGGTGAAGGAACTTACCTGTCTTCTCCAAGCTGAGTAGAAGAAAATACCGCTAGCCATCGTACAACGCCTGGTTGAGAGTGTGCCCCGGAGGGTCGCAGCTGTAATCTCCGCTCGTGGAGGCTCCACCAACTATTGAAAGTGAATAAACTTCGCTTTCCTTTGCTATCACAGGTGTCCAATTACTTGTTGGTAGAAAGTGTAGTTCGTGAATACCTATTTAAATTAGTATCCTGATCATGTAACCCTTATATTTCTTCTGATAAAGACTGAAAAGTCTTCACTGTTGATGTACAAATGGCTGATGCTGCACTGACTCTTAACGAGCCTCACACCCTAAAGGAGGACAAATGCTCGTCGGTAAATAAACCACCAGGTGATGTTGCCCTATAAGAGTTCGGTGCTTTACTATAATTTACAATTTTGCGGCGGTGTTTGGTTTGCTACATCGACTTGAGGCCTTCGAGAGTTTGGTATAATGAATCACATTTTCGGTTTATTATACCATAGTTCGATAATTATAACAGTAGTTTGTTTCTACGTGTTCCACAAGATGCCATCATTTCGGAAGCAAAATTAGTGGACTAGTGTTTTCTAGTGCCTGTTGGCCGTTCAGAACTTTTTCTTGCTATGCTGCTCAGGTTCTCTGTAGTGCAACTTTCTGTTGCACTACAGAGAACCTGAGCCGTCGTACAACGCCTGGTTGAGAGTGTGCCCCGGAGGGTCGCAGCTGTAATCTCCGCTCGTGGAGGCTCCACCAACTATTGAAAGTGAATAAACTTCGCTTTCCTTTGCTATCACAGGTGTTTCGGTTTATTATACCATAGTTCGATAATTCGTCGGTAAATAAACCACCAGGTGATGTTGCCCTATAAGAGTTCGGTGCTTTACTATAATTTACAATTTTGCGGCGGTGTTTGGTTTGCTACATCGACTTGAGGCCTTCGAGAGTTTGGTTTAATGAATCACATTTTCGGTTTATTATACCATAGTTCGATAATTATAACAGTAGTTTGTTTCTACGTGTTCCACAAGATGCCATCATTTCGGAAGCAAAATTAGTGGACTAGTGTTTTCTAGTGCCTGTTGGCCGTTCAGAACTTTTTCTTGCTATGCTGCTCAGGTTCTCTGTAGTGCAACTTTCTGTTCCTGTACCAAATGCCTTCTGCAGGTAGAAAACAAAGTTACTAATGTTCTTCTGCCTTGTTTCTGTGGTTCTGGATTTGAAGACTTCTGTGAGCAAGCTTACTTTTCATTAGCTGTACATTTTTATGACCATCTTTTTCTCTGCACCGTCATTCTGCTATTACACTATTAATATTGTTTCTTAAGATGATTAGAATTTATATTTTCTTGGCAGCGTTTGTACTGTAAATAAACAAACAAATAAAGATAATGCTATTGTTCGAATGTTGTGAGATATCAGCATTATTATACACTGAAGGGCCAAAAGTCATGGGATTGCAGCATGCAAATTTTTAACTGGCGCTGCCGTCGGATAAAGGTTTCGACGCACGCCACGATGTTTATCAGTTGCGAGGTGTATTCTCGTGAATCAGGTTGAAAACCCCTCAGTAGGGTTATGGCAAGCCTACGTGAAATATCGGAGTTTGAACTAGGCATGGTAGTGAATGCCAGACTGATGGGACATTCAATTTCCAAAGTTGTTCGAACATTCAACATTCCTCGATCCACGGTGTCACGTGTGTACCGAGAATACCTCATGAAAGGCATTACCACCCACCCTGGACAGCGCAGTGGCGAACCACGGATGCTGAATGACCGTGACCAGCGGCGTCTCACCAGGATCGTCCATGTTAACAGACAAGGGACACTGGCTAAAATGAGATACACATTCAATGCAGGAGGTACCAGAGACACATCCATCAAATCAGTGCACCGTAATTTAGCGTCCATGGGGTATGTGAGAAGAAGAGCCACCAGAGTGCCTTTGGTAACACCACGGCATCTGACGCAGAGCCTCTCCTAGGCTCGTGAACACTGTAATTGGACCGTGGAAACCTGGAAACATGTGGCGTTTTCCGATGAGTTACGATACCAGTCGTTACTAGCTGATGGTATTTCGAGTGCGGCGCAGACCCCATGAGGCCATGGACGTAAGCTGTCAACAAGGCACTGTGCAGGCTGCTGGTGGTTTCATACATGTTTTTACATGGCACAGTTCGAGTCCTCTGGTTATTGTAAAGATGTCATTAACCGGTAATCGATTTCTTGTTTTGCTTGGTAACCATTTGCAGGTTTTCGTGAATCGCATGTACCCCAACAACGACCGGATTTTCCAGCGGACAATGCACCACGTCCTCGGACCCAAGGTGTCCAAAATTGATTCCAGGAGCATTCTGGACAGTTCCGACGGATGGTGTATGCTAGCACGTTCGTCCGACATGAACCCAATAGAGCACGGGACGTGGTGGAAAGGTCCATTCGCACCCAAGATCCTGTTCTTACAAATACTAAGGAACTGTGAGCTGCTGTTCTGCAACTTTGAGTTGCTGCACTTCGCCAGGTTAGGGGATATCCTGCACGACACTAGGTACGTATCCCATGACTTTTGGCACTACCGTGTATGTCGCCGTTAATAATGTTTTTGGACATTTCAGCGAACAGATTACCTTATGCTTCATAGCATGAGATCATTTTTTCGCAAAATTCACTTATACGAAAACTTCAGCAAATGCAGTCTCTAATGCTTATTACCAACATCCAAAAACAGACCATACTGAGTGAAGTAGTTCTTAAAATTAGCAATCAAAAATTGGTACGCAGCAAGTGCTTTTTAACCTACTGCCCTGTTAACTTCATGTCGGACACATCATAAAGGGCGCAGTGGAAACAACCAAAAAGCGTAACGCTTAAAAGACTAAGGTATTGCTATTAATTTCTGTACGACCGACAGATTTCAATTAGTTTCGACAAATTAATATATTTGCAAATATCACCCAAATAAAATGTTCATCGAATCAAATTACTTTTTCTACCAAGTCGAGAAGGAGCCGACAATTTTGCGATAATTTGGGTACCAGCAAGTGCAAATATTTCAGCGATAAAAAATAACTATTTGTACTGAAACAAACCTTCGGTAAATGAAAGCGTATTGTATAATCTTAGAATTAATTAAATTATGCAAGCTAGGTGGAGACATGATGGTAATTTTCAAGATATGTTGTCTTCATGAGACTTTTCAATAAACGACGTGGAGAAATTTACCAAAGCAACTATAATATAAATACACTGCTGGCCACCCAAAATGCAACACCAAGAAGGACACGACATAGCAAAGCCAGATTTACTGGACACATAACAACAGATACAAAGATGAAACGATTGAGCTTACAGGCCCGTGCGACTTGCGGAACACGCAGACATCAATAGTTCGTTTGGCCCCCATGGCTGGAAATAACGGCCGCTACACGCCGCGGTATCGAACGAAAAAGGCTTTGGATGTGGGCTTGGGGTATGTCGGTCCAGGCTGCTTCCACACGTTGCTACAGTTCATCAGGCGTAGCCGCGGGTGATGCTTGCCGAGCCACTCGGTAGCCGATCAGCGACCAGACGTATTCGATGGGCGACATATCGGGAGAACAGGCGGGCCACGGCAGCAGTGACACCTGGTGGGCCGTGCAGAATTGTTGCACGATGCGTGCCACGTGCGGGCGCGCATTGTCCTGTTAAAACGTGGCCGCTGGCAGATCCTGCAGCTAAGGAAGGACAACAGGCTCCAAAACGTCGGAGATGTAGCGGTGGGTCTTGAGTGTACCGGCGATGAGTTTCAGAAGGGTGCGGGTGTCATATCCAATTGCTCCCCAAACCATAACGCCAGGCGACGGACAGGTATGGCAATGCATAATGCAGGCGTCATACAGTCTCTCACCGCGGTGCCACCACACGCGGATTCGACCATCGTGGTGCTGCAGGTAGAAGCAGGATTCGTCGGAAAAGACAATGTCTTGCCATTCCGAAGTCCAGGTGTGCCGTTCAACGGCCCACTGCCGCCGCACTCCCCGGTGGTGTAACGTCAATGGTAATCGAAGCAATGGGCGTCGTGCGACAAGTCCCCGCTCCTGCAGACGACGTCGAACGGTACATGCTGACAAAAGTTGTTGCGCAACACACTCTAATTCCTACGCTAACGTTCGTGATGTGGCGGTCCGAGCCGTCAATGCCCGCAGCACAACGTGCCGGTCCTCTCGTTCGGTGGTATTTCGCGGCTGCGGAAATCGCTCACGTTGGTCTGTCCGTCCCTCCTGCACCCACCGAATCCATGCTCGCCTCACTGTGGCTGGATGTCGTCCCACACGGGCGCCGATATCTCGATACGATAAACCGCTGTCGCGATAAGCCACTATTCGTCCTCTGTCGAACTCCGAAACGTGCTGGAATGGCTGCCGTATTCTGCGACGAGGCATCAGGAAGCTTCCCACTCACAGGTCCGGCAGCACAACACACTTGCACTACTTACACCCCGTCTTCTGTGCACCCTTCTTATAGTGCTTCTCGGTGGCGTGCCAGGCGCACATGTTTTGCATGTGCCCTGCAATGTTAATCGTTTGCATGTCCTCTCGCGGGCGACGCATGCTGCAAATTTCAGGACAATCTGTTGCTTCCTTCTTGGTGTTGCATTTTGGGTGGCCAGCCGGGCAGTTATATATTTCAGAAACTTTCAGGATTTTCATATTTCTCAGGAAAGCAAACGGCTCGACAAGAAAACGTGAACATTATGTTCAAGCTTTGAATAGCCCAGAGGCCTTTTGAGGAAAAGGTTGGGACGCGGGTGGCCTAGTGGGCAACATTCGTGACTACCACGGAGAAGACCTCGGATTCAATCTCAGCAGGTACAAACGCTCGAACCACTAAATATCCGCCGTGCGTCCGATGGACACGTTAAGTCGTCGGGTCTCGGGTACTGGCTCCTCGGTAATAAATACGGGCGTCTTCCTACATCTTTCTACCTGGCTTCCTTGTGATTTTCCTATGGGGCACTCTAGCCCAAATCTCCTAGCTTCCTATTTCTAAGGGTTGTTTAAGATCTGGGGTCAGACACGCCCTTCCTAAAATCCTCTCCATATGATCTGATCTTTTCTGAGGAAAAAGGTGGCGTGAACGCTCACCGTGGGCAGCTCTATGGGTAATAAGAAGTATCCCGTTCTTAATTTGGGGCAGCTGGTTTGAGAAAGTCGGAGGACCAGTGACGTATGAAACGCATCATTCATGACTCATCTGGGAACTGAACCTGTACGAACGGTCATGAGCCATTGTGCCGCCGTGGTAATATACCCTATAGTATATGAAACACTATCATGCGATGCAAACTTTTTAAGTACCCCTTGTTAGTTTACATTAGTTAACGAATTGACGAATCACTTTGAGAACAACAGAAGAAAAATAAACATTTTAGGAAAGTCGTTAACCCTTTTTTGCACTTCGTCACATGTCCGGAACCGTACAGCACAAAAACCATGTTAAATCGATTTGAACAAATGATAGTATAAAGCGGCTATGTCGGGACTATACGCCGGGTGCTCCAAAACTTCCCAGCCAAGCGTCCATAACGTGTCCTTGACCGAATTCGCGACATGCGGCTTAGCGTCGTGATGCAGTAATTTCACGGGACGTAATCCTTTGCCTGTGAAAGACAGATTTTCTGGTTCAATCGCAATTGTTGCTTGTAGCGATGAGCAGTGACAGTTTGACCCTATTTCAATAGTTCATAATAGACCACACCCTTCACATCCCACCAGAGGCACAGCAGAGCTTTCTTGTAGTGAACATTGTGTTTCGGTGTCGAAGTCGTTGCTTCACCGGGGTCTACCCAGTGTTTTTTGAGTTTAGGATTGTCGTACCATATCCACTATTCATCACTCGTAACGAATTTCTACAGGAAAGACTTTCTGTATTGTTTATTCAAGAGATTCAAACACCTAATGGCCGCCCCGGTGGCGCAGTGGTCTAAGGCGCTGGCCTCTGATCATTCGTCCGTCTGGGGTCCGGGTTCGAATCCCGGTGAGGCATGGATGTTGTGTTTGTCTTACGGCACTGGCTCTCTCCCCTCTTCCTTCCCTGGAACCAGTGACCCTAAATTAGGGACGGGCGACTGTTTATAGCCCATTGAGTTGCTCACGGTGGTCGTTAAACCTCCAATCAAAAAAATAAAAAAAACACCTCATGGCACGCTCATTCTTGTTCCTCTAGCTCAGGTCATGTTGCGCCCATTTTCCTTCATTCTGAATCTTTCATATTGCGCGTAAACAATTGGAAATGGTTTGTTGAGTTACTCCCAGTTGTTCAGCTAGTTCGTTTTGCATTTGAGGCGAATCTTCATCCAGCAATGCTTGCAGTTCCTCATGTGCAACCGTCTGCGTGGCGCTAATACGTTCTCGATCGCTAACAACAAAATCACTTGCTAAACCAAAACTCACACGTGCATTTCGATACAATATTCTCGCCCAGAACAGAACAGATCGATGCACATGCTTTTGCAGCATTTTTTCCTTGATGAAATTCGTAACGAATGCAGTGTTGAATAAATGCAGTATCGCTTGCCATCTTTCATCTACCGATGTGGAAGTGCGTTTGACTGTTGGGAAACTTATGTGTCACATTTTATACTCTGGACCAGATACGGTCACATGAAAACAACGCGGGAAAATGTTGGATATGTAAATTAGCGGCATACGTCACACAAAAAACGCTTTAAAACTTATTTGTGCACCTAATATTGCCTAGTAGTTCTAGTGTAGTTTCTTTAACGATCGTCAGGAAAGATTTTAAATATGTTTCCAAGGGATTAACGAAATTGTTGTGCACATATTGGGAAGATTCAAGTATACATACTCGGGCCAATTAAACTTAAAAGAAACGCATTTATTTGCGAAAATGAGTAAAATGTATTTAGTCTTTGAAATCTAACACAAGCATTTTGGAGTGATTCACATTTCCTATTTAATTTAAAGACAGACATAAGTGTCCAGGGATGAGCATTCCTTTCCTCAACAAAATGCTTTGGCCCGAGAGAGGTTTTAATGGCATTCCACTGACCAAATATCCTTTCTTTCGGACCAAGACGGACGTTTTAAAAATATTTTCCAAATTATTATTCGTGCTTCCTTTTAAGAGCATTTGCTGTTAAGTTTTGAGTTTCGTAAGTAATCAAATGGTAGGGATTTCCTGGCAACTGCAATCTGAAATAACCTACATCATGACTTGCAAGAACTCATTAGCACTAGAGTACGGAATAAGAAGATACGTAGCCATATATTTTGTTTTATGAGACAGTTTGTGTTTGTAAGCGCTTATTCTGCCGTTACTTAATTGTGAGTAATTCTGAAGATTAATGGGGACTTGTCGCTTCTGCGAACGAGCAAAATCTGGATGGTGAAGTGTGAGGGAGACAGCGAAAGAAGAAGAAGAAGAAGCAAACAGGCTCCGCAATTTGTAAATAACTCATAACTTAATGAATGCATCAAATAAAGTGCTGGTCATTTTTAACTCATAATTACCAGCAAAAGCACAACTGCCTAACATATACTGTATTGCTCGGATTGGTTTTCCTTTGCTCAGTTTCTTTATTAGAAAGAGTGCTTGTTATCTGTTGGGACTCATAGCAACTGTCAGCGTTTCTATTCCATGTTCCAAGTTTGCGAGGATTATTTTACTTCACTGCCGAATGAAAATGAATAATGCAAATGTATTGCCAAAGTTTTGGCTGGCTTCGCTTTTTAGAGTAATGCATCGCACCATGAATTTACTACGCCCATAAATATCTTTGCGTGATTTATGAAATCACTTTTTTCTTCTTTTTTTCCGGCTAAATGAACAAACTTATATTCGGAATTTTATTTCCGCATAATAATATCGTTCTTTATATATAGTTAGGGGTGCTTTACTAAGTGCAAATATCAAGTTCATGTCCTCCAAAAAAACGTTCGAACATTTTGGCGAAATGAATGCGTCTTTTGGTTAAATGCCTGAAAGACAGTATCAGAAAAATATTTTTAAAGAACACTGTCTTGTGTAATGAGCAGTTTTGTTTCTTTTTGAAAGCAGGTATTACACTCTTCAATAAAGTATGCGGTTTTGTTGTTTTATGGTTGACGTTTTTTGCAAATTGCTTGCCCCGAAGAATACACATTCTTATTCAAATGGGTGTGAGATAGTGAGCATTTCATTTCTAGTATTGATGGATGCAATAAGAACATCATATCTTTGCTTTACTTGTTGTTGGTGGCCTGGTGAAAGTCAAGATCATCATTCCTTGTGGTGTTTGGTATAGTGAAATACCTTCGCGTCTCCGTCAAATCTGGACTTTTTCGCTATATTGGTACCCGAACGATAAATGAATCTCTTTGCAGTGAAGTTCAAGAAAAATGTCTAATGCTTCTTCCATACGTCGTCTGGAAGTGATTAGTATTATTTCTTCTACAGTGAGCTGCTTCAAGCATGCTAATTCGTGCCGCCGCCTTTATCAAGCGGGGATACATGTGAAGTACCTATATCAGAAGTGAAGCACATGTCAAAATAGCTAGTTGCAGCGATAAGCTTTCGTTGGCGTAGTTCATTAGGCAGAACAGTCCAGTCTGTAAAACACAGAAGTTGTTCAAATCCCACCCGCAAAAGAAGGCTATATTTTCACAATCTGCGCAAGGTGTACCATAACGTTCGGGTCAGTGCTCTGTAAACTTCAGCTAATACAGTTAAGATTCCGTCCTATGTTGTCAGCTACTTGGAAGTAAAATATTGTGACATCATTTTGCTCTTACAGTTTCGTGATTTTAAGACCGAGATTAGATGTTCAACGGCGGTTCCATAACAACTGAAAGTAAGATCACACAAAATAAAGAAATATAGGTGCAGCAAAATATATGTTATTCTTTCTCAAAGTATCTTTCCTCGGATGATTTGAAACGGTCCCATCGTTCAGTCCACTCTTCAAAGCATATGGCGAAGGCATTTTGTAGAAGCTGCTTTAGGGTCCCCTGTACAGCTTGAATAACGTCAGCATCTGTGTTGAGTCTTACGCCACGGAACTTCCCCTTCATTGTTGGAAACAACCAGAATTCGCACAGAGCGAGGTCAGGACTGTAGGCAGGCTATGGAATGATTTCAATACTACATTTCATAAGAAACTGTTGAAGACATGCAGCCGCATGTGGGCGGGCGTTATCATGGTGTAGGGTCTATTTTCCCACCAGTTCTGGGCACGTAATTGATATGTGTCGTCGCAGACGCTTCAAGACTAATAATTTGTGGAGGGACGGCATCCTGGTAGACTACACCGTTATGATCAAATAAAATTTTCATTATCACCTTCCCAGCTGATTTCCTTTGGCGGACGTTTTTCAGAGGAGGCGAGCCTGTGGGTTTCCAGACATCGTTGCGCGCTTCGTGAGCGGGGTCGAACTAGTGGACCCATGTTTCATCGTCAGTTATTACTGTGTTTAGAAAGTTTGGATCCTTTACAATCATTTGTTTCCACTCATGACACAACTGAACTCTGGCTAACAATTGTTCTCTCTTCAGGTGATGAGGTACCCATCTTGAACGCACACGATGCAGCAGTAATTTGTTACGTAGAATGCGGAATGCCGACGTTTTGGAAATATTAATTGACGCCGCTAGGTCTTCACGCGTTTTTCGTCGATTTTCTTGCAGGATTGCCCAAACAGTGATAACAGTATGCTCCGTAACGGAACTTTCAGGTCGACCAGGCCTAGGAGCGAGTTCTGCCGACAAACTCATTTTTTTTTTTTTGGAAACATGGTGCTAGGTAAAAATCGTTGACTCACCAAAACATTTATCTTCGTAAGTTTTTTCATTAAATCAACTGTTTCTGGAGCTGTTTTCCTCAAACGATAGCAAAATTTTATCGCACAACGCATTTCACTTCTCAACTCTGGCGAAATGCAGACGTACGTTAAACATCTTGAGAAACGTTGAAACTAACCGTCTAAGCACGATACACTACTAAAAATCACGATGAAAATAAATCTTTAATTACAGATAAAAAAAACATTAACAAACAAAATCTTTCGGGTCCCGCCAGCAGGTACCCATTTTCAGAAACAATGAGATAACTACATGGTTGAGGCAGCTTATAAACACAGTAGCAAACAGTATGGGATGACTTATAGTCAATACTCACGTGCTGTACAGTGCATGTCTAACCGAAACACAAGGCGCAACTGCGTGAAAAAGAAAGAGGAGCACTACAGTCAATTTATAAGCAAGGGTTTTCATGGTTGGGGAATAATCTTTGGTTGTTCGTTGTTACAACGGGAGCCATATAATTTATCGATGAAAAGCTTTCTGTGAGTAATAAGTGCAATTTAACAGGAGGAGCTGTAAGAATCACAGCTTCTTCCCAAATGAGAACATGAGTTCCTCTGGTGACAAAACGAGCCAAAGCAGTAGAAGCAGATCCATTCCGTAGGTCATATTGGTGTTCCGAAAAACGAGTTTTCAATGCCCTAGACGTAGAACCAATGAAACACATGTCGGGTTTCCCTGAGAAAGTGACTTCAAAGGAATTTTGTATATCCCATGCCTATGGAGATCGACAGGTCGGTTCCGGTGTTTTTTCGTAACTGAAAAAAAAATGTTAGATACCCGAAGCCTAAATTGCCGGAGGCACAATATAGGCCGAAGCCTACATTGTGTCTCCTGAAAATGGTCTGAAGGGGCCTAGTAATAGCAGGAATGAACGGGAGAGAGCCGACAAAAGTGAAATTAGAAAGTTCGCCGGTCAAAGTAATACAATTATTTCTAAAAGTCCTACTTATAAGTCGATCGATTAAAGACCTGGAATAACTAAAGGATTCAGCCAAACCCCGTATAGTCTCCAACTCCGCACTACGAAGTCTATGGGTAGAGGAGTGTGAGAAACACGGCGTATTAAAAAAGTGAAAGTTGAAAGTTTATATGACATAAGGTGCGCTGACTATTGGGGAATAATAATGGGACAGGAAGAAGGTTCCCTATAGACAGAGAACGATGAAGAACAAGAATCAAAGTATCGTTGAAGTCTGAGCTCTAAAAACTGGAACCACAAGTCTTCCTCTATTTCAACAGTGGACTTTATTCAGGGGTATTGTGCAGAAAGGTGATTAGCAAAGGTATGAAGGTCAGCAACAGAAGACGGCCGAAAAAAGAATGCCGTCCACATAGCGGAGAAACAATAATGGTTTAATAGGGTAGGAGCTGAATACCCCATCCTCCAAGTACTGCAACAAAATTTCAGCAAGGTGGGGGAGAGGGGGATCCTATAAGTGCACTGAACACTGCCGGTAAATAACACGACTGAATTGAAAATAGGAACGACGATAAATTAACTTTAAAGCAGACATTATGGCCTGAATTTCATGAGGGGGGTATGATGTTCTGAGTAGATAGTTTAGGTTGAATAACCGTGTGAACGGACTGAACCGGAACATTCAGAAAGAGAGAAATGACGTCTAAAGACGCCATTAAAAAGGTTTAGAATTCGAAGAGCTAAAAGATTTAATCATCTAAAGACCCTCTATCCAACTAAAATTGAAGCACGGAGTCACGAGTAAAAGGCTGAAGAAAGCGTTTTCAAGCAATCTCTAGAGTGTGAGTAGACCTGGCTGGCAGAAGCTGTGACAAGAATTCTGACAGGCAAGCCCTCCTTATAGGTCTTGAGCTTACCAGAAAGCTCTGGTCAAAGTAATATTATTCCCCAATTGTCAGCGCACTGGGATACGAGGGCCCAAAGGGGGAGGGGAGGTGCATGTGATTAAAAATTGTAGAAGGTAATGGAGTGTGCTTGAGTAATATTGAGAAATACGGAAAAACAACCTTAAACAACTGCGGAATAACAAAACCAGATGGTTTGCGACTGCTAATAACTGTAGCCATAGATATTCCCTTGATTCAGTTAGTTGTCTGCGTGGTTATTTTCCCCCTTCTCACTGTTTCCAACTCAAAAACAAGAAAGATGACACCGAACTTTCGGGTGTAATAAGCACGTCTTTTGAATCCGTTCTGACGCAAATTAAATTTATCAAAGCTATTCAAAGTCAATGGAACCGGTATGGAAAACAATAGATCTGACAAAAGAAAGATTTTCAACCGGGTTTTTAATCCCCCAGATATTGCTGTAAACGGAATCGTGAGCTTACGAACTCTTAGAAACAGAGGTATCGACAAAAATTAGATGTGACTTTACGTTCCCTGGTGCGAAAACCATGCATTATTTTAGGAAAAAAGTATTATCAAAAGGTTTATCCATATAAGTGATATCGGTCGACGAAAAAAAAATGTGTCTAGTTTCAGGAGCCCAGATTTTGCAACAAATACTTCAGAAGCAGAAATTAACATTTATGACCTAAGGTGGCTAAACCAATTTTTACAAACATTAGAAATTATGTGAAAAATATTTTCCATCAGGTCTTGAATGCGATACAGGAAGAATTTTTCAAATCAGAGCTTTAGGAGCAGAAATAACGCAGTAAACGCAGTTTATCTTTGTGCCCCCTAGACGAAAGCCTATGATTTACTTGAAAATTTTGAATTTATAGGAAAAACATTTCGCATCGGAAACACTATCCAACAAAGAAGGAATTTTTCAAATCGTACTCTTAGAAGTCGAAATATTGACAAAAATAAGATACACATCTACGCCCCCTGGCGTAGAAACCATGCTTTTTTTAAAGAAGAAAAAATTCCTAAAAGGTTTGTCGACATGAGTAGTATCGGTCAACAAACGACTTTTTCTTCAATCGAGATTTTAGAAGCTCATATTTTGCTGCAAATACAACAGAAGCGGAAATTAAGGGTTACGTCACCTGGTGGCCAAAACATTTGTTACAAAAATTAGAAAGTATGTGCAAACGATTTCCCATCAGGAACTGTACGCGGTGCAGAAAGAATTTTCCAAATCGGAGATTTAGAAGCAGAGATATAGGAGGAAACGCAATTTACATCTACGCCCCCTAGCGGAAAGTCTATGAATAACTTGAAAATTTTGAAATTATATGAACCACATGTCACACTAGAAACACTATCCAACAAAGGAGGAATTTTTCAAATCGGACTTCTAGAAGTAGAGATATTGACAAAAATAAGATATACATCAACGCCCCCTGGCGTAGAAACCATGCACTATTTTAAGAAGAAAATGTTTCTAAAAAGTTTGTCGACTAGAGTAGTATCAGTCAACAAACGACATTCTTTTCAATCGAGAATTTAGAAGCTCATATTTTGCTGCAAATACAACAGAAGCGGAAATTAAGATTTACGTCCCCTGGTGGCCAAACTATTTTTTTACAAAAATTAGAAATTATGTGCAAACGATTTACCATCAGGAGCTGTATCCGGTGCAGAAAGAATTTTTCAGATCGGAGATTTAGAAGCAGAGATATAGGGGGAAACTCAATTGACCGCTACGCCCCCTAGCGGAAAGTCTATGAATTACTTGAAAATTTTGAAATTATATGAAAAACATGTCACACGGAAAACACTATCCAACAAAGAAGGATTTTTCAAATCGGACTACTAGAAGTAGAGATATTGACAAAAAATAATATGTACATCTACGCCCCTGGCGGAGAAACTGTGCAATAGTTGAAGAAGAAAATATTCCGAAAAGGTTTATCGATGTGAGTGTCATCAGTCCACGAAATAATTTTTTTAATCGATATTTTAGAAGCTCCCATTTTATGGCAAATACATCAGAAGCAAAAATTAACACATACGCCCCCTGGTGGCCAAATTATTATTTACCAAAAACTTGAAATTATATGCAAAAGACTTTCCCTCAGGAGATGTATCAGCTGAAGAAAAAAAAATTCAAATCGGAGTTTTAGAAGAAGTTATTGGGAAAAATGTAATTTACTTTTACGCCCCCTAGCGGAAAATCTATACGTAATTTGAAAAAGTAACTATATCTAAAATACTGTTCGACATAAATGGAATCCAAAGATAATTTTTTTTTCAATCGGATGTTTAGAAGCAAATATGTGGAATAAAACGTATTTTTGAATTCGACGTCATCTGCATTTACGCCCTCTACCGGCGAAATTGTAGATCGTAAAAATAAACGAAATACAGGATCCTCATTTGCATATTTCAATCTTCCCAATGCAAAAAGAATTTTTCAAATCGGACTAATAGTTGCAGAGATATCGTGGGTACAGACGGACGGACGGACAAACCGATAACAGAAGCACGATCTTGTTTTACAAAAGACGTGCTAATAATAATATCAGTTTTTATGGAACCGGCTTTATTGTAAAGAGGTAAGACGCAGTGTGACCCACACTGCCCTCTTTTGTACAATTTTGTAAAGGATGATATTTTGACATCATGTCCTATTGCGATATTTTAAATTCTCGCAGGCCATAGGTACTATGCTATAAGTGTTCTCGGACAATCTTGTTTTATGCGTGTCTTGTGCGGTGGACCGTCATTGTCTGCTGGCTCTGTTTGGTTAATGGTAGCGAATCTCTGCAGCCGGTATCCAATATAACTGGAGATACAAAATAAAAGAGCTTCAACGTTCAAATGAAACAGCAATTCACGTAAAATTTCAATAATCTTTATTTTTTTCCACTTGTCGAATTCACAATTGCAGAAACTTTACGCAAACCTGAATAATGTGCTACAGCAGTACCACATTATCTCTAAACTATCGCAGCATCAAGTAAGCACGGCAGTCCATATCCGTAAATAATCTCACGATTTCATCACCGCTCTCATAACACTCAAAACACATATTTTGCTCTCGACGTACTTTTTATTTACACCTTGAGCCACTTTTAGTATTGCTAAAGTGCGTAAGGAAACCTTGGGAGTAACGTGCCATTCAGAAAGAAAACCAAGCGGACAAGTAGCAAAATTTAAATGCGAAACTAAAAAGTAAAGTTAAATTATAGGTAGGCTTTACAAAAATTACGTAGCATAGGAATAGAACTACCAACAAAACGTTGTAGCAGTTGCCATATGCATATATATATATATATCATATTACGAATTTATCCTGTAAAAGTTGAAAAATCGTGGAAAAAATACAAAATGTGCCTATTCATAAAACAGTCTATAACTGAAAAATCGTATAGCATAATAATAATTCTAAACGTGCTCACAGCACTTCGATATAAAAACGAGGTTTTGCAGTCGAATGGAATTTGTAGAGCTTTCCTGCGTTGTGGAAATATATACATTTATTTCACCCAACAAAATTTCGCATCATAGAAAACTGAAAAACGCATAGAAAATCTGGTCGCAATAAGTGCTATAAAGTAAAAGAAAATTTCCCTTAAGATTTTCGGTAGGTAGGAACAGAGTTTCTAATGAGAAATTATTTGAGCCAAACTTCGGTAATATAACACTGGCGGAAAGTGAAAAAAAAACCCACCAAGAACGAGAAGTCTGATACCAACGAAATTTATACAGCAAAATAACGGAATACAGAGGATAACGTGATCAAAACATTATAGCAAAATACAGCTGTATTTGCTGGTAAACTGAAAAATAACATTTCCATGTAACATGGTTAGTACGAGGTTGAACCGCTGTGAACTGCGTCACACTGTTCAATTCTGGCATGGAGTCTGTCGTACAGATGTTGGATGAAGTTTGGGGTATTGAGTTCCAAGTATCCTCAACCTGGTTGCGTAAATCGGGGATGGTCGTGGCTGGCCGTGGAGACCGGATAAGTCGTTGTCCCATAAAATCCCACACGTGTTCAATGGGGGACAAATCCGGTGAACGTACAGGCCATGGAAGTTGTCTCACACCCTAAAGTGCATGTTGCGTTGCACGTGCCGTGTGTGGGCGTTCGTTATCTTGCTGAAAAGCACCACATGGACCGACCTTACAAATGGCACAACAATGGGCTGAATGATGTTGTTGATGTAGGAGGTGCTGCTTAACGTACCCGGTTAAAACACTAGTTGTGTGCGGGAGTGATAGCTGATCACTCCCTACACCAGGAGACCAGGTGTAAGCCCTGTGTATCCCTGACGGATGCAAAAAGGGTGGAGACGCTCCCCTGTGCGTCTGCGAACACGCATACGGCCATCGGAGGCTCCCAAGCAGAATCTGCATTCATCGCTGAACACGACAGATCGCCCTTGCGGTCTCCAGTGCAGATGTTGGCGACACCACTGCAGCCGTTCCTGACGGTGAGCTGGAGTCAGAGGTACACATGCCAGAGGCACACGTGCACGTAGTCCTGCATCCAGTAGACGGTTGCGGATTGTTCGCACAGTCTCCTCAGGTGCAACAGCAGCTCGGATTTGCGTCGCAGTGGATGTTCTGCTTGACAACGCCGCTCTTCTTATGCGTCGATCGGTCCGCTCATCAGTCCGTCTGTGACTCCCGGTTCCACGTCTTCTCGTGTGGGAATGTTCCTCGGACCATCTACGCCACCATCGTACCACCACTGATACTTCCCGTCCAATTCACTCCGCAATACGACGATACGACCACCCGGCCTCGAGGAGTCCGACTGGACGACCTCGCTCAAAGTCCGGTAACTGCTGAAATCGTACACGTCTTCCATGTGCAGGCATTGCAGTTTCTTCAGGGTCTTCGCACGTGTCCGTACGCCGACAACTGATTACATTCACTTCGCCGTACTCCTTAAATACCACCGACGATAATTTGAATATTATGCCGTGCTGTGGCGTAAGCGCTCACCGGTTGGTCCCGAAATTAACATCACACCTACGTAAACTCGACCCCATTAACATATGTAAATTTCATGATCGTCCGCCAATTCCTCCTTGGTATTGATTTTTCACTTTCCGGCAGTGTATATTAAATTAAAATAAAATTAAAAAACACACGTAAAAGACAAAATAATGTTACCTTCATGACAGTATGAAGTGTACCTTGCAAAAACAATTTTATTCATGCAGTTACAAAAACAGAAACTCCTTACAAATAAAGTGCTATGGAATTTAGCAGGAATACGTTTTTCTTTGGAAGAAAATTAGATATGAAGGTGAAATTTTCGGCAGTATTGTAGTTGCACTTTTCAAACGAAACAAGAGAAATGCTACCGAATACACCCGGGTAATTAACGTTACTTTAAGAACATTTCTTACACGAGAAATATTTCTCAAAATATTTTTTTTAAAAAGAGAAAACCTGCAGAAAGGAAAATACATTCTGTAAGAAAAAAAAAACGCGCGTTACTTAAGATGGAAAATGCGTACCGTGTCTGCCGTTAATGCATGACCCAGTTGCAAAAATATTTTTTTCCAACCGGATGTATAAAATAGGCTAAAGACTTGCAAGTAGAAATAGTTAATTAGGCCGAATATCGCCAGAAGTGTGCGTTTTGAAAATCACAGATTGTAAGCAAAATGCTCCTTGTAATTGAAGATGATCGAAGAATAAAGGAGCATACCGAACAATGAAAAACATAGATATGGAGGTAAACCCGGTATAATTTTACGCCTTCCAGATAGAAAACGGTACGTTAATTGCATTTGAAAGTGGGAACAGATGAAAAACTGCATTTTCGTTATTTTCGTTGAATTTAAAATTGTCCGTGGTTGATCTTCAAATTATTTACTAGAAAAGAAGATACGCTTTCAAATATAAATGCATACTGACGACCTTGCAGGTAGAAATGGTAAAAAAAAAATTAGTGGCAGAGTGAACAAACAAAATGTGCTGATTTAGGGCTCGAAAAACCTACCTTTCTTACGAACATATTTTGCGGCAGTTTATATATCGTTATCTGGTGAGGACTAATGTATTACCGGATAATTAATTGGTCGTTTCCTATTAGGAAAGAAAACAGTTTCCTCAAATGTATAGCTGGAGAGGTTCATCAATTACGCATTATCCCAGGTTCAAGAGAGGCAGCAGACTGTCGTCTTCCAACAAGAAGTGGCACCTTTTCATTTAGCACATGTTGTCAATGTAACACCGGAAGCAACATTTCCAAATTGATGGATTGGCAGGAATGGACCAGTTCTATGATCTCCAAGATCACATGTCCTTACTTCGCATTCACATAAGAAACGACTGTTTCCACTTCTGAGACACACAAAATTTCAAAATTTGTTATTCAGTGCAATCAATGAATTTTGCTTTTCGTTTGCGGTTTTAACGACCACCGTGAATAACTTTAAGGGTTGTAAGCTCCCTCTTGTCTCTAATTTTGGGCTACAGGTTTCGGAGAGGTGAAAAAACCAGTGCTGTAAGACAAGCGCACCACTCATGCTTCAACAGACCTCGAAATCAGCAGCACTCAGTCACGGAGCTTAGGCAACTGCGCCACCGGGGAAGCAAATTGTAGTCCCCACATCATTTCAGATGCTAGAAAGTAAATCACACATTCATTTCACCAGAGCAGCATATCCCGGCATGGGCACTGCAGCAGCATCGTGTACAGGGATGGACCTGCAGAGTTATTCACGGGTGACTTTATCCAAAAAAAAGGGCTATACTTTTGAAAGAGCAAAACATTTCAAGCTGAAATTTCAAGACGAAGTGCCTTACCTTTTCACAATCTCATCGATATCAAAAGAGATGTAGAAAATGTCAGCCATTTGCATCCAAACAGAGATCAACTCGTGGCTGCATATTATCAAATGTATGCCTCAGCATTTTGGTATTTAATGCTTCAATTTTCTGTGTGATGTTGTTTCTCAGCTGCCAAATAGTCCTAGGCTTATTGCTGTATACAGTACCTTTCAAATGACCCTATGAGAAGTAATCGGGTGGAGTTAAATCTGGAGCCTTGGGCGTCCACAAACCTTTGGAGATAACCCGATTTCCGAAAAGGTTTCGAATCTCAGCCATGCTGGCATTGGAAGTACGACAAGTCGGACTACCCGGTTGGAAGAAGCCATTCTGCAGTTCAATATCATCCAGATGGTTCACGAACTGCGTGAAGATATTGAGGTACGCTTCTGCGTTGACAGTCTTCTCAAAGAAAATGGACCGATTATCGGGTTCCGTGAAAAGGGGCACCATACGCTAATTTTTATGGGAAACATAAAATTTTATGGGATACTTTCCTCATGAATGACATGGGGATTCTCACTCGCCCATATCCTTCTATTCTGTGAGTTCACATAGCCTGAAAGGTGTAACCAGGCTTCGTCCGTGAACCACGCAATGTCTAAAGCGCCTGGATTTTGACTGACAAATTCCTTAAACCACCGGTAGTAATGCATTCGCTTCGGCATGTTAATTGGTAACAGGTCATGAACAACTGTAACACGATATGGTTTCAGTTTACCCATTTTTGCAGCCTTCTGGTAGTGGAATATGACATTCATGTTTCTTGCGACAGCCTGCGTAACGATATCTTGGGAAACTGTAACAACCTCTTTTTGACACAGTGCACAGTATTTTCAGACATTGAGGGTCTCCCGCCTGAATGCGTATGAATAAGGCTTCCTGTCGTTTCAAGTTTCTTCGCAAGATTTGAAATCGTTGGCCTTGTAGGTGGTTCTCGACCCTCAAATTTCTTTTTAAACTCTTTCTGACACTCCTTGAAAGAGCCGAAATTCCAATAACTTCGAATGATAAACAGGCGTTCAGCAATCGTGAAGACCATCGTACTCGACGCTAGCCGACGGACAAAGAGAATGGCGCGAAACCGTTCCCATCAGACACCGTGTATTGTGGCGCCATCTGGGCATACGAGCCAAACGGCGCAGATATGGACGCGAATGTCAGAACGCACGGCACTTCGTTCTCAAATTTCAGCTTGAAATGTTTTCCTTTTTCAAAATGATAGGACTTTTTTGGGTAAAGCCCGAGTGAATCACTCTATATCATGTGACACAACAACGCATATATGAGCAAAGCTTGGATTGTTTGGCTGCTCATTTAACAGAACAGTTGTGTGGAGCTCTGCCATTCACCGTATCCACCGAATATGAACCCCTGTGATATAAACTGTCTTGGTCCTTTGAAAAGGTTATTTGCGAAAACAACAATTAGGATTTAGATCTCCGAATCACAGACATTTGTCACAGATTTAGTGACACTGGTACTTTTAATAGTAATTGTGAACTACCAACAGTTTGGAAAAGTATTATTCATAATGAGGGTAACTACCGTATTTTTCGCCACATGATTAGTTGATTATCTGTTAGAAAAGTTATAAATTTAGGTTCTGCGGATTATACCTAGAAGGGGATAATCCGCCGCTTTTTTTAAAAAAGCCACCCTCCTGGTTGCGCAGTGGTCTAGGTGCTGGTTTCTAACCATTCGCTCGAGATGGGTCCGGGTTCGCATCCCGGTGAGGCATGGATATTTTGTTTCTCTCACGGCGCTGACTCTCTTCCTTCCTTGGAATCAATGACATTAATTAAGGGACGGGCAACTGATTATATAGCCCATTGATTTGTTATTATATAGCCCATTGATTTGTCCACGGTGGTCGTTAAACCCCCAAACAGAACGATTAAAAATAATGTTTTTGCGATACTTCGAGTTTGAAAAATTCGCTCATCGCAATTGTCAGAAGCGGAAGTATATTCGGGAAATTGACAGAAATGCGTTAACCACAGAAAAACGTAACGAAATACGAAGACGGAGCTCCACAAATGGCTGGAAAGAAGTTCTTCCCTGTTTTTTTAATTTGTTTGTTTCGTTTTACTTATGAGCATTTTGATAAATAATACATTACTATGAAATGAAGGCGATCTTATTTGCTCTTGAGTTTGATCGCGTACTGCGGGAAGCTCAGCGTCAGAGATATTTGTGGATGTCGCGCGTCTAACTATGAAACATAACTACGGTACTCTCAGGTGTAAATAGGGAATTGCCGTAATGCGGAAAAAAATCATACTGTTTTATGTTTGTTCACCTGAAAGTAAGAGAAAAGCTTTTAAAAATTCGAATTATTTTTTTAATAACACGATCAGGTATTTTTTTCGTATTCATTCGGACTTCTCGTCTCAGGAGAACGCCGACCCTTCTGTACGAAGGTTTGGTTCTGGATCAAGATCCCAGATACGGATTCTACGTCGTTTTTTTTTCCTGAATTTCATGGCCAGCGAACTGTACGAAGTACTTGTTTTTTCTTTTCCTAAATTTCAGCGTGAGCGGATTACGCGAACAAAAAAACGGTGCCAGTAATTACCCACAAATATTGTGACAATTACTTTCCTACTACCGAAATTATGGCCAGTTTGAAGTGTTCACTTACTTCCTGAACCAGGTAATATTACAGAAAGACAGGGATAAGAAAAATCAGGGGATTTTAAAAAAAAACTTTTTGAAACAAAACAAACTTAAAGATGTCCTTCTTACCCGCTAAACAACTTCAAGTTGTTTGGCAAAAGCATTTGATGCCACTGTTATATTTTGTTTATACTTTGTGCCATTTTTTTGACGCTTACTGACTTCAAAGTCATGGAGAATGCTACTGGTTTCTTTGACGGCTCACAGATGATATATTTATTTCCTTTCGGTGCTAATATTTTGATATAAATTTATTATTGCTTATTTTAATATTTGTTGTCCGTTTTCGAAACTCGTGTGTCATGCTGGATTTTTTGCATTAAAATTTAACTGGCGAAATAAATGAACTGAATTTTTAAATTTAAGTACTCGAATTATTTGTATAAATTTGATTTGCTGATTACGCTGATGAGTAATTATGCTCATGTATTCCTCTTAAGTTTTTTTATAACAAGTTGCAATGCTGTCTTTGTGTTTAAAGGCATCGGCAGAACTACAAGAGTTTGAATGCGCTTCTTATTCAATTTATCGAAAGCAACGTATTTTTTAACTTATTGAAAAACTGCGATGTGAAATTTTTGCACACTTACAGAAAAATCGACTTGATTGACCCCATTCATTTTTGAGGCAGTTATTCATAAACAAGCTTACAAAATCCGTCCATGTATACAGTGAGTAAAAAATGTATTTGCACACCAATTGTTTTCTCAATGATGTCATGGATATAATATAAACAGAGCTAAACCCTGTTTCATTGCAAAGATGAATATCAATGTCAATTATTTACGTAAAAATATGTCTGTTGAATTCGTTAGAAAAAAGTGTACTGAGCAGTTACTAAAAAATCGCTACCAAAAAAGTATTTGCACAATTTCAGAGACATTACTACGTCACCTCTGAAATTTGCATAAACCGATCTGCATCGGTGTTATAAGTATTGCAAACGTCAAGTGGTTGCTACAGTTGTATGTGTGAATTTTCGACTAGCGTCAGTGCTGAGCTCGAGTTGTAGTTCAACATGACACGTAAGAAGTCCGAGTTACTCAAGCATATACGGGAAAGAATTTGTTTTTTGCGTACAGGAGGGAAAAGTTATCGAAAAATTGGTGACATTTTGAATTTGAACTTTTCAACAGCCAGGTAGGTGGTAGAAAAGCACGACGAAACTGGTAGCACAGATAACAAGAGGAGACCGGTCGCCCAAAGATTCTTACTGCCAGGGAGCACCGCCATGTTGTGAAAGAAGTGAGGAAAAAACTTTTTACTAGTTCTTGAACTCTAGCTGTACAATTTGCGACACTATCAGGTAAGACTATTGGTGCTGAAACAATAAGAAATGTGCTGCATGGTGCAAAGTTACACGGCAGAGCGGCGGGGGAAAACCTTTTATTAGTGAAAGAAATAGACAGAAGCGTTTAGATTTCATTAAGGCTCACGTCAGTAAACCAATGGAATTCTGGAAGAATGTTACATTTTCCAACGAAACAAAGATCAATCTGTTTGCCTCTGACGGTAAAATATTTGTGCGGCGCAGACCAAACACCGAACTCCAGCAACAAAATCTCAAAGCAACTATGAAGCATGGTGGATGTCCTATAATGATATGGGGCTGCATGGGTTACAGTGGAGTGGGTAAAACTGCGTTTATTGAGGGTATAATGAATGCAAAGGAATATATTGATGTGTTGCGCAGCAATGTAGCAAAATTAGGCATAAGTGATTGATTTCTCCTTCAACAGGATAACGATTCGAAACACACTTCACGTATCACAAAAGAGTGGTTACTGTATAATGCCCGCGAGAGGCTTGAAAACCCTCCACAGTCTCCAGACATTAACCCTATTGATAATTTGTGGTATTTATGGAATTTATCTTTAAGGAAAAGAAAATTTTCGGGGAAAAATGATCTAAAAGAAGCAGTCACTGAAGAATGGCAGAATATTGCACAAGAAACGACTAAAAAATTAGTCGACTCTTTGCCAAGAAGGCTTCAAGCCATTATTAATGCTAAAGGTATGCATACTAAATATTAGACAATAATTTTCGACTTTATTTATGACATAGTGATGGTATCACTGGTGTGCAAATACTTTTTTGCCATTCAGAAAATGCCTTTTTCGCCCATGTCTCCCACCGTATTTTTTCAAAATCCTCAACAGAGTATTTTTTTGTTTCATTAGCCCATTTGATGCTACATAAATATACTTTTTCTCCCTATTATTATTTGTGTGTAACTATTGCTGAAAAACAAGTTATACAAATACTTTTTTAGCCACTGTATATACTGTAATTTATTTCCGATGCGACAATACGAGTATTTCATGTCAAATGGGTTTTGTAGATTTCGGTTTATGACCAAGAAGTTGATGTTTTCCTGATGTATGCAATCACTTTGACAATAGAAAAGTACCCGAACTTCGATAATTGCCAAGTACTGTAGATATAAATTCAGCCTAACACGAAACCTATTTCTATATTTATTTTCGTTCTTTTAAAACGACTCCTTGCGTTACTTTCAGAGTGCACCGATGAAAAACGAATCTTTCATTTGTTAGACAACACAGTTACTTTCAGAAAGCACAGGTTATAGACCAGACTTCATCGTGTAAAATGTATTTTCCCCCTCAAATGGTAACACGGCGTTCCAAACATGAGCACAACATTCCAAACACGGCGTCTATTCTTTCTGTGTGCCCTCCAGGCAAACAAAGAGTTGTGCGAATTTAGTTTTCAATGAACCAAAGGATTTCCGTTTGGGTGGATTTTTAAATGTGTCCAAATTCTTCACTATCGCAATGACGTCGGCTTGGAGGGAATCCATTTGGAACCCTTGTCAGCATATGAAGTATTATTGTTGGCTTCCAGGGGAAAACAAAACTAATGCTAATTTAAAATTATTCTTTCATTTGAATAATTTTAAGTGACACAAAAAATATAACCTGCTAAATAGAAAACTATTGATTAAGACTTCCTTATTTACCTAGTTATTTCTGAAAAATTGACAACGAAATAAATATTAGGAGTTTCGGAAACTATCTCGGCATGGGGTCTACACTAAATGCCTACCCAAAATGAACTCTCCGAAGCGGCGGACGTAACCGTCCAATAGAACAAAACCTTCAGAAAACAGCGTTTTTTTATGCTCCGTAGCGGAAGCAGCTACGGGTAAGCGCACACTTTGTTTGTTCACAGGATGTTCAGTTGCTTAAATTGCAATCTGTCAGGAATTTCAGTTATGTTTTATTAACTTCTAGGATGTTTGTTTTCATGTTTTTATTTTTTTTAACTACAGGAGCAGTATTTCCTTCCCAGTCCCTCTGTGCTTACAGACAATGAGCGGAATTTGTGTGAATTCCACATCTATCGGCTGATGTGAAAGTTAGTTCGATGGTGAGCACATACTTTCTCCTGTGCATTTATGTCAAAATGACTTGCTCGTAATATCACATTTGCGTTCGGTTGTGAGAGCAAAATACTCTCATACGTTATACGACGGATTGAACTTTTGTTTTGGAAACTTTCACCAAATGATGGTTAACCACGAGAAATATTGCTGATCGTTTGCTTTTATTTACGCTTTCCAACCGTAGGTTGAAGAAACGTATATGCTCCAGCTTTGTCCGTCTGTCCGCACGATAACTCACGTAACAATGGTTCAATTTCGATGAAATTTTAGTATGTCGCATGGGACTACCTGGGGACGAACCCTATTGAAAATGGGCGAAATGGGATCAAAGGTCAGGACATAGGAGCGGGATCGATTCCATTGCCGTTATGCGTCATAACTTGCGTAAAACTGGTTAGATTTCGAATAAATATTAGTATGTGGTAGGATACAACCTCGGCACATACTCTATTGAAAATGGACGAAATGGGGTCAAAGATCAAGACATGGAGCGGGATCCACTCCGTTTCACTTATGCGTCAAAACTTACATTAAAATGCTTCGATTGCGACAAAACTTTATGATGTTGTTTCGGAGGTATACTGAACCAATTCTGTTTAGCATCATCGAAATGGGGTCAAAGGTCAGGCTCAGGAGCGGGATTTATTCCACAACCATTATCCTCATAACTTGAGTAATGATTTCTGGTATGTTGGAAAGCGTATCAATGCATTGCATGATTTTACTAACTTGTGAAAATAGAGTTCTCTGTTAGGTCGTGCAAATGCTTATACTATGTCGGTGGTGCGATATCTCCTATCCTACGAAATTGGAAGGATCTTTTGAAGCCCCGATGTCCGAGTGGTAAGAGGAGTAGGTGTCTGACTCGTGGTCCGAGCTTGTACGGTGTACCACATGAGAGAGGGGTAGGGCTTTCATTTTTTTTGCTCGGGGGGGGGGGGGGTTGTAAAACACTGTGAGCAACTCCCGTCCGTAATTTGGGGCTTCTGGTTTCAGGCCAAGAATTGGAAAGAGAAGACAACCGTGCGCACCGCCCATGCTTCATCCGGTGCTGAAACCTATGCCCTCCGCGGACTAATGGTCAGAAGTCAACACTTAGACCACTATGATACCGGAGTGGCGTAGCTGTGCTCTTTTCCACCCCAGAACAAACTGCCCCAAATTAAAGACTTTTTTTTTTTTTTTTTTTTTGATTGGAGGTTTAACGACCACCGTGAGCAACTCAATGGGCTATATGCAGTCGTTCGTCCCTAATTTCGGGTCACTGGTTCCAGAGAATACATAGAGCCAGTGCTGTAAGACAATCACAACATTCATGCCTCACGGGATTCGAACCGGGACCCCTTTCGGACGAATGATCAGAGGCCATCGCTTAGACCACTGCGCCACCGGGGCGGCAAGGAAAGACTTGCAACTGTTTCTAGCCCTTACATTTAGCCATGGTGTTCATTATATTACAAAACGAAACAGAAAGTGTTTTTTTTATCTCTGACACCTATAATCCTTACTAAAAACTTTCAACCGTTTTCCAGCTATCCCTAACAATTTTAGTGTGTTGTACTTTTATGCCAGGTGACACAAAGTTATTTTAGTATTTGATACAACAACTATAATTTCAGAATTCGAAGAAAGAAATTTCTATTTTATCTGACGAATTTCCACCCTTCTTAATTCAAAATATTTTTTGGAAGGATATTAAATGGGCATTTGTTTGACACATAGGTGTCTATATATTATCCACATTTTTTTCGGTTTTCCTGTATTGTTTCCGTGCAAGATCACGCGAGTAGATAATTGTATTTGGCAGGATTTAATATATAAAATGTCAAAATAAGAAATGCTTTCAGAAATCAGTTTTTTAGGCTGTTGTAGATTAAACACACTAAAATATATTTGCATTACTGACATACAATCACTCATGTACGTCAAATCTTCTCAAAATAGAAAAGTGACATGAAGATGATGTCTTACGAAAATTGTTAAAATATAACTTTCAGTTCCGTGTACCGGTAAATATAAATGATTTCTAAATTTGATTGTACTTTAAAGAATTTATTACACCTGTAAATTTGGTAGAATCCTGTTTTCTGATTGCGATGAATAACTCCGTTCCTTTTAGCAAAGTAAGTAACAAGGTCTGTGTTATACTATGACTGTGTTACACCGGTGTTGTGTTTTCACATTTTTTTTTTTTTTTGCAGTCGCCTGTTTCCATAACAGCATTTCTTCCGCATTTCGAGAGCCGAACTCACGGGGTTCATCATGAAACACTCACGTGTCGTGAGCTTGCGGATGTATACGTAACTGATCCCTATACTATTAAAGGAGCAATTCTTGTATATTTGTGTCCATGTAAATTTTATTTTGAAAACGGCTCTAAGGATTTTGGTGAAAGTGGTTAACCTACCTACCGTTTTCTGGTACTACAAATCCATTTAGCTTGATCTCGACTTCGGAAAAATTCGTTTAGTGGGTGAAATAACCACCCCGAGTTACCACGCTTTTAGTGTCATGGCGTCGTCCTTTTAATGTCTCCCATGCTTAGAAATCTTATGACGTCACACTCTCGCGACCATCTGCCTCATTACGTCACGCGTTGTATGCGTATTACGCATTACTTCTATTTTCTTCTAGAACAAAAAGTTAGTTGTGCCAGCTACTTGGAGTTGACGCGTAGTACAGTATAAGCAGCGGAACGCTGATTTCGTGTGTTTTTTTCCTCCAAAAGGTAAACTGTTCTTACGGCATTTTTTTGTTACATTTTTGAATAATCACTTGATGATGAGCGCATCCGTTGTGCTAAAATATGATTAGTTCATTTTTATTAATTACTCTTAACAGAGTGTTACGTGGATGGTAAAACAATACAAAAAATATATGGCTGGTCGACCCCCTACGAAACGTGGACGTTTCAACTTTAATAAGAAGAATACGGTACTGTTGGAATAAGAACAAGCAGAAGAAGAAAATATGGAACAGCTTTGACATTCAAGAGCCGATGGTTTCCGATCACTTTCTAGTCTCGAAACATATGACCTTCCATTGGAAGAAGATCATCATCATCATCATTGTCAACCATTATCAATCCACTGCTGGACGAAGGTCTCCCCAAGTTTCCTCCACAACGGTCTGTCTTGTGCCAGTCTCCTCCATGTCACTCCCGCATATTTACGAATTTCATCCACCCATCTCCCATGTGGTCTTTTTCTGGGTCTTTTCCTGTCCCTTGGAATCCAATCTAAAATTTCGGCTGTCCATCTATGGTCTGTCCTTCTGGCAGTATGTCCAGCCCATTGCCATTTCAGGGATTTAACTCTGATCATGATGTCTTCCACTCTCGTCATTTTTCGGATCCACGAGTTCCTCTTCTTATCTCTCCTGGTTATACCAAGCATGCACCTCTCCATGCTTCTTTGAGTTGTCTGCAGCCTTTGTATGTCTCTTTTAGTTAAGGTCCACGTCTCTGCACCATACGTAAGCACTGGAAGGATGCATTGATCAAACACTTTTCTTTTAAGACATAATGGCATATTGCTCTTGAAAATTATGCTGTTTCTTCCAAAAGCTCTCCAGGCAAGTTTTGTACGCCGATTAATTTCTTCATCAATGTGACCCTCACTTGATATCTGCTGTCCAAGATAAACATACGTATCTGTTATCTCCAGTTTTTCTCCATCAATCGATAAATCTTCATTTCTTGTAAAAGCATTGAACATCACTTTTGTCTTCTGAAAGTTCATTTTTAATCCCACTTCTTTACTCTTGTCAGCAAGTTCCTGAATCATACTCTGCAGCTCTGATGGGGTAGTTGCAAAAATGACTACGTCATCAGCAAAACAAAGGTGGGTTAGATAATCTCCATTAATCTTTATCCCTTTGTTTTCCCAGTTCAGTGATTGAAAGACATTTTCCAATGTGGCATTAAAGAGCTTCGGAGATATGGTGTCACCTTGTCTCACTCCCTTTCCAATTTTTATGTGTGTTGTATTTTCAAACAGCCGAATCTTTGCACTTGCATTTTCATAGATGTTATTAATAATATTAATGTATGCATCTTCAATACCGCAGGATTTCAGAGCCGTGGTAACTGCTGATGGTTTCACCGAATCAAAGGCTTTTTCATAATCGATAAAAGCCATGCACAATGGAAGTTCATATTCCCTCGCTCTTTCAATTAGTTCTCTCAGTACGTGGATATGATCTATTGTGCTGTAGCCACTCCTGAATCCAGCTTGTTCTCTCGGTTGAGCCATGTCCAGTGTTACCTTCAAGCGGTGTGAAAGAACTTTAGTGAAGATTTTATAATCCACTGATAGGAGGCTGATAGGTCTGTAGTTCCTGAGATCCTCAATGTCACCTTTTTTATGTAGTAGGATCATTGTAGCATTGTTCCAATCCTCAGGAATCTTCCCTTCATTAAGGCATCGAGTGAAAATTTGGGCGAGTACTGTTTCAATTTCTCCACTTGCTTCTTGTATGATGTCTATAGTAATTCCATCTTCTCCTGGAGCTTTCCCCCGCTTCATGTTCTTGATTGCATGAGCAACTTCTGCTGGGAGGACTGGAAGAACTCTGGTACCTTTCATGATGTCTGGAGTACATGTATCATCCCTTTCATATAATTTGGAGTAGAAATCTTTCACTCTTGTCAAAATTTCGCCTCTATTTCTTGTTATAGAACCATCTTCTTTTCTCAGAGCCATAATCTGTTTTCTTCCCTTACTGAGATGTCCCTTTGCTATCTTAAGGCTTTGGTTGTTTTCAATTGCTTTCCTCACTAGCTCATAGTTGAATTTCCTTACGTCTTCAGTGATACTTTTTCGTGTTGTCTTGCATAGCTCTATATATTCCACTTTGGAAGTCACATCTTCTTTAGTTGTCCTCATCTCTCTTCTTTTTTGCATCAACATTTTCGTTTTTCCTGATAATTTGTTCACATGCAACTTGTTCTTAGACCCAGCTAATTTTGTTGCTGTTTCCATTAGAGCTTTGGTTACTTTTCTGTTAACTTCCGAATGATCCACTTCTTCCGATGTTAGGCCTTCTAAAGCAGAGAATCTGTTCTTCAGTTCCAACTTGAAAGTATTATGGTGTTTTTTAAGGTTGGTTATGTCAATACATTTTGTTTGTCTTATGAGCTTGCCACGTTCCAGTTTAGTGTTGAGGTGCATCTTACATCTCACCAATCTATGGTCACTACCTGTGTTGAACTTGTTCAGCACACTGCAGTCTTCGATGACGAATTTTTTGTTACACATAATAAAATCAATTTCACTTGTCGTCCCAATTGGATGTCTCCATGTCCATTTCCTGTGTGGCTTTTTCTTGAAAAAGGAGTTCAAGATGAAAAATCCTTCTGCCTCTGCAAACTCAACGAGAGTATTTCCACGCTTGTTTCTTTTGCCGTGACCGAATTTACCTACTGAAGTTTCATTCTGTTGCCGTTGCCCTATTTTTGCATTGAAATCTCCCATAATTATCTTCAAGTGCTGCTTACCTTTATTATTTAGATGACGAATTTCCTCATAAAATTCTTCAATTTCTTCTTCAGGATGACTTGTGGTGGGTGCATAAGTTTGAATAATCTGAGCCTGGTATCTTCTCGATAGTTGGATAACGAGTCGTGCAGCTCTGTCAGAGGAACTTTCAACTTCTACAACTTTATCCTTCAGTTTCTTGTTTATTATAAATCCAACACCACTAGTTCTGCCAGTATCTGTCCCACGATAATAGAAGAGATGTCCACTTTTCAGTTCAATGAGATCTTCTCCTTTTCTCCTTACCTCACTTAGCCCGACGATGTCCCACTTGATCCTTTGTAGTTCCTCTTCCAATTCAAGAAGCCTTGAATCAGAAGATAGGGAGCGTCCGTTATAGGTAGCCAAGGTCAGCATCAAATGGCAGCCTAGTCCGGTCCTCCGGGGATTCTTAGCACCCTCTGCCTTCATGTCGCACTGGCCGCTGCCTTGGCCAGGTACATTCCAGCTGCCGGAGACTGAGGGCCAAGATTTAAGTTCTAGAGTCATTTTGGAGGTGTTTGGCCATAACTCACCACGCTGGCCAAGCGGGTTGGTGAGTGTGGGATAGCATTTCCTCTGATCCCGATGGTATAGTTATACCGCTATTGGCGGTCGTCAGAGCCCCTTTAGTGGGAACAGGATGCACCACGAGAAGGCGGGGTTGACATTTGTCAAGGAGAGGCTGTGATGTTACGCATCACCTGACCTTACATCCCTGGAAGAAGATACGCCTGCAAAAAGACCTTTACGAGAAGCTAAGGCGACTAGCATGGAAATAATGTCCGACGTTATTATAACCCTCAATTAATCTATATCGGAAGAATACCTCGATCAAATGTGGCGAATAAATAGGCAGCGAATCGCAGCTGAATCATCCGAAGAATGTAACCAGCGCTTGGAAAAACTACGAAGTCGTTCATCACAGCGAATCGCAACCGAACCCGCCGATGAACGTGTTCAACGACTGGAACACTTGCGACAACGTGCAACTGAACGACTTAGCATTACAATACTTGGAAATAACATATCAATATATAAATGTTTTTGTGCCGTCATCCCCCCTTTAACTGAGCGATGCTCGGTGTTCCTGATATTGAACTACTACACTGCTGGCCACCCAAAATGCAACACCGAGAAGGAAGCATCCAATTGGCCTGAAATTCGCAGCATGCGTCACCCACGAGAAGACATGAAAACGATTAGCATTACAGGGCATATGCAAATCATGTGCGCCCAGCACGCCACCGAGAAGCACTATAAGAAGGGTGCACAGAAGGCGGGGTGTAAGTAGTGGAAGTGTGTTGCTCTGCCGGACCTGTGCGTGGGGAGCTTCCTGATGCCTCGTCGCAGAATACGACAATCATTCGAGCACGTTTCGGAGTTCGACAGAGGACGAATAGTGGCTTATCGCGACAGAGGTTTATCGTACCGAGACATCGGCCCTCGTGTGAGACGACATCCAGCCACAGTGAGGCGAGTATGGATTCGGTGGGTGCAGGAGGGACAGACGGACCGACGTGAGCGATTGCCGCAGCCGCGAAACATCACCAAACGAGAAGACCGGCATGTTGTGCGGCGGGCATTGATGGCTCGCACCGTCACATCACGAACGTTAGCGTAGGAATTAGGGTGTGTTGCGCAACAACCTGTGTCAGCACGTACCGATCGACGTCATCTGCAGAAGCGAAGACTTGTCGCACGGCGCCCATTGATCCGATTACCATTGACGTTACACCACCGGCGAGTGCGGCGGCAGTGGGCAGTTGCACGCCTCACCTGGACAACGGAATGGCACACCATTGTCTTCTCCGATGAATCCCGCTTCTGCCTGCAACACCACGATGGTCGGATCCGCGTGTAGCGGCACCGCGGCGAGAGTCTGTATGAGACCTGCATTATACATCGCCATACCCGTCCGTAGCCTGTTGTTACTGTTTGGTGCGCAATTGGATATGACACCCGCACCCCTCTGGTACGCACCGCAGGTACACTCAAGACCCACCGCTACATCTCGGATGTTTTGGAGCATGTAGTTCTCCCTTACTTGCAGGACCTGCCAGCGGCTACGTTTTAATAGGACAATGCGCGGCCGCACGTGACACGCGTCGTTCAACAATTCTTCATGGCCCACTAGATACCACTGCTGCCGTGGCCTGCCTGTTCTCCCGATATGTCGCCCATCGAGCACGTCTGGTCCCTGATCGGCAACCCAGTGGCTCGGCAAGCACTACCCGCGTCTATGCCTGATGAACTGTGGCAACGTGTGGAAGCAACCTGGACAGACAAACCCCAAGCCTACATCCAAAGCCTCTTTCGTTCGATGCCGCGGCGTGTAGTGGCCGTTATTTACAGCCATGGGTGCCACACGAACTATTGATGTCTGCGTGTTTCGCAAGTCGCACGGATCTGTAAGCTCAATCGTTCCATCTTTGTATGTGGTGTTATGTGTCCAGTAAATCCGGCATTGCTATCTCGTATCCTTCTTGGTGTTGCATTTTGGGTGGCCAGCAGTGTATTAGCCAAACGATCGGAGGGTCCCTGCATGGGGTATTTGGTAAAAACAATGCGTATTAAGTTACTGAGCGCGTACTTTCGAAAAGATATCTCAAGAAGCCACCAATTGAGATAGTTTCGTATCATACCTACAAAGCGGCTTCATTTATTAATATTGACTCTGTCACAGGGACTCCACAAAGTAGTAAAATTTATGTTTATGTTACGCAATATTTGACTTAAAACGTTTAAGAATGTGTTTAGAGAACGTCCAAGTGTTTATCGTGTTGTGATTTATGATATCAGTTAAATATTACACTGCATTTTTATTATTTCTCAGATACGTTCTGTGTTTTGTTTTTGTCAAATTCGTATTTTTTGAACAAATGAAATTAAAATCGGAAAGAAATTTTTAAAGTGTTGACTACGTTAATAAATCTGGCGGCCGTACATTATGTTATATCGCATTATCGTGGCTGGTTCCTCTATACTTCGTAATAGCCGCGAAACTATACCAGCACAAGATCAATCGTAACTCTACAATGTGTATACGCTTGAAATTTATAGAAACAGTGTGGTTTCTGAGTGCTGACTTTCAATGCGATGTTTTTATAGGCGAGTAATTTATTATATTTATATTTAAAATTATACACCAATGCATGGTATACTAACTAATCAGTTGCAAGAGAAACTTTAAAAGCGGTTTGTAGAACGAAATGCAAAATGTTCACTAGGTTTGTGACGTTAAAACAGAATAAAGTAAACATTACTTATGATGAATATATCCAATGCGCAAACTGATATACACTTAAGGACAATGAAATTTGCGCACCAAATGGGAAGTATCAGATTGCAATGAAATTTTATGGACGTAATGATACAGATGAATGACACACATGATGGCAAAAACAGAGCTGCAGGACAGTCCGGTCATCTTCAATAGTGCGTCGCACTGCCTCGTGCGGCGATACATGCTTCAATGCAGTCCGGCATGGAGGCGAACGGACGCCTGATGTAGTCCTTCGGCAAACTGGCCCACACGTGTTGGACGGTGCGCTACAAATCCCGGATAGTGCGGCACGGCGATCCATAAACACCACACGTCGCCAGTCTGTGGCATTCCGTGTCGCTCTGGCCTGGCACTACTGCAAACAGGGCCGGCAATGCTCCGGTGTTATTGCCAGCACACGTAAGAAGCGCTTGGATCGCCGACTCACTTCCGCGAGACGTCGGGAAATGGTTCGTGGCCACGCAGGAGCCGCTTCATCTGTCTGTATAGTGGACCTGGTTCCCATGAGATCTGTTCATAACTGGCTTATTATCCGTCGATCCTCTCTACCGGTGGTCCTCCTAGTCCGTCATGAGCCGCTCAGCCGTGTGGCAGTGCCGTCACGTGTCCTCTGCTGCCAACACAGTTGGAAGGTATGATCAGAACGATCCACGTGGCGGGCTATACGGCGCATCGAACACCCTGCAATTTTCAGCCCGATGATCATTCCTCTCTCAAAGTCCGTAAGTTGAGTAAATCGACGTCTCTCGAGTCAACCCGGCATTCTTGTCACTCTGTACTCTTGTTTGTGTCGGCTGGTGCTTTTCGCTTTCATGTGGCATCGACTACACTCCGGATTATAAGGCTACTGGTTCGTGCTTGCAGCGTCACCGCAGGGTGTGCGGTCATTCACAATCGCACCAAACGTTGATCATTTTTATGAAGCACGCACAGTAGCTACACTGACGGAAAAAAATTCCAACACCACGAAACAATAGTTGTAGAGGAATGAAAAGGCGGCAATACATTTGTATAGGTAACATATTTAATCGATTAATGTTTCAAGATCCCAGCTTATCGTAAGCGCAAGAAGAGCCATTTTAAATGTGAAATGCTGGTTCATAAATAACCGGTGTAACCGCCAGAATGTTGAATGCAAGCACGCAAACGTTCATGCATTGTGTCGTACAGGTGCTGGATGTCAGTTTGTGGGATGCAGTTCCATGCCTGTCGCACTTGATCGGTCAATACAGGGACGGTTAATGCTGGTTGGGGGTGACGCTGGAGTTGTCATCCAATGATGTCCCATACGTGCTTGATTGGTGAAAGATCTGGTGATCTAGCAGGCCACGGCAACATGTCGACACTCTGTAGAGCATGTTGGGTTACAACAGCGGCATGCGGGCGAGCGTTATCCTGTTGGAAAACACCCCTGGAATGCTGTTCATGAATGGCAGCACAACAGGTTGAATCACCAGCCCGACGTACAACTGTGCCGTCAGGGTGCGTGGGATAACCACGAGAGTGCTCCTGCTGTCATAGGAAATTGCTGTCCAGATCATAACTCCAGGTGTAGGTCCAGTGTGTCTCTGCCGCAGACAGGTTGGTTGCAACCGCTCACCTGGCCACCTTCTAACCAACACACGGCCATCACTGGCACCTAGGCAGAACCGGCTTTCATCAGAAAATACAACAGATCTCCACTCCGTCCTCCATTGAGCTCTAGCTTGACACCATTAACGTCGCAAACGGCAGTGGTTTGGAGTAAGTGGAATGCACGTTATAGGGTGTCTGGCTCGGAGCTGGCCTTCAGGTAACCGATTTGTAACAGTTCGTTGTGTCGCTGTGGTGACAACTGCAGCTCGAATTGCTGCTGCAGACGCGGTACGATGCGCCACGGCCACACGCCGTACACGGCGGTCTTTCTCTCAGTAGTATCACGTGGCTGGCCGGAACCTGGTCTTCTTGAGCCAGTACCTTCCCTTGACGACCACTGCCAACAATCATGCACAGTGGCTACATTCCTGCCAAGTCGTTCTGCAATATTGCCGAAAGAAAATCCACCTTCTCGTAGCCCTATTACACGACCTCGTTCAAACTCCTTGAGCTGTTGATAATGGCTTCTTCGTCTTCTTACAGGCATTCTAGGTCAGTCGTTCTGATGCCTACCGGGAGAGAGTTCTTTGTGTGTCTTGGTTGAGCAATACTGCGCTGCTTAGTAGATTTGAGATCTCAAGCACGAGAGGGAGAATCATCCCACTCTCGTGATTTTTATTTTTTAGAATAGGTTAACTTTATGTTACCTATCAATTAGAGCAGTGACGGGACTTAGAGAAAACGCCCTTGTAAGGGCGAAGTTCCGTTCAGCCCGCATAGAGACCCTAGCATCAGATTCGGGTATGTCGACGTCGTTTCGGCCCCGATGACGAAGGGACTCTTTAATCCCTTGTCAGCCCAAAGCCCGAGCGCCCGGATTCTAAGGCCCGGATTCTAAGGTTAGACTTGAGTGGGAGAACCCCAGGATGCCCACTCTGTACTTAGAAGAGTTTTGTGTTTTTCATCTCTCTCACAGAGATGTCAACTACCCAGAAGGGTAAAGTAAAACCTAAGGGGTCAGCCCCCAAATCGTCCGGGTCAACGCGGACGCAGAAGGTAGTGGCCGAAGCACTACCAAGCCCTGTCGGCAGTGCTAAAGGGTTTAGCCCCACTTCCGAGAACAGCCGGAAGGTTGAGTTCAATGCCAGGAGGAAACCGTCAAAGACGCTTCCCCCAGCGAAGGGCTCTAAAGCCGCTACACCCACGAAGGCAGCCTCGACTGAGCCTTCTCAGTCAGCTCGTGGTGTAAGCACGAACTTGCCACCTCCGCCCATGGCAAGGAAGTGTATAACACCACCCCAGCCTGAACCTGTTCGGGCTCTTGAGGGGTCGTCCGCTGATCCTCCAGAGTCACCTCTGGAGGACAACCAGCATCTCAGGACATCCCCGGTGCTAACACTAGACACTTTCGTGGGCCGCATTTTCACCCGTAATTGGGGAAGTAGAGTCCGTTCTCAAGGACTCGCAGGTCACTTCCTCAGGAAGAGAAAAGGTGAAAGCTGCCCTGAAGAGCATTAAAGAGGCTTGTTCCGAACAAGCAGATCGGGCGGCTTATCTTGAAGGCAGGCTGTCCGTTCGGCAGGAGTCGAGCTGCAAAGCCGACGCCAAAGTGGTTTCCTACGCCGAAGTGGCTAGGAAAGGGGCTAGCACGGCGAAAGGGTCTTCGCTCGCCCCGATTGAGAATAAAAAGAACAAGAAAAAGACGAGAGACAAGGGACATGTGCTTTTGGTCTACCCCACAGTCGAGAGTGCGTCCTCAGAAGACACAAAGGAGACCCTGAAGACTGCAGTCAACCCAACTAAACTGCAGATAGGGGTCAAGAGCATTCGGAGCATTAGGAAAGGTGGGGTCACGGTGGAGTGTTTCCATCCCGGGGAGCTCGACCGCCTTGCCTAAGAGTTGAGTAGCAATCCGTTGACCAAGGATTGCACACTCCCTAGGGCCCCACGAAAGAAACACCCCCGGTTTATAGTCTATGGGGTCGGCGGGGATCTCTCAGGGTAAGAGTTCGAGGAGGCGGTTAGCGGGCAGAACCCAGAACTCAAGAACGGGTTTAAAGCCTGTTTTCCCATCAAGGGCAAGGGAGATAGGGTCCACTGGGTGGCAGACGTGGAGCCCAAGGCCTTTAAGCACTTGGTGAGGCGGAAGACACTGAACTTGGGTTGGTCAGTGCTCCGCCTAAAGGAATGTTTGCGGGAGGTCAGGTGCTTTCGGTGCAATGGCTTCGGCCATTTCCGAAACAACTGCCCCGAGTCAGAAGCAAGGTGCGGCAATTGCGGTGAAGTTGGGAACCAGCACCACTAGTGTGCAGCCGCACCGAAGTGCAGCAATTGCACTGCTGCGAATGCCAAGTTCCGCCTGAAGTTGGACGTCTCTCACTCCAGCTTCAGTAAGACGTGTCTCAGTCTTATGAAGGAACTTGAGCAAAGGAAAAGCCGGGTCAACTATGGTTGGCAGATGGTAGTACCCTCGGAGGTACGTAGCTCTCGATATAGACCTTTTTGGTCTACAGACCAAGGTGTTTCTGATGACCCTGGCCCGGGCTCGCCACCACAGCACTGGCCCTAGCGCTGTGGACCATGTAAATATTTTCAATGTGTGATCAATGTGTTTAGTGTTAAATATTTGTGAGAGGGGTGCATGAGACCCTCACAGTGTAACGTGGTTGTATATTTTTGATAAGATACCTAATAAAGGACATTAGCCCCAAAAAACTCGCGTTGGCGGGCGATCTCCTGGCCACGAGATGAGAAATTTTATTGAAACGTTGCTTGCCCCAACTGCCCATGGCACGTCACACACACGGGTTATGACAGAAGGGTGTAAAGTACCGGTCCCGTTGGGGAGGCAGATGCCCACAGGTCTCTAGACCGAATCTGTCCTAGTGAAAGACTATGGTTTCCGGTGACTGACGGGCTAGCTATCGCAGCACCGTCAGGGATCCTATGAATCCCAAATTTTTCGAGAGAGTTCAGCATTTCCCTGCGAAGTCTACTTTTAGACGGTGCAGGTAAAGTCATCAGCTAGTATTACAGGCATTCTTGACTAACATCAACACACTACGTTAAATCTCAACGATAACTAACGCTCACGAACGTTACAGCGCGTATTTACAGCAAACCTGCTTTGTATGTTCCTAGGGACGCCACTAGCGCCACACGTATGCGCCGAGCGCGAAATTTGCATAGACATCATCTTACAGAAGTACTCTCACCGCCTACCAACTGTCGTTTATCTAACACAACCCCTTCTTGGTGTTGGGATTTTTTTCCGTCAGTGTGTTTGCAAAAATTTTGCGGGTGTAGCATGCTTTTTTCTAGGTGAGCAAATTTAATTGCCCGTGAGTGTATTAGCCGTCATCAGCGTACTTTGTGACATCTCTTTAGTCGAATTTGACATTAGTTGACGAACCACGTTCTAGGAACTGTTCGTTGTTTTTACTTCGATAAAAATCACTGTAATGAAAAATATAATTTGGCATGTAAACGCAGAATAAACGTTTTAACATCAATAATAAATTTGTAGAGGCAAATGCTCTTTGTGGTTATTCGCATTAGCAGATGAGTAAAAAAATACGTGGAATGGTCCCCGGAGCGCGATGAGCACATCATGTCTCAGAATTAAAGCACAGCATTAGCAAACTTCACGAATTGTGGCACAGTGGTCTAAGCGCTGGCTCTGAGCATTCTTCTGACTTGGTTCTTTAGAATCCCGGTAAGGCATCGATGTTGTGTTGCTGCTCTGGCTCTCTCCCTTCCCGTGAACAAGTGGCCCTAGGTTAGGGATGCTTACAGCATATCGAACTTCTCACGTCGTGGTTATTAACCCCCAAACAAAAAATGCAGATACACTGCCTAATCAATATACACTACCTGACAGAGAAAATGCCACACCACGAAGACCTAAACGCAGCGTCATGCAAATTGGGTGCAATCGTTCAAGTTATGCAAATGATTCAATTGCATGCCAATCGCACGAACGGCGCGCGACATATAAGCGGACAACCAGCCCGTGAGGCCATCAGTCGGGACGCCGTCACGACCGCCAAAAGGGAGTGGTTCCACTGTAACCGTGTCTGGAGAACGAACAAGGGATGACAATGCAGTTAAAAGGCCGTCGTACGCGATTTCGTCAAACGGATGCGTTTACGAGAGGTGCCGCCATAGCTTTCGTACCGACTGATGGTCCTTGCGTCGTATTGCGGAAGAAACGCAACGTGTTGCCACAACCGTCGGTTACATTTGGACATAGTGGCCCCAGGAAAGATCTGTGCAAAGTCGTAGGGACACCGGAACACGGAGACAGACGTCCAAGCGCACCAATCGGCGCATCCGACGTCATGCCATAGCAGACTCACAGGCCAAAACGGGCGACATTTTGCAGAGTGTACGGGGAGGCTTAGATGCTTCGATATCGACGCGGACAGTGTCGCGCCGATTGGCTGTGTCTCGTTTGCTCTCCAGCTTTCCGTTGCAAAGACTACCCATAACAGCGAGCCATCGTCGTCACCGTTTGGCGTGGTTTCGCTCCAGAGCTGCGTGAGGTGCCGAATGGAACAGTGTGGTGTTTAGCGACGCGACGAATCGTGGTTCTGTCTCACCACGGAGGATCTTCATGTGAGGGTCTGGAGGCGACGTAGCCAACGGGCAGATTACTCCGCCATTGTGGAGCACCACACGGCCCGGCAACGTGCAATCATGGTGTGGGGTGCTATCAGCGCCAACAGCCGCTCACCGCTGGTACGCATTACGGGCTCATAGACGGCACGCCGCTATGTTGACGAGGTGCTGCGGCCCATGGATCTACCGTATCTGCAGGACATCTCAAACACCGTTTTTTAACATGATAACGCCCGGCGGCATACCGCTCGGATCAGCGGTAGTGCTTTACAATATGTGCTGATGATTTCGTGGCTAGCACGATCCCCCGACCTCTCGGGCATCGAGAATCTGTGGGACACGATTGGACGTCGGGCGTGTACCCTCCCACCCCCGCGAAATGAAGATGAACTGTGGACTCAGATCAACACCACATGGTCGACGATACCCCAGGACTCTATTCGGACTCTCATTGCCTCGATGCCACGTCGGATTCAACGCTGTATCGCCCAAAATGGGGTCACACTCCTTATTCATCATGCTGTATATATTTGGTCACTGGGGCCTAGTCTGTATGTGACAATTAAATCATTTGTTTAGGACCTACTTGGCTATCTGTGTGTGCAGTTTGGTCTGTTTTCGAGCATTCCTTCATGGTGTGGCATTTTCTCTGTCAGGCAATATACGTTTTCGGATAATCTTGAATTAATTCCAAGCAATTTCAAATTAAGATGTTTAATAAGATTTTCTTTCAAGCATGGTAAAGTTTAGAGGAACTCATTTTATAATGAATTAATTTGATTTGTTTTGAAGCAATGGATAGCGAGGATAACCCTGGAAATTTGTTCTGAACCAGATTTCTTTCTGCTTCAAATGCTGAGTCATACTAGTGATAAGAGTTATTTCGCGTCGATTGGGTTTTTATGAGAACGATCTGTTCCTGTGCGCTTTTGAGACTATAACCAAGCCAAAAACCGTGAGCAGTTTTCAAAACAAATAAAACATTTACATTTAGATTTTGTAGTTAAATTTAACTCCTGATAAATTGCATTCTATTTTCCCGCTTGGTGCTCCGTGAAATTAAAACGCAGAGTATACAGCCATTTAAGCCTAATTTTGAGCTGTGTGCTGGAGGGAAAAGAAAGAAGTAGTGTTACGTATATCTCTATCGTAATCTTACTTTGCGAGTTTCCTTTTATTGTGCAAATTGTGTTGCTTCTCATGTATGATTTTATTATGAACACCGTATCAGAAACTTCAAGTTTGCCGCCCCGGTGGCGCAGTGGTCTAAGCGATGGCCTCTGATCATTCGTCCGAACGGGGTCCGGGTTCGAATCCCGGTGAGGCATGGATGTTGTGTTTGTCTTACGGCACTGGCTCTCTCCCTTCCCTAGAACCAGTGACCCTAAATTAGGGACGGGCGACTGCTTATAACCCATTGAGTTGCTCACGGTGGTCGTTAAACCTCCAATCAAAAAAAAAAAAAAACTTCAAGTTTCTTAAAACGTTTTGGCGATCACCAACAGCAAGTCACAGGGTAAATAAAAATCCACATTCTTTGTGAAAAATGTGTGTGCGAGGCAGATAACATTTGCTTCAAGTTAAACGGCGTGTGTTATGTACATGCTAATTCGTTTGCGAGTTTTACTTATAATATAATGCAGTATAAGCTTTCAGTGTGTTAAGATGCTGTTCTAATCAGTGTGACAAATGCTAATTGTTCGTGAGTGCAAGTTCCGCTCGAGTTGTCTGTGTAGCAAGCTGCAAATAAAAGTGTGCTCTCAATGAATAGGTAGTGACTTTTATTAGACATTCCTACCTTGTGTCCGTTAAGTAGTTACAGCAGTGCTAGTTTTGATGTTACAATAAATAGGGATTATTTAAAACATTATACACTGCTGGACAATTGCTAAGGACGGATCATAAACGGCTATATAGCGCATAAAAAAGTAAGTGTGGTTGGATTCCAAGTGAAATAAAATAATGTCAGAATGCCAGGACATTACAAGAAAGACAATTTATTGTGCTCTGAAATCCAGAAGGCTTTGGAACGTGTTCAAGGGACAAACAGGCCATTTTGTGCAGAATACGTAAACGTGAAAAAAATGCAATTACCGTCCGCTGGCGTTCCGGCGTAAGATGTCAATACGGGATATGGCCACCATGGAGGGCGATGCAAGATTCCACACGTCGTGTCATGCTTTGCACAACATTATCAAGCAGCTGTTGGGGTAATTTATCCCATTCCTCTGTCAGTGCACGGATGAGGGTGTCCTTGTTTATTGGAGGGCATTGGCGACCAGCAAGACTCCTCCCCAAAGCATCCCACACATTTTCAATGGGATTCAGATCTGGAGAACGTGCTGGCCATACGAGGCGTTGAATATCCTCGCTCTCAAGACACTCCTGGACAGCGACTGCTCGATGACATGTTGCGTTGTCGTCCATGAAAATGAATCTATCGCCGACAGCACGACGGAACATGCGAACATGAGGTAGCAGAACACCATTAATGTATCGTTGGACAGTCATAGTCCCAGTTGGGAGCACATAGAGGGACGTACGGCCATTGATCATGATGCCAGCCCATACCATGACACTACATGTCGGATATCGGTCCCTTTCCTGTATGTTTGCTGGACAATATGCAGTACCACTATCACGCCAGATCAGTTGTCGTCGACAATCAGACGATAGACTGTATCTACTCTCATCTGAGAAGAGGACAGCAGACCAGTCGTTATCAGTCCAATTGCGATGTTGATGGCACCATTGCAAACGGGCGGTACGGTGACGTCTGGACAATGGGATGCACACAACAGGACGGCGGGCGTGTAGTCCTCCTTCATGCAAACGTCTGGCGACAGTTTTTCGTAAGATCCGCTTGCCAGTAGCAGCCATAAACTGATTTGCTACCTCACTAGCTGTGCTGCGCCGGTGTCTTTTGTTGATAGCACTATGTGGCGATCTTCTGCAGGTGTCGTACTGCGAACACGACCTCCCCCGTGACGTTTGCTACACTCTCCATTTGTTTGAAATGATTTCCAAAGCCTTGAAACAACACCGTGGCTGACGTCGAACTCCCTGGCAACATCTGTTATTTTTCGCCCTTCTTCAATCTTGCCAATAATACGGCCACGCGTAAAATCATCTAAGTGATGTCGGGAAGACATACTGAAAATAGCAAGTTCGTCAATTGATTCTTTCCCTTTCAACTTTGCGTTTGAACAACAACGGTCAATACGCGTCAAATCCTTTATATCTCTTATCAGCGCTATGACGTCACGAACAAGTTCGGCAATCCAAAATTTGCATACGCACAACACGTCTTATTGTATCCCGCACTTATGCTAATTTCCCCATTTTCCTGCCTTCCATTTTATGGTTGCTATCGTTGCTATTGTCATCCGTCCTTAGCAATTGTCCGGCAGTGTAGCATAACCACCATAAAAAAACAACAACCTACTCTGATTTTGAACTCTGAAGCAAATATTTAATACCATAACCGCTAAGCTTCAACGTTCAATCTAATGCTGTCACGTAGTAAATATTTCTACCAGTTAATGTAATTTTTCTTTTCGTTTGGGATTTTAAGGATCATCGTGAGCAACTCAATAGGCTATGAGCAGTCGCCCGTTCCTAATGTAGGGCAACTGCTTCCAGGAAAGGGAGAGAGCTAGTCGTGTAAGACCAACAGACTATCCATTAGGGTGGATCGAAAAACACCTTTTTTTAAAATTTGAAACGTCACCATGTGCAAAAGTGGCGATTTTGTTACTGAAATGACCCCCGAAATATGAATGACATTATTCGATATCTTAGGCTTCCCCAAGAACCTCAAAGTTTGAAAGGTATAGGGAAAAATGCTTTAAAAGCACCCGCTTTCTCCATTTTGTAAATATAAGAAGATACTGTGTCACCATGTTATTTAATATCACATTTGAGTGTATAAACACGGGTAAAAATTCAGCAGACGTGAGTTAATTTCTGAGGCTTCCCCAAAGAGCTCAAATGTTGTCATATTTCTCTGAAAATGCATGTTATGTAAATATGATAGACACCAGCCTTACCTAGTAGTGTAACTTGAGAAGTGAGTTTATTTTACTTGGAAATCAGACTTTTTTTCAAAACTTGGCATCAGCTTCCTATCCAAACTTTTTGCTCCGATGGATCCATCTCTTGCAAGAAGGATGCACACATGAGCAGAAGAACCTGTTACAATCTTAACCATCCTCTCTACTGCCTGAGAATGGCAGGGTAGTTTTGTAAATTTGGAGCAAGAACTTGGATATTTATCCGACTGTAGTAATTCCAGAAACTTATCGTGTTTCCATTTCCGTGTGATGGGAGGCCCAGGCACAATACCCTCTTGCCAGTAGATTAGGTCGATGTAATCATTGCTCTGCAAATTCAGCTTAGGAATCCGAAACTTCTTAATGGTAGTTGCTTCTTCGAAAGATTTCCTGGCCTTCATGATGCGTCGAACAGCAAGCTCACAGACATACCTTCTGTCGTCAAACAACATTGCAGCGAGCAAGGTTTCTGCATGGGCAAAATACGCGTTGTCTTGGACGACTCTTTTTACAATACCCTTTAAATTATCTGGAAGATACTGAAACCGAGATATAAAAACCTGCAAATTTCTTGGACAATCTTTACAGGTGGTATCGTTACATTTGATCGTGAACCACGATGGTGCATATACTTTCATTACAAAGGTGGCTAACGAGACAAGTTGTGGTGTTGTATCACTAGTTACAACATACAAACGCAAAATGTCATTTGCGAGGGTCCGCGAACTGGAATTTGCAAGTGTTCCAGGATCCCGATTTGCCAGATCTTGTGGGCAATCACCTGCGGAGACAGCCTTACAAATTTCCCACAAATAAAGTTGATCCGAGCTAAGATCTCCAAAGTTTATGTCAGACTGAAACGAAAGTTCAATTTTCTGGAAATTAACGATAGGAATTTTTGCACACGTCTTCAGGCGCTTTCCAATAAATCCACTAAATCCTCTTGAACCTGATGTTTTCTCGTCGAGTGCTTCAGTGAAGTGACGTAAAGGCAGTTCATTAAAATGTAGTTGACATATAATCTAGTGCACGGGAGAATTGAGCTTATCTTCAAGGCGCCTAATTACACCTGCATTTGTGCCGGTATCAGTCGCTTCCCCGTCACTTCTAATAAAGACTAACACCGTCAAGTGACAAGTCAAAGGCCTTCTGGTCCAATAAGCTGAAGATATGGTCCGAAATGTCCTTTGCACTCTAGCTCTTCGGTGCAAAATGTCCCAAATAGATCGAATCCGGTTCTTCAACAAGTGTAATATGCACCTTCCATTCTTTTCGTTTGTGCCACTTGCCATCATCTGTCTGTGTAATCGTAAGAGTTTTATCCCTTCTTCCGTCCAAAAATAGAGCTACAATCTTGCGACCAGTCAAGTGTACCTCATTTTGAATTGTTTGACGGGTTTTTTTCCTTTCTCGTCGTATTTTATCCAGGTCAATGAGACGTGCATTACACTCTTTTGACTGAACCTGTTCGCCTACATCATGAAGCAACGCCAACACAAGATCGGCGGCTGCCACTCGATCGCTGATGCCTCGCCTATCACACTTTCTAGAAAATAGCAGACAGTGTCATTTGACGCCTCGGTTTTAAAGAGTGATGTGGAGTGAAATGATAATATTTCTCCGATGCCAACAAATGACTAGGATCCGGCTCGTCCGATTTTGCTGCAGAATTAGTATTTGCATCCTCTTCTTAAGTATCATCCTCGACTCGCAAGGCCGATTTTTAGTGATGCAGTTCTCTGTAATTTCCTACAGACATGCTCTTTCCTATCACTCTTTTGAGTTGATCTTTTATTCAGTATACTGGTGGTTTCTGCTTCAAGCCTACCTACTATCATTATTTTGTTTGTCCTCTGGTCTATTAGAAAGTCTGCCTCTTTCAAGGGTACTTTTTTTGCAGAGCTGCACTTGCAGGTTCTAAAACATATGCACTTGCACGAGCAAATGTCAAAGATATGTTGTGAATCTGCGCAAAATTGTTCAACCTTATTCCGGTAGGTTTCTTACATTCTTACATCGTGTTTTTTTCCGCTTTTGGATTTCAGTGTTGTATGCTGTAATACGCTTCACAACTGATTTGTGGAGCGATGTCGGAAGAGATGCTTTCTTCCATACACTCAACACTTTGTCCGCGACAATACTTGCTATTTCTGATGCAGAAGGCTCATAATTTGCACCTTCCTGCCGAGAGTATTCCTCACAAGGTAGTGATGGCGCATTACATCTTCGTATGTAGGCAACACGTTTTCGTGCATCTTCTTATAACTCCCGAGGATAAGGCAATCAGCTTTGTTTCCTTTTTCAGTCATCATAAGTAGTAGAACGACAAAATGAAGATGCCGGTACCTCCAATCAACATCATTTGGAGCGAAAGAAACTGTTGCATCATTATGACGCACCACCAGCCAACACTCTCTCCCAAAAGGGGTCTGTGCGACTGAGATGAGATGACTCAGCGAGGTGGCAAAGAAAACTGCGCTGTGAGTGAGGTGAAGAAAATAAAAACAAAGGAGAGCGCAAGATCGCAAGTTATGCATCTGAAATTCAATACGACGTTTCTAGAAAATATAAGAGGGGGATCGTTAATGTTAAGCCCAAATTGATAACGTCAAGGCTGCTGTCGAACAACATGATAAGTTGCCATGCTTCTTATCATGCCATTTTTGGCGAAAAATTACATACTTTAAGAGATCTCGGGAAGCCTAAGAAATTAACTCACGTCTGCTGAATTTTTACCCGTGTTTATACACTCAAAGGTGATATTAAATAACATGGTGACACAGTATTTTCTTATATTTACAAAGTGGAGAAAGCGGGTGTTTTTAAAGCATTTTCCCCTATAACTTTCAAACTTCGACGTTCTTAGGGAAGCCTAAGATATCGAATAATGTCATTTATATTTCGGGGAGTCATTTTAGTAAAAAAATCGCAACTATTGCACATGGTGACGTTTCAAATTAAAAAAAAAGTGTTTTTCGCTCCACCCTACTATCCATCCCTCACCCGGTATTCGAAAGTGGATCCATTTCAGACGAATGATAAAAAGCTAGCATTAAGAGCAGTACTGTAGATCACCAGACCGGTTTACATCTTTTCATAGACGGTATTTCATGTAAGTGAAAATCCACTTATTACCTATGTTGAACCATATTAATTAAATAAAGCAGAAACTAAGCTGCAACATGCGTCTGAGTGACCGCAATTATTCATACCAGAGATTCCATACGTATTTGCATAAAAATAGCCTGCTTAAAAGTTTCTAGCACGTCTTTTTGAAAAAAGATCGCGCTATGTTATCGGTTTGTCCATCCGTCCGTCCGTCCGTTTCTACCCTCGATATCTTTGCAACTATTAGTCCGATTTGAAAAATTCTTTTTGCATTGGGAAGCTTGAAATATGAGAATGATGATCCTTTATTTCGCTTTTTTTACGATGTACAATTTAGCAGCTGGAGGGCGTAAATGCAAATGATGTCGAACTCAAATATACGTTTTATTCCACATATTTGCTTCTAAACATCCGATTGAAAAAATTATTTTATCTTTAGATTCCATTTATGTCGAAGAGTAATTTAGATATAGTTAATTTTTCAAATTACGCATATATTTTCCGCTAGGGGTCGTAATGGTAAATTGCTTTCCCTCTATATCTCTGTTTCTAAATTTCCGATTTGAAAAATTCTTTCTGCACCGGATACAGCTCCGGGTGGGAAATCCTTTGCACATAATTTCTAAATTTTGTAAAAAATGGTTTGGCCACCAGGTGGCGTGAGTCTTAATTTTCGCTTCTGATATATTTTCAGCAAAACATGAGCTTCTAAAATCTCGATTGAAAAAAAAATCGTTTGTTGACCGATACTACTCATATCGACAAACCTTTTAGAAACATTTTCTTCTTGAAATAATGTATGGTTTCTACCCCAGGGGGCGTAGATGTATATCTTATTTTTGTCAATATCTCTACTTCTAGGATTCCGTTTTGAAAAATTCCTTCTTTATTGCATAGTGTTGCCGATGCGAAATGTTTTTCCTATAAATTCAAAAATTTGAAGTAAATCATAGACTTTCCGGTAGGGGGCACAAAGTAAATTGCGTTTTCTGCGCTATTTCTGCTCCTAAAACTCCGATTTGAAAAAAAATTTCCTTTATCGCATACAAGACCTGATGAAAAATATTTTTAACATAATTTCTAATGTTTGGTAAAGAATAGTTTGTTCACCAGGGGCATAAGTGTACCGATACCATAAGTGTACCGATACCGCTCATATAATCTGCCTCTGATGTATTTGTAGCAAAATCTGGGATCCTGAAAAACGACTAAATTTTTTTCTTGGACCGATACCGCTCATATGGGTAAACCTTTTGAGAATACTTTCTTCCTAAAATAATGCATGGTTTTCCCACCAGGAGACGTAAAGACATTTTTTTTGTCGATATCTCTGTTTCTAAGAGTCCGATTTGAAAGAATCTTTCTGTATTGGAGAGCGTTACCGGTAAGAAATGTTTCTCATATAAATTCATGTTTTTCTTAACGCACAAGTCTGCAACCAGAGGGCGTAAGTTCACGATTCCATTTACAGCAATATCTGAGGGGTTAAAACTCCAATTGAAAAACGTCTTTCTTCCTTCAGATACTATTGTTTTCCATACCGGTTCCATTGACTTTGAATAGCTTTGATAAATTTCATTTGCGTCAGAACGGATTTAAAAGACGTGCTTATTACACCCGAAATTCGGTGTCATCTTTCTTTTTTAGTATGTTATTAGAAAAAAAATATGGGCAGATAGATCATCTGTAATAACCAAATTAAACCAAGCATATATTAGTGCACCTTTTGGGTATACAACCTGACAAATGTTTTAAAATATGAAGAGAAGAGACAGAGAATATCCTTGCGTAGCGTTTATTTGCTTCCTGTTTCTATTAATATTATCATTTTATGTGTTGCTGAGACACGCGGGGTACATATAAATGCGAAATGGTTTTGTAATATATCACTTTGCACGAATTGTGCGCTGCATGGTAAGGCGCAACCTTATTTTTTTGCTGCTGTGCGCGAGAAGAAATTCAAGTAAATGATCGATGAAAATATATGCGGAATAAATAGCTTGGAACATAACGCCATCTCGTAAACGGGTGCGTTAGCGTGGTTTTTCCCAGATACGAAGAAACATCGGAATGGAATTGCCTTACGTCAAAAGCACTTATAGGAATCATCGAACTACAGCATCTCTGTTTGAGGAAATTTCAACCATCCTTCTTTTTCTCGGGTTGGCAGTTTGGTCTCTACCATCATATCAACCTCATTACCCAGATAGCCTTCACAGAAGTAAAGACGCACATTCCTCATAATGCTTACTTTTTGTTCGCTCTGATATCTTCACACAGAGCACGTATTTTATAATAACCATGGAGGCAGTAAGGCAATTTTCTGAACACACAAGTAGTTTCAGAATTGTCTTCAATAAAGAAATCATATTTGTGCCCATGACACATTGTGTATTTAGTGGCTTTGAGAGTGTGAAGTACCTAACAACTTAAAAGCATTTTTCTGGTTTTCAAATACTTAAAATACGAAAGATACCATTGACATACCAAAATATGTAAGACAGATATCTACGTCGTTTATCTTCCAGAGCTTTTTTGTTTTGTAACCAAAAACTTCGTTAGTAAGAGCTGAAATTGGATACGCAATGATTTTGAGCTCTCATTGAGAGGGCACATAAGTTCCAGAAGCTTCCGTATAATATGGGTTATGTGAAAATTTTTTGATTGATGTATCATAGCAAACAATGTCCTTACCGGAGATGTATAATATGTCTGAGGGGGAAAAATGAAGTGCAGTAGTTACGAGTTTCTGAAAAATTTGTACACCTAAGCTACAGTCGATAGGAATACAACAGTCCGGTGGACAAAATCTGAAAGATTTTTAGAGCAAAGTATATATGGGGTTATGTTTTGTCATATAACTGTTGCCTAGCGTTTGCGTTCACAACCACGAAAGCGCCACGTGCGGGCAACCTCATCGAACAGATAGGCGTGTCTTTGCGAAATGGAATCAGTGAAGGAGGTATAAAATTGTAATGTTTTAAAGTCATGTTGCTGCTATCTGCTTGTACATAAATATCACTGAAATCTATATGCTAATATTTAGAAGAGAATATTAGCAGTCAGAATACAGAAAAGGCTAAGTAAATGACTTATCCTTTTTCTTGGGTCCTTCCTTAAAACTTACAGCCTTACACAACTTGAAATATTAACTGAAACAATCATAGATGTATCCTCACAAAAGCCAAATATAACTGATCGTCGTGTAATGAAAGAAACACTCCTATCCACAAACTATAACGTTGTACTCACACCTTTTACGGACTACATCATTATCGACTCGTCTTCACAGCGAGAAAAAAAAAACTTTTGTGATTATTCTCTTATTTAACTTTCCCATTTTAGTTTCTGTTGAAATTTATGTTACCTCTTAATTGTATATCCCATTTCATTTTCAATTTGACTAATTCCAGTTGCTACCAAAACGTATTGTAAATCTTGTAGGTACTATTGTGTCGTTCAGAATGAAAATACAACTAAGACGTAATATAACTTACAAAAGAAACGAAAATGGGAAGGTTAAATTAGAGAATAGTCCTAAACGTTATTTTTCAGAATTCAGTAATCGAGTTGGTAATTGAATAACTGAGTTTCTCAGCACTATGCGTATTGTGTTTCAAGACGTCAGAAACAAGAATTGGGACTACAAGCTAATGGCATCACGTCTGAGTCGCTAGCACGGTAAAATGAAGATTGGCATTATTTTCCTTCACGAATTGTGATTGGTGGTAAAACGTGGATTCTTCACTTTGAGTTAAAAACTTCTAGGTCTAACAGCTTCTTAAGAACTTCTATCGTGGAGAAACATTACCTGATGAAGAGAATCATAAGAATAGGCTAAAATAACAAAGAAACGTGATTTTTGCGAATAAGGTTTCTGAACAAAGATTTCAGACCCCATCAATGAATGTTTTACCCAGGAAATAAAATGAATTGCTCATTTTGAATAACCTTATAAATACGTCCTTTTGTTTTTCAAATTTTTATTTGAAATAACGCACTCTAACTAAATAACGCACTAATCAAATTTCCTCATCAGCTCAATAATTTCAACACGATTAGTCGTATTAGGATGTCTTTAACTTTTGTCGAAGCTTAAGCTTATGAAGAATTCTTGGTAACATTTCCAGCAGGATTCATCATCACCACTGACTCGACAATAATATGGTTTACACCCGCAGAGAAGGTTTAGACGTGATTAGCTGAGGCTGTAGAGAACTCAGGGTCACGTAACACAGAAAAGAAGTAACATTAAGTGGAACCCGGAGGTCGACGATATGAAGGTTGGTAGAGAGAGAGAGAGAGAGCCAGAAAGCAGAATGCGTAGCTACTAGTGGGCGTCATCGACGGGACAGACGTCACACGACATCAATTTGTTTCTTTTAACTGAAAGTTTAACTACCACCGTGAGTAACTATATGGGATATAAACAATCGCCCGTCCGTAATTTAGGGCCACTGGTTCCATGGATAGGAGAGTGCCAGTACCATACGACAATCACAAAATCCATGCTTTACCGGAATTCAAAACCCTACTCTTCTCGGATGAATTGTCAGAAACCAGCGCTTAAACCACTGCGCCTCCGAGGCAGCTATAAAAATACGCACTAGCCGGGAAGAGGAAAATGGGTGGGGGAAGTACCGACGCCATTATTTTCAATTGGGAAGGGGCAGTGCCCTGGGTCCGACGCACGTAGGATATTTTGGCGTTCAGAACATCATAAACTACATGGTATTAAACCCCAGAACCCTTGGTCAGTATGTTGATGTGCTAACCACATGGCCATCCGTGGTAACAAATTCTTTCTTGGAATCAATATATAGTCAACTGTTTGATAATAAATAGTGTCATGTGCACAATTAACACCACCCATATCAGTTCGATAATCTAATAATTGCTTCACATATTTACTGCTCATCACTATATGATCTACATGCTATTGCAAGTGAGAGTCACGGTTTGGGCATGTGTTTGGTGCTATGGTTGACCGGACGACTAAGAGTCCCTCGGCATTTCCAAGTTTCTCTCTCGACATTTACATGGATACGAGATTCAGTTCCTGGGTTGTGATGAGCGCTGATGCACTTTAAATTCAATTCTCATTTATCTGTTGCAGCGGTTCACTGTAGAACGATCAATTACATATCGCAATGATTCATTCCAGAGCGGATGATGTAACAAGTGAGGCAAATAGCTTAGGCAGGGTTTGTTCCGCGTAACCACCAAGAGGTTCATGGACTTTGCTAAACTTTAAGCAACTTAATCAAGCAAAACGCATTTGTATGCATGTGATCAAGTTTTCCATTTACGTTTTCTCCTATTTATTTATCTTTCTATTGACTAAATAAAAATAGCAAAACTGATTATTTTAGGAAGATAACAACTTGTCATTTTTATGTCTGCTTTCAGACCACATTTGCTATATATCACTCCTATGAACCTTATGCTCACACAACGTTGACATATAGATGTGTGTATACAGGGTGATTCACGACTCATGTAACAAACTTTAAGGAGTGGTATAGAGCACACTACAACAAACATTTTTTGTATAGGAATGTATGGGCACAAGTGACGCGTTGAGGCACAAACACAAGAAATCCCCAGCTCATGTGCTCTTCATGATAAGGTGATTTACTATACCTAGATGAGGCGATTTTTACACACGAAGGTGTTTTCAAAGTGCACAATTGTCATATGTGGGCAACCTCTAACCCACACGCTACATGTCCACATGCGCACCAAGAACCATTCTCTGTGAATGGTTGGGTGGGTGTTGCGAACGACTTCCTGCTTGGCCCATATCTACTACCAACGCTACTCGATGGCGGACACAATCGTATTTTTATGGAAGAGGTTAAACCAGAATTGCTTCAAGATGTACCACTGGCCGTCCGACAAGGACTGTGGTTTCAGCATGATGAGGTGCCAGCCCATTTCAGCATTAATGTGCGCAATTACCTGGATGCAACTTTTGGGGTGCGATGGAATGGCCGTAGTGAAACAGTCCGTTTGGACAACCCGATCACCCGATTTATCGAGCCCTGATTACTTCTTATAGGGACAGCTGAATCCCCTCGTTTACGAGACTCCAGTTGACTCTGTTGAGGACCTCGTCGCTTGAATATCCGTTGCGGCTACACGTGTGCGAGAAATACCTGGCATCTTTGAAACTGTACGCCAATCACTCCGTTGACGCTGCCACGCATGTATTACTGTTGGTGGACGCAATTTTGAGCAATTATTGTAAACATTGCTGTAAAGAAGCACTTGTCAACGATGCTAAAAGTAAACAATTTATGTCTCCTTTCATGTCTATTTCTTGTGTTTGTGCCTCAACGCGTCACTTCTGCCCATACATTCCTATACAAAAAAATGTTTGTTGCAGTGTGTTCTACTACCCCTTAAAGTTTGTCCCATGAGTTCTGAATCACTCTGGCGGAAAGTGAAAAAAGAACACAAAGAAGGAATTGGCAGACGATCATGAAATTTGCATATGTTAATAGGGTCGAGCTTACGCAGGTGTGATGTTAATTTCGGGACCAACCGGTGAGCGCTTACGCCACAGCCCGGCATAATATGCAAATTATCGTCGGTGGTATTTAAGGAGTACCGCGAAGTGAATGTAATCAGTCGTCGGCGTACGGACACGTGCAAAGACCCTGAAGAAACTGCAATGCCTGCACATGGAAGACGTGTACGATTTCAGCAGTTATCGGACTTTGAGAGAGGTCGTCTAGTCGGACTCCGCGAGGCCGGGAGGTCGTATCGTCGTATTGCGGAGCGAATTAGACGGGATGTATCGGTGGTGGTACGATGGTGGCGTAAATGGCCCGAGGAACATTCCCACGCGAGAAGACGTGGAACCGGGAGTCACAGACGGACTGATGAGTGGACCGATCGACGCATAAGAAGAGCGGCGTTGTCAAGCAGAACATCCACTGCGACGCAAATCCGAGCTGCTGTTGCACCTGAGGTGACTGTGCGAACAATCCGCTACCGTCTACTGGATGCAGGACTACGTGCACGTGTGCCTCTGGCATGTGTACCTCTGACTCCAGCCCACCGTCAGGGACGGCTGCAGTGTTGTCGCCAACGTCTGCACTGGAGACCGCAATGGCGATCTGTCGTGTTCAGCGATGAAAGCAGATTCTGCTTGGGAGCCTCCGATGGCCGTATGCGTGTTCGCAGTCGCACAGGGAAGCGTCTCCACCCTTCTTGCATCCGCCAGCGACACACAGGGCCCACACCTGGTCTCCTGGTGTGGGGAGAGATCAGCTATCACTCCCGTACACAACTAGTGTTTGTACCGGATACGTTAAACAGCATCTCCTACATAAACAACATCATTCAGCCCGTTGTTGTGCCATTTGTTAGGACATTTCATCGTGGTGTTTTCCAGCAAGATAACGGCCTCCCACACACGGCTCGTGCAATGCAACATGCACTTTAGGGTGTGAGACAAATTCCATGGCCTGCACGTTCACCGGATTTATCTCCCGTTGAGCACGTGTGGAATTTTATGGGACAACGACTTATCTGGTCTCCACGGCCAGCCACGACCATCCCCGATTTACGCGTCCAGGTTGAGGATGCTTGGAACTCAATACCCCAAACTTACATCCAACATTTGTACGACAGACCCAATGCCAGAATTGCACAGTGTGACGCAGTTCATGGCGGTTCAACCTCGTACTAACCATGTTACATGGAAATGTTATTTTTCAGTTTACCAGCAAATACAGCTGTATTTTGCCATAATGTTTTGATCACGTTATCCTCTGTATTCCGTTATTATGCTGTATAAATTTCGTTGGTATCAGACGTCTCTTTCTTGGTGTTCTTTTTTCACTTTCCGCCAGTGTATAAAGAAAACCTGAACACACATACATAAGCGAATGTTCAATGAAAACGAAGACATAAAATCCACTTTTAACTCAAATTCAGTCAAAAGACGCAAATTGCTTTTGACTAGATTTTGTGTCTTCGTTTTCATGGTAAGTTTTCTTCTGTTTGCGTGTTCAGTTTTTTTTTTTTTTTTGGCCTATTGTGAGTGTTGGGTTGTATGTTTCTTATTTTATTTATGTTGTTATTTCTTTCGACCGAAAGCAATGCGCCTTCCTCGACTTTTAGCTAATTTTAGTCTTTTAATTTTTGGCTTTTTTCATTTCGTCTTTATTTTTGTTCTGAGTTTAAGATATTTCTAGGCATTTGTTTTCGAAATTAAGAATATCAACCAACTTACACGGACTGGATTGGAACTTCAGTTTTTTCCCGGAGAGTTAGTAATTTTAGTTGTAGACTGTCTATTTTGTAACTAGTACTTTCGTAATTACATTTAACTTGCACTTTTCTTTCAGTATGTACTTTTCTTGTCTGTGCTTCTTCGGTAACTATATGTATCGCTATTTAAAAAAAAAGTAACTGGCGCCGCTGCTACTGCTGCTGATGATGCCGCTGTTTTAGAAATTTCGCGAAACTCTTGCTTTCGTAGATCGTAGCGCAAAACGTATTCAACACAAAAATACGAAACATCGTTTGTAGAGAACTGTTTGTAGAACACGCCAAAATAAACCGTTTCTTGATTCTAGCGATACTACAAGAGCTATTGTATTTCAAAGTTAAGGTAATCAAAAAAGTGCTATCAGGTCGCTTTCCGGATACACTAACTGCAACAGAACCACGAAACTTTGTAGGCATGCAGTGCCATGACCGAATGTTTGCACCTCGTCGCCCTTTTTTATCACGTCTCTTGTAAAAAAAAGATCGTGCTTATGTTATCGATTTGTCCGTCCGTCTCTACCCACGAAATCTCTGCAACTAATAGTCCGATTTGAAAAGTTCTTTTTGCATTGGGAAGCTTGAAATATGCGAATGATGATCCTTTATTTTCGTTTTTTTTTTCGATGTGAAATTTTGCCGCTGGAGGGCGTAAAAGCAGATGATGTCGAATTCAAAAACACGTTTTATTCCACATATTTGCTTCTAAACATCCGATTGAAAAAAATATTTTATCTTTCGATTCCGTTTATGTCGAAGAGTAATTTAGATATAGTTACATTTTAAAATTACGCATAGATTTTCCGCTAGGGGCGTAAAATTAAATTTCATTTTTCCCGATAACTCTTCTTCTAAAACTCCGATTTGAAAATGTTTTTCTTCAGCAGATACACCTCCTTATGGAAAATCTTTTGCATATAATTTCAAATTTTTGGTAAAGCATACTTTGGCCACCATGGGGCGTAGGCGTTAATTTTTGCTTCTGATGTATTTGCCATAAAATCTGACTTCTAAAATATCGATTGATAAAATTATTTCGTGGACTGATGCCACTCACATCGATAAACCTTTTTGGAACATTCTGCTCTTAAAATATTCCACAGTTTCTCCGCCAGGGGCGTAGATATATATCGTATTTTTGTGAATATCTCTACTTCTAAGAGTCCGATTTGAAAAAAATGCCATCTTTTTTGGATAGTGTTTTCAGTGTGACATGTTTTTCATGTAATTCCAAAATTTTCAAGTAATTCATAGACTTTCCGCTATGGGGCGTAGAGGTACATTGCGTTCCCACCAATATCTCTGCTTCTAAATCTCCGATTTGAAAACGTCTTTCTGCACCGGATACAGCTCCTGATGGGAAATCGTTTGCAAATAATTTCTAATTTTTGTAAAAAAATGGTTTGGCCACCAGGGAGCGTAACTCTTAATTTCCGCTTCTGATGTATTTGCAGCAAAATATGAGCTTCTAAAATCTCGATTGAAAAAAAACGTCGTTTGTTGACCGATACTACTCATGTCGACAAACCTTTTGGGAACATTTTCTTCTTAAAATAATGCATGGTTTCTACTTCTTATTTTTGTCAATATTTCTACTTTTAAGAGTCCGATTTGAAATTCATTCTTTGTTGGATAGTGTTTCCGATGCGAAATAATTTTCCTATAAATTCAAAATTTTCAAGTAAATCATAGACTTTCCGCTACGGGGCACAGAGGTAAATTGCGTTTTCTGCGTTATTTCTGCTTCCAAAACTCCGATTTCAAAACGTCTTCCTCTATTGTATACAAGACCTGATGGAAAAATTTTTTTCACATATTTTCTAATGTTTGATAAAGAATCGTTTATCTACCACGGGGCATAAGTGTTAATTTCTGTTTCTGATGTCTTTGTAGTAAAATCTGGGCTCCTGAAAGCTCTACAAAAGTTTTTTTTTTTTTTGGGCCGATACCACTCATATGGAAAAACTTTTTGAGAATACTTTCTTCCTAAAATAATGCATGGTTTTCCCACCAGGGGACGTAGAGTCACATCTTATTTTTGTCCATTCTCTGTTTCTAAGAGTTCGTAAGCTCCTGATTCCGTTTACAGCAATATCTGAGTAATTAAAAACCGATTGAAAAAATTCTTTCTCCCGTCAGATACTGCTTTGATACCGGTTCCATTGAATTTGAATAACTTTGATAAATTTAATTTGCGTCAGAACAGATTGAAGAGACGTGCTTATTACACCCGAAAATTTGGTGTCATCTTCCTTGTTTGAATTTCGATTTAGTTTACAAAAAATTAAATTTCTAAATTTCACAAAATTCTCTATTTCGCAATGGGATCCATTTAAAAAAACGGATATATGACAAATTATAAATCATAACGCACTGCAATTTTTGGAGCCTAAAATTACAACTATCGTCCCTTTTTTACAATAAAAAAATTAAGAAAAAATCATTTTCTGATTTTTAAGCAATTTTTAAAACGCAAAAGGAAAGAAACGAACGGCTTGTCTTCATAAGGTATTTATTGCTTAAGATGTTAGGTATAAAAAACGCCTCTACAAAATATGAACAAGTACAAAATACAAAACAGTAACAAGATGTGGGAGAGAACAAGGTATACGCAAGCATTTAAAAAAACCAATAACAACAATGTAAAGGTTGTGAAAAAGAGGGAGCTCACAGGCTGCCCAGTTGAACAGTAGTAAAAATAAAAGTCTATGAGTCCGTTGATAACAATAGTATTAAACTGTGTCTTAGAGTTCGCCGAAAACAAAACAAAAAACAGTCGGTAAAGCAGTACAAGTTCAAAGGAAAACAATTTCAAAACAAAACATTTATTCAGGAGAAAAAAAAAAAACTCAGTCTCACTCATGGGCAGAAACGTAGACACAGAACATTAATGAAGAACACTTATGATGGAATAAAAACACTGTAGTGGAAATCTGAAGGAAACGCCAGCAGTTCCACGCCATAAACCACGACTTGGAACCGAGGCTGTTGAGGTGACCAAATTGACCTGAAGTTTTGCCCGTGCAATATCAAATTCGATTTGTAGGCTGGCTGTATCGGAGCGACGAAATCTGCGGCAGAGGAAACGACGAGCTGTGTGAAAACGGCAAAGGGAAGGTTGGTCGATGCTGCGATGATAGCACAGGTAGATTGTATACTTCGCTTGAAGAATTAGGAAGAAGCACATATTAATTTTTGTGGGAGCCGACGGATAGTGGTGACAAAACACAAGGTGGTGTGAAGGTGAGCACAACCTTTTTGTAGGAGAGAGAACATCAGTGAGAGCAAAGGCTGAAACAGCTCTAAGATTATGAAATCAACGAAGACAAGAGCACTAGCTGCCGATGCCGAAAAGCTGCGGCAGTTGAAAATAACACAAGTCAGTTGGGAAATCATGAACAGGCTGTTGATTGTTTTCGAGTTCAGCTGTGAGCAACTTCAGCATGTACCACAGACGAAGCTGAAGCTGAGCATCTTCAGGGAGAACGGAAACGTTAATCAAAAATTCATCAAGCAATTGAAGTAGTTGAAGCATTTCAGGTAACCAATTTACCTTGGATTGAATACACGGGATTGTTAGAAATTTGTCAATCCTAGGGCGTTGAATTAGTTCAAGAAGTTCAGTATATGTGAGCGGTTGCACTGGAACGGAACAGTCTTTGAACAGAGCGGAAAGTTTGGGAATGGTGGGAAGAGACGAATCATCTCCGTCAACATCCGAAGCAATCGATGCTGATTCACTTAAATTAGCAGCAACAGCCATATCAACATCAGTAGGGAGGGAAGCGAATCTGTTTGTTGTACGAAATTGAGAAGAAATAATTTCTACGCCAGGTGAGGTTCCAGAGGAAATGGCAGAAGATTTGGTCAGAAAACGCCTAGTGCGACGCGAACGCCTAGAAGAAGACTCAGCAGAATTTGGGCGTTTCCCGGCAGTTTTGGGTCCAGAGGAGCCCACCGAAGTAGGAAGAAGTGGAAATGACATGTCAACAATGAGAGCAGATTTAAAACGTTCAGAAGCAGGTGTTTGCACTTGCGAAACAGGCTGTGAAACGGGAGGCAATTTGTTGCTCGGTGGTGGCGCTTGAGAGCTGGGCAATGATGATGCAGTAGTTTCGGAAGAAAGTGGCTGTTCGGAGTTGAATGAAAATGGCAGTTCATTGCTTGGCAATAATGCGTAGTTGTATTGAAAGAAAGCGCCTGCTCGGAGTTGTATGGTAATCGCTGTTCAGTGCTTGGTTATAACTGCTTAGGAGTTTTGAAAGACAGCGGCATCTCGGAGTTGAATGGCAGTGGCAGAACTGAAACAGGTGAAGACAACGAAATATTTGCAGTCATTGAAGGAGTAATTAGCAGAGATGGTGACGTGGTTGACATTGGGGCAACAGTTTGTTCAGTAGTTAGGGAGGAAGAAGTGTATGATGTAGGTTTGTCAGGAACCTTCAGCGAAGGGACAGCACCTTGCGCAGGTGTGCGCTGAGGGCACTCAGAAGCCAGGTGTCTCTCAGCTCGACACCGGAAACACTGGACCCCAGCAAATCAGTTGAAAACGTATGTTCGTGTGAGGAAACGAAGAGTTGTGTGATAACGGCGAAGGGAAGGTTGTTAGACGCTGCGATGATAGTACAGGTAGAATGTATACTTCGCTTGTAGAATTAGGAAGGACCATACATGATTATGCGTGGGAGCCGACGGAAAGTGGTGACGTAGCACAAGATAATGTGACATGGTGTGAAGTGATCACAAACTCTTTGAAGGAGAGAGAACATCAGTGAGAACAAGGGCTCTAACATCATACACAAGAAGTATGCATGATGAACGTCTCCGAGGGTTGAACAAAAAAAACAAAGAGGTGAAGTCAGATGACGGAAACGGTGAAGAGTTCGAGGAGTCAGTAGACGGCGATGCAGATGTAACCAATGAACGTCACGAGCTTTTGGAGAGGCGAGAGTAGTATGAGAGTCTGTCCAGGTGGCTGGCAAATCTGTAGATGGTACATTGGGAATAGGCATTGGTTCAAGAAAATGTGTTTAAAATGCTGATAAAGAAGCTTGACAGTAACCTGATAAGGAAGGAAAGGAATATCATTGAGATACACAAGAAAAGGAAGGATATGAGGCGCTGAAGGTTGCGAGATAAGTCCATATTGATCTGCGAGAAGAGGATAGAGTCGACGAATACTGACTTAAAATAATCGAAGCTTAGAACGATGAATGGGTGAATCCAAAAGAGGAGGAGTGATCTGGGAGAGCGATTTCCAGCGAAGGTTGGAATCAACGAGTTGAGAGACTCGCACGACGCCACTGGTGAACCAGGTGGATAAGTGCAAATATGAAGAAGCAGAGGAACGGATAGCAGAAGAAAAGAGGAGAGGTTCCGCAAGGAGATCGTTAGTAGAGGCAGGGGAAGGCGAATAGGATATAAGGAACGCCAGAGGGTAAGAGCGGATCTGTAAAACTCAGGGAAATGGCTCGGAACGAGAGGAAAGAGGTCCATGCGGAGAAACGTTGAGACAGTGAGGTGGGGACTTCGGGGAAAGAGAAGCGTGTCGACGATGGTTTAAGAAGAAGAAGGTCGGAGAGAGAAATTCCGAAGGAAATTTTGAAGGTGGAAAGCTTTGAACTTCAGAGAGATATTGAGAGAGAGAGAGAGACCACCAAAAAAAATAGGATGAACGAGAGTGGAGTGCTGCACCCAATGAATGACATTCCAGACGAAAATAGTGAAGGTACGTTGAAGTTCGCGAAGCAAAAACGGCGGAGGAAGTTGCGCAATCCAAGCATGAAAAAAAGATGGCTGGAGAAAGGTGTTGAGGAGGTAGGCACGGCTGAGGAACGACCGAAAAGGCTTGAGACGGTTAAAAGGTGCTAGGCGGCGGTTGACCTGCTGAACCAGGGGTGTCCAGGTAGCAGCGGCGACCGCAGAGGGGCCTCCAATGTAGACTCCGGGAAATTTGGCAACGCTTGAAGACCAGCGGGCACCCCAAGGGCGGTCAGCGCGGATCGTCCACGATCCAGCCCATAATCCATAGCGTTTATTCATGATGAGTGAAGAACCAGAAATCGCAGCATATTTAAGAAAGGTATTTCGAAGAGTTCCGAATGCTCCCTCAGAACGGATGGAGACTGTTAAGTCATCTGCGTATGCCGAAAGAACTGTGTGGTGGTGACGTGTGCACGCAACTCCACGCGGAACTGGGGAAAACAAACGAGATCGGAGACAAATCAAAAGCGGTTCAAAAGAGACAGCAAAGAGTTGACCCGACAGGGGGCAGCCCTGCCGGATCCAACTAGCGAAAGGAATAGCAGAGGTGAGAAATACTGAAGTACGAACACGAAAGAAGGAGTGAGAGTAAAGATAGGAAAGCGCCAAACGGAAGGAGGAAGGAAAACCAAACTGGCGAAGAACAGTGAAGAGATATGAGTGGTTAATTGAATCAAAAAGCTTGACGCTGGTCGATATTGAAAATTGCGAGAGGTTCAGAGAGTCGGGAAGCAAGAGAGTATATGTTACGAATGACAGTGATGTTAGAAGCGATTGAGCGAGAAGGAACAGTGTAGGTCTAATCAGGATGGATGATGTGCGAAAGAACTGGATTAATGCGAAGAGCAAGAACTTTGGCAAAGATTTTGTAATCGGTATTTAGAATGGAAATAGGCCGCCAGTTTGTCAAGAGTCCAAGGTTGCCAGATTTTGGAATAAGGCGAAGTAGAGCAAAGGAAAAAGCTGGTGAAGAAAAGGAAGACGAAAAAAAAAACGAAGTTAAAACAGGCAACAAGAAGAGGAAGAAGAGTTGGAAGAAAAGCCTTATAAAAGTAGAGAGGAAGACCATCTTCACATGGTGAGGAACGATCATTAAAACGGAAAACAGAAGAACGAATTTCGGCTGGTGAGATTGGAGCACTGAGCGAAGAAAAGAAACATTGGGGGACTTGAGGAAGACCGTGAAGAAGTGGAGAGGAATCAGCTGGAGGCATCTGAGTAGGTTGAAAACGACCAGAAAAGTATGAATGAGTATGTTGGTTGGCAGATGAGGGAGAGGTCTGCCGTGGTAGATCCATCCGGAAGGGAAAGATAAGCGATGGTATTGTATTTAGTTCGATGTTCTTCAAGATGACGAAGACTCTGAAGGGGATGATCATGAAAGTGAAGAAGGGTGAACTTCAAGCGAGTCAGAGCAGCTTTAGCCGATGATTGGAGGCGATGATGAAGCCGGGCTTGCAAGATTTTAAAGTTAGGATCGGTGTGCGAGGTAGACTGAAGTGAACGGCGGATTGAATCTATGTCCATAAGACGATTGGTGCGAAAAGAAAAACAAAAACGTTTAGCAAACGCAGTAATGGAATGTTTAGTGGAGAGCCACAGAGCTTCCGGATCAACAGTGGAGGGTAGTTGATTCACTGATTGCGCAATAATGGAGTTGACATGAGAAATAAAAGTTGGATCTTGCAGGCAGAAATCATCAAGGGTCCAAACCATTCGGTGAGGGACACCAGTTTAGGGAAGATGAAATTGTAAAACGACTGGACGATGGTCGGAGGAAACAGCTGGAGCATGTGAAACAGAAACAAGGGAAGAACGCAAAAAACTGGAAACATAAAATCGGTCCAAACGTGCAGCAGCGTTGGAGGATCCTGCAAGAGGAAACCAGGTGAAATCACGAGTCACAGGATGGAGAAGGCGAAATGCATCTTGGAGATCAAAATTAAAGACCAGTTGAGTGAGTTGCGAAACCAGAGAAGAGCGGAAATCTTGAGACCCATCACGTTCGTAAAGAGGTTGCAGCTTACAGTTAAAGTCACCAGCCATGAACACAACTTCAGAAGACGGAATCTCAGCAAAAACTGTAGTAACATGAAGAAAGAGGGATGTAGCTTCTGAATCACTACGAGGAACGTGCAAATTTAACAAATGAAAACGGGTAGAAAGGAAGCGAAAAGAAAGGTATTGAAAAATCCCGAACAGGCTCTGTGACTCAACAAAGTCAGACAGAAACGGAAGAAAACGATTATGAATGCCAATTGCGGTGCCGGACCCCAAATGTGCACGGAAATTGTGAAAAAAGACAAAAGGCCAGCGTCGCCAGCGGGAAATGTCTGTCAAAGGAGAACAGTTTGTTTCCTGCAGGAGAATGATGTTAGCTTTAAGATAACGAATATCTTCGAAGACAAGAGCATTAGTTGCCGACGCAGCAAAGCTTCGGCAGTTGAAACTAACACAAATCAGTTGGGATATCATGAACAGGCTGTAGATGGTTTTCGAGTTCAGCTGAGAGCTTCTTCAACAGGTATGAAAGACGCCGCTGAAACTGGGCAGCATCAGGAGGAAGAGTTATATTGCTCAAGAATTCATCAAGTAATTGTAGTTGTTGAAGCATTTCAGGTAACCTATTTATTATGGATTGAATACACGGGATTGATAGCAAATTGCGTTTTTAGGGTGTTGAATTAGTTCAAGAAGTTCGGTGTATGTGAGCGGTTGCATTGGAATAGAACAGTCTTTTAAAAGAGTTGAAAGTTTGGTTATGGTGGGAAAAGAAGAATCATCTTTATCAACATCCGAAGCAACCGATGCTGATTCACTTAAATTAGCAGGAACATCCATATCATCTTTTTCTTTTTTTTCTTTTTTTTTTTTTTTTGATTGGAGGTTTAACGACCACCGTAAGCAACTCAATGGGCTATAAGCAGTCGCCCGTCCCTAATTTAGGGTCACTGGTTCCAGTGAAGGGAGAGAGCCAGTGCCGTAAGACAAACACAACATCCATACCTCACCGGGATTCGAACCCGGACCCCGTTCGGACGAATGATCAGAGGCCATCGCTTAGACCACTGCGCCACCGGGGCGGCCCATATCATCTTCAGTAGGGAGGCATGCGAATCTGTCTGTTGTACGAAGTGGAAAAGATAAATTATCCACTCCAGGTGAGGTTCCAGAGGAAGTGGCAAAAGATTTGGTCCGAGAACGCCTTGAGCGACGCAAACGCTTTGGAGAAGACTCCGCAGAATTTTGGCGTTTCCCGGATGTTTTGGGACCAGAGAAGCCCACAGAAAAGAAGTGGAAAAGAGGTGTCATCATTGAGAGCAGATTTGAACAGTTCAGAAGCAGATGTTTGAATTTGCGAAACAGGCTGTAAAACGGGTGCCAATTTGTTGCACGGAGGTGGTGCTTGAGTGCTGGGCAATGAAGACGCAGAAGTTTTGAAAGAAAGTGGCTGTTTGGAATTGAATGGAAATGACGGTTCAGTGTTTGGCAATAACTGGGCAGCTGTTTTGAAAGATAGCGCCTTCTCGGAGTTGTATGGTAATGGCAGTTCTGAAACAGGTGAAGACAACGAAATATCTGCAGTCATGGAAGGAGCAATCAGCAGAGATGGTGACGTGGTTGACATAGGAGCAACAGTTTGTTCAGTAGTAAGGGAGGAAGAAGTGGAAGATGGAGGTGCATCGCGAACCTTCATCGAAGGGACAGCACCAGGTGCAGGTGTGCGGAGAGGGCACTCAGAAACCAGGTGTCCCTCAGCTCGGCACCGGCAAGAACGGTGTCGGTGGCTTTTTTGGTAAACAAAATGAGCGACAACACCCCCTCCAATGCGAATAATTGAAACGATGCTTTCCTTGGGAACAACTTTAACCGAGGCCTCCAAATAGAGGGGAGGGAGGTGTCACGAAGAGACGGAAAATACACACTTAATAACAAAGCTGAGGAAAGTTCTTTACCTGCTGGTGAGTCGTCAGAAATCCGAATCTTGAGAAATTGTTCTTCTCTAGAAAATTCTGGTTGCACTGAAAGAGGTGCATGAGATTGGTTTGAACGAGCAGTCGCAGCATACGAGCGCGGAGGAGTAGCAGCCATGGCAGCAGAACGTGACTCGGCACCCAGGATATGCAAATTAGGACGAAGAACATTCGATGCGGAAACATTGGGATGAAGCACATTAGAAGCAGAAACAGAATTAGAAGTAGATAAATTCACACTTGAAGAGGTCATAGTTGTCTCACAAGCAGTCGATATAGCCAAAGAAAATCCAGCGGAGATAAAATCAGCAGACGGAAACTGCATTTGTACTTGGGAAGCAGCCATCATGGCCGCTAAGCTGAACAACACAACACTGCGTGCTGCAACTGCGTCACACATAAGAAACACAACAAAACGTAACAGGAGGCACACACACTCACTTCAAGTGAGGCAAAACGGTGAAAACACAACACAGTCAACACGAACCACTAACGCAGACGATGCATTCACATTGTTTGTCAAGAGTCCAAGGTTGCCAGATTTTGGAATAAAGCAAAGTAGAGCAAAGGAAAAAACTAATGAAGAAAAAGAAGACGAAGAAAAAACGAAGTTAAAACAGGCAACAAGAAGAGGAAGAAGAGTTGGAAGAAAAGCCTTATAAAAGGAAAGAGGAAGACCGTCTTCACCTGGTGAGGAACGATCATTAAGACTGAACATAGAAAAACGAATTTCGGCTGGTGAAATTGGAGCACTGAGCGAAGAAAAGAAACAATGAAGGGACTTGAGGAAGATCGTGAAGAAGTAGATAGGAATCAGCTAGAGGCATCTGAGTAGGTTGAAAACGACCAGAAAAGTATGAATGAGTATGGTGGTAGATAAGGGAGGGGTCTGCCGTGGTAGATCCATCCGGAAGGGAAAGATAAGCGATGGTATTGTATTTAGTTCGATGTTCTTCAAGATGACGAAGACTCTGAAGGGGATGATCATGAAAGTGAAGAAGGGTGAACTTCAAGCGAGTCAGAGCAGATTTAGCCGATGATTGGAGGCAATGATGAAGCCGGGCTTGCAGGATTTAAAAGTTAGGATCGGTTTGCGAGGTAGACTGAAGAGAACGGCGGATTGAATCTATGTCCATAAGACGATTATTGCAAACAGAAAAATAAAAGCGTTTAACAAACGCAGTAATGGAATGCTTGGTGGAGAGCCACAGAGCTGCCGGGTCAACAGTGCAGGGAAGTTGATTGACTGATTGCGCAATAATGGAATTGACATGAGAAATAAAAGTTGGATCTTGCAGGCAGAAATCATCAAGGGTCCAAACCAATGGGGGAGGGACACCAGTGGAGGGAAGAACGACTGCACGATGGTTGGAGGAAACAGCTGGGGCATGTGAAACAGAAACAAGGGAAGAACGCAAAAAACTGGAAACATAAAATCGGTCCAATCGTGCAGCAGCGTTGGAGGATCCTGCAGGAGGAAACCAAGTGAAATCACGGGTCACAGGATGGAGAAGGCGAAATGCATCTTGGAGATCAAAATTAAAGACCAGTTGAGTGAGTTGCGAAACCAGAGAAGAGCGGAAATCTTGAGACCCATCACGATCGTAAAGAGGTTGCAGCGTACAGTTAAAGTCACCAGCCATGATCACAATTTCAGAAGACGGAATCTCAGTGAGAATTGTAGTAACATGAAGAAAGAGGGATGTAGCTTCTGAGAGGGATGTAGCTTCTGAATCACTACGAGGAACGTCCAAATTTAACAAATGAAAACGGGTAGAAAGGAAGCGAAAAGAAAGGTATTGAAAAATCCCGAACAGGCTCTGTGACTCAACAAAGTCAGACAGAAACGGAAGAAAACGATTATGAATGCCAATTGCGGTGCCGGACCCCAAATGTGCACGGAAATTGTGAAAAAAGACAAAAGGCCAGCGTCGCCAGCGGGAAATGTCTGTCAAAGGAGAACAGTTTGTTTCCTGCAGGAGAATAATGTTAGCTTTTGGATAACGAATATCTTCGAAGACAAGAGCATTAGTTGCCGACGCAGCAAAGCTTCGGCAGTTGAAACTAACACAAATCAGTTGGGATATCATGAACAGGCTGTAGATGGTTTTCGAGTTCAGCTGAGAGCTTCTTCAACAGGTATCAATGACGCCGCTGAAATTGGGCAGCATCAGGAGGAAGAGTCATATTTCTCAAAAATTCATCAAGTAATTGCAGTTGTTGAAGCATTTCAGGTAACCTTTTTAACTTGGACTGAATACACGGGATTGTTAGCAATTTACGTTTTTTAGGGTGTTGAATTAGTTCAAGAAGTTCGGTGTATGTGAGCAGTTGCACTGGAACAGAAAAGTCTTTGAAAAGAGTTGAAAGTTTGGTTATGGTGGGAAAAGAAGAATCATCTTCAACATCCGAAGCAACCGATGCTGATTCACTTAAATCAGCAGCAACATCCATATCATCTTCAGTAGGGAGGCATGCGAATCTGTTTGTTGTACGAAGTGGAGAAGAAAAATTATCCACGCCAGGTGAGGTTCCAGAGGAAGTGGCAGAAGATTTGGTCCGAGAACGCCTTGAGCGTCGCGAACGCTTTGGAGAAGACTCCGCAGAATTTGGGCGTTTCCCGGAAGTTTTGGGTCCAGAGAAGCCCACAGAAGAAGGAAGAGGTGGAAATGAGATGTCATCAATGAGAGCAGATTTGAACAGTTCAGAAGCAGACGTTTGAATTTGCGAAACAGGCTGTAAAACGGGTGCCAATTTGTTGCATGGTGGTGGCGCTTGAGTGCTGAGCAATGAAGACGCAGAAGTTTTAAAATAAAGCAGCTGTTCGGAATTGAATGGTAAAGACGGTTCAGTGTTTGGCAATAGCTGCGTAGTTGTTTTGAAAGATAGCGCCTTCTCGGAGTTGTATGGTAATGGCAGTTCTGAAACAGGTGAAGACAACGAAATATCTGCAGTCATGGAAGGAGCAATCAGCAGAGATGGTGACGTGGTTGACATAGGAGCAACAGTTTGTTCAGTAGTAAGGAAGGAAGAAGTGGAAGATGGAGGTGCATCAGGAACCTTCATCGAAGGGACAGCACCATGTGCAGGTGTGCGGTGAGGGCACTCAGAAACCAGGTGTCCCTCAGCTCGGCACCGGAAGCACTGGACACCAGCAAATAAGTTGAAAACGTATGTTCGTGTGTCCGTAACAAGTTACAGAGTTGTGGGGCGGTAAGAAATGGCTTGGTCAGTGGGGAAAATAACACAATATTGGCGATGACCCCCTTGCACAAAGTTGAAAGGAGAGTCTCTGGCAGCAGCTGGAAGAAATTTTGTCTCTCCCACTACTCGACCAAGAGTGCCGAGTGCAGCAACAAGTAAGTTGTCAGGAATAGCAGTAGGCACAGGAGATAATGTCACTGTGACCGGGCGCTGTGCAGAAGCAACAGGTTGCAAGTAAAAGGAGCCAATATCAATGCCTGTAGCAAGAACGGTGTCGGTGGCTTTTTGGTGAACAAAATGAACGACAACAGCCCCTCCAATGCGAATAATTGAAACGATGCTTTCCTTGGGAACAACTTTAACCAAGGCCTCCAAATAGAGGGGGAGGGGGTGTCACGAAGAGACGGAAAATACACACTTAATAACAAAACTGAGGAAAGTTCTTTACCTGCTGGTGAGTCGTCAGAAATCCGAATCTTGAGAACTTTATCTTCTCTAGAAAATTCTGGTTGCATAAAAAGAGGTGCATGAGATTGGTTCGGACGAGCAGTCGCAGCATACGAGCGTGGATTAGTAGCAGCCATGGCAGCAGAACGTGACTCGGCACCCAGGATATGCAAATTAGGACGAAGAACATTCGATGCAGAAACATTAGGACGAAGCGCATTAGAAGCAGAAACACAATTAGAAGTAGACAAATCCACACTTGAAGAGGTCATAGTTGTCTCACAAGCGGTCGATGTAGCCAAAGAAAATCTAGCGGAGATAAAATCAGCAGACGGAACTTGCATTTGTACTTGGGAAGCAGCCAACATGGCCTCTAAGCCGAAAAACACAACACCGTGTGCTGCAACTGCCTCACACAGAAGAAACACAAAATACCGTAACAGAAGGCACACACGCTCACTTCAAGTGAGGCAAAACGGTGAAAACACAACGCAGTCAACACGAACCACTAACGCAGACGATAAATTGACTAGGAAAAAACATTTTTTTTACAGACGCAAAGGAAAGAAACGAACGGCTTGTCTTCATAAGGTATTTAATGCTCAAAATGTTAGGTATAAAAAACGCCTCTACAAAATATGAACAAGTACAGAATACAAAACAGTAACAAGATGTGGGAGAGAACAAGGTATACGCAAGCATTTAAAAAAAACAATAACAACAGTGTAAAGGTTGTGAAAAAGAGGGCGCTCACAGGCTGCCCAGTTGAACAGTAGTAAAAATAGAAGTCTATGAGTCCGTTGATAACAATAGTATTAAACTGTGTCTAAGAGTTCGCCGAAAACTAAACAAAAACAGACCGTAAAGCAGTACAAGTTCAAAGGTAAACAATTTCAAAACAAAACGTTTATTCAGAAGAAAAAAAAACTCAGTCTGTTGGGAAATCATGAACAGGCTGTTGATTGTTTTCGAGTTCAGCTGTGAGCAACTTCAGCATGTACCACAGAAGATGCTGAAGCTGGGCATCTTCAGGAAGAACGGAAACGTTAATCAAAAATTCATCAAGCAATTGCAGTTGTTGAAGCATTTCAGGTAACCAATTTAACTTAGATTGAATACACGGCATTGTTAGAAATTTGTCAATCCTAGGGCGTTGAATTAGTTCAAGAAGCTCAGTAAATGTGAGCGGTTGCATTGGAACAGAACAGTCTTTGAACAGAGCGGAAAGTTTGGGAATGGTGGGAAGAGAAGAATCATCTCCAACAACATCTGAAGCAATCGATGCTGATTCACTTAAATTAGCAGCAACATCCAAATCATCATCAGTAGGGAGGCAAGCGAATCTGTTTGTTGTACGAAGTTGAGAAGAAATATTTTCTACGCCAGGTGAGGTTCCAGAGGAAGTGGCAGAAGATTTGGTCTGAAAACGCCTTGTGCGACGCGAAACCCTAGGAGAAGACTCGGCAGAATTTGGGCGTTTCCCGGCAGTTTTGGGTCTAGAGGATCCCACCGAAGTAGGAAGAGGGGGAAATGACATGTCAACAATGAGAGCAGATTTGAACAGTTCAGAAGCAGGTGTTTGCACTTGCGAAACAGGCTGTGAAACGGGAGGCAATTTGTTGCTTGGTGGTGGCGCGTGAGAGCTGGGCAATGATGACGCAGTAGTTTCGGAAGAAAGCGGCTGCTCGGAGTTGAATGAAAATGGCAGTTCGGTGTTTGGCAATAACTGCGTATTTGTTTTGAAAGAAAGCGCCTGCTCGGAGTTGAATTGCAGTGGTGGAACTGAAACAGGTGAAGACAACGAAATATCTGCAGTCATTGAAGGAGCAAGTATCAGAGATGGTTACGTGGTTGACATTGGGGAAACAGTTTGTTCAGTAGTAAGGGAGGAGGAAGTGTATGATGGAGGTGTGTTAGGAACCTTCAACGAAGGGACAGCACCTATCGCAAGTGTGCGCTGGGGGCACTCATAAGCCAGGTGTCCTTCATCTCTACACCGGAAACACTGGACACCAGCAAATAAGTTGAAAACGTATGTTCGTGTGTCCGTACCAAGTTGCAGATATGTGGGGCGGTTAGAAATGGCTTGGTCAGTGGGGAAAATAACACGATATTGGCGACGTCCTCCTTGCACAAATTTGAATGGAGAGTCTCTGGCAGCAGCTGGGAGAAATTTAGTCTCTCCCACTACTCGACCAAGAGTGCCGAGTGCAGCAACAAGTAAGTTGTCAGGAATAGCAGTAGGCACAGGAGATAATGTCACTGTGACCGGGCGCTGTGCAGAAGCGACAGGTTGCAAGTGAAAGGAGCCATTATCAATGCCTGTAGCAAGAACGGTGTCGGTGGCTTTTTGGTGAACAAAATGAACGACAACACCCCCTCCAATGCGAATAATTGAAACGATGCTTTCTTTGGGAACAACTGTAACCAAGGCCTCCAAATAGAGGGGGAGTGGGGTGTCACGAAGAGACGGAAAATACACACTTAATAACAAAGCTGAGGAAAGTTCTTTACCTGCTGGTGAGTTGTCAGAAATCCGAATCTTGAGAACTTTATCTTCTCTAGAAAATTCCGGTTGCATCGAAAGAGGTTGGTTCGGACGAGCAGTCGCAGCATACGAGCGTGGAGGAGTAGCATCCATGACAGCAGAACGTGACTCGGCACCCAGGATATGCAAATTAGGACGAAGAACATTCGATGCAGAAACATTAGGACGAAGCACATTAGAAGCAGAAACACAATTAGAAGTAGACAAATCCACTCTTGAAGAGGTCATAGTTATCTCACAAGCGGTCGATGTAGCCAAAGAAAATCCAACGGAGATAAAATCAGCAGACGGAAACTGCATTTGTACTTGGGAAGCAGCCATCATGGCCGCTAAGCCGAACAACACAACACTGCGTGCTGCAGCTGCGTCACACAGAAGAAACACAAAATAACGCAACAGGAGGCACACACACTCACTTCAAGTGAGGCAAAACGGTGAAAACACAACACAGTCAACTCGAACCACTAACGGAGACGATAAATTCACAGGAAAAAAACATTTTTTACAGACGCAAAGGAAAGAAACGAACGGCTTGTCGGTCTTCACGATAACCACAGAGGAACGTTCTGGTCCGTGACCTGCTGCCATGGTAACTCAGAGAATTTGTTATGCCTATGTTTTGTTGGTAAAGCTATCTCAGTAGTTTAAGGTGGACGTCAAGTAATTTTTCTTGCTATATTTCGAATGGAAAAACTTCTGTATACATTTTCTTCACAATTAAAGCGTTCCGAAAGATGAAAATTTGAAAACGATAAAATAGTTTCATTTTATATTTTGGAAAACTTAATATTTTCTAAAACATAACCTTAATTATACAATTCAACATTTGTTTGTCTAGTGACGCCATCAAAGTACAGGTCGCGCCATCTTTTTATTGGACAATTATTGCGTTCCCAAGGAGGAAAATTTGAACTTCGATTAAAATAGCTTCATTTTATAACTTAGAATACTTAATATTTTCTAAAACATAACCATAATTATGTAATCTAACATTTGTTTGTCTACTAATGTCATCAAAGTACAGGCCGCGCCATCATTTTTCTGGTTCCAACACCACCAAAGGAAAAGTTATTGATTTTTTATATAATTTTGGTTATGTTTTAGAAAATATTAAGTATTCCAAGTTATAATATGAACTTATTTTAATCGTTGTTCAAATTTTCATTCTTGGGAACACAATAATTGTGAGGGAGATGTGTACAAAAGTTTTTCTCCGTTGGAAATATAGAATGCAAAATTATTTGACGTCCACCTTAACGGTTTATGGTTTACGAAAATGCTTTTTGGACCGCTTTTGTTTTCCTTAGTGGTAAATTTAGTAAGGGCTATAAGTTCAAACGACAAAAGTCCGACATTTCAAAAATTAACGACAGTAAAAAAACCTCTGAAATTTCGGAATAACAAGCCTTATTTGCTTAGACATGCAATAAAAATTGAAATTTATATGAATTTTCCAGTTTTTGTTTCATGTGATATACTTGGAGATCGGGCTGCAGGGCCCGAGCGCTACTCTGGAAACGAGCGTAGCGAGCATTGAGTCGTATGACGTAGGACCCCTCTTTTTCCCGGAAAACAGCGGCCACTCGGCAAGGCATCGATTCGATGAGATGGAGATATGTATCCTGGGGTATCTCGTACCATACTCTCAACAGCAAATCAGGTGAATTTGGAGGCCAGAGCATAAACAGAAAAGTCACCATCATGTTCCTCGAACCATTCCTTTACGATTCTAGCAGTGTGGCATGGCGCATTATCGTGTTGGTAATGGCCACCACCAGCAAGGAACACTTGGTCCGTAACGATGTTCAGATACCTAGCAGCTGACAAGGATTGTGCTACTGGGATAATGGGGCCTAAAGTGTCCCAAGAAAACATCGCCCATAGCATTACATGGGCGACACCGGCCTGTTTCCGCCCAAACAGTGCATCCGAGTGCAAAAGCCTCCATTGGTAATCGGCGTATCCGCGCTCCATAGTCTACGTGATGCACTAGGAATCTTGATCTGTCGGGCCAGGCCACTTTCTTTCAATCACCCACGGTGCAATCTTGATGATATTCGGCCCGTTTCATGCGTTGTTTGCGATGACGTGCAAAGAGCATGGGGCACCCGGCTGAGCAGACCCACGCGCAGAAGGCTGCGTTCAACTGTGTGCTGTGACACATTGCCCTGATCACCACTGTTGTAGCTGCGGGTGATTTGTCGCACGGTGGTCTTGCGATCGCTGTGAACAATGCGCAACAGACTCCGCTCCCTTCTGGCATCAATGAGCTGCTGACGACACATGGCTGGACGAAAGTTTGTCGTTTTTCCATCTGTGCACCACTTTTGATACGTACTCGCTACAGCAACACGTGAACAACCAAGAAATCGCGGCGTTCCGAGATCGTAGTTGCGAGGCGCCGTGCCATCCCCATTTGTCCTTTTCCAAACTCCGATAAATCGACAGCATTTTGCATTCTGACCTCGAACACTCTACTCACCGAAAGCCGGTCCTCGGGTTGTATATACATATACTGCTCTGTAAACTTCACCTGCCTCACCGTTCGGTCTCTATAGGCTGGGGGTGGTCATAATGTAATGGCTCATCAGTGTATATATATACTGCGTGCGTGTGTGTGTGTGTGTGTGTGTGTGTGTGTGTGTGTGTGTGTGTGTGTACATGTGCCTGAGTGCCCCTTGATGTACTGCATAAATATGCCACTATAAAAATAATTCATATCCTGCACCAAAAAATCTCAATGATGAAATAAATTACTTAGAGCATAGCTGTATAACTGCCGAATGCAGTAAGGTTTTGTATAACAAAGGCAAATGTATATCACTAAAATACATAAACTGAACATATTAAAAATACTGATACAGGAGCGTATTATTCGCGGGAAGTTTGTAAACTATCCGTTTGCTCATAAATCCGTCTTCCTTATAACTGGAAGACTGCTAAATCAGCGTTGACGAAGATTAAATACAGTAGGTTTTGTTAAGGATTGAAGATCCCAGAAACGACAATTGTTAAAATCCGCAAAATACATCTTCAGAAGGGCGGCTGATGGAATACCATGCATTTTCCTTGCTATAAAAATACTAATTTGCTTTGAATGAATCTCGTAGTAAAGGATTGCAATTTTTATTTTATAAGGGTTGTTCAATAAGTAGTAAGACTCTTTGGCTGGACTGCGTTTACGCTTTCTAATTTGGTCAATGGGTGGCGCTAATGTAGAGGCGATTTGAAGGTTATGCAACTGATTTACAGCTTGTTTGTTACGGATGTCGTGTAACGTGCTGGAACAATTTTATTGCTCTCTCGTAGGAGATGGACACGTCCAAAGTTGCTCAACGTGCTGTAATGAAAGCGGAGAATACGCCAACAAAGGAAATCCACAGACGAATGAAGGCGGTGTGTGAGCCTGCTTGTCTTCCACGCAGTTCTGTATGTCGGTGGTGCTGGCTCCTTAGTGGTGGACGAACAAGCACTTCAGAACAACCAAACCCAAAAGCACCACGTCGTGCTGTTTCAGTGACAACACCTGCACGTGTGGATGCTGCAGCAAAGGCCAACAGAATCACGATCAGAGAACTGCCGAACAGTGCGGGGGTGAGCATCTAAACTGTCACTACGATCATGCATTCGCACCTTGAGTATCGTAAGGTCTGCCCCACGCGGGTACCGAAACATCTGTCCGATGAACAGATGAGTCAACGAATGGGACTATCGTTACAGCACCTGTTCCGCTACCATGAAGAAGATGAAGTTTTCATTCTACCCAATATTGCTGGGGTCGAAAGCTGGTTCCATCCTTTCAAGCCAGAGTCGAAACTCCAGAGCATGTAGAGGAAACGGGCATCATCGTCCCCACCGGGGAAATCACGTTTCTCCATTTCCGCAGGCAAGGTGATGTTAACCCTGTTCTTTGACCATCGAAGGCTATTGCTTCTTGAGTGGCTACGAAAAGGATCAACCATCAATGCCGAAGGATAGTGTCAAATTGTAATAAAGCTTCGACAAGCCATCAAAAACAGGAGACCTGGCAATCTCACTCAGGGTATTGTGATTTTTCATGAAAATGGCCTGCCGCACATGGCTGCTATCACGCAAAATACATTGCAGCGCTTTTTCTGGGATGTTCTTCAACATCCAGCATATAGTCCTGACCTATCGCCCTGCGATATTCACATTTTTGGACTTACGAAAAGAATTTTGGAAGGCAAATGTTTCACTTCAGATGATCAGGAATACAAGGTTTTATGAAACGATAGGACCGCTGACTAAATGCTGGCGGCCATTATATTTAGATAAGCCACATTTTGATTCTTTCCGAGAGAAAGTCTCACTACTTATTGAACAGTCCTTATATTTCCTCCGAAATATTTGAAAGCCCGGTGGCGCAGGCTACTGACCATTTTTCCGAGACGGGTCCAGGTTCGAATCCCTAATGAGCCACGGACGATGTGTTCGTCGTACGGCACGCGCTCTTTTCCTTCCAAGGAACTATAGGTCCCAATTTAGGAAAAGGGGACTGCTTATAGCCCATTGAGTTGTTCACGGTGATAATTAAACCGCAGAAAAAGAAGTACTTTAATACGGTGTTACTAGATTGTATTTTAAAAACTAGTTATTAAGGTACTACAGTTTAGTTTCGGAATCGCTTAGTATAGTATTACAGTTCATATATCTGAAATTAAGGAAATTTAGGAAGATATAGAAATTACATGTGAGTACTTCTGCAGGGACACCCATAGGGCGCGCGTCGCCCAGGACAAATATTTTTGCGGGGCACTTGTATATATAAACAATTGAATTAAAATGTATTCCAAAATTCATGAGTCCATTTGAAGTACACTGCTTTGTTGAGGAAGATTTTGTGTATTAGAAAATCATCATATAATGGCTAGGCGAAGGTTGCATTTGGTGCTTCAGAAAATTGAATTTGATGCAAATAATTTTCTTTTTCATTAGCATCTGAACTTAAATATTCATTCACTAAACAGCGTCTAAGTCCAATGTAATTTCATCTGAGGTATTCAAATGATGGAAGCAATGAGAATAAATTTTAATCTCATTTTCATTTTTTGTGAGAAGTAGTTAAGTTTTTATTGACTACAGAATTTGATTCATATCAATTGCTTGATTTCACTGTTTCCAGTTTTAAAAGATTTAAGCAGATCTCCTCTTTTCATATCTTCCTTTTATATATATATGCATGGTTGAGTCACATTATTGTGACCACCAGCTAATATCCAGATTAATCGCCGTGTGCAACGCGGATAGGAGCTAGACGGGCTGGGAGTGAGTCAAAAAGGTGCTGGAATATATTCACAAGTAGTTGGAGCTAAGATGACTGCAGTGCACCTGACAGCTGCTGGAGGGTGTGTGGTGGAGGATCCATAGAAAGAACAATACGATTGAGGTGGCGCCAGAGATGTTCAATTGGGTTTATGTGTGGGGAATTAGGAGGCCAGGAAAGTACGTTGAAGTCTTCATCGTGCTCTTTCAACCAGTCTCGGGCATTTCTAGCTGTGTGACACGTCGCATTGTCGTACTGGAAGAAAACATCCTCCCCAGAGAAGACAGTCAGCATGAATGGGTGTACGTGGTCTGCAAGGACGGATTGATAACGAATTCTGTAAATAGTGCCTTCCACAAGTACGAGTGGACCCAGAGAATGCCACGAAAACAGTCCTCAGACCATAACGCTGCCCCTACTAGCTTGTGTTCTTCCATCAATGGTTGAAGAGCGCCTGTTCACCGATGTTTCTCGACTTATACGCCAACGTTCAGCCGTTCGATAAAGCAGAAAATGTGGCTCATCAGAGGAGGCAATACTTTGCCAATCAGCGGAGGTCCAATTCCGATACTGCCGTGCCAAAGTAAGCCTTTTCTGCCGATGCACCTTCGTAAGCATAGGTGCAATGATCATCCGTCTGCATCGGAATACCACACGCAGCAGGGTTCCCTGAACTGTCGTTTTAGACACACTTCGGGTAGTACCCTGGTTCATTCGGCTAGTGAGGTGCTCTACTGTAGCTTGTCGATCGGCCCTCACGCACCTTCGAAGCCGACGGATATGTAAGGTCAGGTGATGCGTAATCCATCATCACAGCCTCACCTTGACAAATGTCTACCCCGCCTCCTCGTGGCGCATCCTGTTTCCACTAAAGGGGCTCTGAGGACCGCCAAAAGCGATATAACTATACCATCGGAATTAGAGGAAATGCTATCCCACACTCATCAACCCGCTTGGCCAGCGTGGTGAGTTATGGCCAAACCCCTCCAAAATGACTCCACAACTTAAATCTTGGCCCTCAGTCTCCGGCAGCTGGAATGTGAGTAGCCAAGGCAGCGGCCAGTGCGACTTGAAGGTAGAGGGTGCTAAGAATCCCTGGAGGACCGGAGTAGGCTGCCATCTGATGCTGACCTTGGCTACGTATAATGGACGATCCCTATCTTCTGATTCAAGGCTTCTTGAATTGGAAGAGGAACCACAAAGGATCAAGTGGGACATCGTCGGGCTAAGTGAGGTAAGGAGAAAAGGAGAAGATCTCATTGAACTGAAAAGTGGACATCTCTTCTATTATCGTGGGACAGTTACTGGCAGAACTAGTGGTGTTGGATTTGTAATAAACAAGAAACTGAAGGATAAAGTTGTAGAAGTTGAAAGTTCCTCTGACAGAGCTGCACGACACGTTATGCAATTCTCCAGAAAATACAAGGCTCAGATTATCCGCTTATGCACCCACCACAAGTCATCCTGAAGAAGAAATTGAAGAATTTTATGAGGAAATTCGTCATCTAAATAATAAAGGTAAGCAGCACTTTAAGATAATTATGAGAGATTTCAATGCAAAAATAGGGCAACAGCAACAGAATAAAACTTCAGTAGGTAAATTCGGTCACGGCCAACAGAAACCACCGTGGAAATACTCTTGTTGTGTTTGCAGAGGCAGAAGGCTTTTTCATCTTGAACTCCTTTTTCAAGAAAAAGCCACACAGGAAATGGACATGGAGACATCCAAATCGGACGACAAGTGAAATTGATTTTATTATGTGTAACAAAAACTTCATCATAGAAGACTGCAGTGTGCTAAACAAGTTCATCACAGGTAGTCACCATAGATTGGTGTGATGTAAGATGCACCTCAACACAAAACTTGAACGTGGCAAGCTCATAAGACAAACAAAATGTATTGACATAACCAACCTTAAAAAAACACCATAATGCCTTCAAGTTGGAACTGAGAACAGATTCTCTGCTTTAGAAGGCCTAACGTCGGAAGAAGTGGATATTTCTGAAGTTAACAGAACATGAACCAAAGCTCTTATGGACACAAGACAAAATCAGCTGGGTCTAAGAACAAGTTGCATGTGAGCAAATTATTAGGAAAAACCAAGATGTGGATGCAAAAAAGAAGAGAGATGAGGGCATCTAAAGAAGATGTGACTTCCAAAGTGGAATATATAGAGCTATGCAAGACAGTACGAAAAAGTATCACTCAAGACGTAAAAAAATTCAACTGTGACTATTGAGGAAAGTAATTGAAAACAACCAAAGCCTAAAGATAGCAAAGGGACATCTCAGTAAGGGAAGAAAACAGATTATGACACTGAGAAAAGAAGATGGTTCTGTAACAAGAAATAGAGGCGAATTTTGACAAGAGTAAAATATTTCTACTCCAAATTATATTGAAAGGGATGATACATGTACTCCGGACATCATGAAAAGTACCAGTACCAGAGTTCTTCCAGTCCTCCCAGCAGAAGTTACACATGCAATCAAGAACATGAAGCGGGGAAAAGCTCCAGGAGAAGATAGAATTACTGTAGACATCATACAAGAAGCAAGTGGAGTAATCGTAACAGTACTCGCCCAAATTTTCACTCGATGCCTTAATAAAAGGAAGACTCCTGAGGATTGGATCAACGCTACAATGATCCTGCTACATAAAAAAGGTGACATTGAGGATCTCAGGAATTACAGACCTATGAGCCTCCTATTAGTGGTTTATAGAAGCTTCACTAAAGGTCTTACACACCGCTTGATGGTAACACTGGACATGACTCAACCGAGAGAACAAGCTGGATTCAGGAGTGGCTACAGCACAATAGATCATATCCACGTACTGAGAGAACCAATTAAAAGAGCGAGGGAATATGAACTTCCATTGTGCATGGCTTTTATCGAATATGAAAAAGCCTTTGATTCGGTGAAACCATCAGCAGTTGCAATGGCTCTGAAATCCTGCGGTATTGAAGATGCATACATTAATATTATTAATAACATCTATGAAAATGCAAGTGCAACGATTCGGGTGTTTGAAAATACAACACACATAAAAATTGGAAAGGGAGTGAGGCAAGGTTACACCATATCTCCGAAGCTCTTTAATGTCACATTGCAAAATGTCTTTCAATCACTGAACTGGGTAAACAAAGGGATAAAGATTAATGGAGATTATCTAAGCCACTTTCGTTTTGCTGATGACGTAGTCATTTCTGCAACTACCCCATCAGAGCTGCAGAGTATGATCCAGGAACTTGCTGACAATAGTAAAGAAGTGGGATTAAAAATGAACTTTCAGAGGACAAAAGTGATGTTCAATGCTTTTACAAGAAATGAAGATTTATCGATTGATGGAGAACAGCTGGAGATAACAGACACGTACGTTTATATTCGACAGCAGATATCAAGTGAGGGTCACATTGATGAAGAAATTAATCGGCGTACAAAACTTGCCTGTAGAGCTTTTGGAAGAAACAGCATAATTTTCAAGAGCAATATGCCATTATGTCTTAAAAGAAAAGTGTTTGATCAATGCATCCTTCTAGTGCTTACGTATGGTGCAGAGACGTGGACCTTAACTAAAAGAGACATACAAAGGCTGCAGAAAACTCAAAGAAGCATGGAGAGATGCATGCTTAGTGTAACCAGGAGAGATAAGAAGAGGAACTCGTGGATCCGAAAAATGACAAGAGTGGAAGGCATCATGATCAGAGTTAAATCCCTGAAATGGCAATGGGCTGGACATACTGCCAGAAGGACAGACCATCGATGGACAGTCGAAATTGTAGATTGGATTCCAAGGGTCAGGAAAAGACCCAGAAAAAGACCACATGGGACATGGGTGGATGAAATTCGAAAGTATGCGGGAGTGACATGGAGGAGACTGGCACAAGACAGACCGTTGTGGAGGAAACTTGGGGAGACTTTCGTCCAGCAGTGGTTTGATATTGGTTGACAATAATGATGATGATGATATATATAAAGTATTGCAAATCATTGAAAATCACACAAAACAGAACACGAAGCCTGGAACGGCATGTACATTCTATAGCTGTAGAATGCTTAATCCAAGATGAAATGAAAAAGTAAGTTGGTATATAATACCATACGTATAAGGAATGAAATATAGGGCCAATCTCTGCAGGGGAACACTGGCCCTGGTGGCCTTTCGATACCGGTATACGTAAAATGTTGAAAGCCATCCGTGTGATCTCGAGGTCACCGAAATCAAGCCAAGAAGTCATAAAAAAGCAAGCAAGCAACGAAATTCACTAATATCATTGTAGATCAAATTAGAGATATATTATGACAATAGAACACTATTCCAGACATTTAGACACTAGATATCCAACCAAGTCAATTGCGGTTTTTGGAGTGCATTAGACTTTTGTGCAGTAAGTACTAGGTGTAACAGAGGATAGCTAAGATAGGTAATTAGGCAGTGTTGCCTTAAGAGTTAGCTAAATCTTCGACAACAAGAGACCTGTCATGTGATGCAATTAGAAAGAAGAAAGTTCTAACTTTGTTAGGTTGTGCTGGATAAGGTGTTTTTTGAAATGTTACAGTTTAAGAGTTGACCAAAATATCTCTTAAGAAATGAAAGTGGAAAGCAATTAGAAAGTAGTGGGTTAAATAGTTGTTTTAATTGTATGTTGATAGCTTCTGATGGGTATTCAAAGGTGAATACATCTGAAATATTCAGATATTATATTTCTGAAAACTTGGGTGGAAATGTTTGATTCCCAGTTGGTTAAAAAATTTACTTTAAAAGTATAGCTTCTTCTTTTGTCAAGAATAGTGGTAACACCATTGTTGATTTCAATGTCTAGATAGTGCCCATTCTGGTCACAACATCCAGTTAAAACTAGGTCCAAACTCTCTGGATAGATTTCTTTTATTTTTGTGTCAACATTGTCAAAGTTAAGAACTATTAAGTCGTCTATATACCTAAAAATGTTACTATTTTTAGGCAGATCAGTGAATGTTCTTTCATATACATGCAGGTATAAATTTGCTAGAATGCTAGAAAAGACTGAGCCCATGGGTATTCCTTGGGTTTGGAGATATATTTTTGAACCCAAGGCCAGATAGTTATTAAATATACACATGGTTTTTAAGTGACTCCAGGTTTCTCTTGTTATTTTCAGTATACCAAGGTATTCTTCATATAATATATCGCAAATGCGCTCTAAGTCGTTAAGATTGATTGATGTAAAGAGAATTTTAAAGTCGTATGTCTGTATGTCTAGCGGTAGGTCAGAGGAATGACTTCTCAACATATCAAGAACAGCGGTGTTGTTTCTGATGATCCAAGTGTGCTCCACCGTGTCTAAAATTTTGCAAAGACATTTTTCTAGTTTGTTACCCGCTTCTACCTTATAACAGTTGGTAGCAATTGTAATAGATCGAAATTCAATTGGAATCTTGTTAAATTTTGGCACTAAGTATAATAAAGATATTTTAACCTTAATATTCGAGATTTTTAGTCTTTTTTGCAGGGCTATGATTTTTTAAACAATCACTTCTCTTTTTTGTGGTATAGAGGTATAGGTACTTCCTCTTGTTAACTCTTCTTCAATCAATTGGAGATATAATCTCTTGCAAATCACTGCAAAGTTGATTTTTGCTTTGTCTACAAAGGTTATTATGAAAGATTTGCGGAGCTTTAAAATATCTCTGAATATACTTCTATGAATTGGTTTACCAACATTTATACATCTATTTGAGTTATGTTTCACATTAATCAAGATTTTCTCGGTAACGTTTACATACCATTGCATAAATGCTTGATCCGAAAGTTCAAAACGGGAAGATGCTTTAAGTATACAATTTGACAGATCAGATTTAATACCTTTTATGATTTTCTTCAATTCAGGTTCTTGGTGTGAAATTCTGAAGTTTGCTCCCTTATTCATGATAAGTCTCAGCTGATTGAATTTAATGACTTCGAGATTGCCGGCAATAATATGACCGAAATGTGGATCACGGAAATTGTCTAATTCAGCTCAGTCACATAGTCGTGGAATAAGTTCTTTATTCTGCTGGCTTTCATAAGTCGTTGATAGTTCCTTGTAGTTGAAGATAAGTCTTCCAATCGTTGGCCCATATTTATAACTCTTGCATACTCTTATATTTTTTTTAGGAAAAATGTTTTCATATTCTTGAAATACACTGGCGGAAACGGAAAAAAGAACACCAAGAAGGAGACGTCTGATACCAACGAAATTTATACAGCATAATAACGGAATGCAGAGGGTAACGTGATCAAAACATTATGGCAAAATGCAGATATTTGCTGATAAACTGAAAAATAACATTTCCATGTAACATGGTTAGTACGAGGTTGAACCGCCATGAACTGCGTCACACTCTGCAATTCTGACATGGAGTCTAACGTACAGATGTTGGATGTAAGTTTGGGGTATTGAGTTCCAAGCCTCCTCAATCTGAACGCGTAAATCGGGGATGGTCGTGGCTGGCCGTGAAGACCGGATAAGTCGTTGTCCCATAAGATCCCACACGTGCTCAATGGGGGACAAATGCGGTGAACGTGCAGGCCATGGAAGTTGTCTCACACCCTGAAGTGGATGTTGCGTTCAATGTGCCGTGTGTGGGCGTGCGTTATCATACTGGAAAACACCACGATGGACCGACCTTACAAATGGCACAACAACAGGCTGAATGATGTTGTTGATGTATGAGGTGCTGTTTAACGTACCCGGTACAAACACTAGTTGTGTACGGGAGTGATAGTGATCGCACCCTACACCAAGAGACCAGATGTAGGCCCTGTGTGTCACTGGCGGATGCAAGAAGGTTGGAGACACTCCCCTGTGCGTCTGCGAACACGCGTAGAGCCATCGGAGGCTCCCAAGCAGAATCTGCTTTCATTGCTGAACACGACAGATCGCCATTGCGTTCTCCAGTGCAGACATTGGCGACACCACTGCAGCCGTTCCTGACGGTGGGCTGGAGACAGAGGTACACATGCCAGAGGCACACGTGCACCTCGTCCTGCATCCAGTAGACGGTTGCAGATTGTTCGCACAGTCACCTCAGGTGCAACGGCAGCTCGGATTTGCGTTGCAGTGGATGTTCTGCTTGACAACGCCGCTCTTCTTATGCGTCGATCGGTCCTCTCATTAGTCCGTCTGTGACTCCCGGTTCCACGTCTGCTCGTGTGGGAATGTTCCTCGGACCATCTACGCCACCATCGTACCACCACCGATACCTCCCGTCCAATTCGCTCCGCAATACGACGATACGACCACCTGGCTTCGCGGAGTCCGACTAGACGACATCGTTTAAAGTCCGATAACGTACACGTCTTCCATGTCCAGGCATTTCAGCTTCTTCAGGGTCTCCGCACGTGTCCGTACGCCGACGACTGATTACATTCACTTCGCCGTACTCCTTAAATACACCGACGATAATTTGCATATTATGCCGCGCTGTGGCCTAAGCGCACACCGTTTGGTCCCGAAATGAACATCACACCTACGTAATCTCGTCCCCATTAACATTTGTAAATTTCATGATCGTCCGTCAATTCCTTCTTGGGGTTCTTTTTTCACTTTCCTCCACTGCATTTGATTAAATCCGATTTTATCGTAATATTGATTCTGGAAGTTAATTATACAGTAACATTTTTCAGTCGGCTGTAATGACTGTTTATTTGGTTGTGCCAGTCTAAACCTAATTAGGTCGTCAAAAATATATCTGATATGTGGATTTTTGTATACATTGTTCTGATGTACTTTGCAAAGGGCCTTTAACTGACAGATTTTTAGTGAAAAAATCTAGACCTTGCAGTTCACAGCGAAGTTGAAGACAGTGTTATCCAGAGATGTCAGAAAATTTACAAAATCGATGTATACTATAGCGTTCTTACCTTTGCCTCTGCAACGTCTATAAGAGGTTTTCTTACTATATGTAGGTCTAAGTTTGAAGAGCTCGTAGATAATTTCATTATTGTTTTCTCCAAGCGTGAATCTCTTGCCATTCAAAATCTCATTTAATCCATATGGGCATATAGTTTTAAAATGCAGAATAAATGCATTTTCTAGCATTAGCCAATCTTGTAAGGATTCTTCAATGGCTAAAAACTTAACTTGTATCTTAGCGAAATCATGTTCCTGAAAGTGAATGATTTCAATATATTTTATTCTTGTGACACTTAATGTCTGATCTGTGTCCTTTAAGTTTTCAGTTAATTGGATTCGACGTTTGTCTGACATACTTTAATCCAAACTCGTTACATGTGATTAAGTAAACTACATGTGATGTTTTGCAAAATATGGGAACATCATATTCCTGTGAATATACGTGAGATGGTCCATGACTGGACAGGTTTTACATCGTCCATCTTTGCATGGTTTAAAAGCCAAGTCCCGTGAGCGATCCGAGGCTGGCGATAAATATATACACTGACGGAAAAAAATCCCAACACCAAGAAGGGGTTGTGTTAGATAAACGACAGTTGGTAGGCGGTGAGAGCACATCTGTAAGATGACGTCTATGCAAATTTCGCGCTCGGCGCATACGGGTGGCGCTAGTAGCGCCCCTCGGAACAGGCAAAGCAGGTTTGCTGTAAATACGCGCTGTAACGTTCGTGAGCGTTAGTTATTGTTGAGATTCGACGTAGCGTGTTGATGTTAGTCAAGAATGACTTTAAGAAGACGAAGAAGCCATTATCAACAGCTCACGGAGTTTGAACGAGGTCGTGTAATAGATCTACGAGAAGGTGGATTTTCTTTCCGCAATATTGCAGAACGACTTGGCAGGAATGTAGCCACTGTGCATGATTGTTGGCAGCGGTGGTTAAGGAAAGGTACTGCCTCAAGAAGACCGGGTTCCGGCCGGTCACGTGGCACTACTGAGAGGGAAGACCGCCGTGTACGGTGTATGGCCGTGGCGCATCGTATCGCGTCTGCGGCAGCAATTCGAGCTGCAGTTGCCACCACAGTGACACAACGAACTGTTACAAATCGGTTACTTGAAGGACAGCTCTGAGCCAGACGCCCTCTAGCGTGCATTCCACTTACCCCAAACCACTGCCATTTGCAACGTCAGTGGTGTCAAGCTAGAACTCATTGGAGGACGGAGTGGAGATCTGTTGTCTTTTCTGATGAAAGCCGGTTCTTCCTGGGTGCCAGTGATGGCCGTGTGTTGGTTAGAAGGAGCCCAGGTGAGCGCCTGCAAACAACCTGTCTGCGACTGAGACACACTGGACCTACACCTGGAGTTATGGTCTGGGGGAGCAATTTCCTATGACATCAGGAGCACTCTCGTGGTTATCCCACGCACCCTGACGGCACAGTTGTACCCCGGTGTGGTGATTCAACCTGTTGTGCTGCCATTCATGAACAGCATTCCAGGGGGTGTTTTCCAACAGGATAACGCTCGCCCGCATACCGCTGTTGTAACCCAACATGCTCTACAGAGTGTCGACATGTTGCCGTGGCCTGCTAGATAACCAGATCTTTCACCAATCGAGCACGTATGGGACATCATTGGACGACAACTCCAGCGTCACCCCCAACTAGCATTAACCGTCCCTGTATTGACCGACCAAGTGCAACAGGCATGGGACTCCATCCCACAAACTGACATCCAGCACCTGTACGACACAATGCATGAACGTTTGCGTGCTTGCATTCAACATTCTGGCGGTTACATCGGTTATTAATGTACCAGCATTTCACATTTAAAATGTCTCTTCTCGCGCTTACAATAAGCTGTGATCTTGAAACCTTAATCGATTAAATATGTTACCTATACAAATGTATTGCCGCCATTTCATTCCTCTACAACTACTTTTTCGTGGTGTTGAGATTTTTTTCCGTCAGTGTATATTAATATTATTTGTTATGTCGGCAGCACATATAAACCAAAGAACAGACTATTGATACTCTCTTTACATTTCATAATGCCCTATGTTTGAAACCTCAGATGCAGTAACCCTGCCTTTCTCGAAATTAGAATAATAATCACTTTGTATTAGGTACACAAAATTCATCAAAATTATAATTTAAGAAAATGAAATCAAGTGGTACTTACGTTTTAATAGTTTTATATTTTAGTGCATCTGGTTTTTCATTGTTTACGAAGTCTGAACACATATAAACAAAAAGTACAGAATGTACATATGGGGATCCCCGCTGTTTGAATTCAGAATTATCACGTCTGATACAGTCCAATTGGTTGACTTAATTTAGGTGTATTTAGACGTTCCCATATCCCACACAAATGAGGTAATATTCGCTTGGTCTGCAGGTTATTCATGATTATTTTGTTTTATTCTGCATATTGCATTTTTACCTAAATATCTTTTTTTGCGCCTTCAAAGGGTGTGTCCCAGGGCACAGTTTTGGCTTGTTCTAAGGGATATTCTGTACTCACTGTGAATGAAAGGATATATATCGCGAAGAAACTAAATCCGGTACTTGGTGCAGATTGCTAACATCGAAATTGCCTTAAGCACTAGGAACGATTTACGATGTATGAGATGAAAAAATATCAGATAAGTCTGAATTGTTATTGAGTCTTGTTTAGGGTAACGCGTAACGTTCTTTGTACGGTGATATAGATATAACTGGTTTACGGTCATCCGTTCAGAATGCATGCAGAATTCCAAAGTCGCCGTCTTAATTTTGTGAAGTGCATTGCATTCAAGCAATATTGTCTTTCAAAATAAAGATGGTAATTTCTTTATTTTCTTTATAACTCCTCATCGGTGAATACAGAGCTTTGACTTATAATCTTTGAATCGAACTACACACATGAGAGTTTGGGTGATTTTTTATTTACCTTCTTATTTGCAAAGCTTTTCGTAACCCAAGAATTAAATAAATCTCAGTTGTTGCTCTGCAAAATGCTGTGGAACTTTGCATGTCATTTGCAGTATCTCAGATTGTGAGCTTCTAAATTTTCTTTTCTGAAATGCATTTAATTCCTGAACGTAAAATAGAATGCGATCTTAATTAATCTATGCTTGCACCTTTGAGAACTCAACATTTGCATTTCAATTATCATATTCTCTCACCTTTATTATCCATTCCCTTTGAGAAAGCTATCGAAAACAATGGAACACTTACCTTTCAAGAAGTAAGATTCAACAGAAGAATATTAGAAATATAAGTCACTTCAGTTACGAACAAAGCATTTTGATTTGACTTGATTTATTTCCCTTCGCATGTTTGTTGCTTTATATTACCTTCATTACTTCTGGGTAATGTCCATGTTTATCATCAAACAATATCAACTCATATTTTTGACAGCTTTCGTTAAATATTTCCAGATTTATTGTACTGTTTTCTTCAGGATAAAGAAGCGAGTTTTGGAAAAGAGAAGAGAGGGAGTTGTTTCAAGTTGCTGTGGATGCACTCAGTGAACCTATCGCTGCGTATTCTATGAATCATCAATTTCAGCGATTTACAAAGTAAATGTTTGTTCGGCTGCCCAAACAGATGGATCAGCAGAGTTAAGATTCCACAGCGAGTTCTATGGCTTGCGGGCACCGATATACTTGGCGAACAACTGTTAACAGCAGTTGTGAGCCAGAAATAGCAGAGAGTGACACTTTCTCGACTTTTCCTGCGAGAACACTTGCATAACTCTTAAGTCCACTTGAAAGAAATACAATACTAAGCATTTAATCTTTCGCCTTCCCTCTGGTCCCGGGTTGAATGAATCAGATGAGGTCTTTTCTTAAAGAGACACGAACGCGTTTTAAAGCATTCGTCATAAATCCTCAAGCATCTTTTATACATATTCGCCGCAACAACAGAGAAAAAGAAAATGCATTAGTCTTACTACTCTGATCATTCACCATTAATAATGCTTTAAAGAAAGAAATTAAAACAAGGCAATACGTAACTTACACTCTGCCTCGCGAAATTTATACATTTAAATCAAAATGCACAGGTAGTGTTCATGAAGTTGGTGAAAATATTATCAACCCAGATTAGAGCGAATATATTTTTAATCTGTAGGTCAGCATGCGTGACCTGATGTATTTCGAAATATTTTTTATCTGAACCGTTGCCTATTGTGAAGAATAAATGTATGTTGTCAACGTAAAGAGGAAATACAGTAGTGCAAATTTCAAGATTTACTTCAGCTTAAAGAAATAAGATTCATTTAGTAGGTAACTGACCTCCGTAAACCACTGGTGTAAAAGCCAAATAACATCTGATTTTTTTGGATTCGGAGTTGAACGACCACCATGAGCAACTCTGTGGGCTATAAGCAATCGTCCGTCCATAACTTAAGGCCACTGGTTCCAGGGAAGGGAGACAGCCAGTGCCGTAAGACAAACACAACATTCATGGCTCATCAGGTTTCGAACGCGGACCCATCTCGGACGAATGATCATAAACCAAAGCTTATACCACTGCACCACCTGGTCGGTCAGATAATACTTCATTTAATTATTTAAATAACAAAACCCCTTTGTTTCTAATGCAAAAAACACCAAGCTGTTAATGCGAAACACAGTATGTCTTTAAGCACTAGTTGAAACATACGGTGGGACCTATGTTATTCGTTTTTTTGCGTTACTTCCGATATTTTACTGTAGTTTTTATTGCCTTTTTAACTCTTTTATACGTAATTCGTGTATATGCCTTTTGCGATGATACTGATACCGCCGCTGGCACCAAAATGTTACGACAGTGGGTCATTATCCCACCGCTGTCAATCAATTTAACAACCGTAGCCGAGCAATTGTATATATCTTCACTGATCTCCTTCGACGTAGTTCTTGGCGCGAAAACTGTATTATAGGGCATACACTTAAACAATTTGAACCAATCACAGGCGTACACGTAAATACTGTGTTCTATGACTGCGATGATTGCCTAAACAAATATTTAATTGGCCATAAAAACATAACAATGACACACATATGAATAAAATTTAGCTGTCTTCTGAACATAAGTATTGTCTACTTTGACCTAAATCAGTTCCAGCGAGATGGTTTTAATGAACTTTAATTCCACAGTTCAGTCTTACTATTTTTCAGTTCAGTTCTTGAAATATATTAGTTCAGTTCCTCAACTAACTGCGTAGCAGATGTAACAATAAAAACAAAATGTTTCTACTTACATGGATGCTGTCGAGAATAAATCCAAATTGTGATTTAACTTTTCACCTGTATATCAGAGCGGTTTCCAAGCCACAGCTATTACGCTCATATTTTTCTTGCGCAGGCTTTATACCGTCGCTCTTACACGTAGAGCATGCGCTGCTTACGTAACCACACACACACACACACACACACACACACACATGGGGCCTCGCTTCGCCCCGCAGGACCAGCTGGCTTCCTTCGCCGTTTCAGGGAGAGGATGGTAATTGCACACTGCCGTAGTTGGACTCGAACCCAATATTTGGCTTAGCTTCGCTTCGACCAACGTCCACTCGCAGACTTCTTAATTCCTTTGTAGCTTTGCTTTCATTCTGCCAACCAGTCGTTAATTTCCATTAGGTTCCCAGCCTAGAAATTGCTGCTTTATCACGCGCATTTAGGCATTCCGCTGTCTTTATGGCAAAACTGGCATCTCCAGCTGCCCGAGTTGTCTAATTCATATAGCAGATCCAAGGCATCCAATCCAGCCTTTCCTTTCACATCGGAGAGGGTACAGACAACTAAACTTTCTTCCTTATCTTCACGCTAAGTGCGAAATCTTATTATTCTGCACGGACCACACAGAGGGCAATTGTTCTCTAAAATGCCCCAAACAATCGACGAATTTACGAGTATTCGCTAAACCTTTTGTCCCCCATCTTCATTCATTTGTACTCAAGTGGCCCTCTTCGATACGTATACCTCTTTCCATGTTTAGACTGGCCGTCAGCTGCGCCCTGATATTTATGACCTAACAGCGCTATTCTGAGACCACCCAGCCAGAGGGAGTGCTTCGCCTCCTTTCTGTCATATCCCCAGATAAAACTTTCTCCGCTGTTTACACTTATAAACTCCAATGAATACTCGAACATAATTAATACTTAATTAATTTCATACATCCACCACGCCCATTAATTACTAAATTAATGGTGGGGGTGGTCGTAACAATACGTTAAAATTTCAATTTCACATTATGAAAAATACATCATACTTTGACTCTTTAATGCGTAACCCTTTATGTAACAATCTTGGGGGAATTAGGACCGCTTTGTTGTGTTCCTTATTGGTTTAGCCGAAGTTGAACCTTCACGCGAAAAGGGAAAGGTATGTTGTCGTTTTTTTGGGTTTTTTTATGGAGGTTTAACGACCACCGTGAGCAACTTAATGGGCTATAAGCAGTCGCCCGTCAGTAATTTCGGGTCACTGGCTCCAGGGAAGGGAGAGCCAGTGCCATAAGACAAACACAACATCCATGCCTCACCGGGATTCGAACGCGGACCCCTTTCGGACGAATGATCAGAGAGGTCATCGCTTAGACCACTGCGCCACCGGGGCGGCAAAAGGTATGTTGTTTACTTTTGGTTTGGATGAAAAATTGGCTTTGCATTTTATGACTCATACACAGGGTTGGATTGGCCGGTCGCGCGCCAGCACCACCCCGCGATGGGCCGTTGTGCCGGACCTTTTTTTTTTTTTTTTTTTCAAAATCACATTATCCTAATTTAGCAAGCAATACTTTTTCTCATAAATTGATGTATGTGTGTAGTTTCAGACCGTTGGTGGAAGTTTTTCAGGCAGACAACTCTTGAAATTATATTATACCAACTACGCATTTATGCTATTGTGAATGTGAGATATTCTTCCACCCCCACATTCCACCGCTGGGTTGCTGATGCTCAGTATAGAGTTTCACCTCTGACACGTTCATTCTCATACACTCCATAGCGTCTGTAGTGGAATGCTATTGTGACTGACCGTCTAATTCACATTCCTCTTCTTCTATAAACCAGCAGTACCATCTAATGGTGCGGTGTCTGCTACCGGCCCCTGACAAGTAAAACTTTATGTAAAGACCTGGCGCGAGCGATTTCGTGATTTATACGTGGGTTAAAGTTCAAAGTGTCACGTGCAGAGGATTCAGTTTACAATCCGCAGACTCAAACGCGTCAGGCGTGGGCTGGTGGCAATAGCATATAGAACTAACACAGTCATCTCATTGCATTCAGCTGCATGGTTTGCAAGGGAAGAAATTTCTACGATCCCGAACTTTAAGATAGCTTTGGATTTAAATATTTTTAATGTAGAAATTTGTTATTTTTCACAATGAATGTGCAATCAAAAATTGATTTCATCGGGTAAAATATCTCATTATGCTAATTTAAAAACATAGGAAACTGCAAACGATAAAAGGTGGCGCAGAAAAACAGAGGGAAAAGAAAAAGAAATTCATTCTGCAAAATAGTATAACTATACTAGTTATCAGAATTTATTGGCGTAGAATAAAAATTAGTATTATAAGCTTTCGCACATTAACCAGATGGCTTTTTCAAGTAAGGCTGACAAAAAGTAAGTGACTTCCTGTTAACTAACACAAAACCAAAGGAATTGGTTTAATCTGGAATTGGTTTAATCAGGAATTGGTTTAATAGGAAGCTTAACTGTTTCAGTTGGACAAAGAGAAATAGCACCCGAAGCCCTAGAGAAGGCTGAATCTTCCTGCGCACAAATTAAAAGGAAAGCCGAAGAGGAGACAAATCTTACTCCTTTGCATTTGTCCCAGACTGATTTGGTAGAGCAAACCAAAATCACTGACAACCAAAATTATTTGAAGCATGCTGAATAAATTCCACCTTTGGCAAGTACTTCGTTTTCGAGAGATCAGTGGTCTTTAACCGGATCTCAAATTATATGTGTACGCAAAGTACTAGCGGAAAAACCCTCGACAAGGATACCTTATTCTCGAGGCCGTGCTCGAATGGATTAATCAGCTTTTTTAATGCTCATCTTATTCATCCCCTTACGGGATCGTTTTCTTGGAGACCAAGGTTAACATTTCATGAAAAAGATGAAACAAAGAGACAGTGGCTGACTTGTAATATGCAAAATAAGTTTCTTTACTGCACAGTGTGCTTATCATATTCGGAAGCTAAAGACGTAAATGCATTCGTTAAAGGAATGGGTGACTTCAATACAAAAAAATGTATATACGCGTTTTAAGGAGTATGAGCTATCAATAGTAGATTTACACTGCGTTGAAGCTCATATGGTGAGATAACGAAGTCAAAATACAGATTCTTTGTTTTTTTCGCAGCAAAAAAATATTAGAGCTGAACAAGTACAACAAAGGCGGTATGTTTTGGATAGGATAATTTAAATTGTAAAATTAATTTGCAAGCGAGGAGTGGAGCCTATGAAAGCGGAATGTCTTGAAAAGTCCTGATTTAGATTATAGTGACTTTTTTAGGAATTTTACTCTTGAGTAGCAAGTATGATCCCGTACTAAAAATTAATGCAGATGAAGTTGTGCGAAAAATTACAACAAAGACTGGTCGCGGCGATGTTGTATCTCTTCTATCAAAGACAACCATAAACAAAATTATAGTTCCTATCAGTAATGCAATAAAGGAGAAAATATGTGAACAATTTCTTCCGGCTGGTATATATTGAATTTAGATAGACTAATTAACTGCTTTGCTAAATCAAGTAAATCATTGTCAAAGCTTTTGTTTCTGTAAAACTGAGTTACATCTGATATTACAGAACTGATTTGCTCAGGCTTAACACAATTAAACTAAATAATTATTAATATAGATGTGAACATCTTACAGATCTATTGGCTTTGTAATAATCTATTTTGGTAAACCTTATTTTGTTTACACAGCCTGCCATACGACGACGACTATGATTTGTTTTAACTTAGAACAAACATTAATACTTTAAAATATTTTTACTAAGACTATAACCTCTTTTCATTGAATTCGGTAACTGTTTCATTTACTAATTAGAAGTAAATATTTGGAAAAAGAGAAATGATTCTGCTTCACAATCTTCTAGTGTAACTTCAACACAACAAGATTTGCACTACTATGCAGATTAATTTTTTGTTGCTTTTAAATCGTTCGACGCACATGGCACACGCCTCTCATCTGTTTGAATAAAATCCCTAATATTGTCCGAAGTGAACTCAAGGGAACTCAATATTCGAACTCAAGACGGTGGGAGTAACAGCAGAAAACAAACATCAACAACGAAAAACTAGGAAATATCTCGGAATCGATTTGGATAAACATGTATGTGCTTTAGTTTGATTTTTTTATTGATTTACAGGTTCTTCCGCACAGTTTAACTACTTAAAATTTAGAAATTTCACCAATTAAAATGTGTATACAAAACTCTCTATGTATTTCGGCTCAGAAATGTAAAGAAAGTTCATTAAGGTGTTCAATTATTATTTAATGTGAAAATAACATATTATATAATTTGGAATCTATTTAAATGAATAAAAGCAAAATATTCATTTAAAAAGAAAGAGAAATATTAATGGCGTATAAAAAACAGCCTTACTTAAAAGATTTTATTTAAAAAGATAGGAAACAATAGACCTACAAGAATTCCACATCGGGAAATCAGCGAATACATATGCTTTCGGGTCTATCAAAATTATGCATCTGCGGGCCGCGTTGCAGGCGCCATACATAAAAAAACTATTGAACCGCTGAGGCTAAAGGTTTTATACAAAGGTCATTCCATGAAAACGGAGAGTATTTTTTTTTTGAGTTGGCAACAGTGCGAAGGGGAAAAATAACGGCGCAGACAAGTAACTGAATTAAAGAAGTATCTATGGCAAATGTTATTAGCCGTGGCAGACGATTCTAATTTTGTTATTGGGCCGTTGTTCAAGGTACGTCTGCATTTTTCGCCATAAAGATATTGATGTGAGTGATTCAGAGTTAAGAAGTGAAATGCGTTGTGCGATAAAAGTTTGCTATCGTTTGGGTAAAACGGCTCCAGAAACAATTAATTTAATGAAAAAATCTTACAAAAATAAATGTTTGTGTGAGTCAACGATTTTTAGATGTCACCATGATTTCAGAAAAGGGTGTTTGTTTGCAGAACTCGCTCTTAATCCTGGTCGACCTGAAAGTGTTGTTACGGGGCATTTGGTTAACGCTTCGTAATAACATTTTCACTGGGCAATCCTGCAAAATGATCGATGAATGACGTGTGAAGATATAGCGGCGTCAACTAAAATTTCAAAAACGTCAGCATTCCACATTCTACGCGACAAATTACCACTGCATGGTGTGTGTTCCAGATAGGTACCTCATCACCTGACAAGAGAACAAATGTTAGCCAGAGTTCAGGTGTGTCATAAGTCGAAACAAATGATTGCAAAGGATCCAAACTTTCTGAACACAGTAATAACTGCCGATGAAACACGAGTTCACTATTTCGAACCCCTCACGAACCGCGCAACGAGTGTGTGGAAACAAACAGGTTTGCCTTCTCCGAAAAAAGTTCGCCAAACCAAATCAGCTGGGAAGGTGATGATGATAATTTTCTTTGATCATAAAGGTGTAGTTTACCAGCATACCGTTCCTCCACCAATTACTGTCAATGCTGAGCATTACATTTCAGTCTTGAAGCGTCTGCGACAAAACGTATCGATTAAGCGACCGGAACTGGTGAGCAAGTGGACCCTACACCATGATAACGTCCGCCCACAGGTGGCTACTTGTGTTCAACACTTTCTTACGAAATGCAGTATTGACATCATGCCGCAGCCTGCCTACACTCCTGACCTCGCCTCGTGCAATTTCTGGTTGTTTCCAGCATTGAAGGATAAGTTCCGTGGCACAGCATTCAACGCAGATGCTGACGTTATTCAAGCTGTACAGGGGTCGCTAAAGCAGCTTCCACAAAATGCCTTCGCCACATGCTTGGAAAAGCGGGACCAATGCATTACATCTGAGGGAAGATACTTTGAGAAAGAATAATATAAACTTTGCTGTACCTATATTTCTTCATTTTGTGTATATTGCTCTCAGTTTTTATGGAACGGCCGTTGTATTTAGGAGTTTAAACCGTCTTGTGACATTTTTGCAATTTCATTTGAAAGCAAGAAAATACCGATTAATAAGCCTTTTTAAGGAGGGAGGGGGGGGGGGGGGTCGATGCTTGGAATTATGGTATGCAACAGTACTCGTGTAGTCGAGTTTATAGGTGGAGAGTATAGGTAATCGATGCAGGAACGGCAGGTTTAGAGATTGTCACGCAGATGATATTCACATGCGTCCGATCCGGGCTATGCGCAGGCCAGTCCATTCGATTAACCCCATTGTCACCATACCAAGCCATGGTGGACCTCCCAACATGACAGGTGGCATTATCATCCTGAAAGTAACATGGGTCCACCCCGTAAAACTGCCACAAATTAGGAAGCTCATGGTCATCCGAAATGGTACAGTAGGTCTTGGTGTTGAGTCTACCAGCAATTGCGACGAAGGGTCCCGTGCCATTATAGGAGAAACACCCCGATAGCGTAATTCCTCCGCCGCCGAACTTCACAGTTGGCACAATACATTCCGGCAGGAGGCGTTCTCCAGGCAGACGCCAAACCCAGACCCTGCCCTCCGAACGGTAGAGGGTGAACCTTGATTCGTCGCTCCAGAGAACCTGTTTCCACTGTTCAACGGTCCACTGTCGACGTTCTTTGCACCACGTTAGCCGAGCAGCGCTATTGGACTTGGTGATCAAAGGTTTTTGGGCGGCAGCACATTCATGATGACCGAGCAGATGGGCTTCCTTACGGATGGTATTCATCGAAAAAACACTCCCGGATGCCTGTTGAAACTCCTCGCGGATGTTGCCCATTGATTTGGGGCGGTTCTTCCGAATTTATCCGGCCAGCACCCGCCGGTCTCTAACTTCTAGTTTTGTGGGTCTGCCTGGTCGGGGCACATTCCGACAATCACCTCTCATCTTTCACTTGCCAATCACGTAGGCCTCTGTCGATTTTGGGTACTTCAACTCGCTGGATCTGTCACGTATAGATCGGCCATTTCTGTTATACCCGACGATTACACCTTTCTCGAAATCTCAGAGCTCCGAACTGCGTGGCATCTTGCATGCTACTGGCTGCGTTGTTGTTTCAAACACGATATGTAACTGCGGCGGCCGTGACGTGTATCAGGACCGCAGATATCGTCGATTGCATGGGTGTCCAATTACTTGTTGGTATATAGTGTATGTATGTATGAGTATATGTACACACTGAAGTCCCAGAAAAACTGGTACACCAGTCTAATACTTGGTAGGTCCCCCACGGGAGCGCAGGACTGCAGAAATACGACGGGGCATGGACTCCACTTGCTTCTGGAAATATGCTGTAGGCAATGCACACCTTACTTCCCGCAGAGCGATCCACAATTCGGGTGTATTCCGAGGTCTCGGATTCCTGTGTTTGATAGCGCGTTGCATGACATACCAAATGTGTTCTATCACGTTCAGATCTTGTGACTTGGGTGGGAATGGCCACACCCAAATTCAGAGGAATGCTCCTCTAACCATAATGTGGCGTCCCGACATGTGTGTGGAGGTGCATTGTGCTGTTGAAACAGGCCCAACCCATCAGCATGCATACAGGACATGAACGGGTGTACCTCGTCAGAAAGGATGTGCACATAGCGTTGGCCGGTCGCAGACGTTAGTAGACGTAGCAGGGGTCCCAGTGAAGTCCAGCTAAACACACACCACACCATTACGGACTCCTCACCAGCAGGTAAAGTTCTCTGTTGACAGGCGGGATCCATGGCTTCATGGGGTTTGCGCCACACATGAATCCTTCCATATGCCCAATACATTTGGAAACGCGACTCGTCAGACCAGGCTAATTGTTTCCAGTCATCAAGTGTCCAATAGGGGTGTTACTTGTTTCCAGTCATCAAGACCAGGCTACTTGTTTCCAGTCATCAAGACCAGGCTACTTGTTTCCAGTCATCAAGCGTCCAGTGTTCATAGCTCTGTGTCGTGCACCCTTCAAGGGGACTCGAGCTGGGCGTCAGCACTAAAAGCCCATATCGTGCAGGGTACGTTGCACAGTCCGGACGCTGATGCTTGTTGAGGCTCCAGCATTGAATTCCGATGATACCTGCGAGAGAGTGTTGCATATATATATATATATATATATATATATATCATCATCATCATCATTGTCAACCATTTTCAATCCACTGCTGGACGAAGGTCTCCCCAAGTTTCCTCCACAACGGTCTGTCTTGTGCCAGTCTCCTCCATGTCACTCCCGCATATTTTCGAATTTCATCAACCCATCTCCCATGTGGTCTTTTTCTGGGTCTTTTCCTGTCCCTTGGAATCCAATCTAAAATTTCGGCTGTCCATCTATGGTCTGTCTTTCTGGCAGTATGTCCAGCCCATTGCCATTTCAGGGATTTAACTCTGATCATGATGTCTTCCACTCTGGTCATTTTTCGGATCCACGAGTTCCTCTTCTTATCTCTCCTGGTTATACCAAGCATGCACCTCTCCATGCCTCTTTGAGTTGTCTGCAGCCTTTGTATGTCTCATTTAGTTAAGGTCCACGTCTCTGCACCATACGTAAGCACTGGAAGGATGCATTGATCAAACACTTTTCTTTTAAGACATAATGGCATATTGCTCTTGAAAATTATGCTGTTTCTTCCAAAGCTCTCCAGGCAAGTTTTGTACGCCGATTAATTTCTTCATCAATGTGACCCTCACTTGATATCTGCTGTTCAAGATAAACATACGTATCTGTTATCTCCAGTTTTTCTCCATCAATCGATAAATCTTCATTTCTTGTAAAAGCATTGAACATCACTTTTGTCTTCTGAAAGTTCATTTTTAATCCCACTTCTTTACTCTTGTCAGCAAGTTCCTGGATCATAATCTGCAGCTCTGATGAAGTAGTTGCAAAAATGACTACGTCATCAGCAAAACGAAGGTGGGTTAGATAATCTCCATTAATCTTTATCCCTTTGTTTTCCCAGTTCAGTGATTGAAAGACATTTTCCAATGTGGCGTTAAAGAGCTTCGGAGATATGGTGTCACCTTGTCTCACTTCCTTTCCAATTTTTATGTGTGTTGTATTTTCAAACAGCCGAATCTTTGCACTTGCATTTTCATAGATGTTATTAATAATATTAATGTATGCATCTTCAATACCGCAGGATTTCAGAGCCGTTGTAACTGCTGATGGTTTCACCGAATCAAAGGCCTTTTCATAATCTATAAAAGCCATGCACAATGGAAGTTCATATTCCCTCGCTCTTTCAATTAGTTCTCTCAGTACCTGGATATGATCTATTGTGCTGTAGCCACTCCTGAATCCAGCTTGTTCTCTCGGTTGAGCCATGTCCAGTGTTACCTTCAAGCGGTGTTAAAGAACTTTAGTGAAGATTTTATAAACCACTGATAGGAGACTGATAGGTCTGTAGTTCCTGAGATCCTCAATGTCACCTTTTTTATGTAGCAGGATCATTGTAGCATTGTTCCAATTCTCAGGAATCTTCCCTTCATTAAGGCATCGAGTGAAAATTTGGGCGAGTACTGTTTCAATTTCTCCACTTGCTTCTTGTATGATGTCTACAGTAATTTCATCTTCTCCTGGAGCTTTCCCCCGCTTCATGTTCTTGATTGCATGAACAACTTCTGCTGGGAGGACTGGAAGAGCTCTGGTACCTTTCATGATGTCTGGAGTACATGTATCATCCCTTTCATATAATTTGAAGTAGAAATCTTTCACTCTTGTCAAAATTTTCGCCTCTATTTCTTGTTATAGAACCATCTTCTTTTCTCAGAGCCATACTATGTTTTCTTCTCTTACTGAGATGTCCCTTTGCTATCTTAAGGAAATTGAAAATCTAAAATTTTCAATTTAGAAACACCAAATTTGGTTTGATATCTCATAAAACTCCGGTAGCCGGTTTTTGGAAGGGGTCGGAGCCCGGGTGTCATAAACCCTCAAGCAAAATTTTCGTGAAATCAACAGTATTGAATTTGGAGCCACAAGATGTGGTATACTATCTCATGAAACTCTAACGTAGAATGTAGACGGTTTTTGGAAGGGGTCGGAGCCCGGGGGAACGAAGACGCCCATCCTAAAGTTTCATAAAATCTACACTTTTCAATTTATAACCACCAAATTCAGTTTACTATCTCAAGAAACTCTAACTTAGACTGTAGAAGGTGTTTGGAAGGGTTCGGAGCCCGGGGTCAAAGGGCCCCCACACATAAAACTACATTTTAGGAAAATTTTGTATGGGGTCTCTGATACCCCGGGCTCCAACTACTTCGAAAAACCGTCTGCAGTCTAAGTTAGAGTACCATGAGATAGTATACCAAATTTGGTGGTTCTAAATTGAAAACTGTAGATTTCACGATTTTTTTATGATGGGGCCCTGACCCTCCGGGCACCAACCCCTTCGAAAAACCGTCTACAGTCAAAGTTAGAGTTTCATGATACCTAATTGTGTGGTTCTGAATTGAAAACTGTAGATCTTACGAAATGTTTGCATATGGGGGCTCTTACCCCCCGGGCCTTGGCAAGTTCCAAAAACCGTATAACGTCTAAGTTAGAGTACCATGAGATAGTATACCGAATTCGGTGGTTCCAAACTGAAACTGCAGATTTTACGAAAATTTTGTATGGGGGGTGGGGAGCTATGTATCCCTGGCTCCAACGTCTCTCAAAAATCGTCTACTGTCTACGTTAGAGTTTCGTGGCCGCCCCGGTGGCGCAGTGGTCTAAGGCGCTGGCCTCTGATCATTCGTCCGCAAGGGGTCCGGGTTCGAATCCCGGTCTGGCATGGATGTTGTGTTTGTCTTACGGCACTGGCTCTCTCCCTTCCCTGGAACCAGTGACCCTAAATTAGGAACGGGCGACTGCTTATAGCCCATTGAGTTGCTCACGGTGGTCGTTAAACCTCCAATTAAAAAAAATAAAAAAAAGAGTTTCGTGAGATAGCCTACTACATTTGGTGGTTCTTAATTGAAAACTGTAGATTTTACGAATTTTTTTTTTCGGGAGAGGCGGCTCTGACCGCGTGCCCGACATGTTCCAAAAACCGTCTACGGTCTAAGTTAGAGTACCATGAGATAATATACCAAATTTGGTGGTTCTAAATTGAAAACTGTAAATTGTACGAACATTTTGTAGGGAGGGGGGGGTTCTGATCCCCGTGCCCCGACCCGTTCCAAAAACTGTCTACCGTCTAATATTTTTAGTGCCAAAGAAAAAGCGGTATATTCCTATCCTGTCTGAGTGTCCAAACCTTATAAATTTGATCAGGGCGGAAGACTTTCCAATTCGTACGTTTTCCTGCATTCGTTTTGTATGTAACCAAAATTTGTAAACGCGACGAATTGACGTAGTCGACGAATTTGTCCGCGATGAATTGACGCTCGACGAATCGTCGTGCTCGACGAAAGCGGAACTACTTCTAATTTGGAAGTCCGGTCGTAGTACTAAGACAAAAACTTTGTTTTTAATGGGTGTTTTTTTTATTTGTGTTTCAAGTGAACGTGAGCCCTCGTGATGGTGAAATGATCTATGCGCTAGCCTCTGACAGAGGGGGCCAGTGCTCGATACTCATGTGAGGAATGGGAGGTGTGCTTATCATACGGCCCTGGTTCTTCCACTGCCTGTAACCCATGGTCCCAAATTAAGGCCGAGGTCCCGCCTATAATCCCTAAAGCTTCTGATGATGGTCGTTAAACGCCAAAACAAAATATAAATCCAGGTGGAACGCAAAAGACAATTTCACATTCATGTCTGTTCATAAATTATAATACTTGCGGCCATTATCTTTATTAGAAGAGTTGCCTGCCAAAACGAAAATTATTTTCAGATCCTTTATTGAAACCTTTATTTCGCAGTCTATAAACCAACAGTATAAAGTTATATTTGAGCCTCTCATCGAGCAAATAATTTGTGCAAAGAAATCCTATAATTCAAAAGTTTTCAAATGCAATTTATATAATCTTGTTTTTATTTATTAGATTTCTAGCTAACGGCAATTGTTTCTACCGGCTTTGATGATGTGTCAAAAATTCCTGATGAAACAGTGACTGGAAGGATATATGTGAAATCTGTGAAGTGGGAGACCTTGGTGATCATAGCTTTAAGTACTAAAAATTTTGTACAATTGTATATAAAGGTTTTTGATGAAAAGAGCGTTTCACAATGAGAAGGATACTAAAAAACATACTCTCCACAGAATCTAAGATAAATGCTTGATAGGTCTGATGGAGATACCGACACAAAAAAAAAGTATGAAAATGCTTGATTTTTCACTAACATAGGATAGGAATATTAGGAAATAAATCTATGGCTAGCTATCGAGATGTGTTAAATGTAAAAAACAAAATATAACAAGAAAGCAGACAACCTTAGCAATAGTTTTCTTGAAACAAAACACTATACAAGCATAACGATTCATGATATCATTGGATTGAGCATAACATTTTGATGGAGACTTGTACGATTTTTACGCCGCTCATGCGGTGCAATGGTCAAAGCGATGGCGTCTAATCATTGATCCGAAATGTCCGGGTTCGCATCCCGGTGAGACATGGATGTTGTGTTTGTCTTACGGCACTGGCTTGCTCTCTTTCCTGGAACCAGTGACTCTAAATTATGGACGGGCGACTGCTTATAACCATGCAGCTCTTCAAATGAAGATAATGGTGCCACCCCGGTGGTGCAGTGGTCTAAACGATGGCCCCTGTATATTCGTCCGAAAGGGGTCCGGGTTCGAATTCCGGTGCGGCATGGATGTTGTGTTTCTCTTACAGCACTGGATCTCTTCCTTCCCTGGAACCAATGACCCTAAATTAGAGACTGGTGACTGCTCATAGCCTATTGAGGTGTTTACGGTGGTCGTTAAGCATCCGATAAAAAAAAGATAATGGCAGCAAGTATTATTGCTCACGGTGGTCGTTAAACCCCCAAAAAAAAATAAAAAGAAAGAAAAAAAAAGCCTTTAACGTTCAGCGTTTGCTAGTACTGCTGAGATGGCATTTGATAATTCTGAGTCTGTATCTTCAATCTACTCCAGAGCTAAACCCAATCAAATGCTCTTTCTTCAGTAAAATGAGCCTTGGGTAACTCCTTTGTTGTGCTTTAGATTAGATCAAGAATCTTTTAAGGATAAATAACTTAAAAATTCAGAATATCTGTTTGGTTTTCTGCCTTGAATACGTTATATATAAGTTTTTGTTGAGAGATATATACGAATTTTGTTTTATTGTTTGGAGGCTTGAAGACTACCGTGAGCAACCAGTGGGCAACAGGCAGTCCCGCGCCCGTAATTTAGGGCAAATGGTTTCAGGGAAGGGAAAGAGCCAGTGCCCTAAGACAAACACAACATCCATGTGTCACCGGGACCCATATCGGACGAATGCTCCGAACCCTAAACGAAATTTCAACTACATATTGAATATAACCAAGGAACACGATCTTTAATTGGTTTCAATTAAACTGAATGTTTTCTCATGTGTTGAAAGGCCAGAATATCCCCTCCTGTGAGCATTTAATGTTAGAACAAGTTGTTAGTCTTTAATTTAGGTCCACAGTTCCAGATAAGGTACACATGCAGTTCTTTAGGACAAACACACTACTCATTTTTCATCCGATAATCGAACAATGGCCCAAATCTGAAAATTGAAAGAAGCCCCCACTTTTGGTCCAAGGAACCACCAGAGTAGCACTAATAAATGTATGTACTCTGAGTTAGCTTTGCATTGGGAACACCTAACTAATGCCGCGTTGGTTCCCTTTTCTGTGTAATTACGACCCGCAGACAACTAGGAAATGATTCTACAAGATGTCGGACATCCTCCATGCGTAAGCTGATCCAGGTACGCTGCAGCAGCTCCGTCAGTTCATGCTTCTTCCGTGGATGACGATCAACAGTTCTCGTAGCCCGTCCAAGAATATTCCACAAATGTTCAATGTGTTACAGTCAGGGAATTTTGGGAACCAACGCAATGTGACGAATTCATCGCCGTGTTTTCCAATCACTCAGTAATTATACGAGCCCGAAGACACGGTGCGTTTTCATTATGAAAGATGACACTGTGGTCCTGGTAAACCTCCTGCCGATATGGAGGGAGATGGTTGGCCAACAGGTCCCAGTAGCGTCCAATATTCAAAGTTTGCGGGATGATAACCAACGAGCCTAGGGCTTGACAAGAAAAGGCTCCCTAGACCAGAAAACCACCCCCACTTGCCTGTTGACCCCCAAATGTGCAACCAGAGTATGGGGTTTCATGCTGTGTACGCCATCTGCGAACCGGACCATCATCATGGTGCGGCAGGAAACGAAAACGAGACTTATCACTCCATACGACTTTCTTCCTTCTGTAGAGGCTCCATTGCCGACATTTCTGGGCCAATGCTAGGCGTTGTTTTTGGTTACTGGAAGTCATCATGGGTACTCTCGATGGCCTCTGGCTGTGAAACCTCAAGCTAAGCAAGGTGCAGAGCATGGTGCTTGTGGAAACTGGGCAAACTGCACTGGTGTTATACTGATGAGTGATCTGGGTTACTGTTGCACGACGTTGCTGAGATTTCAGTCGTGACAACCGACACTCACATCGAAGATCAACCACGCGTCGCTGATCTGTGTGAGCCCTTCTGCTGGATGTTCGTGCATGGGTAATCCAGTCCTGATACACGCTTTGTACAGTAGTACGAGAGCAGCCAACAAATGCGGCTGTTTCCGAAATACTGCCACCTACCCTCCGGGGCCCAACTATCTGGCCGAGGTCAGATTAGCTTAAGTAGCCGGGTTTCCCCATTACCTGGAAAAAATTTACTTATTACATAAGCACAATTTATAGTAGCCGCACATGACATCGATATCACGTGGTACTTCTTTATTGCTCCGAATATGCAAAACGTTGTGTGTTCCTAATGCAAAGCTAACTCAGTGTATAGCCTCAATAGTTCTAGTGCACATTAAAGAGCGGGCCAATATATTAGGTTGATTTCTTCCTCGTAATTTACGCACATTAAGTTCATACAAATGTCATAAGTATTGGAGGAAATTACTTTTACTCCAAGCGCACGATAGTTCCAGAAAAAATCGAATTCATGAAGACCGATTTAAACAAGCAAGCAATGTGTAGCGCAAACTTGTTGGTACAAATTTTTCAAATGCTACCGAAAATAAGAGGAAAATAAATAAATAGCAATCTGCTCTGGACTAAAATTTTGGAATACTCAGTAATAATGAAAAACAAATCAGTTGTGCGGTAACAAGATGAAAAAATGGTTATATAACTGCCAGGTAACAAATTAAAACATTTGAAAGTTTCTTTCTTGCATTTTAAGATTCTTGAAGGCAATTATAAGAAGAATGTTAGTTGTTCATCCTCTTTCTTTACAAATTTGCTGTTCAGGAAGGTACCAAAACAGTTTACAAAACTTCGGTGGAGAGGGTAATGAAGATATGCAATTAAAAAGTTATTTGCGTGAAAATAGATTCCTGAAGAGTACGCTGTTAGAGGAAGAGAATGGACAAAATTAAAAATTTGAGAATTTCTTAAAAAGGCAAGTAGAACAAAAAGCTGACGTAGTTAACCACACGTAAAGAAAACCTTGGAAGAAGCAGCTAAAAGGAATTTGGAAGTCGAAACCACCTGTTAGGTAACATAAGAGTTGATATCACTGAATCTTTGTGAGTGACAGAAACATTTTTGCAGCCAAAGCCACTCAGGAATTACATCAAATGCTTTTTGAGTTGAATCAAGATTTCTAGATAATAGCTATCCTTAAACTGCAGTTTTCCTAAATATTCTCTAATTAATTTTTCGGACGATAATTCAAAATATACGAGTGTAGTAAATTTGCATTTTTTTGTATTTTAGGGAAATTTCAATTTTTTTAAAATAAAAAGAAATCAAGATAGCCGTAAATTCTAGTCGAGTTTGCAGCTATTCGACAAAAAAGTACTAATTTTTAACTCATACTTACATGCGACGACATTGCGCACGACATGTACAGATATTTGCCGCCGAACAAAGAGGAGAAAAATCGAAATATATATTAAAATAGTTTTCGCTGTTACCCATATAGGATGTAGAAAGGCTTTTCCTCACCTGGTGTGTATGTAGAAGGGAACGCATCGTGACCAGAAAAAATTGCTGTTATGCAACCTAGTAGAATAGTTCATCTATAAAAGGTGAAAAGCGGGTGTAATCCATAACATATGGTTGCAAACAACAGATGCAAAAAATAGATTTCCAAACCCAACTGCCGTAAGTAGGTATATAATATCAACGACAAATATGCATTTATGATACTAGACTTAGAAGTATTACTGAAATTAAAAGTCCTTTCTTTTAAAAAGAAAATAGTACCTCACGTTTGAGTTGTCATGTTCTTGAAATTAAGTGAACAACTGAGGAACATCACATGTGCTTTAGTTAGCTTGCAATTTCAAACCAGAAGACTTACGGCGATGCAATTTTAAAAATGCATTATCTTACATACACTGATGTCCGAAAGTTAAGAATAATTAACGAAACGTGTTAAATTACAAAAACGAGAGGAAGCACAATGAAATTGGCTGTTTAGTATATATAGACACCGGGGTTGGATTAAACAATGTGAACACGTAGCAAACGAATGTTGTACGTACCTAATAAGCTGTGGGACTACCTTTTGCATTCAAAACCACCTGAATCCTCCTTCGAATGGTCGAATTCAAATCCTGGATGCTGGTTTGTGGGATGTTACACCATTTTTCATGTACAAATTGCTCGAGGTCCTTGACAGATGCAAGAGGAGAATAACGAGATCTTACCCTGTTTTACAATACAGATCACAGTGACTCGATGTTGTTTATGTCTGGTGATTGGGGATGGCAAGGAAGGTAGGAAAGCCGCCCCGGTGGCGCAGTGGTCTAAGGCGTTGGCCTCTGATCATTCGTCCGTAAGGGGTCCGGGTTCGAATCCCGGTCAGGCATGGATGTTGTGTTTGTCTTACGGCACTGGCTCTCTCCCTTCCCTGGAACCAGTGACCCTAAATTAGGGATGGGAGACTGCTTATAGCCCATTGAGTTGCTCACGGTGGTCGTTAAACATCCAATCAAAAAAAAAAAAAAGAAAAAAAAAAAAGGTAGGAAAGTTCGTCCTCATGTTCCTTAAACCATGATTGGACATTCCGAGCTCTGTGAATTGGGGAGTTATCATCTTGATATATAGCATCCTCTGCAGGAAATAATGCCTGAACCTATGAATTGACGTGGTCGGCCAAATTGGTTTCAGTCATCCGTCCTTTCAAGGTGATCAGGGGACCTACTTAAAATCATGATCTGACCGCTAACAGCTCGACAGATCCACCACCATGCTGCACTGTTGAGAGCAGACAGTCTGGGTTGTACGCTTCTGACGGTTTTTTCCACACTTAAACACGTCCTGTGGTGTGCAACAGTGGGAATGTGGATTCTTCCGACCACATTACACGCATTCATGTAATGGCTATCTACGTTGTATGCTGCTGGAACCACTGCCGTCGCCGTTGTTCATTCACCCAGATCATCAGAGCTTTTCCAATAGCAGCGGTGTCGCCCCGGTGGCGCAGTGGTCTAAGCGGTGGCCTCTGATCATTCGTTCGAAAGGGGTACGGGTTAGAATGCCGGTGAGGCATGGATGTTATGTTTGTCTTACGGGACTGGCTCTCTTCCTTCACTGGAACCAGTGACCCTAAATTAGGGACGGGCGACTGCTTATAGCCCATTGAGTTGCTCACGGTGGTCGTTAAACCTCCAATTAAAAAAACATAATAAAAAAAATAGCAGCGGGTAACAATCTTATTTAATACCCTCCTGTCTCTATCAGCCAGGATCGTTTTCCGTCCGATCTTGTACTTCGCAGACAAAGTGTTACTACGAACACGGTATGTTGTCATAACGATAGACACAGTAGCTCTCGATACAGCCACTACCTTGGCGACTGTTGTCACGGAGGCACCAACTAACCGGCCACCAACAAATAGCCCTCTTTCAAAGTCTATTAGGTCGCTCATTTCGTCGTCATCCTGAATGAAAGTTTGAAACAAGGCACTTTAAATGCACTTAAACAGGACCTTGAGGTTCTAAACAAGGCTATTACACCCAAAAAGTGATGGATACCGTTACGTATTGCGACGAACGCAGCTGCCTTAAAAGTTACGTTTCTGAGCGTCGTGTCCACGTTATTCTGTCTAAATCTTGCTGAAGAACTAAATACACAATACAATTCACATAAAAACTGATAAACCAGGGGAATGTACCAAGAGTCCGAAATGGTAAAAATAGCACTAATTTTTCAGAGGCGTCACCGAATTTGTACAGCGCAAGGAGTACGTTGACTTCTTACAGCGTCACAAATTTCACACCGATGTCTCATGTTGTTGGCAAGGGAAGCAAAAAGACTTTATGGCAGCAAATGCCACTTCTGAACAAGAGCACATCGGAGTTCATCGAGAGTTCCGGCAGGAGGTTGATCACCAGCAACTTGTTTCCCCAATGCATCCCCTACGTGCTTTTTGGCTTGAGGTACGGGAAATGCGCTGTCCATGGCACATTCCCCGTACCTCAAGCCAATAGAGCACGTAGTATATCTTTATTTACCAGATAATCATCGACAATAGCGGTTCTATGAGGTCCAACGTAATCGCCCTAAACAGGAAATCTGTACAAACCGCAGCCGAAAAAAGCCTCACATAGGGATCAAGGACTTCGTTTCTGTATCTCTGACCAATTAAAATTCTGATAACAAGATAAACATGGAGTTGTTTGCGCCCGTGGGACATAATGCCCCCCCCAAACAAGTAAACCACCACCTCTGTAATGGTGCATTTCTCGGATGTGTGTGGAGAAATAACGTGTTTCAAGTTCTCTTCAGATGAGAGCTTGATGACTGTCTATTTCGAAACTAAACCTGGATTAATTGGAGAAGACGACAATTGGTCATTGATTTTCGTCCCAGTTTTGATTAAAAGACATTTCGTGGCATTTTTTGCTGACGGAGTGAGTAAGAATGCAAACTGCAGGCCTCCTAGCGTATCATTCTTCTTCGTTGAGCAGTCTGTATACTGTTTGCCTCGAAACAGCTGTTCCACCAGCTTCTGGCAGCTCGAAAACAAGCGCTCTCGCTGACATCGGCCTATTACGTCTCGCTGTTGGTGCCACATACCTATCACGCTGAGCAGCTGTAATTCGTGGATGACTTGCCACAGGTTGACGATTAATATCTCCGTTGTCCTGGTACATTCTTCAGAGTCTGGATACAATGGACTGATTCATGCCAGTAGCTCTGGTAACATTACTCTGAGTCTGGCCGAATTTCAACATTCCAATAATTCAGCCACGTGTTAACATATCCCCTTTACACACCGTTTTAATAAGAAAACAAATTCTGAAGATGACAATCCGATTTTTGGCGTAAATGTGACAAGGATGGTAAGTCAGATAATATCCGAAAACTTGAAAATTTTCATCGTCCTGGAGCGGGACTCGAACCCGCGTCTCCCAGAAAACGCCTAGGTATGCTAACCACTACACCACCCAGAACGACCAAGTTTCAAGTTTCCGATCAATTTGAATTCTACTACTATCAGGGGTCGATGACGAAAAGAAATGCCACCTTTCGCATCTTTACTGCCCTTTCTCAACTCCACAAATGAGCTGCATCGCCTTTATGCAACTTATTGTTTGTCACATAGTATTCCGCCATGATTTACCTATTTGCATATTCCTACGTCCTCTGTACTTCACTTTTTACATTTCTTTCCCCCTTCGTTTGTTGTAAAATGTTTTAAACTATGCTTCACTTATGGACACCACTGTATAATGATATTTTCGAGTACGGCTAGAATTTTGAAAACGTACAATTTGTAAACCAGTTTGAATCACATTGCTCCTTGATAAGATATCGTTTGCACAGTGGTTCTCAAACGGTATTTCAGTGCTATCAAAATAAATTGCTTGTGGCTGTATTGAGGAAGGCAATATGCAAAGGGAAACACTAACCACGTTTCCTAAACCAATGATAATACTGATTGCGTGCTTTAAGAACACTATTCATGTCCTGACCTATAAGCAAGCAGGTAAACATTTTGAGAAAACGAAGCAATAATAAAATATTTAATTTACTTTTATGTTAAGTTTTGAAACCAGATCCTTTATGAAACTCGGTTCCTAAAACAAATGCTAAACCCTGTTGCTGCTTCTATTAACAGTTAGTTTTTCGATACTTTTTATTCGCAAATTAGATTGCACTGAATGATCTCTCACTCTCAATTATCATCATCATCACCATCAACTTACCGAGCATTTTAGTCCCAGAACAACTACCAACAAGCCTCTCAATCGGTCTCTATCATATGTCTCTTCAGGTGTTCCATTCATGTCTCTCCGATCCCCCAGCGCCATTTTAATCCTTCTAGTCCTGGGTCTTTAGCGTGGTCTTTTCCTTTTTATTTTAATTACCAGCACCTCCTTCACAATTTGTCCATCTGCTCTTGACACATGTCCAAGAGATAACAGTCTCATAATTTGGATAAATGAGAGGATGTCTGGCGTTTAACAGAGCAGCTGAAATTCCACGTTATGTTTTCTCTGGTATCTTCCCGTCTCCACATTGAATAAAGTGTCATATAAATTTCTCAGTACTCTTTTATAATATGTCATCATCATCATCATCATTGTCAACCATTATCAATCCACTGCTGGACGAAGGTCTCCCCAAGTTTCCTCCACAACGGTCTGTCTTGTGCCAGTCTCCTCCACGTCACTCCCGCATACTTTCGAATTTCATCCACCCATCTTCCATGTGGTCTTCTTCTGGGTCTTTTCCTGTCCCTTGGAATCCAATCTAAAATTTCGGCTGTCCATCGATGGTCTGTTCTTCTGGCAGTATGTCCAGCCCATTGCCATTTCAGGGATTTAACTCTGATCATGATGTCATTTTTCGGATCCACGTGTTCCTCTTCTTATCTCTCCTGGTTACACCAAGCATGCACCTCTCCATGCTGCTTTGAGTTGTCTGCAGCCTTTGTATGTCTCTTTTAGCTAAGGTCCACGTCTCTGCACCATACGTAAGCACTGGAAGAATGCATTGATCAAACACTTTTCTTTTAAGACATAATGGCATATTGCTCTTGAAAATTATGCTGTTTCTTCCAAAAGCTCTCCAGGCAAGTTTTGTACGCCGATTAATTTCTTCACCAATGTGACCCTCACTTGATATCTGCTGTCCAAGATAAACGTATGTGTCTGTTATCTCCAGCTTTTCTCCATCAATCGATAAATCTTCATTTCTTGTAAAAGCATTGTACATCACTTTTGTCTTCTAAAAGTTCATTTTTAATCCCACTTCTTTACTCTTGTCAGCAAGTTCCTGGATCATACTCTGTAGCTCTGATGGGGTAGTTGCAAAAATGACTATGTCATCAGCAAAACGAAGGTGGGTTAGATAATCTCCATTAATCTTTATCCCTTTGTTTTCCCTGTTCAGTGATTGAAAGACATTTTCCAATGTGGCATTAAAGAGCTTCGGAGATATGGTGTCACCTTGTCTCACACCTTTTCCAATTTTTATGCAAGTGCAAAGATTCGGCTGTTTGTATTTTCAAACAGCCGAATCTTTGCACTTGCATTTTCATAGATGTTATTAATAATATTAATGTATGCATCTTCAATACCGCAGGATTTCAGAGCCATTGCAACTGCTGATGGTTTCACCGAATCAAAGGCTTTTTTCATAATCGATAAAAGCCATGCACAATGGAAGTTCATATTCCCTCGCTCTTTCAATTAGTTCTCTCAGTACGTGGATATGATTTATTGTGCTGTAGCCACTCCTGAATCCAGCTTGTTCTCTCGGTTGAGCCATGTCCAGTGTCACCTTCAAGCGGTGTGAAAGAACTTTAGTGAAGATTTTATAAACCACTGATAGGAGGCTGATAAGTCTGTAGTTCCTGAGATCCTCAATGTCACCTTTTTTATGTAGCAAGATCATTGTAGCGTTGTTCCAATCCTCAGGAATTTTCCCTTCATTAAGGCATCGAGTGAAAATTTGGGCGAGTACTGTTTCGATTTCTCCACTTGCTTCTTGTATGATGTCTACAGTAATTCCATCTTCTCCTGGAGCTTTTCCCCGCTTCATGTTCTTGATTGCATGTGCAACTTCTGCTGGAAGTACTGGAAGAACTCTGGTACTGGTACCTTTTATGATGTCTGGAGTACATGTATCATCCCTTTCATATAATTTGGAGTTGAAATCTTTCACTCTTGTCAAAATTCGCCTCTATTTCTTGTTACAGAACCATCTTCTTTTCTCAGTGCCATAATCTGTTTTTTCCCCTTACTGAGATGTCCCTTTGCTATCTTTAGGCTTTGGTTGTTTTCAATTGCTTTCCTTACTAGTTCACAGTTGAATTTCCTTACGTCTTCAGTGATACTTTTTCGTACTGTCTTGCATAGCTCTATATATTCCACTTTGGAAGTCACATCTTCTTTAGTTGTCCTCATCACTCTTCTTTTTTGCATCAACATTTTGGTTTTTCCTGATAATTTGTTCACATGCAATTTGTTCTTAGACCCAGCTAATTTTGTTGCTGTTTCCATAAGAGCTTTGGTTACTTTTCTGTTAACTTCAGAAATATCCACTTCTTCCGATGTTAGGCCTTCTAAAGCAGAGAACCTGTTCTTCAGTTCCAATTTGAAGGTATTATGGTGTTTTTTAAGGTTGGTTATGTCAATACATTTTGTTTGTCTTATGAGCTTGCTACGTTCGAGTTTAGTGTTGAGGTGCATCTTACATCTCACCAATCTATGGTCACTGCCTGTTTTGAACTTGTTTAGCACACTGCAGTCTTCTATGACGAATTTTTTGTTACACATAATAAAATCAATTTCACTTGTCATCCCATTTGGATGTCTCTATGTCCATTTCCTGTGTGGCTTTTTCTTGAAAAAGGAGTTCAAGCTGAAAAACCCTTCTGCCTCTGCAAACTCTACGAGAGTATTTCCACGCTGGTTTCTGTTGCCGTGACCGAATTTACCTACTGAAGTTTCATTCTGTTGCCGTTGCCCTATTTTTGCATTGAAATCTCCCATAATTATCTTCAAGTGCTGCTTACCTTTATTATTTAGATCACGAATTTCTTCATAAAATTCTTCAATTTCTTCTTCAGCATGACTTGTGGTGGGTGCATAAGTTTGAATAATCTGAGCCTGGTATCTTCTCGAGAGTTGGATAACGAGTCGTACAGCTCTGTCAGAGGAACTTTTCAACTTCTACAACTTTATCCTTCAGTTTCTTGTTTATTATAAATCCAACACCACTAGTTCTGCCAGTATCTGTCCCACGATAGTAGAAGAGATGTCCACTTTTCAGTTCAATGAGATCTTTTCCTTTTCTCCTTACCTCACTTAGCCCGACGATGTCCCACTTGATCCTTTGTAGTTCCTCTTCCAATTCAAGAAGCCTTGAATCAGAAGATAGGGATCGTCCATTATACGTAGCCAAGGGCAGCATCAGATGGCAGCCTACTCCGGTCCTCCGGGGATTCTTAGCACCCTCTACCTTCAAGTCGCACTGGCCGCTGCCTTGGCTACTCACATTCCAGCTGCCGGAGACTGAGGGCCAAGATTTTAGTTCTGGAGTCATTTTGGAGGGGTTTGGCCATAACTCACCACGCTGGCCAAGCGGGTTGGTGAGTGTGGGATAGCATTTACTCTAATCCCGATGGTATAGTTATACCGCTATTGGCGGTCGTCAGAGCCCCTTTAGTGGGAACAGGATGTACCACGAGAAGGCGGGGTTGACATTTGTCAAGGAGAGGCATAATATGTACTATGTCATAAAATGTACTATGTCTAGTAGTCCAGGTTTTACAACCATAGGTAAACACAAGCCGCATATAGCTAGCTCACTCCGAATGTTATGAAAAATATTAATGGATTATTGTTCAAAATTCTTCTATAAAGTGCAACAGATTTCAGTAACTGCAAAGATGTCTCAAAACTGTTGCTTTTCAGTTGTTCATAAGAAAATAATCATCTTTTGAATCGCATAAAGTTGTAGCATCATTTCTTTCTATCAAACATTTTCATTCTCTGGTTGGGCACAACCAAAGTTCAAGTCATGACTAAGGAGAGCCTCCCTTTCAGGCATCAGAATCACCGGTACATCAATAAACGTGTTATAACCATGAGAATATGGTCAATTGTAATGTGCTGAAACTGTTAAATAACTGAGATTTATTATCCATAAATTACTCAGACTAAAAATTCTATGCATATTTTATTTCATACGTGAGGATCAAAGTTCCATTTTAATGGGGGTAACCCAAAGCACGAGAATTAACACAAGAAAGAAGGGTGGAAGTTACAAAATTGAAGCACTTTGAAGGACAAATAGTATATATACAAGAAAGTACCTTAAGTCATGCAGGCAACATAGTTCTGTATAGATGTAGCACAGTTCACCACAGTTCATATCACTTCAAAAGCCTAAGACTCGGAATTGTAAGTTGAAATATGCAGACAGTTTGATAATTGAAATATTTAACAGATCACATCCAAACATACATTTGGTGCAGTAGTATAAAATAACGCACACACATTCATTTCATCACTTCATGCTCATAAGCATTTACGTGAGCCATTGGAAAAAGTGATATTTATATTGCAAGTATTCCCATTATTTTGTCCAGTACGTGTATGTTTGGCTGTGGATGAAATAGCAAGCTGATTGAGGACTTTAAATAAACCTGGTCGTCCGAGTGTAACCTATCATCTTGATGCATTTGAAATTTCAAGCTGAAACTTCAACGAAGACGCATTTTCCAGTTCCAACGTTTACAAGGTAAACCGAAATCACAAGATTCTGTCAAGAGTTGCATTTTCTAGACACACAAGAATTTTAGGGAAGTCGATTTATACAAAAGATGTCATATGATCCCTACTTTTACATATATTTTTTTCATTTACATTTACAATATTCATTTAAATTAGACAAAGAGTGTTGTTGGCTGAAACTGGTTTGGAATTTAAATGTATTATGCTTAACCCTTTAATGACCATGACCCAAAATTCTTTTAGCACTCCAAATATTATAATGCCCGAAACTGTCTGTTGGTTCACTTCTTTGTTTAATAACAACAATAGTGACGTAGGGTGATTCCTGCTGATCCCTCATAGGTCAAGAAAATTTGAAGAACAGGCAAGAGTTGGAAATCTGACTCACTCTAGGTAGGCGTTTCGGGGCGGCTATGGCCGTTTAGTATGCACGGGCGTTTTGGGGGTTATGGTCGTGAAAGGGTTGAAAATAACCTGAATTTTCATATTCAGTATTTGGTGTTAAATGTTGTTGATATACAGTATTTATCTTATGGGAAATGTAAACTTACGATATGATATGGTATGCTTAAATACCTTTATGTCTCATTATATAAAGGTTTGGTAAAAACGAATATTGCGCAAATGGCTTTGTCCCAAAGAAATTAATTAAATCGAGATTATACTGCAATATGCAGACTGCACTCTCGTAACATTTGCAGTAGCATTTTGTAAAGATATAAATTCTTCTGTTTAGGATGTAGTTTATAACTCAAATATATTTTGTTTCTTAAATATGTTCATTTGCTTTTGTGTGTAATTTCTTACAGTAATTGGTTAAAGACAACGCTAAACACCAGAGAAAATCTCTTTGAATGACCTGTGGGTAAATGTATTCGCGTTACTCGCAATTTGTATGTATAAAGTAAATCTCTCAGTTCCAGGAATGCTTGAAAAATGACAGATATAAATGGTTCAGTGCATTGCTTCAACATAAACGGTTGCGAAAGCACTCTCATTACCTCAGGGTGCTAAGACGGGAAGTGGTCAGCTGTCGTCAAAGAATTTAGATAATTATGGGACCAGTGCATTGATCTGCAACGTGACCATATATTTCGAATGATAACTTCCGTGATTTAACGTTTCAATGAAAATGAAGATGCCAACAATAGGACGCCGGATGGCTCAAAGGAATGCAAGACTTCTGCAAATGAAGTGGATGCGCTTTCTATCCCAAATCCGTGAATTCTGCTTATTGAGATAAGTCAACAGTGTTGATGGCGCAATAGATTGCAAGACACTTCCGCCACAGGGAACCATTAAAATGGACCAAAACAAAGCAAAAGGAAAATTGTTCTGCAAATACTGATTTCAGATGAATCTTTAAAACCAGCAACTGCTTTCTCTGGCTTCTTTGTGTGAGATCTTCTGCTCCTTATCAATACTGATGAAGCAGATATGGAAGATATTCGTATTCGCTTAGCGCATTTGGAGGATGTCATCACTCACCATCAGTTATTTGTGGTATTTTTCTAGACAATCTTCCGGGTGACTCAAATGCTTACCAGTACGTATCGCAAGAAACATAGCCGGTTATTACACTGCTGGATAATTGCTAAGGACGGATCATAAACGGCTATATAACGCATAAAAAAGTAAGTGTGGTTGGATGCCAAGTGAAATAAAATAATGTCAGAATGCCAGGACATTACAAGAAAGACAATTCATTAAGCTCTGAAATCCAGAAGGCTTTGGAACGTGTTCAAGGGACAAACAGGCCATTTTGTGCAGAATACGTAAACGTGAAAAAAATGTAATTACCGTCCGCAGGCGTTCCGGCGTAAGATGTCAATACGGGATATGGCCACCATGGAGGGCGATGCAAGATTCCACACGTCGTGTCATGCTTTGCACAACATTATCAAGCAGCTGTTGGGGTAATTTATGCCATTCCTCTGTCAGTGCACGGATGAGGGTGTCCTTGTTTATTGGAGGGCATTGGCGACCAGCAAGACTCCTCCCCAAAGCATCCCACACATTTTCAATGGGATTCAGATCTGGAGAACGTGCTGGCCATACGAGGCGTTGAATATCCTCCCTCTCAAGACACTCCTAGACAGCGACTGTTCGATGACATGTTGCATTGTCGTCCATGAAAATGAATCTATCACCGACAGCACCACGGAACATGCGAACATGAGGTAGCAGAACATCATTAATGTATCGTTGGCCAGTCATAGTCTAAGTTGGAAGCACATAGAGGGACGTACGGCCATTGATCATGATGTCAGCTCATACCATGACACTACATGTCGGATATCGGTCCCTTTCCTGTATGTTTGCTGGACAATATGCAGTACCACTATCACGCCAGATCAGTTGTCGTCGACAACCAGACGATAGACTGTATCTACTCTCATCTGAGAAGAGGACAGCAGACCAGTCGTTATCAGTCCAATTGCGATGTTGATGGCATCATTGCAAACGGGCGGTACGGTGACGTCTGGACAATGGGATGCACACAACAGGACGGCGGGCGTATAGTCCTCCTTCATGCAAACGTCTGGCGACTGTTTTTCGGGAGATCCGCTTGCCAGTAGCAGCCATAAACTGATTTGCTTCCTCACTAGCTGTGCTGGGCCGGTGTCTTTTTGTTGATAGCACTATGTACTGATCTCCTGCAGGTGTCCTACTGCGAACACGACCTCCCCCGTGACGTTTGCTACACTCTCCATTTGTTTGAAATGATTTCCAAAGCCTTGAAACAACACTGTGGCTGACGTCGAACTCCCTGGCAACATCTGTTATTTTTCGCCCTTCTTCAATCTTGCCAATAATACGGCCACGCGTAAAATCATCTAGGTGATGTCAGGAAGACATACTGAAAATTGCAAGTTCGTCAATTGATTCTTTCCCTTTCAACTTTGCGTTTGAACAACAACGGTCAATACGCGTCAAATCCTTTATATCTCTTATCAGCGCTATGACGTCACGAACAAGTTCGGCAATCCAAAATTTGCATACGCACAACACGTCTTACTGTATCCCGCACTTATGCTAATTTCCACATTTTCCAGCCTTCCATTTTATGGTTGCTACCGTTGCTATTGTCATCCGTCCTTAGCAATTGTCCAGCAGTGTAATATTGCAAAGAAATCAACAATCAAAAAGCGCTTATAGCGTAGTAAAATCCGTTTATTTACTGGTGTAAAAGGTACGCATATTGATTCTCCAAGCTTACGCTCTCTACTGGGAGGCTTTTTCAAGGCAATAGGTAGGCATACAATGCATTTTATGTGTACCTATTGCCTTGAAAAAGCCTCCCAGTGGAGAGCGTTCGCTTGGCGGATAAATATAAGTACGCCTTACACCAGTAAATGAATGGACTTTACTAGGCTGAAAGAGCTTTTTGATTGTGCCCAATTAGGTGTGCTCTTAACCAACATCAAAGGAGCCATTTGATGTACGTCTATTCTATAGTAGAATTGTTTATCGTTATTTAAAGGACAAGAGACGTCCATTTCAAAAACCCATTTGATGCTGTAACACTTTGTAGGATAATTGTTTGATATTCTTATTAAATCAGAGCTAATTTCCTCCTCTTCTTGCCCTTTTGGGAGAAGATAATCATCTACAAAAATTTCAATGGCACCCAGAAATTGAACAATCTAGAATTAAGTTCAAAGCCATTTCCGTTACATATGGGTCTGGCTTCGATTCCTGATGAGGCGTTGTTGTTGTGTTTGTCTTACGGCACTGGTTCTCTCTCTTCCCTGAAACCAGTGTCCCTTACTTAGGTAAGGACGATTGTTTATAGCCAACTGAGGTGCTCCACAGTTGTTAAATCTCCAATAAAAAAAGACCCACAGGGCGTGTTCTTCTTAAAACACGTGGATAGAAAATATTTATAAATTTTACTCAGTGAAGCCCTGCTTCTATAAAAGAGCAAAAACTGGCAAGGTGGGTCCCGTTTCCACTGATGGATTTCCATTCTAAAACTTTAAGACTTAGCATTTGTACTACAGGCGCGATCTGGCCTTCAGTTCTGGTTCAAAACTGTTCCTTTGAAGCTTTCATCTATTAATAGGTACTCGTGGAATGCTGTCAAATATGACTAAAATCTAATTTCCTACAAATGCGAATTTCCATTTGTGAACACTTATAAGAGTTCGATTCCGAGTGATTCCTGGCTTTCAGTTACAAGCGGAATGATGGGCAACATCTTAATTAGATATGCCCATATAAAATTGAAATTGGGGTTCCAATTTTTCCATATTACGAGAGCAAAACTATCAGATGTATCTTTTGTTCAATAACAAGGAAAACTAGTGTCAGATCCCTAAAAATGTCATTTGTACCTGGTGTCCGGTAGCAAGAGAAAATTTTCAAATGCAGTACAATATGTTCAGTTGTCGACGCCATCCACTGTTAGCTCATGTTGCTTTAACGTCAATTATCAATGATGGTTATTATCCAGATGCACATTATCTCTTACTTCGAGTTGTCAAAGATGTTACTGTTGAATTATCAGCAAAGGCTAAATTCAATTGATCTTCTTAGACAAGGTTTAACTGTGAACTTCGGGTAGTGACCAACCGTACGTTAAGTCAGACATCATGAGATTACGAATACCCAGTTTTCAATAATGGCAAACATTGAATTTCGCTTATGGCACTCCAGTAGCGTACAGGAGAAAAGACTTCAAAACGAAATGTTGGAAGTTCTTAGAATACGTTCTTTAAAGGCAAAAATCTCATTACTTCGAAAACTGGTGCCTTCGCTTACAGCTGTATACATTTAAAAAACGATTCGTGAATCATGCATTTTTAATTTTTTGGGAACGACTGAAAAATTGTTTAATGGTTAAAAAATATTTTATTTCTCACTTGTAAGTGAAAAGATTATCAGCATTAGTGAAAACATTTCTACTCATCCCTGATTTCGTAGCGCGCCATTTTATGCTCCGGAATTTCCATGAGCAAGAAACCCAGTGAAGCCAGGCAGTGAGCTATAACTATTTACTTATCACCTAATCCGCAAAGCGCTTTCTTTTTCCACTGCTTTTAAACGATGTTGCCGTTTGTTACATAAAAAGTTATCCTACCTAATTTGACTCCCCAGAACATATTTCATGCTGTTCAGCTTTTAAAAAAGGAAGAGCCCAAGTACTGTTGCAAATTTTTGGAAAATGTTAGTGGTAATAGCATGTCATTAAGGTTTTTTCTCGTTGTTCCACTCGTTTGTCCTGCAAAGAACTTTCGCCTCACCAATCTTTCATGCTTCAGTGAACGTGCCAGACACATTTATTAAACCGCTCAACATTAATTCTTGAGAGGAAAGGAAAAAAATGTCGGTTTTATAGTTTTTTAGTGAGCTGCTTCAATCAAATACTTTGGAAATGCTTTCGGTCCCTGCGTCTCGGTTTCCATTTTAACAATGAGTGTCTTAGATTTATTCCAATGTTTAAAATAGCTTCGATTCATTTTATGGATGTACAAGTTCGAATGTGTGTGGAAGAAATTATTCAGGTTCCAAATGATAAAACATCTGAGAGGTGATTAGTGTTAAACTTTATAATCTGCACATGCTTATTACCAGATAAAAGTCAGTAAAAATTGATGAAATATTAATTTTATGATTCGATACGTTTGACCCTCAAACTTCGATAACTGCTATAATCTAAACTTCTGAACACAGAAATTCATGAACACAACCCTCTCTGACTTGTTCGTTTATTGTATATGTTGACAATCCATCGGTATTTTTTTTTATTTGAGGTTTAACGACCGCCGTGAGCAATTCAATGGGCTATAAGCAGTCGCCCGTCCCTAATTTAGGGTCACTGGTTCCAGGGGATATATATATATATATCATAATTATCATCATCATCATTGTCAACCATTATCAATCCACTGCTGGACGAAGGTCTCCCCGAGTTTCTTCCACAACGGTCTGTCTTGTGCCAGTCTCCTCCATGATACTCCCGGTTACTTTCGAATTTCATCCACCCTTCTCACATGTAGGCTTCTTCTGGGTCTTTTCCTGTCCCTTGGAATCCAGTCTAAAATATAGGCTGTCCATTGATGGTATGTCCTTCTGGCAATATGTCCAGACCATTGCCATTTCATTGATTTTACTCTGATCATAATGTCTTTCACTCTTGTCATTTTTCTAATCCACGAGTTCCTCTTCTTATCTCTCCAGGTTACACCAAGCATGCATCTCTCCATGCCTCTTTGAGTTGTGTGTAGTCTTTGTATGTCTCTTTTAGTTAAGGTCGCGTCTCTGCACCATATGTAAGCACCGGAAGGATGCATTGATCAAACACTTTCCTTTTAAGACATAATGGCATATTGCTCTTGAAAATTGTACTGTTTCTTCCAAAACCTCCCCAGGCAAGTTTTATATGCCGATTAATTTCTTCATTAATGTGACCCTCACTTGATATCTGCTGTCCAAGATAAATGTAAATATTGGTTATTTCCAGCTTTCCGCTATCAATCGATAAATCTTCCTTTTTATCGATAAATCTTCCTTTTTGTCTTCTGAAAGTTCCTTTATAATCCCACTTCTTTACTCTTGTCAGCAAATTCCTGGATCATGCTCTGCGGCTCTGATGGGGTAGTTGGAAAAATGTCTACGTCATCAGCAAAACGAAGGTGAGTTAGATAATCTCCATTAATTTTTATCCCTTTATTTCCCCAGTTCAGTGATTGGAAGATATTTTTCAATTAGGCATTAAAGAGTTTCGGAGATATAGTATCACCTTGTCTCACTCCCTTTCCAATTTCTATGGGTGCTGTATTCTCAAATAGCCGAATCTTTGCACTTGCACTTTCATAGATGTTATTAATAATATTAATGTATGCATCGTCAATACTGCAGGACTTCAAATCCATTGTAACTGCTGATGGTTTCACCGAATCAAAGGCCTTTTCATAATCGATAAAAGCCATGCATAACGGAAGTTCATATTCCCTCTCCCTTTCAATTGGTTCTCTCAGTACGTGGATATGATCTATAGTGCTGTAGCTACTCCTGAATCTAGCTTGTTATCTCGGTTGAGCCATGTCCAGTGTGATCTTCAAACTGTGTGAAAGAACTTTAGTGAATATTGTATAAACCACTGATAGGTCTGTAGTTCCGGAGTTCCTCAATGTCACTTTTATTATGTAGCAGGATCATTGTAGCATTGTTCCAATCCTCAGGTATCTTCCCTTCATCAAGGCATTGAGTGAAACCTTGGGCGAGTACTGTTTCAATTTTTCCACTTACTTTTTGTATGATGTCTACGGTAATTCCATTTTCTCCTGGAGCTTTTCCCCGTTTCATGTTCTTGATTGCATGTGTAACTTCTGCTGCGAGGACTGGAAGAACTCTGTTACTTTTCGTAATGTCTGGAGTACATGCATCATCCCTTTCATATAATTTTGAGTAGAAATCTCTCACTCTTGTCAAAATTTCCCCTATATTTCTTATTACAGAACCTTCTTCTTTTCTCAGAGCCATAATCTGTTTTTTCCTTACTCAGATGTCCCTTTGTTCTCTTCAGGCTTTGGTTGTTTTCAATTGCTTTCTTCGCCAGTTCACATTTGAATTTCTTCACATCTTCAATGATACTTTTCCGTATCGTCTTGTATGGCTCTATATATTCCACTTTGGAAGTCACATCTTTTTTGTCCTCATCTCTCTTCTTTTTTGCATCAGAATGTTGGTTTTTCCTGATACATTGTTCGTATGCAACTTGTTCTTAGTACCAGCTATTTTTGTTGCTGTTTCCATAAGAGCCTTGGTTACTTTTCTGTTAACTTCAGAGATGTCCACTTCTTCCGACGTTAGACCTTCTAGAGCAGATAATCTGTTGATCAGCTCCAATTTGAAGGTATTATGATGTTTTTGGGGTTGGTCATGTCAATGCACTTTGTTTGTTTTATGAGCTTGCCAAGCTCGAGTTTAGAGTTGAGATGCATCTTACAACGTACCATTCAATGGTCACTACCTGTGTTGAACTTGTTCAGCACACTGCAGTCTTCCATGACAAATTTGTTGTTACACATAATAAAATCAATTTCACTTTTCAGTCTATTGGGATGCCTCCATGTCTATTTCCTTTGCGTCTTTTTCTTGAAAAAGGGGCTCATGATGAAAAACCCTGCTACTTCTTCAAGCTCTACGAGAGTATTTCCAGGCTGGTTTTTGCTGCCGTGACCGAATTTACCTACTGAAGTTTTGTTCTGTTGCCGTTGCCCTATTTTCGCATTGAAATATCCCAAAATGATCTTCAAGTGTTGCTTGCCTTTATTATTTTGATGACGAATTTCCTCATAAAATTCGTCAATCTCTTCTTCAGGAAGACTTATGGTGGGTGCATAAGCTTGAATAATCTGAACCTGTTATCTTTTCGAGAGTTCGATAACAAGTTGTGCAGCTCTTTCAGAGGAACTTTCAACTTCTACAACTTTATCCTTCAGTTTCTTGTTTATTATAAATCCAACACCACTAGTTCTGACAGTATCTGTCCCACGATATTACACTGCTGGCCACCCAAAATGCAACACCAAGAAGGAAGCATCCGATTGGCCTGAAATTCGCAGCATGTGTCGCCCGCGAGAGGACATGCAAACGATTAGCATTGCAGGGCATATGGAAATCACGTGCGCCCGGCACGCCACCGAGAAGCACTATAACTATAAAAAGGGTGCATAAAAGGCGGGGTGTAAGTAGTGGAAGTGTGTTGTGCTGCCAGTCCTGGGCGTGGGAAGCTTCCTGATGTCTCGTCGCAGAATACGGCAGTCATTAGAGCACGTTTCGGAGTTCGACAGAGGACGAATAGGGGCTTATCGCGACAGCGGTTTATCGAACCGAGACATGGGCGCCCATGTGGGAGGACATCCAGCCACCGTGAGGAGAGTATGGATTCTGTGGGTGCAGGAGGGACGGACGGACCGACGTCAGCGATTGCCTCAGCTGCGGCACGCCACTGAACGAGAGCACTTGCATGTTGTGCGGCGGACACTGCCGGCTCGCACCGCCACGTCACGAACGTTAGCGCAGGAATTGGGGTGTGTTGCGCAACAACCTGTGTCAGCACGTACCGTTCGACGTCGTCTGCAGGAGCAGGGACTGGTCGCACGGCGCCCATTGCTCCAATTACCATTGACGTTACACCACCGGCGAGTGCGGTGGCAGTGCGCCGTCGAGCGCCGCACTTGGACTACGGAATGGCATGACATTGTCTTCTCCGAGGAATCCCGCTTCTTCCTGCAACACCATGATGGTCGGATCCGCGTGTGGCCGCACCGCGGTGAGAGACTTTATGACGCCTGCATTATGCATCGCTATACCGGTCCGTCGCCTGGCTTTATGGTTTTAGGCGCAATTGAATATGATACCCGTGCCCCTCTGGTGTGCATCGCTGGTACACTCAACAGCCACCGCTACATCTCCGACGTTTTGGAGCCTGTAGTCCTCCCTTACCTGCAGGACCTGCCCGCGGCCACGTTTCAACCGGGCAATGCGTTCCCGCACGTGTCACGCATCGTGCAACAATTCTTCACGGCCCACCAGGTGTCACGCATCGTGCAAATATTCTGTACGGTCCACCAGGTATCACTGCGGCCGTGGCCCGCCGGTTCTCCTGATATGTCGCCCATCGAACACATCTGGTCGCTGATCGGCAACCGAGTGGCCCGGTAAGTACCACCCGCGGCTTCGCCTGATGAACTATGGCAACGTGTGGAAGCACACCTGGACCGACATACCTCAAACCCACATCCAAAGCCTCTTTCGTTCAATGCCGCGGCGTGTAGCGGCCGTTATTGCCAGCCATGGGGACCACACGAACTATTGATGTCTGCGTGTTCCGCAAGTCGCACGGGCCTGTAAGCTCAATCGTTTCATCTTTGTGTCTGTTCTTATGTGTCCCGTAAATCTGGCTTTGCTTAATCGTGTCCTTCTTGGTGTTGCATTTTGGTTGACCAGCAGTGTATATATATATCGTTAGCTCATTTGTTTACGTTTGGAAGCTGCCAACATGGCGGTTTCCGTTCTATCCTTATCATGTCTGGGCGTGGCGGATGCTTGTCACGTCGTACTTTCCACGTTCATGGAAGTTGAAGTATTCTCGTCCTGAGATGTGTCTGCGGATGCGCCTTCCCATCTTCCTGGTATTCCTGCTCCGGTTCCTTCCCTGGACTTAGCCGCACCTTCTGCTTCCTTCTCTGCCTCAGTGCCGGCCGGCACCTCTCAGAGTTCTTGTCCGAGGATGTCATTTGCCTCTACAGTTCAGCGAGGCGCTGCTTCTACGCCATTTTCTCAACTCGAAGATAACAATTGATGAAAATTTGCATATTGGCAGTGAATTCCATAATCTTCTGGATAGAGGTTTCATGCCTTACCAAATACTCCTTTGCCACGCTACATGGAGTCCCTCTCAGGTTATGTGTCGTCCACTTCTATTACCGAAATTTGTCTTACCCCTCGGGGTGTCTCAGTGCGGTTCCAGTTCAAAGAGGTTGCTGACTTTTTTCTTGCACACGGACTTTCGAGTAGAACAAATCTTCTGACACCTTCGGTTCTTTCCAAGTGTCCGGTGCACACCACGTGTTATTCTGTTTCACGGGAAGTGCCTGATACTGCACGGGAAGTGCCTGATACTTTCACGGGAAGTGCCTGATACTCTCCTTGTCCGTCATATTTGTGAAATTGTTGCCCAGGTCTATCATATTTCTATCACTCCACGCGGCACTCGATTTGTACATTATACAGGACTTCGTCGTCAGTTATTTTTCGTCTTTCCTACTGAGACAGCCTTGGCGGATTGCTCGGCACAGCCTACTGTTGAAATTGGCTCACGAACTTACAGTTTTAAGATTTTGACCACTCACTATTGTACTCACTGTCTTACACAGGATCACACCACTGCTTCTTGTGTGCGCATACTCCGTGGTCTTTCTTCCAGCTCGGATCCCAATGCAGATCACATTGGTCCTTCTATCATTTCCTCTACCAGTGCTTTGTGTGATGCTACCTCTCTTTCTCTCCGGCAGAAGCACCTTCCAGTCAAGGGCAATGATCGCTTTCTTCCTCTTCCTCACCGTACGGTAGTGCATCAGTCTTCTTGGTTGGCAGATATGTCTTCCGCTACTGATGTGTCTCCGGCGGAATGCTCCGGCTCGAATGTGTCTCCGGCGGAATACTCCGGCTCGAATGTGTCGAGTGGGGCTTCGACACTGCGGCTGACTGGTCCTCCTCTGTTTCTCTCGCACATCGGATGTCCAACTACGACCCTCTCTCCTGTTCCCCTGTTTCCGCACCTTCCTGCTTCCTCGGCTGATGTTCCAGTGTCCACCGATGATGATCGGGTGCATACTGATTCCTCGGCGCAACTTGTGTTCTCGTCTCCCGTTTCGGGTGATCTTCCAGATCCGCCAATGAATTCATCAGCTTCAACTTCGTCTTCGAAACGGTCTGGAACTTCCAAAGGCTCTGTGAAACCGAAAAAGGTAAACCATCTTTCTGTTATTCATTCTGTGACCTCATCTAGTGTTCCCGATGGTTACTGTTCAGATGTTTCTCCGCCTGATGACTCTTGGAACAGTATGCATCGCCGTTCTGGTCCTGTCAATCCTCTCTCAGATGATGAGGCTATACAGGCCATAGATACGTTTCCTGTAGTTCCTGGACCACTGTCCAGAAAGCAACTCTTACGCCTCTTTCAACCTGTTCGTACGGTTGTCTGTACCGAAGAATTTATCCACTCACTTGATCTTGATCTGTGTGCAGCGGTGATGCAATTTGAAGCTTATGTGTCATTTCTCAAATCTCTGAGTGTCACGGATCCTATGTGCCAGATTTTCATGAGACGATACACTCACCGTCTCTCCTCCTTGAAAGACCTAGCAGAGAAACAATTTTGTGATACCTTATTTCCTCAAGCCGAGGAACTTTAGCGTTATTCCCAACCCAAAAAGTTTAGTTCTTTTTGGTGACGTTTTCCACCTTGTGGTCACCAAAATTTTCTAGTTTCGCGTTCATTCTTCTCCTGTTTTGCTAATTGTGTGATGTTCGCTTCATGTTATTACTCTTGCCTTGCAATGTTGTTTCCCGATTTTGTTATTGTGCCTTATGTTTTCTTTTGCTCTCATTGTATGTCCTTGATGTGCTAGTGTTTTCCTCCACCGAGGTTTATGTTAGTGCTGCACATGACAATCGCAATGCTCATCCAATCAGCTCCTCAACGAAAACCACCGCAGCAGAAACTGAAGAAATTATTTAGGAAGACAGGCGTGAAAATTTGTGACGCACTGTATTTACGTCAATGTCTTGAACATTTTCCTTAAAATCTTAGCTTACAAGAAAAAATGAGTACGAGGTGGATTCCACGTGCAGATGAAAACAGAGAAAGCTGTAGCTTTATGAGATACATCGGTTTATAAGAATAATGGAAACACTTAGTGTTTGTGACTAAATTTCTTCTAATAAGCTGTAGGTCAAACTCATGCTTTCATAACCGAAGCAATTCCAATTGGATGGACTTATACATGTCATACACATATGATAATGGAATTTCGGACCATTCTTCTTTTAAAATACACTGACGGAAAAAAACTCCCAACACCACGAAAAAATAGTTGTAGAGGAATGAAATGGCGGCAATACATTTGTATAGGTAACATATTTAATCGATTAAGGTTTCAAGATCACAGCTTATTGTAAGCGCGAGAAGAGCCATTTTAAATGTGAAATGCTGGTACATTAACAACCGGTGTAACCGCCAGAATGTTGAATGCAAGCACGCAAACGTTCATGCATTGTGTCGTACAGGTGCTGGATGTCAGTTTGTGTGATGGAGTTCCATGCCTGTTGCACTTGGTCGGTCAATACAGGGACGGTTAACGCTGGTTGGGGGTGACGCTGAAATTGTCGTCCAATGATATCCCATACGTGCTCGATTGGAGAAAGATCTGGTAATCTAGCAGGCCACGGCAACATGTCGACACTCTGTAGAGCATGGTGGGTTACAACAGCGGTATGCGGGCGAGCGTTATCCTGTTGGAAAACACCCCCTGTAATGCTGTTCATGAATGGCAGCACAACAGGTTGAATCACCAGACCGACGTACAACTGTGCCGTCAGGGTGCGTGGGATAACCACGAGAGTGCTCCTGCTGTCATAGAAAATTGCTCTCCAGTGTGTCTCGGCCGCAGACCGGTTGGTTGCAGGCGCTCTCCTGGCCTTCTTCTAACCAACACACGGCCATCACTGGCACCTAGGCAGAACCGGCTTTCTTCAGAAAACACAACAGATCTTCACTCCGTCCTCCAATGAGCTCTAGCTTGACACCACTGACGTCGCAAACGGCAGTGGTTTGGAGTAAGTGGAATGCACGCTACAGGGCGTCTGGCTCAGAGCTGTCCTTCAAGTAACCGATTTGTAACAGTTCGTTGTGTCACTGTGGTGGCACCTGCAGCTCGAATTGCTGCCGCAGACGCGGTACGATGCGCTACGGCCATACGCCGTACACGGTGGTCTTCCTTCTCATTAGTGCCAGGTGGCCGGCCGGAACCCGGTCTTCTTGAGGCAGTACCTTCCCTTGACCACCGCTGCCAACAATCATGCACAGTGGCTACATTCCTGCCAAGTCGTTCTGCAATATTCCGGAAAGAAAATGCACTTTCGTGTAGCCCTATACACGACCTCGTTCAAACTCCGTGAGCTGTTGATAATGGCTTCTTCGTCTTCTTAAAGGCATTCTTGACTAACATCAACACACTACGTCGAATCTCAACGATAACTAACGCTCACGAACGTTACAGCGCGTATTTACAGCAAACCTGCTTTGCATGTTCCGAGGGCACTACTAGCGCCACACGTATGCGCCGAGCGCGAAATTTGCATAGACGTCAGCTTACAGATGTACTCTCACCGCCTACCAAGTGTCGTTTATTTAACACAATCCCTTCTTGGTGTTGGGATTTTTTCCGTCAGTGTATATCCCAACTGCGCGAATAATGGTGGAACTGATAAAGCTTGATCTTACATTTCGCTCCAGATATTCCCATAAATGTTCAGCTGTACTTCATCCTCATGCTCTGCAAATCTCAACTTGACAGGTTTCTTACAATGCACGGGTGCATTATCTGCTTGAAACCACAGACGGTCATTAGGGAATAACGTCTGCAACATTGGGTGAAGCTGGTCTCCAAAAATAGAATCGTACGTTGCTTCACAGTCGGAATCAAACACTCGGTGTGGGATGCTTTTGCAGGTTTTCGCCACACGTACACTCTACTAGTGGTAGAAAACACTATGAAGAACGATTCATCAGAGCAGATGACTATTTGCCAGCCGTTAGCACCCTATTTTTATGGGATTTGCACCACTTTATACGATTTGTATCATTGATGTTGGTAATAAGAGATTTGTGGATAACAGCACAACCGCAAATGCAAACACGATAGAATTCCCGACTAAATGTTATGTGGGAAACGGGACAATTCTAGCTGGTGGGGCCAAGTGCTTCCGTTGTACAATCCGTGCCAATGCTCGCCTCGAATGGGGTCCACAATTTTCACGGTTGGAGGCAACACCATGTCCTTTTTGATAAGTAATCATAATCTTCGATAGTGTTCCTCGTGTTGCACCTACTATTTCGTCCAATCTATTTACTGAAGCTACTGCAAGACGCACACCGATGATCATGCATTTTTGAGGACACTGAGATCTAAAATCTTCGTCAATTACTCCATAGTAGCTGTATCATTTATGGCCGTGGTAATACTAAGTGATAGTTTACACGTACTGCACCCCTTTATACACCTCACATCGACTATGACGTCGTCTCTGTGATTTGCATACGGAGTCTTGCGAATGCTCCAGCCGCTGTTGATGTTTCCATTATTGGGATAAACCTCTGTAGCTGGTTGTTTGTTTATAACTTATTTTGTTTTATGGCTCAAGTGTCTTCTTCGGCTAAGAGCTCTAAGCACTAGCTTAATTCACAACAAAAAAAGTTAAGAAGCCAACCATCGCAAAACGGAATCCTGAAGGATTAATTTTGTATTGAAGCGCTGCAAATCACCAACAGAAAAATGACAGGCCTCACATGCTGAAGTAAACAGCCACTATGAAAACAGTACAATGCAGAAGATATATCACACTGATCATTTAATAACCACCTACGACTGATGACAAAGGAAAATGAAGAAAACAAACACATTCGCTGCAAAAGCGACGACAAACATACAAAACATGAATAACAGTCAGAGGTCCATTGCACGTTCCGCAAACCGGGGATTGTTCACTCCAGGTATAGGTTAGTGGAAAGGTAATGCCGAATGCCGAGACGTCAGAATATATAAGACGGTGAGTCATAAGTAATGACACATGTGAGAGGTAGTTTGAGATGGTGTTCTTTTTTCGGAATTAAACAATTGTTTGGACTGGAACTTGTTTATAGGTAGAAATAGCATTTCATGTACTATCAGAATTTGCTTTGGTGGTGGACATGAATATGAATTACTTGTGGGTTTTTTTTATTTCAGAACATGGACGAAAAAACGGCAGTTCGAGTACTGTTGCGTCATTAGTGGAAAACAAATGACTATCTGCGCATGCTGCTGTCGCCGAAATTTGTGCAGTGGAAGGTGTGGGTGCAGTCAGCTACGCCAAGGCAAAAAGATGGTTTGTTCACTTTAACAAGGGGGGCACAAGCTTCAAAGATGGGCCTCACTCTGGCAGACCCCCAACAGTAGATTCGGAAGCCCTGCGTGAAACCGAAGAGGAATCACCAACCACAAGCACTCGCAGATTGTCGGACGAGATTGGGGTATCACAATTCCGTGTGATTCGCCATCTCCACAAGCTTTGAAAGGTCAATAGGAGCTGCCGAGTGGTACCCCACGATGTGACCACAGCACAAACTCAAAGGTGGATGGAATTGTGCAGAGAGCTGCTGAACCACTCCATGAACGAGCGTTTCATCAGGTGAATTGTTACGTCTGATGAAAAGTGGATCCTCTTCCATAATCCCGACATGCGAAACCAGTGGATTAACCCGTGCCAGTTTCCAAAACACGTCGTTAAGCTGAGATGCTTCGAACACAAAGCCATGTTGTGTGTTTGGTGGTATTTTGAGAGTCCTATACAGTTTAAATTCGTTCCAGCTGGGCGAGGCGTCACCGTTGCGCTCTACTCTCAATAACAACAGGGGATGTACGAAGCACTGGTCCGTACGTACCTGGCCCTGGTCAACAGAAAACAGGTTCTCTTTCAGTACGATAACGCACCACCCCATACCGCCCCTTCAACGAGGGATAAGATCCGGGAGCTCGATCGAATCGAACTTCTTCCACATCCTGCCTATAGCCCAGACCTTGTCCCAAGTGACTACTACTTTTTCGGTCCATGACACATTTCTTCCGTGGCAGAACCTTCCAAAACCGTCATGAGGTGGAAGCCGGGGTCCAGGAGTTTTTCACCTCAAAACCCAAGGAGTGGTACAGAGCAGGAATTCACAATTTGGCAGAAATATGGCTTCAGACCATATAACATAATGGCTTGTATTTCGAAGATTGAATTGTATTCGTTTTTATTTTACACATGTTTGAAGTTTCCCTATCCAATGGCTCATTACTTTTGACTCACCCTCTGTAACCTCCCCTGTCCAGTTCTGGTGAATGCTGATGGCCAGACCACCAAACACTGGCTTAATAGAATGCATTTTGTGTCCTACCTGTTGTTCCAGAAATCCTGCTACCTACGCTAAACATGCACCCTGACCATAGACATAATGTGTAATTGGTGTACTGGCAAGGTGATGTTTACCACTAAAGATGCGGATGTGGAAGCAGCTGACTCGTTTCCCCGGAACCCATCATGGCTATAAATACATTAGAAATGGAGCAGAAAAACTGCGTCGCACAATAAAAGCCGGAATCTGACATACAGTACAAGGCTGGAAGGTGTCCATTCTTCCCAGAAAAGGGTGGCTGTAATGCACTAGATATTCTAAATACACCATGTCAGTCCATGAGGCACCGACATGCATGACAAATGTCTAGCAAGAACTATTGTCTTATACGAAATCCTCAGGGCTCAGACATCATCGTAGGAGACAATAGTGAACTCTACAGCTCCATCCTGCTTTGAGAGGCCTGCAAATATCTGAACAAGGTATGAATAAAGAAACAGATCCTCAGAATATAGTTGATGTTAGAAAGACGCAGGAGTAGATATTTTGGGTCGCAAAAGTAAACGAAGTTTCAAAATGGACGCCACCACAGTGGCAAGGTGCTTCCGATCAATGACGACTCGATTCCCTTATCTCTTTCTAAGTCAAACATACAAAGTCTAAACACTAGTACCTACCAAGCCCGATTATCAAAATGGGGAACAAGTTCAGGAGGTAAAAGTCACATCAGTAAACGGGGGTTGGATCTCTTAGTAGAACTGAAGTGACAGGTGCAGGCTACGCTAATCCTGTAACGATTCGTTCGATAGTACATACAGGCAAAACAACGAAACGCTGCGGAAGATGCTCATACACTCTAGGAGTAATGGTGCAATGCCAAGGGAACGGAGCGTTGATCATCTGGACGAGCAAGACACCCCACAGCCATAATCTTGTTTCGTTCGAGTGACTTAGTTATAGATTCCGAAAACTAATATTCTGTCTGCGTCCAAGAACACGATCTAGGCAACCTTCGATGTGATCAAAGCTTCCATGCAAAATTTTATAATACGGCTCATATGTGCACGGAAGCGTGCGACCGCCTGTAAGATTCAAGAACCTTGACTTCTAAAAAAATAATTTTTCTCTAGGATCCAATCAATTATTAATGACTGGATGGAGTTAGCCATGATCCTGTCTATGGATCACTATAGTTTAAATGGAAACTCTGCCAGATGAGGTACAAATGATATGTAGATCGTCTTCCTAACGGGCGTTGATGCCGTTGTCGCAGTTCGATTTAAGACGGTGTTCATCAGATGGATGCGTGTGTGTGTGAGAGCAATGTCACAGTAAGAATGCAGGACTGGTCTAATCGCGGACAACGTAGTACAATGACGCACCTGAAACACCTGGCCGTTGAGGAAACCAGCAGTCCACGCTCGTGGAGATCCCAGAGAAGGCCTTGTTACTAAGTGCAGTCGTACTCTTATTGCCACAAAACACAGGTATCAGTTGCTGACTATTCACAAATGTCTCACTCATGGATATTTGAAAGCGTAGTAGAGGTCCCTGTAGTAAAAGATGTCGATATGAGAGCAAAGGGATGTTTCAGTTTTTCTGAAAAATGGATTAACCGTCAATTTACAATGTTTTACGTGAGTTATGTGTACAACAAGAGAAATCAACAATTACTAGCTGGATGGAAACTTTAGATCTTTGCCAAGCTTTGGGAAAATCAGGGAAAAAGTCTTAAGAAAAGTCAAAGACATGGTGCTTCAAGAAATCCTGTTGAATAGTAAAATGAGTTGCTCGAAAATTGAAGCTGCTAGATGCCACTGGGCTTGAAAGATGTAAACCCTGATCTATGTAGAGCCACACTCCATTTCAGTTTGGTGAAGGGATAGTTTCATTGTGCCTGTATACTGGGATCCAGGGGTAGCCCTGACATTCTGCCTGCGCCTTAGAGATGGCAGAGCGCCGGTTATTCACCAATTCTGGGATTCGCGAAATATATTGAACCAATGAAGTCTGCAGTATCTGGTATATCTGCATAAGTGCGTCTCCGTTTCTTGGGAATGGAGACACCTTGCTCAGCAAATAACTTTGCACACTTAAAAGCTACAATTTTCTTATCCGTTTTGTAACGGTTGAGTTTCGCAATTGTCGTAGGTTGCGTTCTACTAGAAGTGGTGCGTTGAGGGTTCCGCCAAGGTTTGGGTGCCCTGGGAGCTTTGTCGTACTCTCCAGCATAGCGAAATCGGCACTCAACAAACATCTAGTCACCATATCAGAAAATATAAATTGCAGAGCGATTAGCGTGAAGATATTCAACCTGGCGTTATTCACGTTCAATCGAGGTGTCCAGTGGGTCGGCAACACACGCTCTCTGTGTAAGTAAAAACGACGAGGGTACAATACCCTGTGTATGGGGTTGTTACATTACAACCAGGACCAGTCATACTGCACCGATAATGAACACAGGATGAAATCAATTGCTGAAAATCCGCGTGGAAAGATATGTCAGGACCTGTAATAAACCCCACCTTACGACCACTTCAGTCACAGCAGAAACTACCGCACAAAAGATTTGCGCTAGATGGAAACAAATTTATTCAGTGTATTGGGCCCAACATTATACTAAACCAGTATGCTGGGATCCCTGGAGTAGAAATAAGCACTAACACGCACATGAAGGCAGTTAATGCTTACATTCACCAATATGAAAGAACGTAGCTTCTGTTGGAATATATGTGGCAACGATGTTTTTGTACTGAATCCGCGTGCTTTTGATGGAATTGTGGACAGAGAACGCAACGATTTTAGTTACTACGCGACGCCGAAACGCTTACGGGAGCCCATTAGGCGAAAACGAGCTGTTCGCTTTAGCAAGCTGGTTATTTTCCTCCTTGACAACGCCAGGTCTTATGTGGGGCACCAAACTTAAATCTTCATGCCCCACTTTTGAAGCACCGTCATTCTCAGTACCGGCATTAAATATAATGTTACGAAATATAGGCTTAGAAACCCCTCCATTTTATTCCACCTACGCCTTTGGGGTTACTATATCATTCACGTATAAAAAGGTAAAAGTAGCTTGGATTAATCTCAGTTACTGAAGCCTGACTTCTAGCCTGTACCTGTGTTTCATTTCACGCTACGCACTACATAAGCAATTTTACTTACAACATTTCACCATTATACATATTTCTCAGTAAATCTTTCCTTATTACATCATTTTCAGTTAGTGTACTTTCTCGAATGTTTTGAGCAAACATTTTCCGAATCGTTTTCAAATAAATCCTCTGGAGACTAAAAAAGAAAAAACGAATTTCCATGGAACGGGAAACATTGCCTTCTATTAGGATTCTTCATGAGGAAAAGCGTCTGTTAATAGTTAAATAAACCCAGAGCTATCATTTAATAATGAAGCTGAGTAAATAGATATTTCCTTTGAGGAACAATGCTTCTTCAGTCATGCAGTTCACCTGTAAAGCATAGCGAGGTCTTTTCATTGCGTGGAAACGTTAATTGCATTTGTGTGCACGCCCTCGATCTAATATGTGACTAAAAGGTCACTAGACAGCTACCTAGAACAATACATGTGCTCCTTTTGTCGATGAATCAGATGTTCCTTGTAAAGAAATTGCTGCGATCGATTGGTTCTTAGGAGCAACTGAAAAGATACACATTGTTTCACAAAAAGGAATATTTAGCTTGATGCAATATATGTAACAGCTTGTACACCTGGTGCTTCGAAAACAATTTGTTCAGAATGTGTAGAATTTGACTCAGGCAAATGAAATATGTTTTCCTAGGGGGTCAAGCAGTCACATTTGCTGTATGAATATTAAATGTGTGTGCTTCCAGGAGCTATTATAGATTGCACAAGAGTTCGAACATGTTACGGGTATCGTGCAAGCTATGGCCTCGCTGATTAATAGATGGTATGAAGGCTAGTTCACCCTACTTTCCAAACAAGAACAGATTCACATCAAATAACGCAGCTATGTTAAAACAAGTCTTTCCACTTACCACAGAAGAGTATTCATTTCTTATTGTTTGGAAAAGGTAAATCTCTCCGAGAGGAGAAAGGAACAGGTACTGTTACTCGAAATCTGGAAATAGCACTTATGGCGAACGATGGATGCCTTTCTAAAAGGGCAGCACCTAGCAAATGCTGAGATTTGATAAAACAACAATATAACGCAATATCTGTGAGCATATCTCAGGCCAAAGAAGTATTATTATGTTGTAAAGCATGGATACAGAAAAGAAATATAAGGTAATTTTGTCCCAAGTTAGCTCCCACAATGTCCCTAGGAAACTCCAAGCTAGAGTCCTGGCCTTTAATAGCTGACAACTTCAGGTAACTCTCCATGAAGCATCAGAGAGAGCCTTGAATATTCTATGACCTGCGCTCAGGCTCATGGTGGTGGCGGTTAAAAAATACAAAATCAATATTCAGGATAGTAATCACATCAGAACACAACGTGAATTTACAGTAGCAAGAAACATGTAGTCATACAAAGTGTCGTGCGCTTATTCTAAACCAAGCCTGGTACTTGCTGGTTAAGTTCACTCATCATAAGAGTTAAACAAAGATTGTGGGGATACACACCCTGCTCGATCGAAAGGCCATCTCCTCTGTGCTATGTGCCTTTTGAATAATACGAAGGGATGCTCGTAAACCTTTGGCTTTCACATCTTCCTCTTTCGGCTGACAAATGAAACATGTATAACATGAAAGCATATATTTTGAAACATTTTTGACTTCAGTTTTGATTCTATTGTTACATGAAGCAACATGTCATTTTCATCAGGTCTGAAGTACAGATGGAGCCCTCTCAAGTAGTGTAAACAGCAAATGAGAGCAGTGGAATGATTAAGTTCCTGTTCCTCGACACAATAGAAGAAATATATTGTGAAATGTCTGTGACATTGCAGTCAGTGTCCTTCGTTTTCTGCAGTTAGAAACTGAGTCTCCAAATTTTAGACAGGATATTTGAGCACTGGAAATGAGTAATTTTTGAGGAAGGCCTGCTAGGCTCACTGCTCCCGAAAATGTGGATGCTGCGGCAACATAATTTTGGAAGACTGAAAAATCTCGGAAAAGTGATAGCGGAGCTTCGGGTGATATCCCGTGAATGCTTCAGATTCGTCCTCCACGAGGTGCTAGGCATAAGATAGCTTTTGTAGAAATGACTGCCGAAATGCAGGGCTATGGACCAGAAGGGCCATTGGGTTCAGCGTCTAGTGCAATGTTGCAGCGCTTTCATCAGGATGCAGACCGAATTTTGGTTTGCTTGGTAACCATGATTGAAATCAGGGTACATGTATATGATTTGGAGCCAAAGAAACAATCCAAGCAATGAAAACATATCAATTCCCCTCGCCCAAAGAAGTTTCCAACAGACAAATCTACAGCAAAAGTGACGACGTCTGTGTCGTTTGACAGCGATGGAGTAGTGCTAGCGGAATGCATGGAAAGGGTGTCACCATCACAGCAACGTGTAAATCATTCATGTTGGTCAAACTGGAGCAGGAATCGCAAACAACAAGTTAGCAAAATAATGCAATGAATTGATTGTGGTACGCTTTCCAACATACCAGAAATCGTGCGCAGAGAAATCCCTCCTCCCTACCCTGAGCATTGATTCGTTCAGTATACCTCTGAAACAACATGCTAACGTTTTTTCTCAATATAAGCACTTTTGCTGAAGTTATTACTCAAGTTATGAGGATAATGGATGTGGAATGAATTTCGCTCTTGTGCCCAGACCTTTGACCCAATTTCGACCATATTCAACAGAAACGGTTCGGTGTACCTTTGGAATAACATGATAAAGTTTTTACGCAATCGAAGCATTTCTACGTAAGTTATGACGCATAAGGGCGATGGAATGGATTGCACTCCTAAGCCCAGACCTTTGACCCAATTTCGCACATTTTCAATACAGTTCGTCCCCAGGTTGACCCCTACCACACTAAAATTTCATCGAGCTCGAACCATTTTTACGCAAGTTACGTGCGGACAGACAGACAGACGGATGGACAAAGTTGAAGCAAATACGCTACTTCAACTTACGGTTGGAAAGCGTAAAAACATTTGAGAGTTAACAGAATAGGTTCTGTTTTTGTAGGAGATGCTTCAGCCCACACAACTGGAAAAACGCAGGCAAAGTTACGAAAAATTCACTTTGAACTATTGAAATATCCCTCTTACTCACTGGATTTGGTACAGTATGATTAACAATTGTTCATCAAACTGAAGAAACATTTGGGGGGAACAAAGAACAAAAGTCCAGTCCATTTCTGTTTCTATATCAATTGCTGACGAGCGGTTTCAGGCCGTGCAATTTCGATTTGTCTTTGTCAAGCTGGATCATCGACGTCAGAAGTGTGCTGACCTAGTAGGCCAATTTAGTGAATAATGCATAAAAAACCATGCCACTAAATTTATTCTTTCTATGAAAAGCAAAGGAATTTTCAGCGTTATATGTTTAAATGGAGACAAATATATTTTTCAGAAATTCTTAAATATCCATATCTATACAAACGTGTAAAACAATATGCGTATGCATATCTATGTAAAATACTTCATCAGAAATCAATATATAGTTTCAAGTTGAAAACCAGCGGGCAACAGGAAAATATTTTGTCGAAACTGAAGCATGGGTTATTCCAAAATTTGCCTTTGACACGTCATTTATATTTTCAACATTCACATACTTTAAGAGATATACAAAGGACACAGCAGTCTTCGTGAATATTTTCGTTTGACGTGTTCTTCAATAATATTTTCAACTCGATGGAACATAATCTAATTTTCTTTATGTCTCTGCGTCTGAAATCTCTGGCATTTTCTCTGTCTTTCTCTCTGACCTTCACTTCTCAAGAAAAATAACTCACTGATTTTCTACATTGAAGATATTTTCTTTTTGCTAACATCCATCCTGTAATTTCTACGGATAGCATGAAAACCCCCTTCCCCCGATGGTTCCCTCACCTTGTCGTGGCAGAAAGGGGGAGACAGGTCAACTTCTCGTTCACCGTAATTTTTTTACAAATGCTGAAAGAGCAAATTGTAATAATGCCAGAAAGATTGCAATAGTTCGGTTATGTAAGCAGAGTGTCATCAGGGAGACTTCCTAAAATTCTGATGAAGTCGGAGGCTTCAGGTGAGAGAGAAAGAAGAAGACCAAAGAGAAAGTAGATGGAGGAGATTAAATAAAGTTTAAAAAATAATGGACTGGATGAAGTGATGGCTTCGATAGAGAAAAGGTGGAGGAAGACTCTGTCTGAACTATATGGTCGAGGAAATCCGCTTGGTAATAATGGAAATTCTTGATGATGATAATTAAGAAAATTTCAAAAATAGCAAAAATATGTTAAGAAACACAGTGTGAAACCATATTACTAGTCAGCAATTTATTCACAACGAAACCTAGTTCCCCGATATTTGTTTACTTGCCAACAAAATATCAGCATGATTGGAACTGTTGCACACGTTTGGACAAGACTTTAGTTGGTAACCTACTATGTGACATGATGTACGTAGATGGCGTACTACTGAGGTGAAGTATGTGTCAAGTCGACAGTGGAGCAGCGGTAAGCCTGCTGACGTGGTTGAGCTGAGAGAACAGCTGCCCTGGAGTAGGAGGGGTGGTTTCGAAAACCACCGGAAAATGTTATGTGTTAAAAATTTCATGTTTATCAGAACATACTTTACTTTTGATAATACACTGGTGTGGTGATTAGATATTCAAACACTCTCGCCAGCCAGAAAAGCATGTTTTTTTGTTCTGTTTGTTTTCTAAAAAATAATAGAGTGGACCCGTGTATGACAAAAAGCGTTTAAGACTGATGATGTATTTATTCCTCTCAGAACAAAAGTGGAACGTGTTCTATTTGAAATGTCAGTATGATCACCTAATCGGAACGTTGGAGTACTGTTATTACGCTTTCCAACCGTAGGTTGAAAACGCGTATATGCACCAGCTTTTTCCGTCAGTCCGTCTGTCCGCACGATAACTCGCGTAAAAAATTGTTTGATTTCGATGAAATTTTAGTATGTGGTAGGGGACAATCTGTGGACAAACCCTATTGAAAACGGGCGAAATTGGGTAAAGGGTCAGGACATAGAAGTGGGATCCATTCCATCACCCTTATGTGTAATAACTTACGTAAAATGCTTCGATTGCGACACAACTTTATCATGTTGTTACAAAGGTATACTGAACCCATTCTGTTTAATATCATCAAAATGAGGTGAAAGGTACAGGAGCCAGATTTATTCCACAGCCATTATCTTCATAACTTGACTGAAAATGCTTCTATTGCGACAAAACTTTAGTATGTTGTTCCGGACGTATTCTGACCCAATTCTGTTTATTATCATCAAAATGGGGTCAAAAGTCAGGGCACAGGAGCGAGATTTGTTTCACAGCCATTATTCTCATAACTTGAGCAGTGATTTCTGGTATGTTGGAAAGCATATCATAATCAAGGCATTGCATGATTTTACTAACTTGCTTAATGTAATTATGGACACCTAAATGCAACAGATCTGATGAAATTTCCGTCCACTACTGTCTATTTATACTCATTCAAACGAATGATTAAACATCTTTCTGTCTGATCAATATAGACTTCACCATAGTTCCACCGAAATCGATATGTATCCGATTTCTTGAAATAATTAAATTGACGTAACGCAAAATATGGATTTTGAAAGGAGGTTTTAAAGAAGTTCGGGATCTAACAATTTTGTGGAAGCTGCCCATTTTGTAAAAATCATTAGTTTCATAAAAAACATATTCATATGTTTTTATTTAAGTATTACCAAATAAGTGAGAATCACGGTGTATCATAGAGTAAGTGAAAAGTTTCAAATACAGAAGTTTCTCCATGGGGAGTTTTAATTTTTATAGAAATGTTATGAAATTTAGGGAAATTTTCTTTTGCGTGAACAGAGCTGTGAACAGTTTTAAAATTTTTCTTTAAGTTCGTATCCGTTTCTTCTTTTTGGAAATGGATACGAGCTTGAATAAAACCTAACGTTATTTATGGAAATGGATATTGGTTCCGTGTCCTGCATCAATATCTGGATGTTTAAGATATACACATAATCTCCTCAGCTGCCCTTTACAAACCGCATGCTTCCAAAGGCATTTCCGCATGTCGTACGTAAAGACTCTCTCCATCCATATTTTTGAATTAATAGCATGAATTTATGTAGCCTTCCGTTTCAAATGCTTTCACGCTTCAAATTTTTTTTAAAACTTTAAAATGCTTGTAGAATTACGTACTTTGATATTTCACAAAAAAATTTATTTATTTTGTTTTTAATCTGGAAATATTTGTATGGAACGTAAACGTTTATTTCGTTTGTTTCACCAGATAAAACTAACAGAATTCCACCAAAATCCCACCGAATGAGCCCAAGAATAGCGTATTATTTCCCCGTTAACAATAAACTTTGCACTTCACGGAATCAAAGAACAGCCGTTTGAAAACCTATTCCCTTGGGAAGTTCTTGCGGTGCCTGCAGTTAACTGAAAGCATATTGATAATTTGCGGGTTATTGTGTGGAAGAAGAAATAGAAGAAATATCAACCAAAACAATTAAAAATTTGGGATTAATGGGAAAAATATGTGCGCACGAAAGGTTTTCAAAATTCGAAGTCACTTTTATAAAATATAAATCATCACGAGTAGAAGATTCTGTAATTTTTTTTTTTGATTGAAATTTTAACGACCACCATGAGCAACTCAATGGATTATAAGCAATCTCCCATCCCTAATTTAGGGTCACTGGCTCCAGGGAATGGAGAGAGCCAGTGCCGTAAGACAAACACAACATACATGCCTCAGCGGGATTCGAACCCGGATCCCTTTTGGACGAATGATCAGAGGCCGGCGCCACCGGGGCGGCGTTCTGTAATTCAAACCATTGGAAAGAATAATAGCATGCATTCAGAATACATTTGGCAGCCGGTCTCTGGATAAGATACTTCCGTTCTTTGATGTCAGATTGGGGAAATTCTTTTTGTGTCAAATAACTATAAACATTACCTAAATTACTCATATATTTTCTTCATTTTCTCGAGTTTCGCATTTCCCAGACAGAGAGCGTATAAAAATTATTTATAGTTAGTAAATTATCTCCCCTATTACATATTGAATTAGGAAAATCATTTTCCGCACCGTATAATTATAATTTTGACAAAGACTTTCTCAATATGCTAGCTTCTCTAATTCATAGTTTTTTGCTGTCATTGAAAGTATTTTCTACGATTCTGCGGTTTTTGAAGTTGAGAGTGGAAAAAATTAATTTGCACTGAACGATTATGGGTATTAGCAAGATCTTCCATTTCGGATTGTACTGACACAGGTTCAGCGCCAAAGAAAAGGAAATATTAGGTCGTTTGGGAAGTACACAAACATTATCATTGGCGTACATGTCTGAAACCTTAAGCTGAAACACAGAACATGGTTGGCGTTTGGTAGCCCGTTCCTTCGACGCAATTCTTGTCTATCGATCAGTTAGTGAAAGTAGAAATATACACTGAGAAAAACGTTTTGTTAATTCAGCAAAAAAATTGTTGAATCAACCAAAACAGTTTGTCGATATGCAGTTAACAAAATTTTTTGTTAAATTTACAGATGTATTTTGCTGAAAATTATTGCTGATTCTACAAAATCTATTGTTATCATGATGAAACGTTTTGTTCATTTAAGAAAATATCTACAGTAAGTCGATTTTGGGGAATGTTAATGATCCTACAATATGTATTGTTATCGTAATAAAACGTTTTGTTGCTGCAACCAAACATGTTGTTATCCTGACACAGTAATTTCTTGCTCCAACAAGATTTAGAGTTATGTAGCTGGGACACTTTGTCCCTAAACTTTTTTTCCGAAGGCAACACTTGGCCGGTGCAGTAATTTTAGGCGGTGCCATCCGACCGTGGGTGTCCGCCATTTTTTCCCCCCCAAATTTTTTCTCGACGTATTTTATTTTTTGCCAACGTATTTATTTTCTAGGGGTGTTTAAATGAATGTGGACGGTGTTACGTCACGACTAAATTTCTTCGGAGTCAGAGCTAACGAAAAATCTCTCACCGAGAGGATGCGAATCTCAGATCTTTAGTTAAGGAACTAGGCGTGCTAACCACTCGGCTATACCAGCTCTTACGAGTAAATTCTTATCCGCGAATTCAAATTTGAAGGTCGGTGGATTACCTTCTGTAATGTTCACGGACGATTTATACTTGACATAACGATATAATGACACTATTTTGGTGCGTGTGTAACATGTTTTTAAGTCCGATTTCTTTTTAAATGTTTTCTTTAGTTTTTTTGATGAAACAAATTATTGACATTTTTGGTTACACAAGTGAGGCCAAATTATCACTGAAATTCACTGAATCCAACCAAAAAAAAAAACGCACAATAAACACTAGCACCAAAATGCATCGGAATTATTAAGATATATTAGAAATTCTAACCTCTGAATGTCTCTATCAGAGTTGAAAGCTCCCAGTCTTCTAACAATGCACTCACTTCGCAGTCAGAAACAATTCAAAACAAAATCTCCTAAGCGCAAAACGAGATTCTTCTGGTCAGTGGTAGTCTGGTAGTGCCCGTATGGAGTAGATAGTAATCACGTGCGCTTTGGCGTAAGGTCGATGCCACCTCCACATAGTGGAATTAACAAAATACAGCCAACGAAATAATTTTGTGTTGCCAACAAAACAATTCCGATGGAGTTTGGCTAAAGCAACAAAATAAATCGACGAAACAGCTCAACAAAACTACCTTGTTGTTTCAAACAAACTTTTTTTCTTAATGTAGGTGAAACAGCTGGGACGATCAGTGGCAGCAGAAGAAGAGCTAATTTTTGTTTTAAGTTTTACAGTATATGTCATTGCAGTATTCACAGGGCGTGGCACAAAGTCTTCTGGGACAGCAGTAGCTCAAAAAGATCTTCAAGAAAACGGCTGTGCACAATGAAATGAAAAGACATAAGGAAGGTAAGATATCAGCCACAGATGTTCCAAGATGCGTTCGACCTATTTCGAAGTCTAAACAACAATCGAAGCCTCACATCTTAGAATCTTTATAGCAGCCCGGTGGGGTGAGTGTTGACGTCTTTTCCGCACAAATGGGTATCCTTCACACAACGGTTTAAACCGTGCTGATGGGAGATATAGACCAAAGTGCACACTAGCGACGTGGTACCGCTCCCACTGAGCACGAAGAAGTAATTGCGCTACGAAATTGCACGAACTCATCATACGTGGTATATTCGCGTAACATAGTGCTCACAAGGTTTCTCTGCTTAGAGAAAAGTTCGATGGAATTTTAAGCATCTAGGCACTAAAAAGCAGTCACGGTCCTCGGTTGATTCCGGTACTTCGGCGGGGCTTTTACCCCCACAGAGGTGCATGAGGGTAAAATATTATTAGACATTGACATGAATACTCCCGGCATGGCATTTTGGAAGACGTATGAAAAGTCCATCACCATGACACCAGAGTGGTGCATGTCATTTCTAGAACAGCATATCTCGGCAAGGGCATTGTTACATAATGCATAGCGACCTCAATCATACATTATAGCTCGCGGACGCCCTAGTCCGGGACTGTTCGGATGTCAAACGAACAGAACGCGGGCACGTCTCGGTTGAACCTCATGACTGTGACCTTGACGACAAATCGTTTACCAGTCTTCTTCCTATTATACGTATACGCATCACCATCACCATCACCTGACATTTTCTTACTATACTATTCATTTACATAGGTTTTACTACACATCAGACATTGAATAGAAATATCAACTCAAAGGCGTGCACACGACTCTATAACCTTTAGTGTGATTTTTATAATAGATTATATGCAATGCTAATATGCCAGATCATATTTTATTGGAATTCAAGGACTTCTGCTTTTAAATTTGGGGCGTATATTAAGTGCATTTTTGGTGTAGGTGCTCCATTCTGTTATTGTTTGTTTAAATTCTGGATTTATTTATATTCATTGCACGACACACGAAATTTTTTGAACCCAGTGCGGTTTTAAAATCAAAGAAATTCAAGAATGGGGTATTCACAAACATCTCTTAAAATATGTATTCCAAAACTTTAGTTTTCTTCATAATTTATAGATTTGGCAATTTGCACGAAATGTAATAACTATATGACACTCAATAAGTGCACTGAGAAATGATCAACAATCCCCAGGAAAGAGATGCAAAGAATGAGATATTCTAGTACCCTCTACCGGTGGCTTTGTCAAAGCTAAACGAAACATCACATTCGTTTTCAAGTTTTGTTCTGGTTAAAAGCCTGGACAAAACATCCGTAAATACGCAAAAGCTTGGAAGATTAGCATAATTGCAGAAGTACTAACAAACGAAAGAGAGAGATATATACTGTACACAGTCGAGTCACATTATTTTGACCACCTCCTACTTTTGACGTCAACAGCGCGTAGCCAATGAATGGAGACGCGTGTCTTGAGCTGTCTTGGAGGGTATATGAGGCGTGGTGTTAGCATATTAAAAACATATCACTCGTTGCTGTCATGGATAAAAGGAGCGATTTATCAGATTTGAAAGAAAAAAAAAGATGATTATAGGCTTTCGGGCCAAGGGTGGCAATATTTCTTAAATAGCTAAGTTTGTGAACTGTTAGCGTGCTGCTGTGGTTAAAGTGTATCGTGATTGGGAAAATGGCACCATTGCGAACAAGCGACGTGAAAACTACGGAGCACCACGCGCCATTGATGTGAGAGGTGAAAGTCCGCTTCGAAGGTGCTTGAGGGCCGATATACACGCTAGAGTGGAGCAACTCACTGGCCGAATGAAACAGGGGGTTACCGGAATGGGTGCCTAAAACGAAAGTTCAGCGAACCCTGCTGCGTATGGGGCTCCGATGCAGACGGATGGCAACTGCACCTCTGCTAACGAAGGTGCATCGGGAGAAAAGGCTTACATTTCCACGGCAGTATCGGAATTAAACATCCGCTGATTGGCAAAGGATTGACTTCTCCGATGAGTCACGTTTTCTGCTTCATCGAACCGATGGACGTTGGCGTATAAGGCGAGAAACATCGGAGAAAAAACACTCTTCAACCATTGCTGGAAGAACACAAGCTGGTGGGTCCAGCGATATGGTCTGGGGAATGTTTTCGTGGCATTTTCTGGGTCCACTCATACCTGTGGAAGGCACTATGGACCGAATTCATTATTAATCCATCCTTGCAGACATACGTGCTGATTGTCTTCTCTGGAACGGATTGGATCTTCCAGCACGACAATGCGACGTGTCACACAGCCAGAAATGCCCGAGATGTGTTGGAAGAGCATGATGAAGACTTAAATGTACTTCCCTGGCCCCCTAATTCCCCAGCCTTAATCCCAATTGAGCATCTGTGGGACCACCTCGATCGTGTTGTTCGCTCTATGGATCCTCCACCACGCACCCTCCAGCAGCTGTCAGATGCAATGCAGTCAGCATGGCTCCACATATATATGTGAACACCTTCCAGCACCTGATTAAGAAGTTTACAAACTTGGAATTACAGACACATATTAAATAAATCTTGGAAATATGTGCCTAGACATTTGCGTGACTTTTGTTGTTATATTCTCATTTCATTTAATTCAGAAAAAATGATACGCATATTTTTTTAAGTTTTAACGCATTTAAAGGAAATTATCGACGTATAATTTATTATTTTGTATCTGCTTTCTATAAACGATTTCAAACGATATGTTACTTTGAAGCACAGATCCTAAAGCTCGCTGTTCTTCATATGGTCTTCGTGTTACTCATGTAAATAGCTCGTTACTTGGTGTTGCTCTATATTCTATATTAATAAATTTACTATGTCTGCCTGTCAGTCGCCTACACATGAAACTACTAAACGTAGAGACTTAAAATTCAGTATGCACATAGTGGGCAAGGAGACATAGTGTGCTTCGGACATTGATATTCCAATTTGCTCATTTTTAATTAATTTATTAGTTTGTAAAGCATCTAACCATTGTCGAAGAAACAGTTTTTGGAATATGGTCGTGCGATATCATGTTCCATTAGCTGACGCGAAAAGATTTAATTCCATTTTTGAGTAATGGCATATATTAAACTATCACCCAATAGTATTTCATCACGTTTTACATAAACGTAACAATATCTCATTGCAATCTTGCGTAAAGTACGAGAACCTGATGCTAAACGTTATAGAAGGGTTTACAAAAATGAGTTTTTTATTGGTGTGGCATCTTACGCATTCCAGATTTTCACACATTTACGGATGGCTTTATCGAGGCAGATAATTACAAGAAACCTATGCAGAAGAACAAAAGCTTCCATATACCTCAAATATTTTCGCTAGGTTTCTTCAATGCTTGTTTCGAATTTGACATAATGTGCGCTGTTTGAAATAAGGTATTTGATCTTTCTGTTTACTGAGTAGGAATTCTGAAGTGTGTCATCCTGTCGCAATTGCCCGCGCTTTGTTTACGTTTCAGACAGTGGCTTCCATTGTGTTACAGTGCACTATATATAGTTCCAATCTATTTTTACCTAAAAATTCTGACTAAGTTTCTTCAACAATTGTTTCGAATTTGACATAACGCGCGCTATTTACAATTAAAATTTGATCTTTCTATTGTCTGTTTTAGACTTGAAAGGTATTACGTGCACCCCTCCATCCGAGTTGCCTGTAGGTTTGTTTCAGTTGGCCCACAACTCTCCGTGTGTTACTACTCGTTATAAATAGTTTCAAGTTATTTAGACGGGAAAATTTGGACTCGATTTCTTCAATCATGGTTCCAAATCTGACATTAACACTCACAATTTATAATTTAAAATTTCATTTTATGGTTTACTGTATTAGACCTCCAAAATGTCGCGTGTGTCGTTCTGCCGCAGCTGCTGCAAGCTTTGTTTACGCTTCGCACTGCGGATCGAATGTGTTACTACGTGCTATGAAATAGTTACAGCAAAAAATTAACAGTTGTTGGGCTCCACCTGCAAAATTCTTGCTTTTTCCATGTCGAGATGATTGTTTTATGTCAATTGCTCCCGACTTGGTAAACATAAGAAAAAAGCTCTTTGTCTTGGTTCTAAATAGCAAAACATGTAACGTTGTTGATCCAGTGGCTTTTCAAGGATAAACTTAAGTGTCCTTCGAATTAACAATACATTACTATGAAAGAAAAAAAAACACGTTAGAAAAACGTACATGTTTACAACACGATAAAACAAGAAAGATGACACCGAATTTTCGGGTGTAATAAGCACGTCTTTTGAATCCGTTCTGACGCAAATTAAATTTATCAAAGCTATTCAAAGTCAATGGAACCGGTATGGAAAACAATGGTATCTGACGGAAAAAAGAAGTTTTTCATTCGGGTTTTTAATCCCTCAGATATTGCTGTAAACGGAATCGTGACCTTACACCCCTAGTTGCAGACTTGTGCGTTAAGAAAAACATGAATTTATATGAGAAACATTTCGCTCCGGAAACGCTCTCCAACACAGAAATAATTTTTTAAATCGGACTTTTAGTAACAGAGATATACACAAAAATAAGATGTGACTTTACATTCCCTGGTGGGAAAACCATGCATTATTTTAGGAAGAAAATATTCTCAAAAGGTTTATCCATATGAGCGGTATCGGTCCAAGAAAAAAAAATTAGTCGAGTTTTCAGAAGCCCAGATTTTGCTACAAATACATCAGAAGCAGAAATTAACACTTATGCGACCTGGTGGCCAAACCATTCTTTACCAAACATTAGAAATTATGCGAAAAATATTTTCTATCACGTCTTGTATGCGATACAGGAAGAATGTTTCAAATCGGAGTTTTAGGTAGAGAAATAACACAGAAAACGCAATTTACCTTTGTGCCCCCTAACGGAACATCTATGATTTACTTGAAAATTTTGAATTTATACGAAACATATTTCGCATCGGGAACACTATTCAACAAAGAAGGAAATTTTCAAATCGGACCCTCAGAAGTATCTACGCCCCCTGGCGTAAAAACCATGGATTTTTTTAAGACGAAAATGTTCCTAAAAATTTGTCGACAAGAGTAGTATCGATCAACAAACGAGTTTTTTTCAATCGAAATTTTAGAAACTCATATTTTGCTGCAAATACATCAAAACCGGAACTTAAGTGTTTTGCCACCTGGTGGCCAAACCATTTTTTTGCAAAAATTAGAGATTATGTGCAAAGGATTTCTCATCAGGAGGTGTATCCGGTGCAGAAAGAATTTTTCAAATCGGAGATTTAGGAGCAGAGATATAGGGAGAAACGCAATTTACTTCTACGTCCCCTAGCGGAAAGTCTATGAATTACGTGAAAATTTTGAAATTATAAGAAAAACATGTCACTCTGAAAACACTATCCAACAAAGAAGGAATTTTTCAAATCGGACCCCTAAAAGTAGAGATATTGACAAAAATAAGATATACATCTACACCCCCTGGCGGACAGACTCTGGAATATTTTAAGAAGAAAATATTGCAAAAAGGTTTATCGACGTGAGTGACATCAGTCCACGAAAGAATTTTTTCAATCGATATTTTAGAAGCTCAGATTTTATGGCAAATACATCAGAAGCAAAAATTAACGCTTACGCCCCCTGGTGGCCAAAGTATTTTTTACCAAAAATTAGAAATTATATGCACAAGATTTTCCATCCGGAGGTGTATCCGTTGAAGAAAAAAGTTTTCAAATCGAAGTTTTAGAAGAGTTATCGGGAAAAATTGTAATTTACTTTTACGCCCCCTTGCGCAAAATCTATGCGTAATTTGAAAAGTAACTATATCTAAAATACTCTTCGACATAAATGAAATCTAAAGATAAAATATTTTTTTCAATTGGATGTTTAGAAGCAAAAATGTGGAATAAAACATATTTTTGAATTTGACATCATCTGCATTTACGCTCTCTAGCGGCAAAATTGTACATCGTAAATAAAAAACAAAATGCAGGAACACCATTCGCATATTTCAAGCTTCCCAATGCAAAAAGAATTTTTCAAATCTGACTAATAGTTGCAGATATATCGTGTGCACAGACGGACGGACGGGTGGACTGACGGACAAACCGATAACATAAGCACGATCTTTTATAACAAAAGACGTGCTGAAAACGAAGATGTTCAAATTTTAAAATTTCATATATTCACAGTCAATAAACACAGCTGGTTTAAACCAACTATGCCGGACCAAGTACTTTTTTTTTCGTTTTTTTAATCTTCTTCTTTTCATTACTAGAACACTTTTCAGTTAAACTTTTCCGTCCGACATATCGTATTCATAATTTAAGAAAAGCTTGGCCATTTAGCACAGCCTTGCAATTTGACGTAGGCCCAATACTGAACCACCATCTTTTAGGAATAGAAGACGGTGGCTTTGTGTTAGGCCTACGTCAAAGTGCAAGGCTATGATGCTATATGGGTGGCAATCCCTGGCCCGAAAGCTGACACGTGTTAGTTTTGTTAACCTCGGGCAACGCATCACCGTGTACCACCATGATTCTCTCTCTGTCTCCCTCACTCTCTCTCTCTCTCTACTTATACATGCATATATCATCCTCATCATCATCATTGTCAACCATTATCAATCCACTGCTGAACGAATGTCTCTGCAAGCCACTTCCACAACTGTCTGTCTTGTGCCAGTCTCCACCATGTTACTATAGTATACTTTCGAATTCCATCCACCTATCTCCCATGTGGTCTTCTTCTGGGTCTTTTTCTGTCCTTTGGAATCCAATCTAAAGTTTCGGCTGTTCATCGATGGTCTGTCCTTCTGGCAGTATGTCCAGCCCATTGCTCGTTCGTGACAGACGTAGTGTTGGTGGCTCCAATATTTTATGCATTTTAGTGTGGAATACCTCGTCCCTCACCCACCTGTTGCGTGGCCCGGCTGTCTAAAGGTACTGTGTACGTTTTGAGCTACTTTTCTAGCGTTCTCATTCTCATATTAGTTCATATTCATCCATTTTCTTATCGTTTGGTCGTTTGTTTACGTTTGGAAGCTGCCAACATGGCGGCTTCCGGTATTTCCTTATCATCTATCGGCGTGGCGTATGCACGTCACGTCACACTTCCCACGTTCATGGAAGTTAACATACTCTCGTCCTCAGATGAGTCTGCTCAGATGCCTTCCCAACTTTCTAGTACTCCTGCACCAGTGCCTTCACTGGACCTGGCTGCGCATTGTTCTTCAGCTCCTGCATCTGCCACGGTGCCCTCCTGGGTACTACTGATTCTACTGCCTTGCTTTCGGCCTGTGCTTCTCTTCCCTTACAGCCTTCTGTGCCTGCCGGATCCGAACAGACATCTCTTTTGAGGATGTCATTTGCCTCTAAAGTGCAACGAGGCGCTACTTCTACGTCCGATTCCTCTCCACCAGATGGTCTTTTGCAAGCAACACCTATTATTCAGGTATCCAACCACAAGGTGAAGGTAACGATAGATGACAATTCGCAGATTGGCGGTGAGTTCCATAACCTCCTGGATAGAGGTGGGCTCTTTCATGCTTTACCAAATGCTCCATTGCCACGCTACATGGAAGCCCTCTCTGGACATGTGTCGTCTGCGTCCATTGCAGGAATTTCCCGTACTCCTCGGGGTATTTCGGTACAGTTCAATCACAAGGAGGATGCTGACTTTTTTCTTGCAAACGGACTTTCAATTGGGACAAACCATTTCATCCCGTCGCCTCTTTCCAAGCGACCGGTGAACATCACGTTCTATCCTGTTCCACAGGAAGTGCATGATACTGCACTTCCTCTCCTTGTCAGTCATGTTTGTAAAATTGTTTTCAAGGTCCGTCGCCTCTCTGACGCTCCCCGCGGAACTCGATTTGCACATGCTACCGGACCTCGCCGTCAGTTATTGGTCGTCTTTCCCACCGAGAAAGCCTTGACAGATTGCCCTACAGAAGCTACTGTTGAAATTGGCGCACGAACGTACAGTTTCAAGATTTTCACTGCTCACTATTATACACACTGTTTAACACAGAATCACACCACTGCCTCCTGTGACCGCGTTCGACGTGGACGTTCATCAAGTTCGCATCCTACTGCTGACCACATTGGTCTTTCTACTATCCCCACTACCGGTAGTTTGCCTGACGCGAATTCTTCGTTTCTCCGTCAGACGAACATTTCCATCACGGACAATGCTGCCTTTCCTCCTCTCCCGACCCGTACGATTGGGCATCCACCTTCAAGATTGACAGAGTTGTCTTCGACTACAGATGTGTCTACAGCGGAGTGTTCCGATCCGGGTGTGTTGAGTGGTGGTTTGGCAGAGCGGCCGTCTGGCTCTTCTCCTAGCCTCTCGGATATCGGATCTCCATTTACAACCTTGTCTACCATACCCTTGTTTTAACATCTCCCTGAAGTCTCGGCTGTTGTACCAGTCTCCACTAAGGCAGCTCAGCTACGTACTGCTTCTTCGGCGACGGTCGTTTCCTCGTCTCCTGACTTGGAAGGTGAGCCTGATCCACTAATGGATACATCCGCCTCAGCTTCTTCTTCGAAGCGGATTGGACCTTCCAAAGGCGCTGTGAAACAGAAAAAGTTAAAACAACTCTCTGTGCCACATTTTGAGGATTCATCTAGTGTTCCCGAGGTTTCCGGTTCCGGTGTTTCTCCACCTGATGATTCTTCAAACAGTATGCTTCTCCGCCCAGGTCCTGTCAATCCTCTCTCTGATGCTGAGGTTCTACAGGACGTTGATACGTTTCCTCCAGTTCCTGTACCACTGTCCAGACAGCAACTTTTACGTCTTTTTCAACCTGCACGCACGATTGTTGATTCTGAAGAATTCCTTCACTCACCTGATCTGGACCTGTATGCACGCAATTCGAAGCTTATGTGTCACTTTTTAAATCTCTGTGTGCCACCGATCCTCGGTATCAGCCTTTTTTGAGACGTTACAGGCGCCGTCTCACCTCCTTGAAGGAGCTCGTTGAGAAGCATATATATGTGATGCCTTCTATCCTTTTACCGATGACCTTTAGCTCTCTTTCTCACACCGATTACGTTTTGTTCTCTCAATACAAAGGGATTTGCGAACCCGTTCGCAGAAGCCCTGGTTTTCCAGACTTAGTGCATGTTGATTCTGATGTTTTCATTGTGTGTTTTTACTGTGATTCACAAGTAATGTATTGGAAATTTGCTTTATTTGTGTGTAAATTTGCTTTATTTGAAATAATGTATTGTAAATTTGCTTTATTTTAAAGTTGCGATAATTGCGTGTTTTTGCTGTGTTTTCACAACTAATCGGTCTCGTTACTTGTGTGATCTCCTCATTATCTCAGTATCATTATCTTATCTGTTGTTTCCTGAATTTGTGCCTGTTTTTTAAATTACCTATAATTGTGAGTGTTTGCTGTGTTAGTGCTTTCCTCTATCGCGGATTATTATAGTGGTACGTTTGTTACCTTTGTTATTTTTATAAAGTTGCTGAGGTACTCAATGTTGTTTTGCGCTCTAACCACATTTCAGTTCCGTTCGGTTGATTTAATACAGCATAGTACATTTCATGCATTTGTGCACATGTGTTATAGTGTTTGACATGGCGTTAGGCCATTCATTGTTCGTGTGCATATTCATATCCTTTCTGTGTAACGTTGTGCTGCATCGTGGATATACTGACTTTCCGCACTGTTGTTTTCTGTACTGCAGCTTTTAATGAATCTCCTATGTCTGTATTTCGTTATAGCAATAAACTGGGTACCACTATGGTACCCACAGTTACCAATACCAATACCATTGTCCTTTCAGGGATTTTATTCTGATCATGATGTCTTCCACTCTTGTCATTTTTTGGATCCACGAGTTCCTCTTCTTGTGTCTCCTGGTTACACCAAACATGAACCTCTCTATGCTTCTTTGAGTTGTCTGCAGCCTTTGTATGTCTCTTTAAGTTAAGGTCCACGTCTCTGCACCATACGTAAGCACTGGAAGGATGCATTGATCAAACACTTTTTTTAAGACATAATGGCATGTTGTTCTTGAAAATTATGCTGTTTCTTCCAAAAGCTCCACAGGCAAGTTTTATTCACCGATCAATTTTTTCATCAATGTGACCTTCACTCGGTATCTGCTGTCCAAGATAAACGTGCGCATCTGTTATCTCCAGCTTTTCTCCATCAATCGATAAATCTTCATTTCTTGTAAAAGCATTGTACATCACTTATGTCTTCTGAAAGTTCATTTTTAATCCCACTTCTTTACTCTTATCAGCAAGTTACTAGATCATACTATGCAGCTCTGATGGGGAAGTTGCAGAAATGACTACATCATCAGCAAAACGAAGGTTAGTTAGATAATGTCCATCAATCTTTATCCCTTTATTTGCCCAGTTCAGTGATTGTAAGACATTTTCCAATATGGCATTAAAGATCTTGGGAGACTTGGTGTCACCTAGTCTCACTGCCTTTCCAATTTTTATGTGTGTTGTATATTCAAACAGCTGAATCTTTGCACTTGCATTTTCATAGATGTTATTAATAATATTAATGTATGTATCTTCAATACCGCAGGATTCCAAAGCCATTTTAACTGCTGATGATTTCACCGAATCAAAGTCCTTTTCATAATCGACAAAAGCCATGCACAATTAAAGTTCACATTCCCTCGCTCTTTCAATTAGTTCACTCAGTACGTGGATATGATCTATAGTGCTGTAGCCACTCCTGAATGCAGCTTGTTCTCTCGGTTGAGCCATGTCCAGTGTTACCTTCAAGCGGTGTGAAAATACACTGCTGGACAATTGCTAAGGACGGATCATAAACGGCTATATAGCGCATAAAAAAGTAAGTGTGGTTGGATGCCAAGTGAAATAAAATAATGTCAGAATGCCAGGACATTACAAGAAAGACAATTTATTGTGCTCTGAAATCCAGAAGGCTTTGGAACGTGTTCAAGGGACAAAAAGGCCATTTTGTGCAGAATACGTAAACGTGAAAAAAATGCAATTACCGTCCGCAGGCGTTCCGGCGTAAAATGTCAATACGGGATATGGCCACCATGGAAGGCGATGCAATATTCCACACGTCGTGTCATGCTTTGCACAACATTATCAAGCAGCTGTTGGGGTAATTTATCCCATTCCTCTGTCAGTGCTCGGATGAGGGTGTCCTTGTTTATTGGAGGGCATTGGCGACCAGCAAGACTCCTCCCCAAAGCACCCCACACATTTTCAATGGGATTCAGATCTGGAGAAAGTGCTGGCCATACGAGGCGTTGAATATCCTCGCTCTTAAGACACTCCTGGACAGCGACTGTTCGATGACATGTTGCGTCCATGAAAATGAATCTATCACCGACAGCACCACGGAACATGCGAACATGAGGTAGCAGAACATCATTAATGTATCGTTGGCCAGTCATAGTCCCAGTGGGAAGCACATAGAGGGACGTACGGCCATTGATCATGATGCCAGCCCATACCATGACACTACATGTCGGATATCGGTCCTTTTTCTGTATGTTTGCTGGACAATATGCAGTACCACTATCACGCCAGATCAGTTGTCGTCGACAATCAGACGATAGACTGTATCTACTCTCATCTGAGAAGAGGACAGCAGACCAGTCGTTATCAGTCCAATTGCGATGTTGATGGCACCATTGCAAACGGGCGGTACGGTGACGTCTGGACAATGGAATGCACACAACAGGACGGCGGACGTGTAGTCCTCCTTCATGCAAACGTCTGGCGACAGTTTTTCGGGAGATCTGCTTGCCAGTAGCAGCCATAAACTGATTTGCTACCTCACTAGCTGTGCTGCGCCGGTGTCTTTTTGTTGATAGCAGTATGTACCGATCTTCTGCAGGTGTCGTACTGCGAACACGACCTCCCCGTGACGTTTGCTACACTCTCCATTTGTTTGAAATGATTTCCAAAGCCTTGAAACAACACTGAGGCTGACGTCGAACTCCCTGGCAACATCTGTTATTTTTCGCCCTTCTTCAATCTTTCCAATAATACGGCCACGCGTAAAATCATCTAGGTGATGTCGGGAAGACATACTAAAACTTGTAAGTTCGTCAATTGATTCTTTCCCTTTCAACTTTTCGTTGGAACAACAACGGTCAATACGCGACAAATCCTTTATATCTCTTATCAGCGCTATGACGTCACGAACAAGTTCGGCAATCCACAATTTGCATACGCAAAACACGTCTTACGTTATCCCGCACTTATGCTAATTTCCACATTTTTCTGCCTTCCATTTTATGGTTGCTATCGTTGCTATTGTCATCCGTCCTTAGCAATTGTCCAGCAGTGTACTTTAGTGAAGATTTTATAAACCACTGATAGGAGACTGATAGGTCTGTAAACCTTTGTTTGACTTTCTTTTATTATGCGGGAAAGATTCAATTGTAATTTTTTTTCAAATCATCGGCATTGCTTGCAGTATGTGCGTCGATTGTGTAATTGAGGATAATGCGACTGATAGTTTTGCAAAAAACAGAACTCTGCAAAAAAAATGAGCTCGAGAAGAGTCCCAAAATGAAATGTCTGTCTCCTAGGTTTAAGCTTTTGATCGCAGTCAGTAATCTGCTCTACTGTAAAAAAGAACAACAGGTAGAAAATGTAGCGAAAGAGTTACATCACACTGTTACTTGCTACTCTAACGAGGTGTATAAAGCAAAATAATAAAAACAAGAATGATGACACCGAATTTTCGGGCGTGATAAGCACGTCTTTTGAATCCGTTCTGACGCAAATTAAATTTATCAAAGCTATTCAAAGTCAATGGAACCGGTATGGAAAACAATCGTATCTGACGGAAGAAAGAAATTTTTCAATCGGGTCTTTAATCCCTCAGATATTGCTGTAAACGGAATCGTGAGCTTAAGAACTTCTAGAAACAGAATTATCGACAAAAATAAGATGTGACTTTACGTCCCTTGGTGGGAAAACCATGCATTATTTTAGGAAGAAAGTATTCACAAAAGATGTATCTATATAAGCGGTATCGGTCCAAGAAAAGAAACATTTTAGTCGGGGTTTCAGGAGCATATATTTTGCTACAAAAACATCAGAAATAGAAATTAACATTATGACCCCTGGTGGCCAAACCATTCTTTACCAAACATTAGAAATTACGTGAAAAATATTTTCCGTCAGGTTTTGTATGCGATACAGGAAGAAATTTTCAAATCGGAGTTTTAGGAGCAGAAAAGGCAATTTACCATCGTGCGCCCTAGCGGAAAGTCTATGATTAACTTGAAAATTTTTAATTTATAGGAAAAACATTTCGCATCGGAAACACTATCCAACAAAGAAGGAATTTTTCAAATCGGACTTTTAGAAGTAGAGATATTGACGAAAATAAGATATGCATCTACGCCCCTGGCGTAGAAACCATGCATTATTTCAAGAAGAAAATGTTCCTAAAATGTTTGTCGACATGAGTAGTATCGGTCCAGAAAAGACTTTTTGTCAATCGAGATTTTAGAAGCTCATAGTTTGCTGCAAATACATCAGAACCAGAAATTAAGACTTACGCCACCTGATGGTCAAACAATTTCTTACAAAAAATTGAAATTACGAGCAAACGATTTCCCACCAGGAGCTGTATCCGGTGCAGAAAGAATTTTTCAGATCGGAGATTTAGAAGCAGAGATATAAGGGAAAACGCTATTTACCATTACGCCCCCTAGCGGAAAGTCTACGAATTACTTGAAAATTTTGAATTTATAAAAGAAACATGTCACACCAGAAACACTATCCAACAAAGAATGATTTTTTTAAATCGGACTCTTAGAAGTCGAGATATTGGCAAAAATAAGATATACATTTACAGCACCTGGCGTAGAAACCGTGAACTATTTAAGAAGAAAACGTTTCTAAAAGGTTTGTCGACATGAGTAATATCGGTCTACAAACGATGTTATTTTCAATCGAGAATTTAGAAGGTTATATTTTGCTGCAAATACATCAGAAGCGGAAATTAAGGTTTACGCCTCCTGGGGGCCAAACCATTTTCTTTACAAAAATTAGAAATTATGTGCAAACGATTTCCCATCAGGAGCTGTATACGGTGCAGAAACATTTTTTTCAGATCGGAGATTTAGAAGCAGAGATATTGGGGAAACGCAATTTACCTTTACGCCCCCTAGCGCAAAGTCTATGAATTACGTGAAAATTTTGAAATTATATGAAAAACATGCGACACGGAAAACACTATTTAACAAAGAAGGAATTTTTCAAATCGGACTCCTAGAAGTCGAGATATTGACAAAAAATAAGATATACATCTACGTCACCTGGCGTAGAAACCGTGGAATATTGTAGGAAGAAAATACTCCGAAAAGGTTTATCGATGTGAGTGGTATCAGTCCACGAAAGAATTTTTTCAATCGATATTTTAGAAGCTCAGATTTTATGGCAAATACATTAGAAGCGAAAATTAACACTTACGTCCCTTGGTGGCCAAAGTATTATTTTCCAAATAGTCGAAATTATATGCAAAAGATTGTGCATCAGGAGATGTATCCGCTGAAAAAAATTTCAAATCGGTGTTTTAGAAGAAGAGTTATCGGAAAAAATGCAATTTACTTTTATGCCCCCTAGCGGAAAATCTATGCGTAATTTGAAAAAGAAACTATATCCAAAATACTCTTCGACATAAATGGAAGCGATTGATAAAACATTTTTTTCAATTGGATGTTTAGAAGCAAATATGTGGAATAAAACGTATTTTTGAATTCGACATCATCTGCATTTACGCCCTCTAGCGACGAAATTGTACATCGTAAAAAAAAAACGAAATGAAGGATCATCATTCACATATTTCAAGCTTTCGAATGCAAAAAGAATTTTTCAAATCAGACTAATAGTTGCAGAGATACCGTCTGTACGGACGGACGGACAAACCGATAACATAAGCACGATCTTTTTTTACAAAAGACGTGCTAAAAAAACCATGGGACGGTGGTAGAATGATATAGAATGGAAATCTCCGCATTCGGTTTAGGCCATTATTTTTCATCGGTTAGGTGAACATTTTCTGCCTCGGACAGGGACTGCGCTAAAAGGTTCAGCATTTTCCTCATGAATTAAAGCAAAACGTTTCAATTCACACACAAAAAAGAAAGAACGACAAAAGACTGATTTATAAAATAATCAAATGGCAAAAAATCACTTAATGAAACGAGAGACATGAAAGTGTATCCTCCACCTGATACCTTTGTTAATTACAGCTGAAATCGACAAACCGGACTGTCAAGTGAAAGTCTAATATGAGCCGAGAAAACTTATATCGAGACTGTCTTGTTAATACTTAAGTGGGGAAGAGAAAATGCTTTGACATTTGCAATAGAAATAGGTAGTCGGATTTCAACCTCATCTGCGGGAGGAGTTCCAACGAGGAATGGGACGTCCTCGAGCATTCAATTAAATTAAATTCATTTTATTTCGCTGAGCGAAAAAAAAAAAACAGTACTAGAGATAAAGCAGTTTAAACGATGCCCAGCCAGGAAGCAGGGGAAAAAGGCCTGACAAGGTCCCATGCTCCCTAGATCAGTTTTACAATGAAGGCCGTAGTTTTAAATTACATTGCGTTTATTACTGATATACAGCAGTTCAGTGCAGTAGAGCTTAGTTCAGCCTTCTTCACTACAGTGTACAGAGATAGTTCAGATCTGTAGAGCCTTGGCTTATATGCAATAAGTGGCGAAGAAAGCTGAATGAAAGACCGGATACTGGAAATTCGCAGTATGGCCGGGAAAGGCTTTCCAAATTAAAACCTCTACTGTAGAGAACTGCTAGTGACTTCTCTCACCCGTGAACGTGGGTTCGATTACCAGAAAAACAATATTGCGGTTTTATGTGTTTTTACATCCTTGGTCCCACATATACCTAATCCAACGACTTGAAATTACGGATGAGAAACTCCTAAAAAACTTAGATGCGAAACCCCTTATAATAGTGATCGCAGATCCATATTGGGGAAAAGAATAGGGAACAATAGTGCGCATTCTGTTGTCATGCTAACGTCATTTTATTAAAATTATGCTTTCACAAATATGAAAAGTATAATCGCATGTACAGTCTTGATTCCGTAACAAATACTAAATGGGAAGAAATAACATCATTTTTCAGACAACAGGGAAATGCCCAAAGCACACTTGGGAAACAAGTTACGAACTTGTTTTATAATTTTGTGAATAATTTTCGACAACGAAAGTAACGCACGGATGGACGGGTACATTCGTTTTGCTGCGAAGAAAGACGGTTGTGCAGGACAGGTTCCCAACATACTCCTTTTCAAGGAAATGAATTTGTACGAAGGTATGGTATTCAGAACTTTGGGAGAGAAGGGCTATTTCTTTAGTTCAGAGAGAAATAAAAAACATCAGAGAGATAGTTTGGTCTTTCGTGAAATATTTAGTGTATAGGTTATACTTGAAATAAACAATATGTAATGTAAGCCCACACAGATGGGGTGTTTAACATATTTGCACTTTTAATGCACGCTAAAACTCGCTTTTTTACGCCCGTGGTGAGAGCATCTGAAACGCCAGAACTTTTAACATATGGGCACTTAGCGGATCTTAATGCATAAAAAGATGTGCAAGAAGACTTTGAGGATACGTTCTCTCCCCCACACTTAGGAAACAATTTAGCATCGCTCAACAAATGAAGTGCTTCAAACCTCGTCACGTAAGTTTGCGGCTGCATCAGCTCCCCGCGAAGAAACGTATGAAACCTCGAATCTTTCTTATAGCATTTTAGTTTTTTTTTCTTTCTCCTTAGCCCTGTCAGTCACCGGCGACGACGTTTCTACGCTTGTGAGTGTCAGTGGGTCTCTTGTCAGCGGCGAGTAATACGGGCGGCCGTGATCACAGAAACCTGCGTGGTCGGCGGGAAATGGCTCCACGCCGAAAAGCATGCGCCATGCAGCCGCATTCAGGGTCGGGACTCCCACGAGGCAACACCGAGACACAAGGCAGCATCGACGGCCGGTAAATCGTGAGCGACAGTCGTGCATCCCGCTTGAAACATGACATTTGGCGGAAATTACGCTGTGCGCTCGAAAGGAAAATAAATAGTTTACCTACCAACATCCTTTCGCATTAAATATCCCCCTAACTCCGAGAGAAGACCTGAAATTTTCCTGGAACATTTTAGTGCGAGAATTCATGAACCGGAGCGTCCGATAAGCGCTCATATTCCTGGTTCACCGACCGTGATTTGAAGTGATAAAAGATAACTATGGCATACGCAACTCTCTCCTACTCATCTGCTCCATCGTCTTCTTCGTTATACGCAGTATGTGTGGTATACATCTCAGGGTACTTTTCCATGACGCTATTACTAGCTACAGGTAAGTGTCAACCGATGAAGCAATATTAAATATTATGTTTACAGCGATACAGATACATACAAATTTTACAGCAAGAATAAGTTGTGACCCGTCATTTGTGATAACTCTGCAAAAGTAATGAAACACACTTTCGGAATTTACTTTCTGTTTAAAGATAACTTTTGCTTCTTTACGTCAATCGAGCCCGAAAATTTTATTTGCGATTACAAATTACTCGAAGGCATTTTCCGAATATATTAACGCTACTGACACTGGAAAAATAGTAGATTTTTAAACAATAAAAGTATTAACTCGCTACTGATACCGGAAAGATAGCAGATTTTAGATAATGAAAGTATGAAGCAATAATTAATATTATGTTTAAAGCGATACAGATAAATACAAATTCTACAAGAAGAATAAGTTGTGACCCGTCATTTATGATTACTCTACAAAAGGAATGAAAAAACACACGTTCGGAATTTACACTTTGTTTAAACACAACTTTTACTTCTGTATGCCAATCTAGCCCAACAATTTTATTTGCGAGTAACAAAATTACTCGAAGCTATATACAAAGGAATTTTCGGAAGCATAAACTCGCTACTGACACCGGAAAAATAGCAGATTCTTAAATGATAAAAGCACACCCCTTGTTCATTTAGTTTAACATAACACTTCAGCTCAGAATTTCCACCCAAACTTTGTGGAAGAGGTTTATCTTTTTGCTTCACATATTCTCATTCATCCTGAGTACTCTATATGTAACTATGGATTTCTTGTACTTAAAACGCATGTTATATTTGATTTGTTCTTGAAGCAGTTTTCAACTGCACTTCGCTGTATGTTGTTTTATCATAGCAATTTCCTTAGCCACTAATAATGAGCGGATAGAAGTAAGAAAATGCGCTGGTGGTTACAATAGCAGTTATTACAGCTCTCCCCCATTCGTGCATTGATATAGTATCTTTTGTGCATGCTTTCGGTGCATATTTTACATGAAGTTGTATTATGTACAATTTGTCCACATGCACATTTTAATATTTCGGTATACTCAATAATACGTAAATCAGTAAAAGAAATTTTTGACATTCAAACAGGAATGTTCAACAGAACTGAAATATTCAAGACAAACGAAACGTTTCTGAATACAAATTTAATCATTTACTTTTAAATACAAATATTTCCCCTTCGCCTAGAACGAATGATCTTCAAGCTTCGAAAGTATACTGTTTCACTGCTTAGTGAAATTCTAATTACACTACTCATATCGAAAGTTTGGAAATGAAACTTTGCGTTCTATTACGCATTTGACGGCGATGACGACATTACTCTCGAAAAGAAATAAAAACACAAAAAATCAGTTTGTGTCTTACTATAATGATTTTCTGCAGTAAATGATATGAAAAAATAAATATTTCTTATTCAATTCGAATCGTAAAACGTTCTAAGTATCCGACGTCCTACAGTTTTTAATGACATTACAAAGATGGTTAATGCTTTGTTATTTTATCAATTAAAGAATCTGCGATTCTTTATTCACTTCGTAGATTTCCTAAGCAAATCCTTAGTTAAGTTAACAATATGAAAACTTCGGTTCCTTTAAAAGGTTGAAAGGCAAATTACAAAAACCGAAAGTAACATAGAAAAAGTGATAAAAAAATCAAGCAATAACTTTTAATATCTAAACTCCATTGAATTTCACCGAGAGCCTTTTATCTGAAAAAGAACTGTTAAACTTAGATATACGTATACTGTGCCAATTTCCCAGAAGCGCGTTAAATATTTGTCTTTCTGTCTCCAATTACACGTGAAAGAAATTTTCAAAGCAGGCTATCAAATTTACTCATGGGTACATTCAAGCCTGAAAGTAATACAATTCAATCTGAGAGAACAGAATTTATTAGAGAGCTGATTAAACCCGAAAACCGATTGCTTTTGGCGGAAAATATCATTCAAAATAAGTAAGACGCAATATCAATTCATAAAAAAAAAAAGATTTCATTCCGCTTAGGGTACTAGAAAATAACATATGAGTAAGATACTAATTATGAAGTATCAATCATCAAAGATGCAGTCAAATAGCTTACACAACAGAAAAGCTATCCATAAAAATTCAAATTTTGATATGCACCAAAACGTATATATTACCCTGTTTCCTTAATCAATACCCATTGTCAATAAAAGCTAGAAAAGTAACAAATGGGTTTGTTTTAACTTAGGTGATAACGTACAGTGTCTTTTACTACGATTTAACGTTGTTCACACTCTTATAGAAGATCTTGGTTGAATAAAGGTGCTTACATTACCAAATATTTCATTTCTAAATTTAAAACTAATCCTCATTAAATAATATTTTTTTTATTTCACCCATAATGCCAATAATCTCTATACTGTAAAATTGTAATGTATTATATTTATAAAATAAAGGACTTACTGCCAGTATCAAAAACAGCAACCACGTGACTTTTTTAACCAGTCAAAATCAACTCCCTTGGAATAATCCTATATATTTTGACAGTTCTAGTTCGTAAAACGTTTGGCAATAAAAAGTCGGCAATTAAAAAACATTACCATATCGATAACATTTTTCAATGATGTAGTCATTTCCTGTCAGTTAAACGTTTTTTCCAGATACGTAAAATTTCAGTCACAGCAGTTTTAAATTTTAAATTAGTTTCTGAATTCAAGCATTTCTCCTGGAAAGTATTTTAAAATAGACATAGTTTTCGAAATATCATTCGTGAAGAAATTCAAAACGTCATCTATGCTGTTGAAATAAACATTACGTCGCTTATCCCTTTTACTGTGTTTTTACAGAGCATTCGCCTTCGAACCAATATTTGTGAAGAAAGTTATTCTGAATTCGAAAAGAACTTAAATTAATTTGCTTTCGACAGATCTCATTGAATTCTTAAACTTTAGTTCCATTTAGATTTCGTTAGGATAATTATATTTTCAAAATTTTCCCGTTAAGTGTATTATTGCAGCCCTCTTGATCGAGTGGTCTGAGGTACTGGTTTCTGACCATTCCTCCGAAATGGGTCTAGGTTCCAGTCCCGGAAGCGGCATGAGTGTTGCGTCTGCCTCGTGCTCGATCTGTCCCTTCCTAGGTGGCCCTAAATTAGGACAGTCGACTCCGTTTTTAGAATTCAGCGCTGTTCGTATTCATCCAACGCTCCCCCTCAAAAATAATAAATGTTCTTAGATTTTACTATGTGTCCAAGCAATTTACATCCTCAATTTACAAAATAATGTTTTATTAACCCCTTTAAGTTGCCTATTAACGCCTTTAAGTTGCCATTCAACTGACTGATTGGTAAGCTATATTTGGAGCTCATATCTTTCTTAAAATATTATTTCGCAAGAAATACGATGTCTGTAGCTACAAGAGACTTCGTAGCTGGGATGTGGTCCTCATTAACGAGACGGTATTTGATATCCTGTGGACATTTGAAATCTTGAAATCTGTCGGCATAGTAACCAGCTGGAGGAAGAGTTACACTGTAACATTACGGGCCCGCTGTGCGGTACTATAGAGGGGAAAACGTGTTAAGACGACAAACTTGCCGCTAGACGTTCTGTCCCCGTAGCTCAGTTGGGAGAGCGACTTACTTCGGAGTGAAGGGACACGGATTTAATGCCCGTCGCGGACAGGCGTGTGTTTTCACATTGGCGCCCGATTGTGGAAAACGAATCCACTGGCCGTTGGGTTCTTCGAAAAATGTGTGATGTTTGTTCCACACATTGTTGGGAATTAATGAAAAATTCTTACTTCGCTTCAAAGAACAAAAAATTAAGAAGAGGATGTGACGTACTACAGAGGTGAAAACGTGTCAAGACGACAAATTTGCAGAGAGACGGTCTGTACGCGTAGCTCAGTTGGGAGAGAAACTTAACTTTAAATTAGTCTCTTTCCACCCCCACAACACTTACTCCGGAGTGAGGGGACACGGAGTGAGGAGACAAGGTTTCTATGTCCGTCACCACTTACTTCGGAGTGAGGGGACACGGATCCAATGTCGTCGCCACTTACTTGGGAGTGAGGGGGACACGGATCCTATGTCCGTCGCTACGGCTTCTATGTTCGTCGCCACTTACTCCGGAGTAATGGGACACGGTTTCAATGTTCGTCGCCACTTGCTCCGGAGTAATGGGACACGGGTTCAATGTCGTCGCCACTTGCTCCGGAGTAATGGGACACGGATTCAATGTTCGTCGCCACTTGCTCCGGAGTAACGGGACACGGATTCAATGTTCGTCGCCACTTGCTCCGGAGTAATGGGACACGGATTCAATGCTCGTCGCCACTTGCTCCGGAGTAATGGGACACGGAATCAATGTTCGTCGCCACTTGCTCCGGAGTAATGGGACACGGATTCAATGTTCGTCGCCACTTGCTCCGGAGTAATGGGACACGGAATCAATGTTCGTCGCCACTTGCTCCGGAGTAATGGGACACGGGTTCAATGTTCGTCGCCACTTGCTCCGGAGTAATGGGACACGGAATCAATGTTCGTCGCCACTTGCTCCGGAGTAATGGGACACGGATTCAATGTTCGTCGCCACTTGCTCCGGAGTAATGGGACACGGATTCAATGTTCGTCGCCACTTGCTCCGGAGTAATGGGACACGGAATCAATGTTCATCACCACTTGCTCCGGAGTAATGGGACACGGATTCAATGTTCGTCGCCACTTGCTCCGGAGTAATGGGACACGGATTCAATGTTCGTCGCCACTTGCTCCGGAGTAATGGGACACGGATTCAATGTTCGTCGCCACTTACTTTGGAGTGCGTCACCACGGATTCTATGTGGGTCGCCACTTAATCTGGAGTGAGAGGACACGGTTTCTATGTCCGTCGCCACTGACTCCTGAGTGAGGGGACACGGTTTCTATGTCCGTCGCCACTGACTCCTGAGTGAGATGACACGGATTCTATGTTCGTCGCGGACAATCTTGTGTTTTCACATCGCTCAAATGAAAACAAAGCCCATATGACAGAAACATTCGTTTGAAAGACAGTAATGGACTAAAAATTTACGAAATGTACTTCTTATCAGGTTAAGGTGCCCTACATTCATGATATATGTATAAAAGCAAAACGAGTAGAAAATGTAATATAAGATCATGAATTTCAGATAACACATGTGACATGTTCGTTAAAATAAACTAGCAGAGTTTTTGTTTTTTGTTTTTTGTTTTGTTTTTTTATATCAGGAAGCTTTGAAAATTGACTCCTCGATGATTTATTTTAAGTTCAGATTTTCATTTCCAGTTTTTGATTTTACCCTAGGTGAAGAATTTAGTTTGCTTGATGATGTTTCTAATCTAGTTTCTAGTTTCGGTTTGTTTACGGTAAGTATTATAACACGAAAGGCGCGTCTTTAGAAAACTAATGCCTTCGCTTTTGCGTTATGATTTCGGACTCAATGCTGAACTATTACGATGCGCAACGTTCCTACTGCAGCACATAATTGAATACAAACATTAATTTCTTAAAATGATTCAATTATTTGCATAGAAATCTGCCTTTCGTGCAAAGTTTCTGATGAACCGATAAGTATCATCAAAAGACATAATATTAAATCTGTTTTAATGAATGTAAGGAGGCAATGAACATATTAGGAAATATTGATTTGACCTCACTGTTTCCCTCTATTAATTGTCTGCTGATCATGAGATGTTGGGAGTTGCGGAAATTTAAATGCTTCAATACAAGTTGGGAAATTTCGACAACAACATAGTGATGTTTACTTAAGTCACTTAAATTCTATAAATTCAGTTTTCCAATTTGACATCCGGCACCTCCGCAAATGTGGAATAAAATGAGGACTTTCGATGCATTTTCTTAAGGCCTTGATTCCCGACCACTTTCTTCATAGCATAACACCTTACGTGAAGTAATGCTTCGTAGAAATCACGTGATCAGCACGACAGAAATGCCTCACAAAAGTCAAATATTTGACGATAGCGTTATAAAGTCTCAAACCGCACGTATGAAACAACATTTGCAAAGGAATTTGAGTGATGCTTTCCAAATATAATGCGATCGGAGCAGAACTGGACGCACTGAATAAACAAAAAACTTTGGAGAACATAAATCTGAATTCAGAAACGTCACTTTTAAAAAAAGAGAGGAAATTTGAATGTCATTATATGGAAAGTAGAACAAAGATGTTTATCCTTTTCCTGAAGAAAAAAATACATTGATACTTCCTCATATTTTCATGTCTAAAATTACTTTCTTTTTCTCAACGGAATTTCGTTTTAGTATTTCGACGCGGAGAGTTTACATCGCTGTCTATTGGAACCATATGTTCTGACAAACTTTAATAAAATGTTAAAACTGCTTCCAGGAATCTAAGAATTATTATATTACTAACAAGTTTCTAGATCTTCAAACTTCCTCGATTTCGATCACACTGTTTAATTCACGGTTATTTTTTTCGGGCATCTGATCTGATCTAATGTAGATGATTTTAGGTAGGGAGTGTCTGACCCCAGGTCTTCAACAACCCTTAAAAATAGGAAGCTAGGAGATTTGGGCTGGAGTGCCCGATAGGAAAGTCACACGGAAGCGAGGTAGAAGACGCCCTTATTTACTACCATGGGGGGGGGCAGATTTCTTACGGGTATTACGACCGCCATGAGTATTTAAGACTATAAGAGGTCACCTATTATTAATTTACGATCACTCGTTCAGGGAAGCTAGTGCCTAGCGGGGAAAACACACCGGCCATGCGTCAGGCGAGACTGAAACCGGGACCCGACTCACATGGCTAACCAATAGTCCCCAGCGTCTGACCACTCCACAACAGGAGTTGCTAAATTCAAAGTAATTGGAAACGATATTAGACAAGTTAGTAAAATCATGCAATGCATTGATTAGGATACGCTTTCCAACATACAAGAAATCATTACTCAAGTTATGAGGATAAAGGCTATGGAATAAATATCGCTCCTCTGTACTGACCTTTGACCTCATGTCGATGATATTAAATAGAACCGATTCCGTATACCTCCGGAACAACATGAACTAAAATTTCCTCGAAATCGAAACATTTTTACGCAAGTTATGACGCATGAGGGCAATGGAATGGATCCTACTCCTACGTCCCGACCTTTGACCCTATTTCGCCCATTTTTAACAGAATTCGTTTCAAAGAGGACCCCTACCACATACTAAAATTTCATCGAAATCGAACCATTTTTACGCACGTTATGAAATATAAAGGCAATGGAATGGAGCCCGCTCCTGTGTACTGACCTTTGACCACATTTCGCCCATTTTCAATAGGGTTCGTCTCCGGGTGGTTCCCTACCACATACTAAAATTTCACAGAAATCGAACGATTTTTACGTGAGGTATCGTGCGGACGGGCAGACATACGGACATAGCTGGAGTATATAATCTTCTTCAACCTACGGTTAAAAAGCGTAAAAAGCGTTACATTACATTTTATAAAAGAAACATCACAACGTTGAGTGTAATATTTTCCTTTCGCAGCGTTGAGCTTCTGGCTATTCGCTATGTTGGGTGTAACCTTTTCCATCAAGGCGCTGGCTTTTGGCTGTTCGCCTGAGTTGAGCCTTGGCTCTAGTGGCCAATGGAGCATAGATAGTGTGTATGTCCTATTGCGCTGGTTCTATCCAGCAACTGGAGCCAGTGCTCAAGAATTCTAGACGGGAGGCTCCTTGAATCTGTAAATAATCAGTGAAGTCGTTAAACACAGTAGCACAAAAGACAACAACACGTTTCCTTTACATTAAACTTGTGAAGTATATTCCAATTTAATGTTCCTTTTCAGTTTCTTTCTCTATGTAAATTTGAGTTCGTTCTCCTTAGCTTTTCTCAAACTTAGCGTGATATATTCTCTCTCGCAAGAGTATGGCTGGCAACACCCTGAGGAACTCAATCATAGCGAGCAACTCGATGGGCTATAAGCAGTCGTCCGTTTCTAATTTAGGGACACTGGTTTTAGGGAGGGGAAGAGCCAGTGCCGTAAGACAAACACAAAACAATCCGGACAGGACCCATCTCGGACGAACGACCACACCACTGCGCCGCGTGAAAATGTTTAAGTTTTCGCCCAGGTGGCACAATAGCCTAAGCGTTCATTCCTGACCATTCGTCCGAGATGGATCCGGGCCGGGTTCGAATCCCGGTGAGGTATTGATATTGTTTATTTTACGGTATTGGTTCTTTCCCTTCTCTGGAACCAGTAGCTCTAAATTTAATGAAAAAAAGGGTTTAAGTTTCATGACTGTCTGTTACTTAAAGTACCGTTTCAACCGCTGTCTTCTGCCCAGAAAATGTATTTTAAAAAAATAAATCCTCTTTGTTATTAAGCAATAACCAAATAATAATAACAGAAATAAAATAAAACAAATTACATACATCAGGTATATATTTTATCATGGTTTTCCACGACTCAGCTTTTTATTTTCTCGACTACTTCTGTAAATTAGTTCCTGTTCCCGAAAAATAGAAATAAAGGACTTCCTGTATTCATTTCCAACGAAATAGCTACTGTAAATCGGCACTTGACCCGAGTAAGAAAAAGCAATGGTTGGCTTCTGTAACCTGGTCCAAGGAACGGCTGATATGTAAGTCAGTACTTGTCCCGAGAAAGGAAAAGTAACGAGGAACGACTGAAATGCGGCGGAAGCACCGATCTTCTGTATTCGTTAGATTTGAGTACTCGTTACAATGTAACGAGTATGAAAGTACCGACCCATCACTATGTTGATGGTGGAAGTCAGTGCTAATAGTAAAAGAGACGTTGTTTAATTAAAGTTGTGTCTATTTGAAGGCTGCGTGTTGTGCTGATATTTATATATTTATCGTTAAGGGTTTTACCAGTTGACGTTGTTTAGTTCTGAAGTTTACTACTTATCTGCTTCGCTTAATGATCGACGATTAAGTGTTCTGTTCTATGGGAAAGTTCCTGTTCAAGGATCTGTTGACAGAGACTAAAGGAATTGTAAGTAACCCTTTTTGAAGATATTTGAGTGATTCCTGACTCGCTTAAAAGTGAAGTTATTAAGAACTGATTTGTGAAGTGTTCAGACAACCCTGTTACGAACATTACAACTTTCACTATTTTCATTTAAATTTTGTTTCATTTTATTTCTAAAACGAATTTAAACCTGTACATAAGATTTTTTTTGTAATTCCAGAGCTGTTCCTTTCACTATTCGGAACGGCCATGTACACCCTGATGTGCCCATGCGCTTTGATAACGTAGTTGCTATCAGTTTCATGTGATGAAAAAATTCTCATTAGAAAGCGTTTTCGCTGTTCTCAAAATGGATGATTCATATTCAAAATTTATCGTGCCCTGCGGACCAATAGAAAACTCTTGTGAAGAAGTAGAATCCCTTTTGGACAATTTAAAACTGATGGTTAAAATTCAACAGGGAGAAAGAGTACTGTTCTCAGAAGTTCGAGTAACTAAATAATAAATTATAACAGTAAATCAAGAACACAATACATTAACTTGGCGGAAATTCATTCGCAAATATGAATGGACGAAGACAGATTTTGTTTTATATTTGAAGATTCCGTTATAATTACCGTATTATATGTAGCACACAAATATCCATCTCTTAGTTATGAGCTGATTAATCACTGGAATATAATATGTGTTAGAATAATAATTTATCAGGTTCGTGCTGTTATTTAGAGATAAGGTCTCTGTTTCAGTAATTTGCATAATGATAATGAATATGTTGCAATAGAAGCGAAAATATACAGACAGACGAAGAACTATGTAATGTTTTTCAGGCTCGATGGTAAAATTCTTTGCTCAAAGTTGGCAGTGTTATATCTATTCAAAATGATTCAGGAAAAGAAGATGCTGCCAATATATTTACAGCCAAACTCCTGAAACTATGTCAGTTTTGACTGCGCTAACATGTCTGAATAACTATAATAGCTGTCATATGGCTTTTTCGATATGGTTTGATATGCCTGTTGTTACCAGAATTGCAATCCACTATGTGTGTCAACCATTTATTAAATAAGTCATAGTGAAAGCAATTTCCCGCTGTATCAGACCGCAGCATGGTTGCAGGACACATCGCTACATATTACGTATACTTTGTTTGAGGGTAAGGTATGGAAACATAGTTGTTGGCACCGTCTCATTTGCAGATGGAATAAGAATGCTTATTTCTTTTGTTGTTGTTGTATTAGTGTGATATGAAAAACCGGATTATTATATATCTGCACTTGCCTTCTTTATGCTTATAGCGCTAAGTTCCAATGGACATACTTGACACTTCGGAAATTATTGTATGAAAATAAAGAATTCATCTCATACAAAAGGTAATCCAATAAAGTGATGAAGATTCTCTTAAAACTAAGGTTTTACTTGTTGCTGTATGTGACACACATATCATGCGCTAAAGGAATAAATGGAACTTTGAAATGTATCAGTTGAAAATAAACAGAGAGCACAGCACTCAGACCTCTTGAGAAATACATCGCAGCATTAAAAGCGAGCTTCATAACAGGAAGGTCGACGCCAAGCGCGTGAAGGCCTGTAAACAGAAGCTAGTTCAATTTATGAGCCAGGTGTTTTCTCCACGAACTGATCACGTGACACGGTATTAGCACTTAACGCAGTTAGGAATAATAAACAACTTTTACTGAGCACGTGGAAGCAATGTTTGCTACTGCTGTGAGACTTACTTATGTCTTATTTTTTCAACTACACTGCTGACCACCCAAAATGCAACACCAAGTAGGACACGAGATAGCAAGGCCAGATTTACTGGACACATAACAACAGATACAAAGATGAAACGATTGAGCTTACAATTCCGTGCAACTTGCGGAACACGCAGACACCATTAGCTCGTGTGGCCCCCATGGCTAGCAATAACGGCCGCTACAAGTCGCGGGATCGTACGAAAGAGGCTTGGGATGTGGGCTTGGGGTATGTTGGTCCAGGCTGCTTCCACACGTTGCCATAGTTCATCAGGCGTAGCCGAGGGTGGTGCTTGCCGGGCCACTCGGTTGCCGATCAGCGACCAGACGTGTTTGATGGGCGACATATCGGGAGAACAGGCGGCCCACGGCAGCAGGGACACCTGGTTGGCGGTGGAGAATTATTGCACGATGCGTGCCACGTGCGGGCGCGCATTGTCCTGTTGAAACGTGGCCGCTGGCAGGTCCTGCAGGTAAGGGAGGACTACAGGCTCCAAGACGTCGGAGATGGTGCGGTGGCTGTTGAGTGTACCGGCGATGCGTACTAGAGGGGTGTGGGTGTCATATCCAATTGCGCCCCAAACCATAACGCCAGGCGACGGACCGGTATAGCGATGCATAATGCAGGCGTCATACAGTCTCTCGCCGCGGTGCCGCCACACGCGGATCCGACCATTGTGGTGTTGCAGGCAGAAGCGGGATTCGTCGGAGAAGACATTGTCGTGCCATTCCGTAGTCCATTTGCGGCGTTCAACGGCCCACTGCCGCCGCACTCGCCGGTGGTGTAACGTCAATGATAAACGGAGCAATGGGCGCCGTGCGACAAGTCCCCGCTCCTGCTGACGACGTCGAACGGTACTTGCTGACACAGGTTGTTGCGCAACACACCCTAACTACGGCGCTAACGTTCATGATGTGGCAGTGCGAGCCGTCAATGCCCGCCGCTCAACATGCCTATCCTCACATTCAGTGGTGTGCCGCGGCTGGGACAATCGCTCACGTCGGTCCGTCCGTCCCACCTGCACCCACCGAATCCATACTCGCCTCACTGTGGCTGGATGTCGTCCCACACGGGCGCCGATGTCTCGGTACGATAAGCCGCTGTCGCGATAAGCTACTATTCGTCCTTTGTCGAACTCCGAAGCGTGCTGGAATGACTGCCGTATTCTGTGAAGAGGCATCAAAAATATTCCCAAGCAAAGGTCCGGCAGCACAACACATTTCCAATACTTACAACCCGCCTTCTGTGCACCTTTCGTATAGTGCCTCTCGGTGGCGTGCCGGGCGCACATGATTTGCATATGCCCTGCAATGCTAATCGTTTGCATGTCCTCTCGCTGGCGACGCATGCTGCGAATTTCAGGACAATCGGATGCTACCTTGTTGGTGGTGTATTTTGGGTGGCCAGAAGTGTATATATACTGACGGAAAAAATCTCAACACCACGAAAAAATAGTTGTAGAGGAATGAAATGGCGGCAATACATTTGTATAGGTAACATATTTTTTCGATTAAGGTTTCAAGATCACAGCTTATTGTAAGGGTGAGAAGAGCCATTTTAAATGTGAAATGCTGGTACATTAATAACCGCTGTAACCGCCAGAATGTTCAATGCAAGCACGCAAACGTTCATGCATTGTGTCGTACTGGTGCTGGATGTCAGTTTGTGGGATGGAGATTCATGCCTGTTGCACTTGTTCGGTCAATACAGGGACGGTTAATGCTGGTTGGGGGTGACGCTCGAGTTGTCGTCCAATGATGTCCCATACATGCTCGATTGGTGAAAGATCTGGTGATCTAGCAGGCCACGGCAACATGTCGACACTCTGTAGAGCATGGTAGGTTACAACAGCGGTATGCGGACGAGCGTTATCCTGTTGGAAAACACAGTCTGGACTGCTGTTCATGATAGGCAGCACAATAAGTTGAATCACCAGACCGACGTACAACTGTGCCGTCAGGGAGCGTGGCATAACCCCGAGAGTGGTCCTGCTGTCATAGGAAATTGCTCCCCATACCATAACTCCAGGTGTAGGTCCAGAGTGTCTCGGCCGCAGACAGGTTGGTTGCAGGCGCTCACCTGGCCTCCTTCTAACCAACACACGGCCATCACTGGCACCCAGGCAGAACCGGCTTTCATCAGAAAACACAACAGATATCCACTCTGTCCTCCAATGAGCTCTAGCTTGACACCACTGACGTCGCAAACGGCAGTGGTTTGGAGTAAGTGGAATGCACGCTACAGGGCGTCTGGCTAGGAGCTGTTCTTCAAGTAACCGATTTGTAACAGTTCGTTGTGTCACTGTGGTGGAAACTGCAGCTCAAATTGCTGCCGCAGACGCAGTACGATGCGCCACGGCCATGCGCCGTACACGAAAGTCTTCCCTCTCAGTAGTGCCACGTGGCCGGCCGGAACCCGGTCTTCTTGAGGCAGTGCCTCCCCTTGACCGCCGCTGCCAACAATCATGCACAGTGGCTACATTCCTGCCAATTCGTTTTGCAATAATGCGGAAAGAAAATCCACCTTCTCGTAGCCCTATTACACGACCTCCTTCAAACTCCGTGAGCTGTTGATAATGGCTTCTTAGTCTTCTTAAAGGCATTCTTGACTAACATCAACACACTACGTCGAATCTCAACGATAACTAACGCTCACGAACGTTACAGCGCGTATTTACAGCAAACCTGCTTTGCATGTTCCGAGGGCGCTACTAGCGTCACACGTATGCGCCGAGGGCGAAATTTGCATAGACGTCATCTTACAGATGTATTCTCACCGCCTACCAACTGTCGTTTATCTAACACAACCCCTTCTTTGTGTTGGGATTTTTTTTCCGTCAGTGTAGAATGGTAGCATTGGCATTGTAAATCAGAAACATAAACTAACATGGGAGCTCTTCATGAAATAATCAAAACTGGGTGCAGGAGATCATGTCGTTGTGCATGAATATTTAAATTGATCCGAGAGTTTTTTCTGACAGTTGGACGGTTCAGTAGCATGCATTAAAATGTGGTCTTTCAATATTTTTAAGAAGTCACATTTTAAGGTCTGAAGGAGCAGAAAATACTCTTTAAGTTTTAGATTGGGCTATAATCTCAGTTCATCTAGAGTTGTCTGAATAACTTCAGTGGTAAAATCATAGAATTATAAAATATTTAGTCTAGCATTTGGTTTCATACGCTTATATGGAAGACCGAAAGTATTTGCTCCATTACCTGAGCTTCAGGCAGGAAGATAAAGGGCAGTAATTCAAATAATTGAAATTACTAAAAAAGTTGGTAAGATGTTTTATTACCTGCCGCCCCGGTGGCGCAATGGTCTAAGCGATGGCTTTTGATCATTCGTCTGAAAAGTGTCCGTGTTCGAATCCCGGTGAGGCATGGATGTTGTGTTTGTCTCACAGTACTGGATGTCAACCTTCCCTGGAACCAGTGGCCCTAAATTAGGAACGGACGACTGCTTATAGCCAATTGAGTTGCTCATGGTGGTCGTTGAGCCTCTAATTAAAAAGAAGATGTAAGATTTAAATTTTCAGCCACGGTAACTGTAATTCGTGCTAGAGCATGTGGGCAGGCTTCCGGTCCATGTGTGAAGGAATCGATGGCCGTGAAACAATAAAGTTCAGCCTGTGGACGATGGTACGGACTTAGTAATATACAAATAATATACGTCTAGTAATATACACATGATATACTTGAAAAGTTCCATCTTGATCACTACAGCCATTCGAAAATGCGATGAATGTTTCATGATGTCGTTTGGGAATGCGAATGTTTCTACTGAAGTTGTTGAGTGCTCAAATTCTGAAACTTACATTTTTAAAATGTCACTTTCAGACTTTCTGAAACTTACATTTTTAAAATGTCACTTTCAGACTTTCTGAAACTTACATTTTAAAAATAGATTGCCATGCATAGCTCTAGTATGAAGCTTGCTATTAACACTAATACCAAGATGCGAGTTTGTCGGACATTAATCTAATTGAAATGTGTCAGAAAATTTCATTTGATAAACCAGGAAGATGAAATTTTGTAAAGTTAAGAAGTGAAATGGAATCTGTGGAAAGCAGTTGGAGCTTCAGATAATTACTCGGAATCCGCTACTAATCCTTCATATTTCACTGCGTATTTGAATGTAGTTTGACAACATGAGACATAAAATATGAGAGAAATATTTTTTGGCTTACTGGCATCCCTGATATCTATAAAAAATGGTCAACCGAATTCAGTTATTGCATTTATTAAGATAAATATTTAACAGCTTTTCTCTTAAATACGAAGACTAAAGCTTTCAATTTATTGTAGAAGGTAAATTACTGGCCTACACAAATGTTGTGAAACAAATATTGGCTAAATATAGAGAAGCGATTATCTTCATTAATTCATAAACTTCATATTACTTAGGGTCAGGCTGTGCAAGTCGAAATCTAGAGGTTGAAGACCTTGTAGTGTTTTGTTGTTCTCTGTATCTCCACTTTGGAGCGACTGACATGTAACTACAATAACTTAATCAATGCATCTTCATCCACAGGTAATGGGTTTATTTACAAGAAGTTTTATTAAGGTCAACTTCGGAATTTGCATACATTCGTGATACTGTTAGAATTTACTAGTATTTTTCTTCGTCTCTTCATGGGCTTAAACAGGTGGTATTCGCCTTAAAATAATACACTGCTCAACAAAATTAGGGGAGCACACTTTTAAAACAATTTTATTCAAAGCAGTTGGGTAAAATGTTATTAGACTGTCAAAAGATTCCCTCTGAATAAGGAAAAACAGCTGTAGAAAGCTATTCGACATGCTAATTAGCAACAATGACTTCAAAAGTGACGTCGATGCAACAATCACATAAAACGGGTGGTTCTTTTGGAACTGTATTCTTGTACCGCTGGTCGCGGGAGAAGCAGTTTGTTGCGTTATCTCATGTTAGCATGCTGAATCAACTCGATTTTCTAGAAAGCACCGCGTGGCGAGAAATAGGAAAGTTGGAAGCCCGTCAAAGTCAACGGATAGTAGCGTCCGCCCTTGGAGTGAGCCGAAGTGCAATTGCTTGCTTGTGGAGTCGGTTCCAAGATACGGGAAGTGTTCGAAGACGTCCTCGTCCAGGTCGTCAACGAGTTACCACCTCAAATGATGACCGTTATTTGTCATTAACAGTCCTTCGGAACAAGGGTCAAAATGTCACCCAGCTGCAAACAGAACTTTTAATGGCAACCGGAAGAAGCGTATCGACACAAAAAATTCGTAGACGCTTTCACGCACGTAGATTGTATGCACGTAGGTCAGTTGTTTGTAACTCACTGACCTCCCGACGTCGTATGGTTCGAAGTAACTGGGCTGAAGAACACTGTGATTGGGGACCTGCCGAGTAGAGGCAAGTTTTCTTCTCCGACGAGTTCATATTCAGCCTGGATGGGTGCTTTCCTGCAGCTCTGAACTCTTACACTTTATAGAATTATTGAACAGACGTAGTTGTGACTCCATCTGGATAAAATAAGCAAACCTTCTGGTGAACTGCTCGGAAAGTATATCGAACACCGACATACACAATTTTTAATCTATGTATGGAATTCCCCTTTAGAATTTCCTTGCATGAAGAACAGTAAACTAAGTTTCCATTGTTAAAATATGTCTTAAAATTCTTCAGAAAGTTTATGAACCCATGACGTAGTCCGGCTAGGTTTGATATGCTTTGATCTTGCCCATGTAACTTCAAGCTAAGAAAGGTCATGTGTAAAGAAATTGAGTGACCGAAATGAGAGTAGGATAATTTTTTCTGTAATACCTAATGTGTTGGTTTTCACATGGCAATAACTTCCTTCCTCAAAGCAAACAATATTTTTAAGCAGCTCCTTATCCTTAAAAACCTAGAGCACCTCTTTGAGCAGAACCAGATCTTTGTATTCCGCTTCAATTTCTGTTAGAAAGGAAAGACACCTCTGGTAAGTCAATGGCCAATTTCCTCCTTTAATCAGATTCTCGCACATCATTAATGTGTAATTATGTTTTCTCATGTCCAAACACTTTCTGCACAGTGCTTTCTGGTAGATAATGCAATATGAAGGAGGGCAATCAATTCCGTCTTTACACAGCAATCCTGTTAAGCCGGTTTGCAAACTTTTAACATCATCTGTGGCTGAAAGCTTTTTTTGCCACCAATCTTATCTATATTTAAAATATCTCTACATAGATGTCTATGCCTGTGGTTCTGTCATAAACTGGTTCTAGTGTAAGAAACTTTTCATGAATGGCAAAACCTTCTTTCAAACAGTTCAAACATAATTTAAGAGTTGACCTGTATCAGGAATGTTGGTTAATTTATCCAATGCCAACGAAAAGTACATATACTTAAGTATTAACGTTTTAGAAATGTCTGAACCTATTTTCTTCAACTCACGTAGTTATAGTTCATTTTGACAGAGGCTCATTCTAAAATGAATTAGCATTTTTTCTTCTCCAAATCTTTTGAACATTTCGACACATCATTTTTTTTTTACAAATTCGTGATTTTGAAGCACGTTCTTGTCAACATCGGCTACCACAAAAACTCAGCTCTAACCAAATTAATAATACTCAAGAAGCTACCAGCGTGTGGTCATTTCTTTCTGACAGTGGGATTAGACCTCCACTAGATTTTGCTGTTATTTGCGCACGCTGTTATCCCCGTCACTTTGCCTTGTGAAGTTAACGTGTGAAGCAGATCCGTAATGCTATTTCTGCACCAAGGCATATTCCTCTCCGTTCTCTCAATGCCGGAACTCCTGCGAACGCTGCGGGGTAAAGTAGATCATTGGGGGAGGCTTTCAGTTTCTGTCTCGAGTATTTATTTGTGGGTCTTCTACAGTTTCTGCCGCGAGTATTTATTTGTGGGTCTACTACAGTTTCTGCCTCAAGTATTTATTTGTGGGTCTTCTACAGTTTCTGCCTCGAGTATTTATTTGTGAGTCTTCTACAATTTCTGCCTCGAGTATTTATTTGTGGGTCTTCTACAGTTACTATCACGTTCTGCAAAAAGCGGTAAAGTTGCAGACTTTTTTGCTCTGCTACTTTATCTACTATGGTTTTGAATAAATTTCCCATTTCAGATACATTATTCCGGGCCGCACAAACTCACATCGCTGGCCGAAGCGTCCCGTGTATCACCAGTTGGCCATCCCTCTTTTATATGGTCGAATTCCTAAGTGAATGTGATACCGTATATCGTATATTATGATAAAGAATCCCCTTAACCCATTTATCAAATTCACATTCTTTCTTTACAGATGCCTCCATGGCTCTAATTGCATACATCTGTTACGGTGCCAATTTTAAAGTTTCATGCTACTAAATTCAACAGTTCTCCTCTAGACATTTTCATTTTTAAAGATTTCAACGCCTGTGAAGTTAATCTGATTGCTTATCTAACTTATACTGCTCTATAATTTAAAAAGCTGATCTTTTGCTATACCTCGTAATCAAGTCAACCAGATGACATCTCAAGAAAAATTCATGAACTTGATATTCTTGGAATATTTCTCACTAAACTCCTGCGGACGATAAAATTTTATTTTTTTGAATTTTATATTTATCTCATCGTTCTCTTGTCAGGGTTTTCTCACAATAAGTGGTGGCCATATTGCACTTGTTGGCCGACACTAGGTGTGGAATTCCAAAACTGCGCTGTTGGATGATTTCAGAAATTTTCCTGTAAGACGTTGATATCCTGATTTTTTCTCTTTTCTTTGACTGAACCATCTGTTTATTCCAGGGAATTTAACAATACATTGTTTTCAGTGGCGATTGTTTTTAAATTCTTCTCTGGTATTTCTTGCGTAGTTGGTTTCAAAACTTTAATCAATGTTGCTTCTTCCTAACCAGTGGTCATCCGAAACGCAGCCTTTCACAATGAGATATGTTTTCCATCGTCTTGATGAGGATCACCAGTCTTAATTCAGATGTATTGTATCAACGGAGTCTACTTCTATCTTGTGGTTATCAGGAAGAAAGTCCTTCACAATCAGATATGTACTCCATTAAGCCAAGATTATCGTTTACAGAAACTCGAATTAAAAAAAATGCTGACAAATTACTAACAGAGGAAAACCCGAAAAAGGTATTAATCCTGGAAAAAAGGAGACTTTCATTTTGATAGCTAGGCAAGACTGCTAGCCAAAGCTTCTTTTCTTTTCTTTTTACTTCTTTCACCTATTCATGTGATTTTGTGTTTTATTACCCTGTGGTAAATGTTTATTTTTTGTCTCCATCTTGATGAAAAATACTCACTGTAAGTTAGAACCATTTACATTCAACTTATTCCGAAGATGTCCCTCGAACTATCAGCCTATATCTTGACTATCTGCTCAGGTAAAACTTATGGGAATGGGGAAGTTTGATCCTGCATAGCGACAAAAGGTCTCTTACTTCGTTTACGCAGTGGCACACCTATAGCCGTTGAAAATGTATTCTCTGATGTACTTCTCTTTTTCTCCCCAAATAAATGCGTGCCTGAGGTTTGGGTTCGGTTATCTACTGGCCATGTGTTTCTTATCGGTGAAACCGTCTCTATTACCACAAATGTATCCAACAGTCTCCATAAATATAAGGTCACTTTGTTCTCATGATGCAGATAAGTATTATTCCGGAATGTTTCCACTTCCATGGACTGTGATATTCATGCCATTTTAAATTTTCTTGTAGACTGCAATTTTGAGTTTAATTCTTGGATAATTTGTTCCCGTGATGTTATCAGCAACACAACTGAGAATGTTTCTTTGGTTCATATTAAAATCAGTTTCATTCAGAAAATTTCACTGTCTGTTCTGGGTCCGAATATTTTCTAAAATTTGTTGAAGAATGGCCACACTTCTTTCCTTGCTAAAGCTTCATAAAAAAACTTAGGCTTTCTCTTTCGAGCAAGGAAAAACGTTTTCTGTCTACAGTTTCTGGCCGTATATTAATACATAAGTTAAAATTTCGGCCAACACCAAAGCACAAATTACACATTTAAGGTAATGCAAACAAACTAATTATAAAATCTGTTGCTCTTGTGCAAAAAAAAGTTTATTCACTTGATTAATAACTCTGCACTCATTGATTTTCTTGAGGCACTTTTCTTTAGCTACGACAACGGTATACAGCTCACGTAATATCTTCGGACGTCGATGAACGTTTGCGTCACTAGACAACAGAAATCGTTTCGTATGTTAAGGAAAAGCTTCAGATCTCACGCAAATCGTGTATTTTCTAAGGGTATCTTCATGAATGTGATATGTCATAATGGTCTTTTGCGTGTCTCAGAAAAGCATGCATGTGGAATATCTGAAAATCAGATGTTCGACATCACATAATATGCTTGTGGTACACAATTTCTGTTCCATGATGCTTCACATGTGAGCCGTGCACAACAGGAAATGCACTATATTGACAAAAGTCACCGGACACCCCATCAAAAGCAAATGAATGGATCCGCTGCTTTGCTGAGATCCGCGGTACACCTGCAAACGGTATGCAAACAAGCCTGCAGCTGACCGCGATAATATCGCACTGTGAGGTTGAGAGCAAATGTTGCGGCGGGAGAGAACTGACTTTGATAAAGGAAAGATTGTTAGGTGTTATATTAGTGGGCTGTCCATACGAGAAACCGAGAGGCGTTTAAACATACCCAAATGAACTGTTTTGGATGTACTGAATACATGAAAGACGCATGGTGTGCCTGAAGCAGCAAAACGTACCGACAGACCAAAGAAAATCAGTGATAGAGGACGTCGAAGCCTCAGGAGAGTCGTTACAGCTAATCGACGGAGTACTGCACAAGACCTTAGGGTACAGGTGAGTAAAAATGCTGGAGCCTCGGTATGTGCACGTGCCATTCGCAGAGAGCTTCATTCTATGAGTTACCGTGATCGTGCGGCTGCTCATAAGCCTTTCATCTCCACTCGGAATGTTACTCGTCGTTTAGCATGGTGTAAAGAAAATTTATCGTGTACCGTAGATTAATGGAAACGGGTCATATAGACTGATGAATCCAGATACACGATCCATCAGTCTGATGGCCGTGTGTGGGTATGGCGACAGCCGGGGGAACGCTATTTACCACAGCGTACTGTTCCTACTGTCAAATTTAGAGCTGGAAGTTTACTCGTGTGGGGGTGTTTTTCGTGGTATGGTCTCGGCCCATTGGTTATCAAGGACAAACCAGTTAACCTGCACGTCTACCTCAATATTCTGCACAAATATGCCCTTCCAACTCTGTGGCAATACTATGTAACCGAGCTTTGTTGGTACATAGCAGGATAATGCACCGAGCCATAAAGCAAGGACAGTTACGGCGTGGTTTGACAATAATTCCGTATCGTGTGTGTACTGGCCAGCAGAGAGCTCTAATCTTAATTCCATAGAGCACCTATGGGATGAATTAGAGCGCCGCATAAGAACTTTCTAACCAACGCCTTCTACTTAGCAACAGTTAGCGGCAGCATTATGTACTGAATGGAAGCGCATTCCTATCGCTGTGTTCCAAAACCTTGTCGTAAACATGTCTCGAAGGGTCAGTTTTCACATAGTATTTATTAGAAGAAAGATACAGGAGATGTGCTTGAATAAATCATCTCAAATGATGTATGACAAAAAAAATATTTACAGATGCTTGTAGCTTACGCTACTGCTTATTTACACGGTTCTGTACATTGATGATAGTAAAAAACAGTTAATTACACTCGAGTGTCTGGTGAGGCAACAAAAGTCTCTGACAAAGCAAAGAATAGGAACAATTCAGCTTGAAGAGCGTTATGCAATATTAATTTTGCACAGTATTGATGCAAGGAATAATACAGAATTCGAGCTTGCAGACATAGATTCAAAAAACAGGTGATGAGAAATTAACAGATGTGTGCAGCTTGCGCTACGTTAATTATAGGATTCGGTGCAATGTTTGCATGACAACAGTTAAGTGCAGTAGAAATCTGGCGAGGCAATATGAATCTCTGGTAATACAGAGAGTAAAATCAACCCAGAATGATGAGCACTATAGAGTATAAATTTTACACAATATTGATGAAAAAAAGTTCTGACCGAAAGGTGATACATTGTGGGTGACCTGGAAAATCAGGAGGTTGCAGGTGATCAAGGAGACAAACATGAAATCAAAAGTTCGAAAGACAGATGATGAAAAATTTACAGATGAATGTGGCTCGCGGTACTACATGCTACATACAACGGTGATATTAAAAATAGTTATATACAATAATTTTCCTGAGAATACAAAAGAAAAAATAATCTCTGAAAATACAGAGAGAAGACATAACTCATCACAGTGAGTATTGGAGAACACAAATTTACACAGTTGAAAAGTAAAATTACACAGTTGAATCAGGAATTAAAGATAAGAATATACTGTAAAAACGACAAAGTTTACAGATGTCTGTGGTTCGTGAAACGACCTAAATACATGATTCTGTACAATGAGAAGTTACAATTTATATATATTGGTTTGTCAGAGGTGGTAAAAAGAAATAGTCTCTGACATCGCAGAGAGAATACATAATTCAGCAAGATGAGTAATGAAAAACAAAAAACATTACACATGAGTTATACACGAAATGATACATGTGAAGAGGATGGGAACACAGTCTTAAAAAAAGCGTGAAAAGAAATTGACAATTATAAGTAGCTCATGCTTCGAACAATTCATAGGATTCTATACAATAATTGATCTACTAAAAGTGATGTACAATAGTGAGACAAACAAAAAAATTCTGATAAAATAGAGAGTACAAATAATATAGTACAGTGAATGTTGAGGAACAAGATTACACTCAGTTGCGAAACAAGAAAAAAAACAGGAAATGTGTATAGGAAAATCGCCTCAAAATGACATATGAAAAGAAGATTTACAGGTGCTTGTAGCTGACGCAACGACCTATTCACAAAGCTCAATTTAGTGGTGAGAGAATACAATTTATGTATGATAATTTGTTGGGAAAGACAAAAAATAGTCTCTGGTGAAGCAGAGATTGAAAACAAATCAGCATGGCAAAAATTGTATCTATCAGGAGGTAGGTGAAACAAAAGTTCCGACTGTAAGGTGAAGCATTGTGGGCGACCCTGCAAACCAAGAGGTTGCTGGTGACCAAGTTGATAGGAACTGTGGTTCACTGCAGCGTGCAACTGTAGTGGTAAGTTCTAGTTGAAGGCGGGATAGTAGGCGATTACGAAAATGACAAAGTAAAGCAGTACTGACTTTATTTATGTCAGTAGAAGCTTCGGGGGACGCTGAAGATGATACACGTGAATTATATGTTTTACAAGCACGAAGATGTAGGAGCAGACTGCCGGAAGGTGAATAGGGCGAGAAGAGTTCAGAAGTAGTGTTCGGTAGGCGCTGAAGGTGAGGACGGTCCACAGGATCGTTGCGCTAGCGTGAAAGCGAGATGGAGTATTGGCAATAATACTGTGCAATACATGAAGACATGCTGGACGTCAGCCTCCTCGCCACAATACGGACAGGAGGGTGAAGATAAAATGGTCGTGCGATGTAAAATCGACGGCACAGGGAGGCGGTTGTGTAAGAAAAGCCAATGTGAATTGACTTCAAGGGGTGCTGAAAGTGGGGAAAGAGCAGCGGACCACGCTGCGGTGGTAGAACAGAGTGGAATGCCAGAAATGGGAAGAGGTGCGGAAGAGCGAGAGAGAAAACGGTAGAGATCAGCTGTTGAGAAGGAGACAAGAGGAAGAGGTGAACCATTGGACGACAGAAAAAATGGGAGAGGGAGATAGGCAGAGTGGACAGAAATGAGACCAGAGGGAGTAGCAAGCTCAGTGAACAGGGAGATTATAGTAGAAATAAGAGAGTTGTGAACAACGTGAGCGTTGGCATTGAAACAGAGAGCAGAGGGTAGAGAAGAGAAGGGCAGCCAGGAAAGATCGGTGTTAACAAGATCGCTGACTGTAACGACTCCAGCTCGGAGCCATGAAGGAAAAGCAAAACATGGGAGATGGGGAGGGTGTAGCAGAGAAGAAAAAAAAAGTGGTTCGGAAAGTAGGTCATTTGTGGAGGCAGGGAGAGAGCGAGAAAGAGGGAAGGAACGAAGAAAGGAGATAGCCTCTTTGTAGACAGGAGGGAAAAGTGTGAGAAGGGGACAGTGGTCCATGAGTAAGAACGAAAGGAGAGTAAAGCTAAGGTTATGCGGAGAGACTATGACATCACGAGCAGCAACTGCAGAGGGAGCAGGTGCCGCAAGAGATCGTAAAAACGTAGACACACGATAAGCCTTGTAATAGGATCTGACGTCAGGTAGACTAATGCCTCCGTTGGAAGGAGACAGGCTGAGTTGAGGTGCTCCGACCCAGTGATGGCCGGACCAGATAACCTGAGTTTGACAGAGGGTGAGTTCTAGAAGACGTAGTGCTGGTTGCTTCGAAGCCAACCAGGAATACGTGCACATTGAAAGCAGGTAAGTGTGCGTTAGACGTGCTCTTTGAAAGACGGAGGTGCAGAATTGTGCGCGCCGCCAGATTGCGACCGAGCGTTGTAGGCGTGGCCGGAGAGTCGTCCAGGTGACAAGTGAAGCAGTTGCTGGTTTTTCAAGGTGAACTTCTAGGAATCTTTGAGAGGTGTTGGACCACTCTGCTCCCCAAGGAGAGTCAGTGCGGTTAGTCCACGAACCGGTCCATAAGCCTGTGCTTTTCGTTGTGTTTAGCGCTGCTCCGGAACATGAGGCGTAGGTATTGTAGAGATTGTGGAGATCGTGAAATTGTGAGTCTTGCCGAATGTAGAATGTAATATCGTCGGCGTAGGCAACATAGGTAGCAACATGATGACGTGTGCTGGCTACCACCGGTGGTAGTGATGCAAAGAAGGATCGATGGACTGCGCGTAAAAAGGTTCTATTGCGAGGGCGAAGAGCTGCCCGGATAAGGAGCAACCCTGACGCACGCCGCGACGAAAGGGTATGGGAGCTGTGAGAAGGTTGAGCAGCTTGACGTGGAAAACTTCGTCCCGGTAGAGGGAGATGAGAAGAGAAGCAAAGGAAGGAGAAAAGCCGAAATTTAGTAATGTAGCAAGAAGGTAATCATGAGAAATATTATCGAACACTGAGCGTTGATCGAGGGAAGGAAGAGCAAGGGGTTCTGAGCGAGAGCGGGCGAGGTGAATTAGATCATTAAGAAGCTTAATATTATGGGAGATGGAGCGGCCGGGTACAGTATAGGTTTGATTAGTGGAGAGAATATGAGGGAGTATGGGGTTAAGCCGGCGGAACAGAAATTTAGTATAGAGTTTATAATCAGTATTTAAGAGTGAGATGGGACGCCAATTCCCCAAGTCAAACGGATCACCCTTCTTGGGGAAAAGTACAACATGTGCGAGCGTGAAACTCCTTAGAAGAGATGTAAGATGCATGGCAGTAGAAAAAGCACAGAGGAGAAATGGAAGGAGGGCAGGAAGAAAAGCCTTACAGAAAGAAACAGGGAGACCGTCCGGGCCAGGTGAAGCCCGGGGGTTGACGGACAAGAAAGTGTCAGAGAGCTCAGTTAAAGTGGGAGGATGGAGGAGGCTGGCTGAAAGATGAGAAGGGACCTGAGGCAAAGAAGAGAACAGAAGAGCACAAGCCGTAGGGGAGGGGGAGAGTTTCACAAAATTTTCAAATGTAGTAATTACGTACCATAGAACAAATTGGAACTGGTTCGGATGATACTACTAAAGTTGGAAGACGAAGGTGCTGTAGAACAGAAGAAGATCGACGAGTTGACTCAAGTGACGTAAGGAATTCGTACGAACAAGCATCAGGTTTCAGGTGTTGTAGTTTAAGGCGTTGAAGGGCTTGTTTTGCAAGCGGCACCAAAAGTGAATGTAATTCTGCCTGGTAGACATGAAATAGGGGGATCAGCAAGATTGAGCAAAGAAAGCATTTGCCTAGTATGATCAAGTCGCATCCTCCGTTGTGTCATGATCGAGTATGACAGGTTTCGTACCAGTAGTATGAGGTGGCGTTTTACTTCCAACCAAAAGTTTTGGGGGCACGGTGCAGAATGAAGCCTTGAACGCCAATCCGCAAGAAAATCTCCCACCGATGAGCAGAAGGCTGAGTCATCTAAAAGAGTGTCGTCAAAAGTCCAAGGCCGGATTGTACGTGGCTGTGTTGAAGTAGCAAAAACTGTTATGGCAATGGCGGAATGATCCGAGGAAGCTGTGGGTGTACAGCATGAATCTGATATTGCAGGTAGAAGAAGAGAAGTTGCATAAAAGCGATCCAATCTTGCTGTAGGAGGATCAATGGCTCTTCGTGCACGCCATGTATGTGTAGTCTGGGTTGGTGACAAATGGCGTTGAACATCTACGAGTGAGAAGTCTGAAGTGATAGACTGTAAAAGATGTACTACTTCCGTACGGTGTTCTCTGGAAGCAGAAGAGCGATCAGTTAGGGGATGTAGAGTGCAATTGTAGTCACCTCCGATAAGTACCCGGTCGGTGATGGGAATACGTGACAGAGCCCGTCGAAGTTTTGCAAACAGCTCTGGCACGTGAGTAGGAGTGCAAGGAACATAAATGTTGAATACATGAAATTTTTCAGCTGCGACGATGAAAGAGACCCGTTGTAATAAGTCTCGACATAAGTTTTTCACTGAGAAGGAGGAAATAGTTGAACGAAAACGTGAGTAAACACAAACTGCCGTGCCATCACGCGACAGTTGGCTGTAGGCGTGATGGAAAGTATGATCCCACTGACGCCATTGATGAAATTGAGTGGTGGAAGTACAGTTTGTTTCCTGCTGAAGTAATATATCAGCATTCGGCGGAGCAAGATCCTCTCGTACCAGCGCATTCGCAAGAGGTGTCGCAAAACCGCGACAATTAAGTGATACCACCTTGAATGTCTAGGTTAGTTGTGGGATGCAGTAGGAATTAAGTGGCTGTAGTGATGGAGTCGAGTCGAAGGAGAAAACCAGCACTCCACGGGATCTCGTCCGCAGTGCGCCGAAGAGTGTTTTCAAGTGAGTGTAATTGAACCAGCACTTGTGGAAGAGCTGCTTCAAACTGCTGAATGGAAGTGCGTGCTCAGGAAGGGCTAGAGGACCCTAAAAGGCAATCCAGCACGTCCTCGTATGGCAGAGGCTCAGCATGGAAAGCATTTTCAGCAAGAAAAGTTGTGAATTCATCTAGTGAGGGAAAGGCACCCTCACATGCTGTCTCAGAGGAAGTGTGGAGAGGCGACCTGGAGAACGGTCGTCGAGAGCTGACGGAGCGAGTGGATGAGCGGGTAGAAGAGCGAGATGATCTTTGGGACGCCAGAGTCTTTGACTTCTTCGTCTTGGGGCGAGTAGCACCACTGCGTTTTCCTGCAACCACTAAAGCTTCATGATCGTCTGGAGAGTCTGAACCCGAAGCGTTACCTGTGACTCGTGTCATGGAGCCAACGGTAAAAGCTGAGGAGTGGTCAACATGTACATCAGCAGTGGTTGTAAAAGTACAAGGGGGAGTCGATTTTGGAAGCCTGGGAAAATTCTTAGGATCAGCAGGAGGTGGAGGCATCAAAGTCGTTTGTTGACCAATGGCAGTAAGCTGACTTTTGGAAGATCTTGATTCCGCGACTTTCCTCGAATAGGAAGAAGTCTGTGAAGCGTTGGTGGACAAAGTAGAAGAAGATGTAGTGTGTGAAGCTGTTTGCAGGGAGGCACGTGGGCACTGAGCTCTTATGTGAATTTCGCTCTGACAGATAGTGCAATACTGTGAAGTGATTATCTCAACTCTTCGGCGTTGCTGTTTACAGCGGATGTGCAAAACATTCAGAACCGCTTTCAGCTGAGCATCAGATGAAAAGAGGACTCGAGCAGTGCGGCGGAAACCCCGAATCGATTTGTCTTCAGGGTCTCTGAGAGCCGCAAAGAGAGTTGTTATGGAGCCAAATACTCTGTCGTACCTGCTGAGCAAGGTGCAGAGTACTTCACGGATACTTCTGGTGGTACGGGTTAGAAGGTCACCTGCACCGGGCGGTGCGCAACCGGTTGAGCTAACAGATCACGTCATTGATGGTTAGACCTTCCGTAAGGACCTGGTCAGCATGCGCTTTATCCTTAAAATAGACCAAGACAGATCTGGGTTTTCGAGCTACAAAGTCTATTGCATCCTTTGGTAAGATAGTTTTGAGGGCTCGGCTATATTGCCACAGCTTAGTGTCGGGAAGCGCATCAAAATAGACGCCCCCGTTCCATAGTGGAGGAAAAAAGGTGACCAGCTCGGGAATCCTCTGGTATGTCAATTGTAGCAGTAGAACCGACGACAGTGACAAAGGATTCAGGAAAAGGGATAGCAGATGAAACTGGGGGTGTGAGGACCCCAGAAGTTGCAGAAGCATAGGACGCTTGGGCAGACATGGGTCTAGAATTCGATGAAGCGGCCGCTAGCAGTGAGGGCGGATCAGAAAGTTGAAGAGAAGTAGAAGCTATGAGCTCAGTATTGCTGATAACGGATACGTCATCATCTGCTGAGATGTAGATAGGAGACTTGGCACCACCGCACTTGGTGGGAGTTATAGCTGGAGAAGAAGAGGTGTCCATGACGTCGCAATGACGCTCGGGAGCCACCTCATTAAGCTGAGCAGGAGCTACCGCGGTAGAAGAAGAAGAGGAAGCTGGCTGATCTGCCAAGATAAGGATGTGGGCGTCACCCTTGTCTGCCTCCGCCATCGAAGCAATGGCGAGACTTTAACGAAAAAAGACCAGCTTGGTTGAAAAATAAAACAGTCAATAATGAAAAATTATGGCACTCACCAACCTGGGAGATACACGAACGTAAGGTGTAGAACTTCAACTTGAAGATACACGCAACCACAGAAACTAAAGCACTCAATAAACACCTTATAGCAACGAACATCACGGAGCTCAAAACCCAACCACTTCGAGCTTCGAAGGGTCAGTGCATGCATTAATGCCAAATGTAGATCTATACCGTACTAATATATGTCAATAAATGCTATGTTGTCTTTCTCTTCTACGGGTCCGGTGACTTTTGTCAATATAGTGTATATCAAATGACTCCGTTGGCCAACCTTATACGCTATGATAATTCCATATCCTCAACGTCGTCAAACATGCGACTTCTAATAGGGCATGGGTTGGAAAAGCTTGTACCGCAAATTCAAACGTAGTGGCATTTCGAAGTTGTCAAAGGCTATCTTCGTGAATCGGAAGTGCTTCCTGTATTCTTCACTTAATACAAAATGTATGTATATAGAGAACGTGTGCATCTTGATGAAATTACAAACCACCATTTCCTAATTCCTAGTAGAAAAAAAAATCCTGCAGTCGCGCTATTAAGGGTACGCGGCTGTTGGCTATGGAATTCCTGACCTTCGGGTGAAATCTTAGGTTCTTCGATTCTGTGTTAGTCTCTATGCCACTCTGTTTTTTTCCTTTTACTGGAAGCTGGTGGCATAAATAAAGATTGGGGGAATCATTCTCGTCATAGAAGCTCATGGGTAAAGCTCAGGTAAAAACATGTTAGAAAAAATAAGGGTAGTGTTATCAGTGCGTCTTGCGGCTTTAAAAGCGTGTCGAGGCAGAATCAGTTCCGTTTCCCACAAATAGGCTTTATATTTTTACTACAGAGATATTTTTTGCAAAACGAGAAACTGATCAATGACAGATATGAAGAAATCTAGCTCCTTTTTGGTTGCCAGAGATATAGTGTATGTTATGTAGTATAATGAAATTGTATGTTCAACTCATTGATGTATATAGAAGAAAGAAACTTGAGAATAATCCTAATTGCAGTTCATGCTCTCAGTTCTGAATCAATTGTACTTTGTTGTTTTTATACTATGAATAACATAGAAGACTAGCGCATTTATTTTATTCTCATATGATCTGTTCTAGAGTTACAACTGTTGCTATTTTCCCCAGCTACTTTTCCTGTTTTACTCAAGAACACATGAGTATCTCGCGATCTGACATGATAAAATACAAACTGCATACTATTTAGCTGTTTATGCATGGTGATTCCAGAGGACCCAAATTTCTGGATTTACTTTCAAAGCTCACTCATTCGTAAAACGGAACGTTTGTCGCCAAGAAATATTTCCAAACGTGCTGACGAAAGTGGAGTAGCTGCACCGCGACGATAAGTGAGATGATATTTTCTGTTTATTTTACCATCGGCATGTTGCTTAATTATTGTGTTATATTTCGTTGGATGCAACTGCAGATATCGTCCACGTAACTTAATGCATTCAGGTGAGTAAAATTTTAATGTGAACAAATTGTACTTGTCTTTTAACTTCTGCGAAAATGTCAAAAGCACGGAAACTTCCATTTCACATTCATTTTCTTATATCATTCTAGTGAGCAGAATTGTAACGTGTACACATTATACTCACCGTAGAAATCGCAAAAAAGTGGAAAATTCAGTGCCTTCGCAGGAACTTGGAAACAAAGGAGGAAGGGAAAGAAAAAAATCTACAGACGCACTCACGGGATTTTAAATTTTTTGCGCTTTCCGCACGTGAAACTACTTCGTACTTAAGAATTTTCTTAATCAAGAGAACAATGTCGGAATTGGATCTCTACGATGGCGCATTTAATCGATCAAGGAAGGAAACATGACTCCTTGAGAGCACATTAACTTTTCTGAATATATTCTCAAAAGCATACTTTCTTTGATTACAAATAAAGTACTTAAACAATGTAATGACACCATAGCTAATCGTAACTGTTTTCTTTTCTAATCCTTTGAAGTTTCCAAAATGGAAACATGGCAGGAAGAAAAATCAAAGAAATGGCAAAATAGTAATTTTCACTTCATAATCTTAATGAATCATACCTGCATGATATGCTTAAAAGCTAAGAAAGTATACCTAAGGAGATAATTAAATTCCTTTGGTACCAATATTCTACGAAAAAATATCGTTTCAACATTTCTATTTCTGAATAAATATTTAATTCAACTTCTAATACAAAAGTTTATGATGTGCTTTAAGTGAAAGGATTTATAACTACGTTTCCTTGAGTTTGTACTTCTGTGTTTATGTGTACATGAGTTACTAGACGTGGTTTTTCACATAAGAGTCTAGAATCAACATTCAGTTTTTCACTGGAGTCTGGTGTACGGGATTGAAGAATGTAACACCGCGAAAGAATATAGTTGCTCTAAAGTGAAACACGTTAAAAACGTAGGAGGAGCAGGAAAAAAATATGGCTATTTGAATTTTATTCTTAATCCGCTTATAATTTGCATTTTTTTTAAAAAATATAATCCGCTTAAGAGTTGCTTACATCCGGTTGGGATTTAAATACGGCAGTCGTTATGAAATACTAAAAATATACTGCCTTACCATTGTTCAAACTGCATTTATGCAATTGATCTGGATTTACAGAATCTTTTATTTTATGGGATGAAAATGTTGGCCCTTACGATGGACTTTATGCTTTGAGATATACTCTCCATTAGCTTTTTGTAAGCGTCTGCCAATATGCTCCGCAATTCAACCTTGAATTTATTGTCCAGTTCCGCTTTATTCATTGGGCGATTTCTTCTTCTACTCAACTGACGAACCAAATCGTCCTAGCGATTCTCTATACGGGTCAGTTCTGGACTCTGGGCGGTGCCCGTTCCAGCTTTTTGACATCCATATAGGCAAACCAATCTTTAACAACACCAGCAGTATGACATGATGCATGTCATATATAGAAATATGGGCTTTTCCCCAAAGCACTGCCACAACGTTGGTAGGACATATTGTCTAGGGCGTCTACTTAGAAATCAGCATTGTTTTGGCCAAAACCCACTCCATACCATTACGAAAACTCCCTCCATACCATCACGCTGCCTCCACTAAACCTCATTGTTGAGATGATACAGTCCGAAAGGTACATTTTGCTCAGCATCTGCTGCACCCAGGAATGGCCACCTGGCTGGTAGACAGTGTACTGTTGCTCGTCAGTTGGAAGAACTATACCCCACTGGTTTACATCCAAGATAAAGGTTGCTTGCGCCACGCTGATAGGTGTGTGGCATTAGAGGAAATATTTAGCAACTAGCCTACGGCTGCTTAAGAAAGGTAACCTATGTCGTGCAGGGTACTGTGGAATTTACTTTGGCTGACGTCACTCCCAACAGTTTCACATAAGGTTTGCATGATTTCAAACAAGGCTGAATTGCCTTCTGTCCCAAAGGTCCTTTACACAACTCTCCAATTATCTTCTGTTATCTTTTTAGATTAACCGGGTTGCTTCTTTGCAGATTCAGCTTGAGCGTGCGTCCAATTCCACGAACTGTCGAGCTTAGGATCTTCAGTGCCTCTGAAATGTCACTCACCAAGCGACTCCTTAGGTGCCCGTCCTGGAAATCAGTTAACTCTGTCGATCGGGTACCTTGTGCCTCGTCATAGCCCTACGGGAATATGTCTCGTCATAGCCCTAAGGAAATATGTCTCGTCATAGCCCTACGGGAATATTTATATTCGGGTCTGTTACGTGATATTTGCGTAGGACATTCAAGAAAGGAATGTCCGTAAGAAAATAATGGTAGAACAGTTTAATACGAATCGTGGTATCTTTAGCTCTTGTCCATTGAAACAGTGTACTTTTGTATTTCCGCGAAGAAAGACTTGCTATGATAACATATAAGGTAATATTTGAGCCGAAAAGAAAGTTTTGAAACTTACAATATAAATCTGGCGTATTCTGTCGTAGAGATTCAAATAATATGAAATCGACATCTTCTCTGTCAAGAGAGCGTTCGTTTTGTTCTTTTAAGAACTACGAAATCCTATTTGTTACTATTCCTTACCTCTTATTCTGGAGAACCAGATGTTTCACATACGTGCTTGCTTTGGTGGCGTGTGAAACCGGTAAAAATCCTTTTAAAGTCAATATCAGAAACAATACTGATTTTCCCTAAACATATTTGTAAGCTCAGAGAGAATAGGGTAATACTTTTAAACAAAAAAATGTCCGTGATTATTCCACCTTGCCTGACTTTTCCAGAAATCTAATTTGTCCACTTTAAATCCATTTAAACACACCGTAATTTCTGAAAAGATGAAAGGCGTGAATATATTTAATAGAGAAATGGGAATTTGGGGATTTTAGTAAAGAACAAAATCTGAAAGCCAAACTATTCAGCTACACTCCTCATGTTTACAGATCTAACGCGATTCTAACGTTAGACATTTTATTTCTGATCAAATAACTCACTGATGGCAGGATGGGATATTTGCTGAAGAGTAACAAGTACTACCACAGCATCCCCTAAATATTGAACACTCTGGGAAGTAGGGTATTCAGGAAAAGCCTAATGTTTCAAACGTGGGCGTTTGTGAAATAATTCTAACACTAAGCCTCCTAGAAACTGAGACACACACTGGCCTTGCAGAGAGATTTAAATATCGACTTTATTTCATGTGCCATGTTCGAAACGAAACGAACAGGAGTTCAAAATAGGGAATGTGCCGTGGTTCTTCAGACAAACAAATATACTGCAGCTACGATATGCGAGTAGTACATGGTTCGAGAGACAGAAAGAAAGAGCTGAAAAAGGCCTTCTTGTGCACACATAATACCAAAATATGTTTTACTAATTTACGCATATGCCAGATGCCTGGAGTAACTTAATTCGAAGGAATTCTCAGGTTAAAACGAAAGTACTTAAAGTTTGATTAATAGTTTAGAGAGATTATATTTGTTTGCAAACAGATGTGGAAGTAGCTGGTCATCAAATCCCAAACCCAAACAATTGCTCTAATGACGACCTTTATGGACCGCATCACTTCAAAGTTTTTGTTCATGCGGAATTTGCTTTGAAAATATGAAATATGAAGAAAGATGTGAAATAGAAATTAGGTTTCATTGGATATAAATATGAATCAATGAAGTCCAAAATATTTTAAAGGGAGAGCATAATTGGAGAATGAAATAATTGACAAATGTGAAACAGCGTATTGCTCAGAGTCCTGGGAATATGTACCTGCACGTTAGAGATTTATTCGTCTTATGGTCTGTTAAACTGGATTTTTGAGTGACTAAAATAATAGACTGTTCAGAGAAAACGCAAATTCCATTATTTTAGCTTTGAGTTCGTCTTATAACTGTTGGCCATAGTTAATTGCAATTTAAATGTTTCCATTTTTCACAAGATTTAGTGAGCAAGTTCGTAAGCCAACTGAGGTTAAACCGAGGCGTTAGTCTTGCTTTTTTAAAGGAAGAAACATAACTTCCCTTTAACAATTCTGATCTTTCGTATGAGGACAGTTCAGTCCTATCCCTATTCATTTCTATATCTTAACATGGGTTTTATTCCACAATAGGAATGGCGTACTTTCTTTGTAAGCCAAAGGATATTCAAGATCTTCCTTTGAAGTATCCATGAAAGCGCGCACGCACGCGCGCACACACACACACACACACGCGGAGTCCATAAACAACTTTAAGATATAACTGAGTATTATGCTTGCGATATGCGAATCTTATCTGACAACTTTCAACTCTTAAGTTCCGACGCCGAAATAAGAAACGCTAAAATAAAGACTTAACTATCTAAATGAGACCACGTAAAAAAATTACTGTCTTGAAGCTGAGATATATTAACATCCACCATTTTGTCCCTTTCGTACTTAAGAGCAGCTTAAGTTAATTTAAAGTTAATTTTTCATGGTATAGCTTTGTTCATTTCCAAAAATTCCGCACGCAGGTTGCGCAAGCTTCTGACGATGTTACGCAATCAATGGAAACATTTGAATAAATAAAGTGAGTAAGTTTGTCCCCTTCCGCACTCTTAGTTCAGTTATTTACCTAAGAGATAAGAGTAAAGCATTTCAAACATGATATGGAAAGTAATGTGGAAAGTAAAGTTTTTTCATCATATGAAAAGTAATGTGAGAAACATAAATCGGCGTGTTCCTAACAGAAAGCCTTTCTTTTGTTCTGTAGAGTAACATTAATCAGCAACAGCCTCTTCGGAACTCAATCGGATGTCTAGCAGAGAATATTCAAGGCTTCAAGGGCTATGTCAAATCAGATTATAGAAAATAAATTCAGTTGCAAACTAACTTGTTTCTACGAATTTTGTTGTGGTTAATGAAAAAATGAACAAAATCAGCCTTCTCGATGGAGGCTTAAAGATTTCGGTTCAAAGTCAATACTTGATATCCAGGACTATGGCAATCACGTAATATCTAATTTCCGAAGTATATGGCGGCACAAGAAAGCGTTATTTTGGATATGGGACAATGATTAACCAATGTCGGCTATTTAAAGGTCTGGAAAAACTTTGAAAGTTGTATCGTTCTGAAGTGGTAATCTTGCCGCTCTAGAGTTGCGGGGTCGCAGTTAGACGTGGCTAGAATATTCTCAGACAAGAGGAAGCTATGGGTCTGTTGTTTTGCTTCGGGTCGATAACATTTTGGAATTTTCTGAATAGATCTCCACATGAGTGAGAGATACTGACGGCATTTTTGCATTAAAAATAACATTTCCGAGAGATTACCATTTTCTTGGAAAATAAGATGTTAATTATTTACCACAATAATTGAGTTCTAATACCCCTGACGATGCCAATCGTGCATGACTTTTATCTTGGTGAATCGTAGATGCTAGGAAATGACGACTGCTTAACTATCTCTTTCTGGCCGATGATTGAGCTTAAAATAATTCAGAGGCTTACTTACAGTTTAATGGCTTCTACATTCTGGCGGAAATCTGGAGCCTTTGGATTAATTTTATTTTTTCCTATCTTTTTTACTTCTTAGAAGATGCGTTCATGGATGACAATCGATTATGATACCTTTGTGTCAAAAACAATATCCTTTGTAGATTTTAACTTAAATCCGTCAAGAATATCAGTTTCCAAAAATACTTTATAATCCCATGCAGTGGCGTAACTTGCACAACGTGCGGCCCCTCCGATATTTACCTCAGCGCACCTAAGCACAGTAATTTTTCCAGTATTTTGAACACGAGGGAGGATGTGTTTTCTCCAGGTATGTGTGTGGTTTGTGGTGGTGGTGGGGAGGGGACAAGGTCTGGAAGTCAGGGAGAGTGTCTGGAAGAGCAAGTAGGATATCTTGAGCCCCGTAGTTTTAACTTCTAAGTAATTTTTGGAACATAAGTACATAATGCAAATGTCTGCTACTAAACTTTGAACAATTAACGTGCTAAAAAAATCACCATTCTTTTCATCAGAAACGGCACTTGAGTTTAATTGACTCTGCGACAAAAATAACTGGTCGAGTTTTGGAAGTGTTTTCGCGCGCTCTCCTTTTTTCTTTCGCCGATACTGTGCGGATGCTTTTGGGGATGCTTTTGGGGATGCTTTTGGGGCATTTTGCAAATGGATGTCGTTCGCTTGTATATTAAATGTTCCACACAGTGAATGAGATAGACATACTTACTATGAGGAAGAACTGTAAGAAATAGAAACGTGTAAATGTTTTGTCCAAAACTAAAGTAAATCAATGTAAGAGATCACCCTCTTATGCATCGCAGATCTGTGGCTGCTGTTAATAAAGTTTGGCTCCTGTAATGTACGGAAACCTAGGTGACTGTTTTCCCACATCATCCATGAGCAATCAGCCATCATCCACGAGCAATGTAGCCTCGCACGCTTCCTCAGCAGCGCAGAGAGAGGGCCATGGAGAGCGATCATATAATTTACAATCCGTTGCAGAGCGATCGTATTACAACATAGAGCCAAAAAGCCGAATAGTTTCAGTCTGTAGGACATCAAGTGTTTTAATAGTGAAACTTGAAATGTATTTCGACAAAGCTAAATAAACTATATTGTCGAAACGTATTCGGACACCATAATGTTTTGGGACAAATGGCTTTATTATTGTAATTAGTAGTTAGTCGGTCCACCTTTTGCTTATATGACAGCGGAAACACGTCGACCTATACTATTAACCAATATCCGGTCGGTCTAGAGAGGAATGGCTTGCCATTCGTCCTGCAAAGCTGCTGCCAGAGTGGAGAACAAAGACGGTCGTTGTGGTTGATTTCGTATCGGTGGCTCCATTTGATCCCAGAGGTGTTCTGTGGGATTAAGATCAGGACTCTAAGCAGGCCAGTCTAGCAATTCCACCGCTTGTTTAAGAAACCAGTCCTGCAGACGCCGTGCAGTGTGGCATGGACGTCGATCGTGTTGGAAGAGACAACGGTCATTTCCATAATACTGCCACATTGTTGATAGGGAAGAATTATCAGAACGTCAAGGTACACTTTAGAGTTCATGCTTTGTGGTATAATAACCAACGGGTCGATTTTTATCCACGAAACACAACTCCATACCATGATGGAGCCTCAGCCGAACTTAATAGTTGGAAGAACACAGTCCGACGAAAATCGTTCGCCGGGCTTTCGCCAAATCCAAACACGCCCATCCGATTGGAATATTGAAACGCGTGACTCATCATTCCAAAGAACGTATTTCCTGTCGCCCACACTCCAGGACTGACGGAAGACACACCACTTCAAACGGCCATTCGCATTCACGGTAGTGAGGTGTAGCTTGTGAGCCACTACTTAATCGTAATAACCCACACTATGCAACTCTCTGCGAATAGTAATGATATTAAGCGAGCCATTACAAACATTTCGTACTTCAGCAGCGATGAAAACGGTAGAGGAAGAATGCGATTTCTTAATATTTCTTACCATGGCATATCTGTCACTTTCCGTCTGTTTGTGCGGCCTTCCTGAACGTTTTTATTTTTCTGTCTTTGCACCGTCCTGCTTCCACCATTTACGCAGATATTTGGTAGTGTTTGAATACTTTTGATAATATAGTGTATATACACTCATTATGTATGAAGTATTTTAAACCTTTATATATGTTTTTCAATGCCGCCTTTATAACATTCTTTTGGCTTTAAGATCAAAGACGCTAAGATTTTGCTCCCCCTCCCCTCCCCCTAAGTTCGGTAAACGGTTTCGTCAATCTAACTAATGTTGTGAATAATACTTAGACTGATCGATACTTTGGTGAGATATTTTTGTCTACATCCGAGTTCTCAGATTCCTTCAGTTGCAATTCCAGATGCGGGCAAGCGTTGTCCTGGTGAAAGAAATCACGTTTAAAATGACTACAGCTGAATGAACGCATTTTGCAGCAGTGAAGCACCAAAACGCTCAAGTTCCTGCTCGTAAATATTAGCTGTGATGGTTTCATTCGGTTTCACTTCGAATCAAACAGCATTACATCAGTTGAAGCTTTCTTTGAAGTCTCCATTGCGTGGAAGTTCACTGTGTGTTCTATTACTTAACTACTGAACTCGATAGCTGCGTTGTTGAATAGATTACATATTCAGGGGTGATTTTCAATTAAACTCTGTGCTTACGGCAAGAATAATTTCTTATTCGTTTTGTTAATCTGCATGTGTTTATCCCATTCAAATACAAGAAAGCTGCTTAGACTTGAATAAAAAGAAAACTGCATAACCTTTTAATAGGGTTTGATAGTTACAATAAGAACGTTTAACTTAGAAAGCTTTATTCGGTTAAAACCATTATCGACGTCGCATCATGAGACGTAGTAATATCTATAGCACTGGTCTCTACAGTATAGCCTTACTCTCAATTCGTACGTTAAGTCATGTACAAACAAACAAAAAGTGACTCATGATTTAAAAATCTTTTGAACGTATGGCAGGGACAGAAGAGTACTAACACCTGGATCTTATGTTATGATATTGTAGGCCTAGACAATAAAGTTGAATTATTAAAGTGTGAGGAGTTATATCAGCTGTAGATATAATCAGTGGACTTACGTGAACTTTTATCGGTCTCTACATCTACTCAATCATCATTGCGAATTCTGCATATCTGTCGATACAAATTTTGAAGATGACAATCCGTTTTTGGTGTAATTGTGACAAGGATGGTAAGTCAGATAATATCCGAAAACTTGAAACTTTCGTAGTCCTGGAGTCGGAATCGAACCCCCGTCTCCCAGATAGTGCACAGGTATGCTAACCACTACACCACCAAGAACGATCAAGTCTCACGTTTACGGTTAAGTTGAATATAACCATCACAGGATTCGCTAGTCGAAGCAACCGGCATTCATGTGACTTACCATCCTTGTCACAATTACATTAAAAACGGATTGTCATCTTCAAAATGTGTATTATATAGTGTAATCCTGTATTTCATTCATATCTGTTGATTTCTGTTGCGCAGGTTCTCTGAATATAACGATCCACAGGTTGCTTCCTCTTGCAGTTTTTCATACAGCAGCATCTCTAGAGTAGTTGTGAAAAAGTTTATGTTTTTGTCATGTCACTGTTCCAATATACACTGCACTGCCGTTGATATCCTGATGCCTGCATGCCTATAAAAATATTATTTACAGAAAATGTAATATGGTGTGCTGAAACTTTTGGTCATTATGGCCGCCTCTAGTCTTCGAAGAATACTCTCGACCACATTTTGCAAATGTCGGCCGATTTGTTCCAGCATTCGGCTTTCAAAGCAGTGACCATTTCAACACTGTTTGTTAAACGATCCCTTTTTCTAAACACCAGAATATCCAAATTTGGCCCAGAGATTCTTAATTAAGCTCAAGTCAGTTCAAAATTTTAATGACCATGTCCTGAAACCAAAATAATTACAGTTGTCCTGCTGTTAGAGGTATGGGTCTTTCACAACGTTGGTAGTGTACACTTTATGGACAAAACATTAGAGATACCTATTTAATAGAGCCTCGGTCCTCCTTTAGCGCGAAAAACAGCCTGTACATGCCAAGGCATCTACTCTACCAGATGCCAGAAGTTTTTTGGAGGTAATGCCAGCCATGTCTTTTGGAGCATTGTCCACAACTCCGACCGATACGTCGATCCAGGCTACATGCATCTGACGTTCCGCCCCACACTATCCCAGATATCTTCCACAGGGTTTAAATCCGGGGACCGTGGGGGCCACTGGATGGTTCCAAACTCAGACGAGTGCTCCTCGAGTCATACCTGCGTGATTGCGGATAGATGGGGCGGCACACTGCTCTGCTGAAATAGACATTCAGCCGTAAGATGCGCGAAGGCCGTGAAATCATGTAGGTGATTAGCTAGCACATGTTGGTCCCGCGCTCCAGTTACGGACCTCTTCAGACACACTAAGGCCGCTAATGGGTCCCGTAAGGAGGCTTCCCAAACCATCACGGAGCCACCACCGCCTTGAACAGAGCCAGCCTGGAACGACTGGGCCATGGACCTATGCTATTGATGCCGCACATGCATCATCCTGTCAGCTGGGAACAGCTGAAAATGGAATTCATCTGGCCACACACGATGCGACACCACTCTAAAGAGGTTCAGTTTTAATGTACCCGGCACCAGGCGAGCCGTAATGTCCGATGATGTGCAGCCAAGAGTGGCACACCTGTAGGGCGTCGGCACCTATAGCCAAGGTTATGCAGAGGTCGTCGTAGTGTTCGCTTGCTCACGATGTTTGGGTCTCAGACATTTAACCTGGATATGATTTGCGCTCACGGTGCAGAGCTGTCGGTCTGCACGAACCAGGATAATCTACTTCGACCCGTGTCATCAATAGAGCGTAGTAAGCCACCTCTTGCTCTCTGTGTCCTGGTACGTCCGTCAATGGTATACTCGCAGTGCACCCTTGGTTGCCCACTGGAACCTAGGTTTCGCACCACTTTGGCGGTACCTGCACACAGATACAGTTGCGCACAAACTGCATCAGCCTTGATACAGCTGCCCACGGGAGCCCAGGTTTCGTACCCCTTTGGCGGTACCATCTCCCATCTTTCTTGCGCAGACAATGCGCCCACGATAGAAGTCGCTCAGATCACCATGTTTACCCATGTTCGTCGATGGCGACACACCGTTGGGAAGCTCTGCTGCCCGCCTATTTAATGCCTGCGTTCGGGTTAGGTCCCACTATGCGCCTGGACACCCATGCCAACTGCCCATCATCCCTATCTCTAATGTTTTGTTTACTGAGTGTATAATTGTCCAGCACTTCTAGCTGGGGCACAGTATTGATAGTTTTATCCGAAACGACAAATGGACTCAAGCCGAAACACGAAAATCAGCTCCACACGATTACGTTGCCTCAACCAAACTTCACTGTGGGGAGGATACAGTGCGGGTGGTGCGTTTTCCAGGTATCCGTCACACCCTGGATCGACCACCGAACTGTTAGGCTGTGTACGGCGACACGTCAGACCCCATCACAATTTTTCAATGGTCTACAATCCAGGATCAACGTTTTTTACTCAGTGTGGCATTAGACGAAGTAATAGCTGCTTGTGCATGGCTGCCTACCCATATCGTGAATTGTCCTGAGAACTGTATTAGTGCTAATATCAATCACAACATCCACACAGGTTTCATGTGATTTGGTACAATTTAGATTTTCGTTCTGAATGAAATGTCTTCTACTGTCACTCCCTATTAGCTTTGGAGTTTTACCGGGTAGCTTATTTGCGGATTCAGCACCAGTTCGCTTTAAGTAGAAAATTGCATCACCAACTATTGATTTCGGAATTTTCAATGCTGCTGTAAGAACGTGCTGAATGATTATTTATGTGACACCATATCGCGCTGATAATCAATTAACTCTGTCGGTCGAAGCGTCTTTTATTCAACGTCGTCCGGATGAGTCATAATAGCGTTGCGAGCATATTTATAGTAGGTTCTGTGACACAGCGTTTGCGTAAGATATAATTCTCCATCAATAAAGAGATGTCCGGGTATTAATGGCAGAACAGTATATACACTACCTGACAGAGAAAATGCCACACCATTAAGGAATGCTCGAAAACAGACCACACTGCACACACAGACAGCCAAGTAGGTCTTGAACAAATGATTTAATTGTCATATACAGAATAGGCTCCAGTGACCAAATATACATGATGATCAATAAGGAGTGTGGTCCCCATTTTGGACTATGCAGCGCTGAATCCGACGTGACATCGAGGCAATGAGAGTCCAAATAGAGTTAGGAAGGCACGTGTAAGCCAAAGCAATAGGAACCGTCAGAACATTCAAGCAGATTGGTTGGTTGGTTGGTTGGTTGATGGGTTTTATTGGTGTAAGGGCCAAGTTTGGCCAAAGAGCGCCAGACACGAAACCAACAAAACAAAGACGTTAAAAGCGTGGCACAATAGTTAAAATCAGAACGATAAAGGAAACAATTTTAAGAGCTAGATGAGTTTTAAAAAGTCAGTGTGTTTAAAAAACGAAAAGACGGTGAACGTATCGCACCGGTCCCCCAAAATATTCCGCAGCGTAGCTGCGCTGTCATCCAACATATGAGTACGGAAATGCCGAAAACGATGTAAACGAAAACGAACACAAACACATAAAGCATGAATGAGAGTAAGTCGACAGTTGCACGTTTAACACATAGGGGCAGTGTCGCCACACAGCAAATAGCGGTGAGTGAAGCGACAATGTCCAATGCGGAGACGTGCCAAGCTAACTTCCTCACGATGATGAACACGAAGACTAGATTTCCATAAACCGATCTCTGGCTTCAATTTAGAGAGTTTGTTCTCCGTCTGTTGGTTCCACCGATTCTTCCACTTAAGGCGAACGTAGTGTACTATGGCTGACTCCAAATCCTTGTGAAACAGGGGCAGAGTAGTGATGGGCTAAGAAGACACTGACTTAGCAGAAATATCCGCCAATTCGTTTCCCCTGATGCCAACGTGACCAGAAATCCAACAGAATTGAACACGAAAACCACTCGCATATAAAGTCCGCAAAAGCCGTCTCACATGATAGACGCTCGGGTGGTCGCAAACAGACACAGATGAAAGCGTCTGTAGAACGCTCAGGGAATCCGTATAGACAACAACTCGGTGATGGAGTTTTGCCTGAATGTGACGAAGACACAGGAAAATGGCATGCAACTCTGCTGAAAACACGGTCGCCTCCGACGGGATACGTTCAGCGTATACCTCGTCAATGCACACGAAGGCAGAACCAACTACGCCATCGGATTTTGAACCGTCTGTGTAAACCGGAACAAAATCCGGATGACGAGACCGGTGTTCAGCGAAACGTTGAGCATATTCTGTCGTGGAGCAAGACGATTTTGGACATGAGCTAATGGACAAATCGACATCAGCCACCACGGGAGCCCAGGGCGGCTGGCCAATTGACCTGGTCTCGCCAATCAAGGAAACATTAATCACCACATCCCGCACTGCAGTCTGCATACGGATTCCGAAAGTAGATACACAGGAAGGCCGGTGTTCAAAGAGACGGACAAATTGTGTCTGAAAGACCGATTCTCGCAAAGGATGGTCCCGAAGGGCACTCAGTTTCGCAAAAACATGGAGGGACAGCTGAAGGCGACGCAAACACAAAGCCGGCTCATTAGACTAGACATACAAACTCTCTACAGGGGAGGTTCGGAACGCTCCCATGCAGAGACGCAAAGCCTGGTGATGCACAGGGTCGAGTAGTCGTAAGACAGATTTCCTTGCTGAACCATACACCATACAGCCATAGTCCAGTTTTGATCGAATAACCGCATGATATATTCTGAGCATTGTACTTCTATCGGCTCCCCACGTTGTGCCAGAGAGCATCCTCAGGATACGCAATGCTTTAGTGCATTTAACTTTTAACATTTGCACATGTGAGCGGAAAGTAAGAGCATGGTCGAATGTAATGCCTAAGAATGTGGTCTCTGAGAGAACAGGAATCTCCACAGAATCCAACCGCAGAACAGGATCCGGGTGGAGGCCACGCTTACGGCAAAAGTGTACACAAACTGTTTTATTCTGGGAGATGAGAAAGCCTTTTTGTTAGCCCAAGAACAGATGCTGGTAACGCCGCACTGCAACTGCCGTTCTATCATACGCATACAAGAAGAAGCACAAGAGATCTGCACGTCATCGACATACATCGTTCTAGAGATTGTCGAAGGAAGTTCTCTAAAAACCTGGTTAATGCATAAAATAAAAAGGGATGTAGACAAAATGGAACCCTGAGGTACGCCTTGCTTTTGTCGAAAAGGAGCAGAGAGAGAGTCGTGCCAAGACGCACACGAAACACACGATCGTGAAGGAAACCAGCAATGAAAATAGGGAGATTTCCCCGTAACCCACACTGATGTAGTTCAAGGAGAATTCCATAACGCCATGCACGATCATACGCCTTTTCCAGATAAAAAAAACCGAAACAAAGTGCTGTCTCTTAACGAACGATTCACGAATTAACGTTTCAAGGCGAAGCAAATGATCACCGGTACATCGATGTCTCGAAAACCGCTTTGAGATGAGGATAAAATCTTGTTGCTCTCTAAAAAGAAAACGAAGCGTGCATTGACCATTCGTTCCAGGACTTTGCACATACAGTTTGTGAGGGCAATAGGCCTGTAGCTAGACTGGAGTTTGGGGTCTTTACCCGGCTTTGGGAAAGGAATGACAAGCGCAAAACGCCAAGAGTCGGGAAAACACTGCTCACACCAGATTCGATTAAAGAGTGTTAACAGATTTTCGAGCGATGACGGTGATAGCCGACGTAGCATTTCGTAGTGGATCTCATCATGGCCAACGGAAGAGTTCCCAGATTGAGTGAGGGCACTCCTCAGTTCGGTGATACTGAAAGGTATATTATAATCAGACTGCTGATGGCATGCAAAATTTAGTCTTTGCCTTTCAGCACGCTCTTTCACACCACAGAACGATGCTGGGTACACAAGATTGCTGGAAACTGAAGCAAATGTTTCCCCTAAATAGTTCACGACACCAGGAACGTCGGCAACGACTTCGCCGTCGCGCTCAAGAAATGAAATCTGGCTAGAGTTAAAACTTCCCCTAACCTTACGTATACGGTCACAGAGAACCTTGAGACTAAGACCTGCATGAATGAAGGAAATATATTCCCGCCAAGAATCCCTCTTACTGCGTCGCCGAACCAAACAGGCATAAGACTTTGCACGTTTAAAGGCCAGAAGGTTCGTTTGGGTAGGGTAACGGCGAAATTTACCCCACGCCTGATGTTGTGCTTTTCGAGAATCTCGACATGCATCGTTCCACCAAGGTTTTGGTACCTTAGGAAGTTTACCCGAGGTCTTAGGGATGGCAAGTGCAGCTGCATGTACAATACATTCAATGACCGATATTACAGCAGTTTCGATCGAATCCTGGTTTACCATTTCCTCAGTTATAATCGCTGAAGCAGTGAAAACCTCCCACTTGGCACGATCAATCCGTTATCTGGGCGGACGAGAAAGGTGATAGTACTCATCTCGGCACAGGGAAAGAAAAATGGGGAAATGATCACTGCCAAGGGGGTCCTGCGACACTCTCCAGTTCCAATCGACAGACACCGATGGAGAACCCAGGGCAAGATCAATGGCAGAGAACGTTCTGCTAGGTTCGTGAAAGTACGCATGGTCTCCCGTGTTGAGCACACATAGATAACTGGAAAACAATAAACTCTCCACTCTACGACCTCTACTATCAATCCGGTCACTGCCCCACAATGGACTGTGGGCATTAAAATCTCCCACAGCAAGAACGGGAGAAGGTAGTTGGGCAACTAGGCTCTCTAGATCCGCAAATCTAAACGAATCATGCGGTGGTAAATAAAGGCAGCAAACAGTGAGTACAGTGTTAACAGAAAGACGAACCGCTACAGCCTTCAGGGGCGTATCGATGTGAAATTGCGAGGGTGGAACAGTGTGTGGTACAAGAATCGCCACTCCTCCACACGCAATGTCACCACTGGAATTATCTTTCCGGAAGCAGCTGTACCTGTCCTACCGTTGTCCGTTTGGCAGGTTGACTAGGTCGTTGGAGAAGCAAAGGACGTGGTACCAATGTTTGTGTAGTAGTAGTCGGAGATTTCACCACGGCAGCAAAGGTGCGCTGCCGAACATTGGGAATGCATAACTTGTTTTTTGCGGCAACGTATGAGAGGCCCTCCAGAGTCTTGACGCGCTGGATTGCCTTCTCGTTTTTCCACTTCGAACAGGACTGGGAATAAGCAGCGTTGGTGTCACCACAGTTAACACAGCAGGGCTCTGAAGTGCATCCAGTTCCCTCATGGTCTCGGGATCCACAATTTGCGCACCTCGTAGCACTGTTACAGGACCGCTGGGAATGCCCATACCTCTGGCACTTAAAACAGCGCAGAGGGTTAGGTATGTATGAACGAACTGCACATAACAAGTAACCAGCCTTTATTTCAGTAGGTACTTTCGGTCTGTTAAAAGTCAAAATAACATTTCGTGATTTGATTAGTGCAACATCGTGCCTGAAATCATGCGTTTTGCAGCTATGACACCCTGATCAGCAAGTTCACACACAAGTTCAACCTCATCGCACTCCAACAAGTCTACTTCAGAAATGACTCCCTTGGAGGTATTGAGATACGGATGTGCCGTCACTTGAACGGGAATATCCTGAAGTTTGGTCAACAGTATAAGAGATTTGCTCTGAGAGAGAGTGCAAGTTTCCACAAGCAGGTCTCCAGAGCGTAGCGTCTTTACTGAATTCAAAGAGCCAGCAACACCCTCAAGTGCTTTCGAGATGAAAAAAGGAGACTTTGAGGAAAGCCCCAAAGCCTGGTCAGTAGAAGAAATGACGAGAAAAGTAGCCTGAATTGTCGAATCTGCTATTGTAATGCGACGTTTCTGAGCTGACGGTTCAACACCTGGATCCAAAGTTCGGTCGCTCGCGGTGATGTCGTTCTTCAACTAAAGTTCTCTTCAGTGTGTTATGCTTGGGAGGTGGTTGAGGCAAAACGGGTGCCTGATCAATCACCATATCCTCTTGTTTTTTTCAATTTTGAGGAGGGTTTATGTTTCCCAATGGAAGTAAGAAATAATTCGTCCGCAACGTACTCCACCCACAATCGAGCCCAACAAGGGAGAACTGGAGGTCCGCAAGCCAAAACAAACATGACGCAAGACACAGTTCTAGAGCTTAGCTGCAAATATAGTCCAATGGTTGTGTTCACATGCACTCGGCGGACACTTCGGCCTCCAGAGTACCGTCATGCCAACGCCTTTGGCATGATCCCACATCCCCCGGGCTCGCCCTATCGTGCTATACGACAAAAGCCGTTAAAATCCTGCACACAACTCGGCACAGAATTCACTGACTAGATGTGGGCTAGTCACCAGCCGCCCGTTTACAGCGAAGCCGGGGTCAAAGAGGAGTGTTGGTACAGAGGTGGCACTCGTTCACCACCCGTGACCTCAGCCACCAGACAGCCCATTTCCGCCTTACGTGTCACCACACACGGCAAACATGCAGGTAAGCCTAGTACCCCAAACGCAGGAAAAGAAGAAACGAAACACAAAACAAGAACGAAACCCTGAGAATGGGGCACCAACAAAATTTCTCAGCAACCTACGACTGAAAGGTTAGGGTTACGGTTGAGTACGTTAGGAAAGGAACAGCAAAAATAATGGAGTTAGAACAAAATTTATTAGTACAGGACAGGGTGTGCAACATAGGGTGAGGCCTGGTACGAAGGTACAAAAAATCAGAACCACGATGTCAGTCACTTCATCAGCTCGGGAAACGTGGGGACGCCACTCCCCAACCGCCGGATGAACAGCCGTCCCGGCCACGTATACGTCGAACAAAAAATCAAAGTTTGAAAAAAATTAATTATCTCCCACTAGATGTTGACCGGTCACAAGGGCAGCTCGGGCCGTGGGGGCGCCGCTCTCCAAATAACTGGAAAACCAGTTATCCCCGTGCGGGGCATTCAAGCAGAATATGACATGAACGCATAACTGACTCAAACAATCGTATTTCAAGGCCACAAGCACGGTACTAAACTTCCAAAAAACGTCTTTAAGTTGTACGTCCGTTGTAAATGAGCGAAGCTCCTCCATGAAAAAAATCTACGGTGAGAACATAAAGTAAAAAAATTATATAAAACCGACATTTACGAAAATTAGCTCGTAATATTTTAAAATTAGAAGCGACATCCTAGTTTTACAAGTCGAGCAGAAAAGTGCTCACTTTAAAGCAGCAACGGAAACGCAGCTGTTGTGGTTATAGCATCAGCTTTTCCAAAATAGCTGTGGTGAGTTCGAAACGAACTCACCACAGCTACTTGGAAAAAGCGGTTTCTTTCTGACTGTGGAGAAAATTTCCCCAGAAATGTGTTGTCACGCAGTAAAATTTTCTGATCAGGAGAAATAACACTACAGAGTCGTGACATCGACCACGTTGAGGAGGGGGCGCTGACCGGGAAGCTTTGAGGAGTTGTGATGCCATCCAACATGCCGGAGCGCCCGACACGTGGTGCACAAAAAGTGATGCTCTCCAAGAAACGTTGAGTTGTGAAACGTCGAGCATTAGTTATTTGGTGGTTTTATTTTAATTTTTATTTTGATGTTATCCTGTGATGGGTAACTGATGGCCCTGTTGTGGCATATGTAAACTGACGAGTGCCAGCAGTTGGTTCGCTGCTGGTCCTTTTGTGACATATGTAAACTGATGGATGTCAGCTGTTGTGCCGCTGCTGGTCTTATTGTGGCCTTTGAGAACTGATCGGTGCTGGCTGTTAGCGCGCTGCTGGCCCCAACTGCTGGCACATGTGTTGGCCGCCGGGACATTTCATTGATTTTTAGGCACTGGCACAATAGTGCTGGGCCGCTGCTGGCTTCCAGCGCTGGATTGTGAGCTGGCCCAGCAAGAACGTTTTCGCTGGGTTATAGTGTGGTACTTCTGCCATATAGTGTGTATTTCTGTCTTTAGTTAATTGCTGATGAATCAGCAAAATTTCTGTATCACTATGTGCGGGTATTATCGATGCTGGCTAGTTTTTTTGAATCACCAGAAGATGTCTTCGATTTTCTCACTACATACACCGCTTCGTTTGCATTATTCATGTGGAACATTTTCTTTTAAAACCTAAAATCTGTAATTCTTGGTTTAATTACTTTAACGTGAATGGCCATCACTTCATCATCATCATCATCATTTCATTAATACTATTTTACTCTGTGTTGCGAGAAGACTACTCTGTTCGATTTCAATATTCCAACTGTAAAACACTCGTTGTCTGATAAACAAAGTTTGCCAATTCGCGGTTCCTAAGATATTGGTAACAATCTGCAAGAAAAAGTATCTACCGACTGGCAAACGAATTGAAAAAGTGAAATGAAAGACAAGCTGTCTTTATGTTCGTGTGTGTGTGCGTGCGTTCTTGTATATACACGTGCGTCTGTGTTTCAAGCTTTCTACGCTCCGTCTAGTGGAACAACACCATGTCCCTCATGACTTACAACATAATTAATGACTGGGATGATTAACCAAGTGTGCCAAAGAAGAAGTTAAAAACACTTTTAATGTAAAGAAGCTCTTTGCTGTCAACGTTTTGTCTTCGTTTTAAATTCTCAGCACAACATAAAAGGCTTGTTAACATCAGGAGGCTCACAAAAAATCGCAAAATAATACTAATGCATGTTTTGAACATCTCATCGCACTGAGGTGTAAAACTGCATTCTTTTGTGTGCGCGAAACAGCATGGCCCAGTCCTTGAATCTTAAAGGTCTTTAGAGAAGCTCACATTTGATGAGCTTCAATGAAAGAAAACAATTTTCCCCATTCGTACCGAAAGAAATGGAAAAAAACCGGACAGCATTTTTTCATCAACGCCTTTTAATTTATGTCTCGGTTCTTAATTTATTTTTCTAAACGCACGTTTTTTTCAGTCGTAATGGTAATTCTACCTTTATAGGCAGAATACATTTCGTTTTCCTGCATTAAGTTATTTTGATAGAATACCAGATGTTATTTTTCTTCCTTTAGTGTAATATTTACTTTTTATAAGTGGTCGACGTTTCTTCCTACAGGATTAAGTTTATTTTTATAGCCACAAAATATTTTGCGTTTCATTCTTAAAGCTTCAAGTACACTATTTGCATTCAGCTTCAAATACATTATGTGTATCCACCGTTAAATACACTATTTGCCAAAATAGAAAACAACAACAAAAACGAAGGACCCTGAGGGAATCATCCAATCGAGATGAAAATTGGTGTGTTCAATGTAAAAGTATAGAAAAGGAAACGATTGCAATTCCAGAACAGTTAGGCCATTTATCTAGATGAAACAGCTACACGAGTGGAACAATTCAGTACGTTGTAGCGCCACCTCTGGCTCGGATTCAAGTGGTTATCTGGCGCGGCATGGACGCATGTTGTTCAAGGATACTGTCCTGAGGTGTATTATGCCAGATGGTGCCCAAATTGCAGGTCAGTTCGCCGATATTTCGAGATGGGCGTAGCTGGCGTCCCATCATGTTTCAATCATGCTAGCTTGGAGAGAGGTAGGGCGATCGAGCTGGCCATGAAAGGGTGGCGATATTACGGTGACAGGCTTTGGAGAGTCGTGCCGTGTGTGGCCGGGGGATTATCTGTTGAAAAAGTGTTCGGTGATACTGCTACATCAATGACAACACAACAGATCGTCCACGTACCGTTGAGCCGTGAGGGTGGCACGGTGGACTACCAAGGGTGTCCAGCTATTGTAGGAAATGGCTTCCAAGACAGTCACTTCCAGTGTGCCAGCCGTGTGCCCTTCTACGGAAAAGGCAAGATTTGTGCGCTGGCCGACTCGTCTTCGGACACGTATAGGCTGCTCATCGGCTACAAGTGCAAACTATAACTCATCACTGAAGACAACAAAACGCCAGTGGACACTATCCAACTTTAATCGAGCCCGACATCACTGCAACAGGTACCGTTGGTGTTCGCTAGCCAGTGGTAAGCGGCGGAGTGATCTCCTGGAATCTAGACCCCGTGCCGTAAGCCTAATTGCAATTTCCATACCTGTGGACGATGCAACATTGCCACGGATTGTTCAAAACACAGAATTCGGCTCTATTCGTGAGGCTCTCACAATCGCTGGATCCTGTTTTTTCGTTGCTCTCGGGCATTCATTGCCCGAGTGCCGCTGGGGTGTGACCTTCTCCACCCAATGGGGGCAACATCACCGATTGCCAAGTCCCACCTACTCAAATGCCCGGCGATAAGGCAACTTGAGCAACCGGTCTTTCTCAGCCGAATTATACATGACCTCTCAAATTCCCTCAACTGCTTGTATTTTGCACGGATCTGACGTAACAGCATCCTCACAGTCCCTGGAAGTTAATGACACCGCAATCCACTGTCCCAGTTGCCCCTGAATGCGAGCTTTGTTCTTGATATACCTTCTCTATGCGCGGTTTCCATGCCCTGTAGCTAGCCACTATTTATTCATTGGTCGTTATTTTTTAATTATTTACATTTTCAGCCTTCGGGAACTTGCATGCGGAGTTTCATCAGGATCGGACGACTTTCTTGGGGTGCTTCGTTTTTGCCTTTACTTTTTGGCATTGAGTGTATATTATAATGTCTGATCGATTTGTTTTCAGTGTTAAATTTCCAGTTATTACCTTACGCCGTTTTATCTTTCAGATTTCGATTTGTTTAAAGCACGTGATGTTTTTTCTTTCAGTGTTGAATTTCATTTTTATTGCAGCTTGAATTTTGTTTTTGATTGGTGGTTTAACGACCACCGCTAGCAAATCAATGGGCTATAAGCAGTCGCCCGTCCCTGGTTTAGGGCCACTGGTTCCAAGGAATGGAGAGAGCCAGTGCCGTAAGATAAACACAACAACCCTGCCTCACCGGAATTCGAACCCGGACCCATCTGGGACGAATGACCAGAATCTATTGCTTAGAATACTGCGCCACCGTGGCGGTGCTTGAATTTCCCCTTTTCAGCGCTAAATATGATGTATCAAGACACAATGCTATGTTTTACAATCCTGATTTTTTTGGAGGACGTATGATTGTTTACCGTCCAATTACCAAAACCTGGTTACCCATTACTGCAGGAAAAGTGCATAGTTTGTGTATAGAAGAATAGTGATATTCGAAAGAGTGTATGACCATACATTGAAAAGCCAGTTTGTTAGATGCATCTCTACCTACGGGATATAAATGGATGACTACAACACCTCAGACGGCGCGTGAGTGCAACACGGTATAAATCAGGAAGACGAGCTCGGCGAGTACCAATTAGTGCTGGATTGATTGTCGGAACGAATACAGTGTTATGAAAGATTTTGAACGCGGAATAAAAGTTGGCTCCCGGCGTGCCAGTTCAATCACATCCGAAACAACGGCCCTCCAGGTCTGTTCACGCCAAATCCTATTAACGGTTTACCGGGAACGGCGAGTCACGCAATAAGCTTGCTGCAATTGGCGATTCTGTGGACAAAAACACCTGGTCTATCAGTGGTTCAAAAGAGACTGACAAGAATCAGGCAGGCATACATACTGGTCACAGAACTCCAGATTACTGCAGAATTCTGTATTGGTGTTCCCATAATAAATTCCGAACGCACCACGCATTAGACTGTGGTGCGAATGATCTACAACAGCTGATGACCATGTCAAGTGCCGCTGTTGTCAGCAAGAAAATGAAAGTCCACCTCCTGTTGAAGCGGGATCATAGACAGTTGTCCGTTGAGGACTGGAAACATGTCGTTTGCAGGGTTGAATCAAGGTTAATTTTGTATTATGCGAAAAGCACAATCTGAATATGTCACAAAACAGCATGCCTCTCCAGTGACATAATGGTTTAAGCGCTGGTTTCGGACCATTTGTCTGAGATGGGTCCGGTATCGAATCCCGGTGAGGCATGAATGTTGTGCTCGCCTCAAGACATGGGTTCTCTCCCTTCCCTAAAACCAGTGACCGTAAATTAGGAACGGTCGACTGCTTATTGCCCATTTGGTTTGCTCATGCTGTTCGTTAAACCATAAAATAGAAGAAATATCAACACGAGGCCAAGAACTATCCTATCAGGTATCAAACGTACAGGGCGGTGGCGAAAGCGTGCTGGTCTGAAGATATATTTCCTGGAATTCAGTCGGCCCTCCGATTATTATCAAATGCATCTGAACGACGTGGCTTATCTGAACATCATTTCCCACCAAATGCACCCCTTCCTGGATGAGGTTCATCCTCTAGATGCGCACTTGTAGAAATAAAAAGCACCCGGTCGTTAAATGCATACCATCACCGAATGGTTCCAAAAACACGAGTGGCCTTCATAGACCCAGAAGTTTAACCCTATTGAGCATTACTGGAATGAGGTGGAACCGGTTTCTTGCTGAGAGACTGTGCCACAGTCCAATGTTTAGGACCTGCGCGACTCAGTCATTTCTGTGGGGTACAAAATGGCGGAAAACAATCATTCCAGCACCTAGCTTGTTTCATTCTCCGACGAATTTGTGCTATTCTGCTTGCCATGGACGGTGCAACACCTTACTACTTAGGTGTACCCAATAAATTGGAATATCAATGAATATATTCCTCATTAAAAATGCTAGTCCGATTGCGTATTTGGTAAGTTCTAGGCCTGAGAATGCTTTGGAGACGCATTAGAAAGTACTCGACATAAATTTTTGTCATAGGAATATTTCATTTTTACATTGAAAAATTCATGAAATAAGAGAAGGTAGATATCCTAAGCCTGAGTTAATATTTTCACACTGGTGAGCAAACGTTAAGTGTAATAAAAAATAACATTATTCTTCAGTATGATTAGTTACACATATATTTGAAGTTCCCGTTAGAGATCTGCAAAGTCCTGGATAGACCGGACTTTCTTTTTTTCAGTTAAAAGGAAAACCCCAAGCTCAACCCAAACATGGGCTATAATATTTTTTTTTTTTTTTTGGTTGGAGGTTTAACGACCACCGTGAGCAACTCAATGGGCTATAAGCAGTCGCCCGTCCCTAACTTAGGGTCACTGGTTCCAGGGAAGGGAGAGAGCCAGTACGGTAAGACAAACACAACATCCATGCCTCACCGGGATTCAAACCCGGACCCCGTTCGGACGAATGATCAGAGGCCATCGCTTAGACCACTGCGCCACCGGGGCGGCCTACAATATTTAGCATTTGCATAATGGATTAAAACAAGTTAGTAAAATCATGCAATGCATTGATTATCATAAGCTTTCCAACATACCAGAAATCATTGCTCAACTTATTACTCAAGTTATGAGGATAATGGCAGTAGAATAAATCTTGCTCCTGTGCCCTGACCTTTGACCCCATTTCAATGATATTTAACAGAACCAGTTAGGTAAATATCCGGAAAAACATAATAAAGTGTTGTCTTAATCGAAGCATTTTTACGTAACTTATAACGCATAAGGGCAATGGAATGGATCCCGCTGTATCCTGACCTTTGACCCCATTTCGCCCATTTTCAATAGAGTTAGTGTCCCCAGGTAGTCTCCTACCACATACTGAACTTTCATCGAAATCGAACCACTTTCACGCGAATTATCGTGCGGACGGACGGATGGACAGACGGACAAAGCTGGAGCATATACGCTTCTTCAACCTACGGTTGGAAAGCGTAAATAAAAACACCGAAAAATGGGGACTAACTTTTTTAAACATAATCAGTTTTTCCTTCTGTTAATTTCCAATACCACGAATCTAAAATCGCAAACAAAATTAAACGAAATTTTATTTCTGACAAGAAAACTATTAAATTTAATTTTCACTTGAAAGTTGATTTCCCGGAAAATGCATGTAGTTGAAAAGATATTTCATTTAGATTTTTTACCAGAAATGTTATAATATTTTAGTTTCTCTCTTCCTTATCACCAGCACCAATATCAATTTTTCCATCCAGCAAAAAACCTGAACTATGAAACACTTAAATGAAATTTCATTTTCACTTCGTTATAATACAATGGCTTTAATCCCCTTAATAAATCGAATGTACCCAAGTACTCTTTCTAGATAATTTATGCAATGCGTCTTTCGCTCCCCGAGATATCTTATTGGGTGTGAAATAAAACGAGTGATTTGAGAGTATGCATTTATTTACGTATAGCACATTGTTATTATTCACATCAGTCACGACCACACCAAGTCACAGACCGGTACATATTAAGTGGAATTATACCATAAAAAATAAGTTTGTTTATACCACTCCGGAGTACTTAGATAGGTGGATTGATGAATGTTATTGCCGTAACATTAATGAAAAACAATATGCGATTCATAAAAGTGTATATTTACTAAATTATTGAGGTAGCGAGGTAGCAATACTAATATTTCGACTGTTTAGTTTTTCAAAAGCAATACCAATTTTATTATTATCATTTGATATCATTGAGATCTAGACGAACGTAATAAACGTATCTGACACAGACGAAATGTGTTGTAGTTAAGAAAGTCCACCTGTGCATGCGCAAGCTAAGATCTGACCTCAAGATAGAAAGAAAAGCTTAACCGCAAGTAGGTTAATCTGGGGGATTGCTAACTTTGGTGCACGATATCTACAGGTTACACCCCAATGTGCTATATATCAGTAGACAGGATAAAAGCTGTCTAAGCACGATTCACTCAATGCACAATTAGCCGAACCACATTAAATATGAAGTTTATTTACAGCTAAAAACATTGGTTAAAATAATCTAAAGGCCATATCTTTCGGAGTCACCGTGACCCCATCCTCTGAACTAACACTGTAAAGAACATTCCATGGTTACCCGTGGAATGTTCCACGAAGATGAACCGAAATGAATTTGCATCACAAAACACGTTCCATCAGAAACGTTTAGTAAAATTTCAAATTATTAACTGAGTGAGAACGCCAAATTCTCCTGTGGTATGTTCAGTAGTAAGGATCTCCATGGTTGAGGAACACTGAATGGTACTTCATCGTTACGACAAATATCCCGATATTTTATTAGGTGTGCAACTTAATTCTCGGCCCCTAACCGCAAGTGATCATAGAATGCCGGCAAATGCAAATACACTGGCGGAAAGTGAAAAAACAACACCAAGAAGGATTTGGCGGACGATCATGAAATTTACATATGTTAATGGGGTCGAGTTGACGTAGGTGTGATGTTAATTTTAGGACCAACCGGGGAGCGCTTACGCCACAGCACGGCATAATATGCAAATTATCGTCGGTGGTATTTAAGGAGTACGGCGAAGTGAATGTAATCAGTCGTCGGCGTACAGACACGTGCGAAGACTCTAAAAAAGCTGCAATGCCTGGACATGGAAGACGTGAACGATTTCAGCAGTTATCGGACTTTGAGCGAGGTCGTCTAGTCAGACTCCGAGAGGCCGGGTGGTCTTATCGTCGTATTGCGGAGCGAATTAAACGGAAAGTATCGGTGGTGGTACGATGGTGGCGTAGATGGTCCGAGGAACATTCCCACACGAGAAGACGTGGAACTGGGAGTCACAGACGGACTGATGGGCGGACCGATCGACGCACAAGAAGAGCGGCGTTGTCAAGCAGAACATCCACTGCGACGCAAATACGAGCTGCCGTTGCACCTGAGTTGACAGTGCGAACAATCCGCAACCGTCTACTTGATGCAGGACTACGTGTACGTGTGTTTCTGGCATGTGTACCTCTGACTCCAGCCCACCGTCAGGAACGGCTGCAGTGGTGTCGCCAACGTCTGCACTGGAGAACGCAATGGCGATTTGTCATGTTCAGCGATGAAAGCAGATTCTGCTTGGGAGCCTCCGATGGCCGCATGCGTGTTTGCAGACGCACAGGGGAGCGTCTCCACCCTTCTTGCATCCGCCAGCGGCACACAGGGCCTACACCTGGTCTTCTGGTGTGGGGAGCGATCAGCTATCACTCCCGTACACAACGTGTGCTTGTACCGGGTACGTTGAATACCACCTCCTACATAAACAACATCATTCAGCCCGTTGTTGTGCCATTTGTAAGGTCGGTCCATCGTGGTGTTTTCCAGGAAGATAACGCACGCCCACACACGGCACGAGCAACGCAACATGCACTTCAGGGTGTGAGGCAACTTCCATGGCCTGCAGGTTCACCGGATTTGTCCCCCATTGAGCACGTGTGGGATTTTATGGGACTACGACTTATCCGGTCTCCACGGCCAGCCACGACCATCCCCGATTTACGCGTCCAGGTTGAGGATACTTGGAACTCAATACCCCAAACTTACATCCAACATCTGTACGACAGACTCCATGCAAGAATTGCACAGTGTGACGCAGTTCGTGGCGGTTGAACCTCGTACTAACCATGTTACATGAAAATGTTATTTTTCAGTTTACCAGCAAATACAGCTGTATTTTGACATAATGTTTTGATCACGTTATCCTCTGTATTCCGTTATTATGCTGTATAAATTTCTTTGGTATCAGACGTCTCCTTCTTGGTGTTCTTTTCTTACTTTCCGCCAGTGTAGCTGTGTGCGATAATGGCTGATTGCAACGCCAACCAACAGCTTTCGAGGCAACCGTAACCGCTCACAGCTGTAGTAACAGTAGGGACAAAACGTTGATGGTGAAAGCAATGTCGTTCGAGAAGCAACATTTGAGGCACTGCCTCCTGTTCGCGTTTCAGCTGAAAAAAAGGGCCGCTGTAGCCCAGCAAATGATCTGTGCTGCTTTGGGTGAGGCTGCTGTGTCCTACAGTGCGTATAAGAAGTGGTTCCAATGGTTTAAGCAGGGAAATTTCGAACTCCGTGATGCAGAACGTCTGGGACAGCCACAGAAAGTTGACGATGCGGAACTGGGACAACTGTTGGACGCGGATCCTTGTCGCACACAGTCAGAGCTTGCCCAGGAACTCGGAGTAACACGGCAAGCCATTGCAAAGCGCCCACACAAGCTCAGACGGATTCACAAGGAGGACCGTTGGGTGCCCCACCAACTCACAGCTGCGAACAAGTCTAGGCGCTACAATATTACTGTGTCCTTGCTCTCCAGGCTCAAGAAGAAGGATTTCCTCCACAAGATTTTGACCTGTGATCAGAAGTGGATCCTCCACGATAATCCTAAGCTGCGCAAATCTTGGGTTCATCCACGTCAGTCTACCACCATTACCACCAAACCGAATACCCATGCCAGGAAGTTGTTGCTGTGTATATGAAGGGATCAGTGTGGTGTCGTACACTAGGAGTTGCTCAAACCTGTGGAAACGATCAATGCTGAGAGTTATTTTCTGCAACTCATTCGTGTAAGTGACACAATGGAGACGAAAAGGCCATACACCGGCATGGGCAGAAGGTCGGTCTTGTTGCTTCAGGAGTACGCGCGTCCTCAAACCGCGAAAACGACTTTTAACACGATCACCGACCTCGAATGGGAGATTTTGTCTCACTCGGCGTATTCTCCAGACTTCGCCCCGTCGGATTATCACCTCCTTCGCTCCCTGCACAATCGCCGGAGTGATACGCACTTTACTTCTGTCGAGGAGGTCCACACAAGTATTGATGACTTTATTAACTCAAAACAGCCCTCTTTTTTCTGCAGTGGCATTCGGCAGCTCCCTGACCGATGGCTCAAATGTACCCAACACGACGGGGATTATTTCCCTGATTAGGTACGTATTCGATATGCTGTAATTTGCTGTCAAAGTGTCGTGTGTGTGGCCGAGAACTAAGTTGAACACCTAATAATACGTACAAACTCTCTGTAAACAAAACAATACACTTACTTGAAACAGAGGTAAATATCCTGGCCAGGTCCCTCATTGGTGTATGGCTCCCCTCCGCAACAGTCCCGGAAAGGGAAGTGTTTGCCAGGCCAGAACGGACGGAATATTTGTGCTCAGATATTCTGACTGCAAGAGTCCGAAGTGTGGATTCTATGTATATTTTATCCTCCTCCGGTGTTGACTTAGATATCAAGGGCATAAAGTACACATCATGTCTGTTGATAGGGTGAACAGGATCTCTATCTCTCTGTATCATCGAGAAAATGGTCTGCGTTCGAACCCTAAAATCCAGGTTGTATTTCCTGAAATGATTCTTTAAAATGTGAACTATCGGCGGAACAAAATCCATAGCAGCAACAAAGAGCGTAACAGAAACATTACGATGCAAAGTTATAGTTGTCCTCCGTCTGTACTCGCTCAATAACCTGACGAAGGTTCTACGTGAAAAACCATGTCACTGGTATCTGTAAAAAAACAAAAAAAAAGAAATAAAGAAAAAGGTAATTGTGCATTGAGTGAATCGTGCTTAGACAGCTTTTTATCCTGCCTACTATGATTTCAGCACGAATTATTTGCTACTTCTTCGTGTTATACACTATATTGACAAAAGTCACCGGACACGTAAAAGAGAAACACAACAGAGCATTTATTGACATACATTAGTACGGTGTCGGTCCACCTTTGACCTTAATGCATGCACTGTCCCATCGAGACGTGATTTCTACAAGATTTTGGAACACAGCGATAGGTATGCGCTTCCATTCAGTACATAATGCTACAGCTAACTGTTGCTTAGTAGTAGGCCTTTGTTCCAAACTTCTTATGCGGCTCTCTAATGCATCCCAAAGGTGCTCCATGGGATTAAGATCAGGACTCTGTGCTGGCCAGTCCACACACGATACGCAATGAACGCCAAACTACGCCGTAACAGACCTTGTTTTATGGCTAAGTGCATTATCCTGCTGGTACCAACAAGGCTAGGTTCCATACTATTGCCACAGAGTTGGTAGGGCATAATTGCCCAGAATATCGAGATAGACGTTCTGGTTAACAAGTGTGTTCACGATAACCAATGGGCCGGAAACGTGGCACGAAATACAGACCCACGCGAGTGTACTGCCAGCACCAAGCTTGACCGTAGGAACAGTACACTGTAGTAAATAGCGTTCCCCGCCTGCCGCCATACCCACACACTGCCATCAGACTGATGGATCGTGTATCTGAATTCATCAGTCCATAGGACCATAATTAATAACAAGGAACAATACACCAACTCTACTTAAATAGTATAACTATCCTAGTGATCCGAAATTTCTTGGTGTAGAATAGAAATAAAAGTTTCCAAGCTTTCGCACATCAACCAGATGGCTTTCTCAAGGAAGGTAGACATCTAACTGCCATAGGACCCGTTTCCATTGATCTACGGTCCGCGATAAATGTTCTTTACACCATGCTAAATGACGAGCATCATTCCGAGTGGGGATGAAAGGCTTATGAGCACCCGCACGACCACGGGTAACCATGGAATGAAGTTCCCTGTGAATGGCACGTGTACATACGTAGGTTCGAGCAGTTTTACTCATTTGTATACTAAGGTCTTGTGTAGTACTCCGTCGATTAGCTGCAACGACTCCTCTGAGGCTTCGACGTCCTCTATCACTGATTTTCTTTGGTCTGCCGGTACATTTTGCTGCTTCAGGCACGCCATGTGTCTTCCACTTATTCAGTACATCCAAAAGAGTTGACTTGGGTATGTTTAAATGCCTCTCGGTTTCTTTTATGGACAACCCACTAATATAACACCCAACAATCTTTTCTTTATCAAAGTCAGTTATCTCCCGCAGAAGTATTTTCACTCAACCTCACAGTGCGATATGATCGCGGTCAGCTGCAGGCTTGTTTTTATACCATTCGCAGCTGTACCGCGCATCTTTACAACTCAGCGGATCCGTTCTTTTGCTTTTGAAGGGGTGTCCGTTGACTTTTGTCAATATAGTGTATATCATTTTAAAACTTTCGTCAATAACAGGTAACCCCCATTGATGGCGGGTCGGGAGGTAGCAAACTTTTGCTACGACGCTAAATTTGGCTACTATCGGGAAAGATGCCTAACCTCAAAACACATTTCTAAAATGGCTTTTATCACATGTAGCATCAGGTTCTAGTAAGTTAAACAGATTGCAATGAATCATTGTTACGCTTATTTAAAACGTGATGAAATAATGTTCACCGATAGTTTAGTAAAATATGTCGTTAAGTAACAATGAAACTAACTAGTGTTCGTCACTTTATGTGATGGCATTAAGAAATCAGATTTGAACAATGGTTTTGAGTACTTCTGTAACCCTATTTTCGTTACATCGAAAATTTTCACTTGGGACATACTTTACTACTTTCGGGAAGGATGCATAACCTCAAAAGGTGTGGACACGGCAGACATGAAAGTGCAGCATGAACTGAGAGCCTATATTAGTTACAGCTCATGTGAAAGGGTCGTGCTATATGCTGTTAAGACAGAAACGTTCACGTATAAGCGGGGCTACATGTTGGTAAGGATGAAACGTACGTGAAAGAGCAAACCTCCAAAATTAAGGCCAGGACAAACCAAATACTTGAGGCCTCTACAGTATCTGTTGCTGTTTTTCATTCTGTCTTGCGTTATCTCATTTTTCAAAATTCTCGTTTATAATATTGCAACATAACCCTTCCATTTCAAATAAGGGCTTTCCAGATAGCAGAATTTCCAAAAAGCTATGCATCACGTAGTTATCACTCTTTTTCACAGTATATTCCCCGTTCAGCTCGACATTGCTTGTTGGAAGTTTTTGAAATCGATGTAAATTTTGGATTTTGTTTTTGTTTTTATATTGCTGAATCCGTTGCTTCTTGTGGTATCGCACGTCCGCCTCAGTATCTTCATTTCCCCCATGTTTATACCATTCCCCACATAGTTTGTCATTGGTCAAGTATCAGATCTATACAGTGCAGTTGGTCTTATTAAAGTCCCGGAAACTTTTCAGTCACATTGGTATTTGAATGTAGCAGAAATTTTATTTGAATTATATGTAAATACTTGGAGGTAGTTATTGAACTGTAAAATCGATGATTACCTAATTTTAAGTTTAAAAATTTCTATTTTAGATTTTTTTAAGTACTCATCGACACCTCAAAGGCCGATATATAACCCACGGAAAAACAAAAGATCTTGAGATAGGTTTTTCGGTGATCCATGGAACACTGACGGATTGTACCGAATTATTGACGTTCACACAATACTTACAATAAAATGAATATTGCCATGCCATTGATACCAGGATACCCATTTATTGAGAGTGACTTAGGACCTACGCAAGCGCCACACCACACATCCTACTATAACTATTTTTTTTGACAGGATGGTTAACGACAACCATGAGCAATTCGATGGTCTATAAACAGTTGCTCGTCCCTAATTCAGGGCCACTGGTCACAGGGAAAGGAGAGCGCCTGTGCCGTAAGACAAACACAACATCCATGCCTCACCGGGATTCGAATCCGGACCCTTCTTGGACAAATGGTAATAAGCCTGCGCTTAGATCACTGCGCCATCGGCTCTATAAATATACTCATAGCGCTATCATGACTCAAAAAAGCGACTGTAAATTCAAGATACCTCGATCGACGGAGTTAGATGGCTTCCAGTACGGATCGATAACAGGGTGTCATATAAGTAATCCCTGATTACGTGACATTTCAGCGGCAATAAAAATTATCTAGGTCAACGGTTGGTTATGTGATATGAAAATGGAAGTGGACTGGGGCTGAATCTGTCAACACCCGATCCGCTAAACCTCTGAAACTAACAGAGCTTGAAAGGAAACCTTCGCAGGACTCTCTAGTCAGAACGCTAATCAACATTGTGTCAAATCATGCGAAACTTGAGATTATTGAGACTTATGTAAGCACCAGTACACTGCGCGGGATGCAACACAACATGGTTTATCAAACTGGAGCAGCCATCCACAAGTTACCAATCCCTTCGACTTATTCCACACGATGGTTAGTCTTTTTAAAGAACGTCGATCTGTTTACCAATGGAAAACTGGTTCGGACGGACGAGCTATCTTATATGGTCTACCAGTCTGATCTTCGTTCTTCTGCGTGTCGTCTGTCGGGAGAATGATATCTTCTTGACTGTCTCAATGAAGTTTGGTGCAAGCAGCCTGATGGTAAGGAACGGATTTTCGTAGTTAGGTTTGGGTCTAGTAGTTAATTTGCAAGACATGAATCCTGAACTCTATCTACACGTACTAGACAATTATTCCCCACAAACGTTGTGGCAGTACTTTGAGAAAAGACCAATCCATATCCTCACCAGCAAGAAAACTTACCATGTCCCACTGCTCGCGTTGTTACAAGCTGATTTGGGGATCTTGTCTTCGAAAACTTAGACTGGCCCGCCCGGAGTTTTAACCTGATCCTTACAGAGAATCTCTGGGAGAAATTCCATTGTCGGGTGCGTCGGAGAAGAGTTCTTACAACAAACAAAGCTGAGCTGGTCACTGCATCGGCCCTTCAAAGCCAAAAGACCCGAAACGACGCTTTTTCACTGCTTTGAAAGCCCGAACGACGGAACATATCATCTGACATTTACAAAAATCCAGTGTAGAGTAGTCCACGAAGACTAGAGGCGGTCATTAGGGCCACAAGGTGTAGCAAAGGTTATTACTTTTCTGTAAATAAATATTACTTGTAGACATGCAAGTGTCAGCATATCAATCATGGAGCAGTGCACGCACATTTAAAAAAATTCCGATTTTTCGTCAACTTGGTGTAATTAACTTACTTTTAATAATATTCAACACAACTTTCATATTCAAGTCAAACGGAAATCGTATGCCAATTATAAGGCATTGAAAATGCGTATTTTGTCCTCTCTGGAGTTTCACTGCTCATGAAATGAAAGTGGGAATATACTGGCTTGAAAATATTTTAAATGGTTTCCCAAACCTGAAATCTGTTTTGAGGAGAATATTTCATCATCAGCTGTGGGGGATTCATTCTAAAAAGTCCTCGTTCTCTGGTTTGAAAATAAAAAAAAATAAGAATATTAAAAAAATAGCTGCAATATTTTCCGAAGCCCGCATCTTGACAACAGTGGGATTAATGAAGCAAACATAACATGTAAAAAACAGCCTTCTCTCTCAGAAGGTTAACCACCGTAATTGCACATTTTACGGATTAGCTATAAAAAATCTGGTATTAGAATTAATCACAGAGTTATGATTCTCTCATTATCGGTATATTTTAGATTATTTTAACAGCATATTTTAAAATATTACACGTTCGGTTTTTAAAGGCAAAATCAAAGCTGCACGTTCCTTCAATCACTAAATATTTTCTGTTATCTCTTCGCATAACAAAATCTCGCCTAGCAATAGACATAGTATATGTTTCCTTTTTTCTTTCTTTTCGATTACTTCATATCTATGCGCGTCCATTGGGATAGTTTGAGAAGATTGTTTAATATTTTTTAAGTCCAAGGGTAAGTCAATAATTAATGAGTAATAATATTTCGCAAAATGAAAACATAAGGAAGCTACTCAATAACAGTAGTTGCAGTTCGGAAAGTTGATTTATTGCGCCAGTCAGTAATCATAAATGTGAAACACGCGGAGAAATTTTATTTTAAATAAAAGCAAGAATTGCACCCTTCAAAATTTACGAGTGGTATATTTAAATGTTACGGAGACTTGCTTATCCTATGCTGCCGCGGAGCTCAGAAGTTTCTCTCAAAAGGTGGAATACATTTCGTATAACATAAGGACATTCAAGAAGTACAGATTTGTAGCCTACGGGCCACGACGCTAAAGTTACTCAGATCTACATGGACAGTAATAATCGGAATGCTCGCTCTGTTTTGTAAACGTGATGCTCCCTCAGAAATGTTCACTCATTTTGCCTGTCTAATAGACGATTGCATAAGTTTTAGAAGAATAAATTCAAAATCATTTTTGCAACTGTCTCAAATGATTATAATTTTTGCGATGCTGATTTAGTGATTCCTCGTGTGCTACGAGAAAGAGAAAAATGCTTAAGAAGGGCAGATGAATGCTGAAGTTTAAGGTAACGATTGCGTTAATGCCACTGTGGGTAACAAAGGTTGGGTTTTTCATGAGGAGAGCGATGGTTTTAGGATAAATAACACTGCATGTGGCGAAAAAGGTCAGGACGTTGAGCCAGATTAGGACGAAGATAACGTTCCTTAATCTCCAGACAACGATCGATTGAAAATATCTAAGGCGAAATCTTTCTTACCAAATAATGTGTCTGCGATGATAATGGAATGGGAGACAAGCGTTAAATTAGGATATACGCTTTCTGGTTTCCAAAACAAAAAGCAATGTTCACAAAAATTTTCATATCCTGGATTTCCTTGTAAATCTCTGGCATAAAATTGGATGTGGGATAATAAGTAATTACTACTACAGACTGTCAAAATGTTGTTTTTATACAACTGAAAACGGACCGAAAAATCAACGCTGATGACATGAGACGCAAAATGGTATGCCGTGTGGAATTGGAGCTGAAGGTCAATAACAGCTGAAGGTCAATAACAAGAAATATAGCATTCAGAGATATTCTGCATGCTGTTTATCAGACTATCCAAAAGCGGCTGCGACAATAATGGCCGATCGTTGGGAAGAACCCTGGCCTGCTAAAAGGATGCTTCTTCTGAGGATTAGAGGGTAACAATTTGTCTCTCACTAGTGCATTTCGAGTGCGAGTTTGTTCGGTCTGATTGATATCTGCAGATCGAGATGGCCACTGCATGGGGTGAAGGGTGTTTACTTCTTGATAGTCGTCGAACAGTCTCCCACGGTGAGGTCGAGCATTATGATCTTGTAAAATAAAAATGTGCCCTCTTATTTCCGACAGAAGGTTGTACATGCGGGAATTGGACCACATCTCCATACTGCGGAGCTTCCTGTTGAAGGCACACTGAATTCGATACGTCTACCCAGTGAACTGCGAGCCAAATAATGACAGTGTCTCATCATAGAAATCGCTTTCAATGATGTTAGATTGATGATGACGTGATACAGGCTCCTTCCGGGTGAGTACACTCCGAAAGTCCCTTCGTAGAGAAAATGTCGATTCAGAAACAATACACACCGCCATTTGTCTTCAGTCCAGTTTATAAGCAGTATGCATCAATTCAATCGTGCTCTTCCGTTACATGGGGTCAGAGAGAGAAACACATAACACTGGACATCAGGCATAAGAGCCATCTTCGTTGCAGAAACAGTACTTTTCACAGCTGCAGTTCGGTCAGGATGCTGTTAAGATGATGTTGTCAACGCCTGCCGTGGTGCAGTGAATTGAAAATAAACTGTCCCCACGTGATTTATGGGCCTTAAATCTACCTTATCCTGGTATTCTGGCAACAGCTTCGGTTTCAGTGAAGTGTATCCAAAGTCTCTTTACAACAGAACGACCATCCCTTAACCATGTGGCAACATCTGCTGAGGACTGTACCGCCTTAAGCCGTCTAGCAGCTCTCAATCACAAGGATGCAGAAAAGGATTTGTATGCGACATGTGCAACATGAACATAATATTACTAAAAATTCAAACAATTACATCGCAAATAATCTGACGTTTTTGGCTGTTGTCTTATAAGGAATAATGGACAGACCAGCTGCTTCAATGATTGCGTCCCCTTGGCGGCAAGCTCAACACGTTTTCATAATTATGGTCTTTTAGCACAGTATTTTGGGTTTAGGCTTCACATGTGTAAATTTCTCGTCCCATTTAAAAATTGCGGCAAAAAGTGTTTTTTATTGGGTTTTGGAATCCAGTATAAAACGTAACGAACCTAAAACATTAGTAGCTTAAAGTATTTTCTTGTAACTTCCAGAAAATTTTAAATTCACTTCCATTACGATGTTGTGCTTTTTCTCTTGAGAAAAGAACTCACATGTATGTGATCCCGTGTTGTCAAAGATAATGTCAGTCTATCAACACACAAACCATTTTTCAACAACGTGAAGAAACCTCGATTCGGATACGTTCAAAAAGCAAGAAAATGAAAACAAAATAATTAATTAGTCAGTACAGTGTAGTCCGCATTATTATGCAAAAACAAAACGTAGTCACTTGTTATAGAATTATCATAAATGTTCTCTATGGGAGTACCTAATTATATCTTTGACAAAACGAAACTATGTCTTACATACAACTAGGTATTTTGGATTTAGCTGAGGCATATCATACAAGCCTAACACGACCAAAAGTAAAGTATTAAAATTCAAACATTTCGGCCATATTTTATAGAGATGAAAAATGTCAAACATACGTACGTAAAACAGAAGAAATATACAGAAACTGCACTTCCTCAGTGCATGGAAAATCAGCAAAATTTTAAGCTGTGAGAAGAAGTCCTCTTTTAAAATCCAGCAAAATGCTCGCTGCGCATAGTGGCTTCACGAATTTGAGAGCGATTTCCGGAACGTCTGAGGAATCTCGGGCTTCAGATCTTCCTATTACATTTCCGTACCGCAGAAGCTTGTAGGGATTGATTCTGAAATGATGAATTAAACCCTATGCCATATAATTTGATTTGAACCATAGACGATATTGATCAGATTGTTATCATTAAACACAAGTGTATAAGAAGATAGGGAATTTACAACGATTTACGTAACCCAGAGTCTTCAATTAATAACTTAGGGAAGATATTGCTCTTTGCAAGTCTTGGCGACAAGTTGAATAAGAAACAATTTACTTGACTGCGAGCAAAGTATTATACCAATATACTGAACGATCAATTGATTGATTCTGTAGGAGCAAGCCAAAATAGGTCTTCCTTTGTTTTAGACAAGTCCGTCGAAGTATCTCAAATACGGAGGATCACATTGAAAACTGCACATTACGCTCACGGTCTTTGGCCCCTTTCATGTCAAATGACTAATGACTTTTAGTGTCATGAAAAACGGGATGATATGGTAGGGAAGACGGCTCCAGAAATTAATTTAAATTTATAGGCACTATAAAATATTTTACATTGTGTATAAATTTGTCGCCGTTTCTTCGGGGAAACTTGAACTCAACGAGAGTGGTGTAATAAATACTGATGGAACATTGATTAACATTGCATCTCTGAGTAGTTAATTGATTAATAAAGAATGTAAAAGAGAGAATAAGAAAGGAAAGCGAAATGTAGTGTAAAGTGCACTAATCCTATGTTTCAAGCGCACGTATTTTTTTATGTGTTAATAGAAAAAAAACCTGATTTGGGAAACACGGAAATGGAAGTTAAAATATATTTCGTCGCCACACCAAATTATTCAGGAGTCAATCGTATTACCATTTTACCGTCCAAGTGTTACGGAAAAACTATGCAGTTCGTTTGATTATCTACCAAACTCCTAATACAGTAGAGCGCCGATTATCCGGATATTCGATTGTCCGGATCGAAAATGGCGAAACGATGGATTTGTTACCAACTTAAAAACAGATTCCGCGGTGCTCTAAGTGCGATCTTCGTTATGTACAAGAATGGCTGAAGAGTGTAGAGGAAGATCCAGGGTATCACATTTTAACGGAAGAAGAAATCACTGAAGGGCAGGAAGCTTATGAAGAAAAAGAGGGCGGTGATGAAGGTCTGACCCATACAGATTCGGACGAGGGGCCTTCGCATTCAGAAGCACTTGAGTGCTTCGAAAAAGTGATGAAATGGATGGGCAGGCAGGAAGAATGCAATTTTACTGACTTAATACATTTAGAGAGAATGCGGGACTTAGCGGCACGAAAACGAGTTTCATCTCTGAAGCACAAAACGATAGATGCATTTCCAGGTAAAGTAAAAATAATTACATACATGAGGTGTGTACTTATGTATTTCAATATGTTTTCATAATATGCACTACATCATTTAACGTACATACATAATTTCTGCAAACATTTAGTGAATACCTGCTATAATTATTTTTTCACGTTTGTTTTTGTGTTATTACGTACCATTTTTACAAAACGTCCAATTTTCCGGATTTTCGATTAACCGGATCACTCCTGGTTCCCACTGATCCGGATAATCAACGCTGTATTGTAGTTAAAATAAATGGGTATCGCTAATTTTGTATATATTTTTTCTTTGCGACCTCGTCGTGCGAGGAGCACTTGAGCCAAATATGAATAAATGCCAAACAAAATTCCGCCAAATGAAAGCATACGTTACTTATGAAATATTACCTAATGTGGCAATAATCCCCGTTTCTTTCAGAGAATACGAAAACTAATTTCTGCGGCATATATCAGGAAAGATGCAACTAATTTAGAGTTGTATTCAACCCAAAACCGTGACTAAAATCAGATTGTTAATTCTTGAAATGGATTTGAGTTTATTCTATCAAATACATTTGTTTCGGAATTCTGAAAGAACTGTTTGCTTCGTTCTATTCCTTAAATGATATACGATTATTAACTTCGAAAATTTCGAAACATTTAGTTTCTTTATTTTGGTTTCTATAAATAATTATTTTGACATGATGCAGAATAGTTTTCTTAGCATTATGCCTTTCGTTACACAAACTATTAGACTGACACGCATAGGCAAACCAAGTATTCCAATCGTGTTCGGGATCATCAATTTATCTTTTAAACGAAGTTTATCGCAGCCATTAATTCCATCTGCATGGCATCCAGTACAGCAGGACTTCTTTTAGTGTTTGGGTCCCTGGCGCAGCAGAGAAAATTATGGTGCGATAGGAAAAAAATGAGAAAAGAAAGAGAAATTTGTATTCCCTGTTTTTTTTCTTTCTTTCTTTTTGCAGCTGGCGTGCTTCCGTAATGACACTGTTTGGTATTCATGAACCTTCATTTTAAGAAGGCAAATGTTGCAGTAAGTGCAATAGGATTTTATTGGAAACAGTCAGTCTGCTATCGCTATGAGCTCACGTATTTAAATGGGAGCTATCTCTTTAGTTTCAAATTAGATTTCAGATGATGAGCAAAGATGGAAAAGCGACGCTCAGTCAGAAGACACACACACACGCGCGCATAGAGCCTTGATCCGAAAAAATACAAAAAAGGTCGTAAAATCTTAGTTAAAAAATCCATAAGACTTCATTACAGTGCGGCAATGAAAAGTTATTTCAAGTAAAGTGTCAACGAAACTGCAGAACACAAGTCGTTCTTCATCATTAGACAGAACGACAAAATTAATAATTATTCCAAATTTTGAATTTACAGAAAATTTTTAAATCATAGGAAAATCACATCAAGCTGTAGATAGTTGAATGTAAATTTCATCTTCCATGAAACTGAAATGAAGGAGGCCTCGACATGCTACGGATGGAGACGATCCGTTAAGCTAAGCAGCTGAAAAGCCAGATTTCAGCATAAACTAAATATGATCAGACTGGCGACAGAGCATTTTAAGAAAGGTTTTTGGTGGAAGATATCCAAAATGGTAAAACGCATTTACTTCACGTAGAGAAAAAATGCCGAACGTTTTTTATTATGTGTTATGTTCAAGGTACTTACCTTAAAATTCAGCAAAATTAAATCTGAGACTTGACTGATAAAGTGTATGTGCTGTGATGTATACGGTGCATAGAGAAACATCTTTGCAAGTCAATTCGCTTGACACAGGAAACAACGCAAACGGGATATTACTTGGAAAAGCAGCGCATGCAGTTGAACGAAAAAAAGGGCACTGCCCGTCTGCAAGTTTTCATAATCTCTTCAAGGACATATTCGAAAGAATCAAACATGATTATAAAGCATCTTATGAATATGATTAGTTAGAGAATAAATATTGTTGGTTTCATTGACTCGGGGTAGCTTCAGATCCCGGAGCGAGAAAGCATTTGAAAATATCCTTAAAGTTTTATTTTAACCGAAGGTAACACGTGACTTCTCGCCCGTTAGCCAAAGCAAAAACAAAACTTATTTTGTAAATAAGTACCTACCGGGTGTCATATAAAGTTTAAACTTATTTTTACCAATTTTGTACACGCTGGAGAAAGAGGAAAAACAGTCTAAGTACTAACGAGCAAATAATTTCAGAGCTAAAAATTCTTATGGAGATTCGTTTGTAGTAGTGCAGAAAATTTATTTCAACATAAGTTGCATTTTATTATACTAAATCCAAAACTCAGCATCTGGTGCCAGTGATAGGACAAAAGCGCGCATCGTTTTGATTATTTTATCTTATAAAAGATATAAAGATGAAAAAAACGAAAACTAAGTTGAAAAAAACGAAAACTAAGTTGAAATCCATATGGAATTATGGATTTCAACTTAGTGATGAAAAAACGAAAACTAAGTTGAAATCCATATGGGAATTATGAAACGTTAGGCGTCACTAACTGCAATAGTTTCAACTCCTACACTTCACTCCTGAAAGCAAAAGCTTGAAAAGCTTTGGAGATATTACTTTATGCTCACATAAAGGTGGTTAACCAATATATCGTCCCATATGCAAAGAGAAAGATATCTTCAAAACGCTCTAGGGTGGTTGTGTAAAATTTTCTTTTCCTGCACATTTTTACTCCCCAGGAACGAAATTATAGTATGCAATATTAACATTATCGTGTACAATTTATATTTTCAGTAAATATTTAAATCCAGTAAATTCTGTAAATATTTATATTTTCGGATACCGTTTTTCCTGAAACATTTAAAATCGATTATTTAAGGGACGTGACTATGAAATCTTACGAGAAACGCTGTATCATGATTTGCATATCATAAATTCACAACAATGCCTCACTGGTTTTATTTTACTAACGAAAAGCTATTACGTACAAATAAATTTCTTGCGCACAAAAATTAAATATAAACAAAAAACAAAAACAGATTGACAGGACACTACTCGACATGGAAAATATCACGGCATAAAGTATTTTCTGGAATATCACGCAAATTGGTGGGTACGTGACGACAGTTGGATTATGTAAGTGATTGATATTGTGAACCTATCAAGTGTAGGTTAGGGATTTAAAAGAGCAAATCAGCTCGATGTAGATTCGCTTGGTCATCCTCACCTGGACGTCTGAACCACTCCACCGGAGTGATAGAAACAAGTAGGTGTGAGGACTTGTTTCTATCTAGGATACCTGAGCGACATCATCCGGAATTCTGTTATTACACGGACATCTTTAGCAAAGGCTTCACCATAGGGCTACGATCGGCAGGTTGCTTTCTGACTCACATCGCGGAGAAAATGAATCGGAGTGCAGCAGATATTTACCGAATGGGACGATAGTGTTTGAAGTAAGATCGTGTGCATGGCCGTGGTGGAACTGGTGCACTTTGGCTGACCGAACTCTTTGACTGTTGCATTCGACGGCAAGACGTAGCATCCTCACGATCCACATCGAACGACATTTGACGAGGTGTACAGGAAGCTGTAGACATCCCCGTATGGACACGGACCAGGAACCGCAGAGTGGCTTTAGCAGGTTTTCCATCCCTCCAGCCATTGCAACGACTGCTACTCATCGCATCAAATCTTTGCGCAACGTGCAGTAGTGCCGTACCAGACATGCCTGACGGTACGACTGGAGATAGGTGGTGTTCAGCAACGAGTCTCTATTCTGTTTCAGCTCCGAGGATCCCCGATTGAAAATCTTAAGAAGACATGATCACCGGGCTGATTTTGCTGCCATCCGTGAGAGTTGTAATGCTCCTCAGCCTAGTGTCAAAGTATCGGGCGCTATCAGTTTTAACAGCCGTTCACCTCTCGTACGCATAGTGGGTACATTGAGAGAAGGACGATACGTCGGTTAAGTGTTGTAGTCCGTGTAATTGGCGTAACCTCGTGGTGTCCCCGATAACCAGTTTTAACAAACTAACGCCTTCCCACACGCTGCCAATATCAACAGACAGGGCTTACAAGTTGTCCAGGTGCTGCCCTGGTCAGCGCAATCTCCAAACTTCTCCCTTCTCCGTAGATAATATGTAGGACGTCATTGACAGGCCACTTAAGTCACTGCATGAAACCCTCACAGTACCTATGCATTGCGAACATAGGTCAACGACGCATGGACAGCGATACCTCAGAACCAATCCGGAGACTTCACCACTCGATGCCGCGCACTGTTGTTGAATGTATAGCCATTCGTTGCAAGTATGACCACCATTGCATGGATGCCATACGATCTACTGACTCATGCTACATTACACTGTCTCCCCTCCCATCGCAGTCATGTTATCCCTCAGAAATTAAACCACTTCTTTCCACCAACATGACTATACGTGTGTTAAATTCCGACTGAGTTCGTGCATTCCTTCGTGGTGTGGCGTTTCCTACTTATTCATGTTTCATGTTACATTATGTCCAGAACTCAGGCCACATCCTCGCCAACGCATTGGGTATTATACCTGATATTTGTGTTAAAATTGAAGGAAAGAGTTAATCACAATTTCTATGGAGATTGGTAAAGTTGTGATTACGGCAAGTTTCTTTTATTTTGGATCCTTAAGCTATGAAAAGCCGTCTATCTCTAAATTTGAGACAATGCCTTCAAAAAGGATGGAACAACAGCATTAAAAGCACGAACACAATATCCATTCCATGCACCAGGGTTTTTTTTTATTATTCGGGGTGGGAGCGTTTAACGACAGTTATAAGCAACTTGATGGGCTATAAGCAGTCTTCGGTCCCTCATTTTTGGCCATTGGTTTCAATCAAGCCAGTGCTGTAAGACAAACACAACATCCATTCCTCACCAAAATTCGAACTCTGCCTATCTCGGAACGATGATCAGAAGCCAGCACTTAGACCACTGAACCTCTGGAACTGTACGGCAGCATTCGTACCCGGCATCGACATGATGTGAAATCAGGGGCCGAAACTTCTCGCTAAGCGTCTTGTGAAGTTCAGGTCAAATTGACCAAGAGCTACATATGCATCAACGGTCGTAGTCATCTTGTTTCAGTTTTGCGTTCTTAAACTTAAAACGTAGAAAAGTAAATACAATAACTTAATCAAAGAATTCTTTCATAGACTATTTGCTCCGTGTACTCCTTCCTTGATGATGTGTGAAATGTTTCCCAAAACGTCTCAATCAGCCAATAATATTCATCACAATGAAATTTTCTGCATCATGAGTTTCCTATTATGTTCATGTTTTTTTATTCTGCTGGCTTCGTTCTTCAATGACGTTATTGCGCTGCATGACGTCGTTCTCCTTCGCTTTCTATATTACCTATCTTTCTATTCGTACACACACACACACACACACACACACACACACATATATATAGAATAGAATAAGGAGTTCCTAATTTAGGTTTAGAAACCCGAACCAACAGCACCATGCGCCTTTTGTCAGGTGAAAGATAATCTAAGAGAGTTAGGAGCAGATTGCTCTGATAGAATAGCACGAAAGAAAAGTATGGAAATATTAGAGGAGAAGGAGTATACGGTTACCTGTTAAGAAGTGAAGTTGTAAGCTGCCCTACATACTTACGTGCAACAACAAGCCGTTCCGAGCGATATTTCTATCCGCAGAAAAATGCCCGGTACACCTGTGCCACAGATGAGTACAGGGAGAAAAGAAGGAAAGGACACGGGAAAGGGGAACCTGAAAAAAAAACATCACACACAGAATAAGTTTCCCAGAGGAAAATCAACGTTCAACACCGGATAAGACAAAACTGGCCATTTGTTCAGTGTTTCTCTCGGGTCCACTATTGCTTCGTTACTCGCCAGCCAATGAGACAAAAGATTTTTCCCCATTGGTTTAAAAATTTTTTCTCAGGTTTACTTTTGTTGACTATTGCCTGACATGTCAGAGTAACCATAGCTGAGGTGGTGTGATCACAAGATTACACCGATAGAGGTTTAAGTTACTCATTTTGAGTAAACAACAGAAAAACAAAAATATAAAAACAGCCACAATCAGGGTTTTTATTCCTTTTTTAGGGAGCCGGTAGTATAAGGGACAATCATTTTTTTTTCTTCGCTACTTGTCTGCTTGTTGCACAATTGTTTGCAACAGTGGAAAAAATTAAGTCCTGCTTTATTTTTTTATTTGTTTATTTTTATTTTTATTTTTAGTTAAAACTAAGGCGTAAGAATTTTTTTTTAATATAGAAGACAAGACAATCAACACCTTGTTTGTTAGGGGGAGAGATCTTCAGTACAAAAAAGATTAATCTTTTATGCAACATTTTGCTCGGCCTTTAAAAGGGCCTTTTTTTTTTTTTTTTTTTTTTTCCCAAAACTCCTGATATTCAATTCTTGCATTCTTCACATGAGTGAAGAATAACTTCGATTTAGTCCCAGTTATTTTTAATTTTTTTGGAAGTATAACTGTGAACTGGATTCTTTTCAGGAATTTTATGTAAAATAGCCTTCGGTCTTTTAAATTTGTCAGTTTCATTGACAACATAATTAAGGGCCTCCCTGAGAACAGGTTTGGGATGTTTCTTGGCTTTCTCGTAATACCTTTGCGCTAGATCATACATAGTATAGTGTATAGAGTTGATTTTTAGCATACTACGGATAGCATTATTGGATGTTTTTCCATCGAGTCCTACCATCATACGAAGAGTTTTATTTTGAAACGAGGTAATATTATTTTTTTGCTGCTTTCTGCAGTTACCCCAGATAGAACAGCCATAGGTAATCACCGGGCTGAAGCATGCTTTCCATAACAAGGTTTTATTTTTTTGCTAAGCCTTTTGTTTTTAATTATGTGTCGTAGACTTCCTCTTAGTTTAAGTGCTTTAGCCAGGGTTTCCTTAATATGCTTGTTCCAGCTCCAATTATGATCCATAATGAGGCCTAAATATTTGACATCTCTTACCCAAGGTTTTTTTGCCATGCAATTCAATTTCAAAGTCAGGATTGTAATTGTATGTTTTACGAGAGAACAGAATTGCTTGCGTCTTGTCAGTATTAATTTTAATTTTCCAGTCTAGGAAGTAATTGTCCAGTTTTTCCACATAGTATTGCAACATAAATGTTGCTTGATTTTTCATGGAAGTATAGGCAAGTGCAGTGTCGTCAGCATAAAGTACTGTAGTCAGATTCCTGCTGTTAAAATTTAGAAAATCTGAAGTAAAAATAGAGTATAGCGTAGGAGCAAGTACACTGCTTTGTGGAACACCGGCTTCAATTATTTTTTTTGAAGATTTCTTCCCATTACTTTTTGCACAAAATGTTCTGTTTTCAAGATGAGATTTGATTATATGAATAATCCAAGGTGGGAAGTCATGTGCTATTAGTTTGTAGATAATTGCCTCGTGTGGACATTTACCAAAAGCCTTAGCTACATCCAGAAAAATAGCCGCTGTGAGCTTCTTATTTATTATTCCTTCTGCACATCTTTCAGTAACTCTCGAGAGCTGGTGCACTGTGGAGTTTTTGTCACGAAAACCTCCTTGAATGAATGGAATAACTGGGTATTCTTAACAGAACTGTTGCATCCTAACAAGTATAATTTTTTCAAAGATTTTTCCCATGGTTGGGAGCAACGAAATCGGTATGTGATTTTCAGGAATTGCCGGGTTTGTACCTGGCTTGGGTAATAATATTACCTCTGCTGTCTTCCAATCATCAGGGAAATAATTTCATTTAATGGCACAATTGTATATTGTAGTAAGGGTTTGCACATACTCTTCCGGTAGTGTTTTCATAATTTTATTATTTATGCCATCTTAGCCCGGTGCCTTTTTATTTTTAAAATTATTAATGTGAAATCTAACTTCTCTTTCACTGATGGGTAGTGGTTTTTCAAAGTCAGGAAGGACAAAAAACTTTTTTGGCCCTTAAAAGGTCTCTTGTTTTTCTTATTTTTTTCAGTTTCTGGCGTTCCGGACCCGAGAGAGGTCGTAGCACCTTTAACTTGAAGTTGCTGTCCGATTTTTGCATTTTTTGGATTCCGGACTCGAGAGAGGTCGTAGCCACTTTATTTAGAGGTTGCTGTCTATCGGGCGTAAGAGAGGCCGTACCATTTACTACTTTTGGCTGCTGTTTTCTATGCCTTGTCCTCCTATTGTTTTTAAAGGAGCCTTTCTGTTCACTTTTAATTGGTGATGTTAACACAGTTTTTTTTACTAGTAAATTCTTCATAGAGTTGTACACTTTGGGTAATGACTCTAGAATTTTCTACATCCTCCGCATGTTTAAAATAAGTATCCATGGCCTTTTTCATTTAATGGCTACATTAGTGTCAGGGATATCATTTATTTTAAACTGTTTTTCGAGTAAGTTTGCAAAGATTTCCGCTTTTTCTTCATCAGTTCTAAATACCGTCCCATCTGCTTTCTGGAGGGGTAGGAGTAATCTGATATTTTTATTTTGCAAACTTGAAGTAAGGTTCCACAAGGTCACTTTATTTTTTTTATTCGAATTTTCAGAGCAGTCAATATGTGCTTCCTCTAATAATTGACCACATGAAACGTTTTCAAACTTTCTGATATCTCTTTTGATTTGCCTGTTAAGGGTGCAATAAAGGTCATAAAATGTTTTATTTCTGGTTCTTTGCCATTTACTGCGGTACCTATTTTTCTCCTTAATAAGATCCAATATTTCTTTGGGTAAAAAATACGGGTTTTTTTTTCTTTGGCAGGAGTTTGACAAGCCTCCATAACCTTTTTAATGGCAAGGTTCAAGGTTTCAATGGCATTGTCTTTTTCTTCTTTGCTATTGCAATCTCCGATTGCTAGAGGTGGTGCTAGCTTAATTTTTTTTTTCAAATTGCTTTAGGTTCGTGACCATTTTGGGTGCTACCATTTCAGTTTTGTCAGTAAAAAACTGCAGATGAACGGGTTATGATCAGATGAGAGCGCTGCTGCAGTATAAATTTCATAATAATATCTATTATTTTTGAATAGCGCAAAATCTAGCACATTACTAGTTCCTCTTAACTCTGTTCTGGTGGGCTCGGAAGGTGCCCCCAGATCAATATTTTTATTTAAGAGATATCTGAAAATATTGTTCCCACTTTTATTAGCTCTAGGACAGTACCAATAGCGGTGTTTGCTATTAAAATCCCCCGCTACTATGGTGGGGATGTCTTCTTCAAAAAGTTTGTCCAGAGCTTCACTGTTTACCGTATGTGACGGATGATTATAAAAGGCCGTAAACTTGATCGAGTTATTTTTAGTTTTAATAATAACCGAGTGCGCTTCTTGACCATCTTCAGTGGTGCAAGGTATTTCACTTTGCTCTAATCTATCAATAACCGCAATCAAAATTCCACCGCTTTTGGTGGTTTTGTCTTTCCTATAGACCTTGTAATTGGATATTCTGAATTTAATTTTTTCACTTAGCCATGACTCATTAATTAACGCAACGTCAATTTTTTTTATACTATAAGTAGGCTAAAAATTCTCTGTGCTGTCTTTTGATACCCTGCGCATTCCAAATTAAAATGTTAAGGCCATTTGTTTCAGTTACTAAAACTTCATCCTTAGAAAGAGAAATGCCCTTAAAAGGGCCCCCTTTTTCTACCTCAGAGAAAAAGAAGAGATGCCCTGAAAAGGGCCTTTTTCTTAGATTGTCTTTCTCTTCGGCTATGCTACTAACAGTAATACTACCTTGGCCATTAGTAACAGCATTTAACCGAAGCATTTCTTCACTGTTGTTAAATACAACATTTTTAACTGCAACGCTGTACGCGTAACTCGGAGAGACTTTTTCCCGCTTCCTTTAATTCTTTGCCAAGTCTTCCAGTAAAGTAATTTACTTTTCTTTTTTTATAGTTTTGTTGGTTTCCTCTCCTTTGCAGTTTATTTCATTCTCATAAACAGGAATGCTCTTAACAGGGCTGGGGTTTTTTTGTTTTTTTTCTTCCTCATAGAAAATGGAAGAGGATATGGAGGTGGTGCAGGTGAAAGTGCACTTAAGAGGCATCTTTCCCCTTTTCTCTTCCTTGTTTTTTTAAGCTCTCTTTCTATACGGCTATGCTGACAGTAATACTATCTTGGGCATTAGTAACAGCATTTAACCGAAGCATTTCTTCATCGTTGTTATTTACAACTTTTTTAACTGCAATGTTGTACGTGTAACTCAGAGAAACTTTTTTTCCGCTTCCTTTAATTCTTTACTAAGCCTTCCAGTGGAGTAATTTACTTTCCTTTTCTCTATAGTTTTATTAGTTTTCTCTCTCTCTTGCAGTTTTTTGTTACCTAAATATTTTCCCACATCTGCATTCATTTTATCAACGAAATTGGTGTTTTGATAAGTCGAGAGATGTTTTTGTATCCTTCGCTCTAACACAGAATTCGGTAAATTGTATTTAATTGCAACCTTTTTTTCTCTCTGTGTAATAAATTAATATTACGGAGATATTTATTTAAGTCTGTTTTTAATAATTCTGTGTCTTTTTTTGCTTCCTGTATTTTGAAGCTGGCACTGTTTTCTTGCAGTGCGTGAGGTTGTTCCTTACGAACATTTCTTTTTTTTGTGTGTATTTTTTCCTCACTTTTATTGAAACTTTTTTGTGTTTCAATTTTTTTGTCGTAAAGCTGAGCTTTACTCGTGTGAATTTGTGTTCCAGTATTTTCTAACTGCGCTTCCTTCTCCAGCAATGTACAAATGGCTAATTCCTTTTTGAAACTTTCGTCAGTCGGCCCTAAAAAGGGCCGTTTTTTCCCGTAGACTAACGCAGATTCACACTCTTTTGACGAAAAATCTCGCAGGAATAGCCTGATGCCGCAGCACTGTCAGGTCTATTCAAATAGTCAGGTCCCACAGGATTATCTGATCTATGTTTTTCAACAAAACCATCCCCAGAGGGGAATCCGTCGGTATCTCCACCCGACAAACTAAAATAGTCAGGTCCCGCAGGATTATTTGATTTTTTTCAGAAAAAAACCATCCCTAGAGGGGAATCCGTCGGTATCTTCACCCGACAACTGAGGTTTCAAAGACCTCATACTTACCTTCTTACTTTTCCTGGTCTTTTTTTAACACTGTTGTTCAACTCAGGAGGTAAACACCTTATCCTCCTGGATCTTCTAAGACCATTTTCTACCTGGGTTGTGCTACAGATTCCAGTTATAGGGGGGATGAAACGGCTAACTTCTTGTTCAGCATCAGATTCTATTCCTGCATCCTCAGAGTTGGCAATCCTTTTGCGCAACGAAATTTTTAACGGTGTGATAACAGCAATACGAAGAGAAGTGGATTCGGAAAAATTTTAATAGAGCTTTGAAAAAAGCTTAGCTACTAAAAGATCTCCTAACCGGACTGATTACAATAGACTGGTAACCCAGAAACTATCTAAGACGCGACGAAAGAAACCTTCCGAAGAGGCAAAATGTTGCGAGACAGATAACTAGCGGGAGACCACACCACGTGCGAACGTCCCGTTTGGAATCCAAGCAGCAACTGTATGGACACACATATATATAGTATATAAAGTCGCAAATCATGTCTCCTTCTCAGTAGACCTCGTGAATCAAGGTGGGCAAGTTTTTAACTTGCTTTCTCATGGAAAAAATTTTGTAAACTCCAAAGCTTGAAAAGTAAATAAAAGTATTAAAAATCGCAAATACATGTTTCGCTAATCGAAAATTGCATTCATGTTTTATATATAATCCTGTACTTGAAAAGTTTGAACAAGTCTTGCAAGTCTTTCTTTTATATAATGTCTAGGAGGACGCACAGTCACAGTACGAGTTGACAGGCTACACAAAAGGAAATCATTATGACCTGCATTTAGTAGGTGAATCTTAGTGATTCGTAAAACTTTCAAAGCCTCTTCCGCGGGCAAAACTCAATACCTATTCATAATGCCTTTATAAAATGTATTACAGCAGCAACTGCATCTAGTATTAGGCATTATTTTTCCTGAATTTACTTGCCTTTCAATAACGTTGGTCAGCTTTGTAGGCTCTTCTTTTTGTTGTCAAAAACATTCCTTTTTCTGGGAGACCAGTTACAAATACACGGTTTCCTCTAGTTCATGTTCCGTTTTGGGAACCATATTGCACAGACTTTACAAACGTTAATTCTGTTTTGTGGGATTTCATAGGCATAATCATGTATTATTATCATACATTTTCCATTTCATCAATAGCCTCTCCTCAGTTTTGCAGAACATGGTACTGTTACCATCAGCAGCGGACGTAGACGGGCGCCTGACTACTTCTTCATGCGTTGCACTTATGCGGTCATTTTTGAAATTTGGTATCCATTCGTAGACACTCCTCTGTTTTAAATGATCACATGTTGTATTCACACTGCATTGGAAGCATTCGACGAACTTCAGCCCCTGGTACAGCTTTGGCCTGCAAAAAAAAAAAAAAAAAAAAAAAAAAAACGAATCACTAGGCACTCTTTAGTACATTCTGAAAGTAGAGGTGCAATTTTAAGGGATGACAACATCCGCGAATTGACTGATTTTCTTCAATCCTCCATCGGAGTTACGACAGTGATACCCCATCTGTACATGGACCTGCAATCACACCGAAAAGTAATTACAAACACATTGCGGGTAAGTATTGTCTCAGGTTCGTAGGTTTCAGTCAGACATTTTACCATCTACAAGAGCCAAATCAGTTAAGATCATACACTATATTGACGAAAGTCACCGGACACCTAGAAGAGTAACACAACATAGCATTTATTGACATACATTAGTACGGTGTCGGTCCACATTTGGCCTTAATGCATGCAATGACCCTTCGAGATATGCTTTCGACAAGGTTTTGGAACACAGCGATAGGCATGCGCTTCCATTCAGTACATAATGCTGCCGCTAACTGTTGCTTAGTAACAGGCCTTGGCTCCAAACTTCTTATGCGGCGCTCCAATTTATCCCACAGGTGCCCTGTGGGATTAAGATCAGGATTCTGTGCTGGCCAGTCCACACACAATACGTAATTATCGTCAAAACACGCCGTAACAGCCCTTGTTTTATGGCTCGGCGCATTATCCTGCTGTTACCAACAATGCTCGGTTCCACAGTAATACCACAGAGTTGGTAGGGCATATTTGTCCAGAATATCGAGATAGACGTGCTGGTTAACAGGTTTGTCCACGATAACCAGTGGGCCGGGACCATACCACGAAAAACACCTGCACACGAGTACACTGCCAGCTCCAAACTTGACCGCAGGAACAGCACACTGTGATAAATAGCGTTCCCCAGGCTGCCGCCATACTCGCACACGGCAATCAGACTTATGGATCGTGTATATGGATTCTTCAGTCCATAGGACGCGTTTCCATTGATCAACGGTCCACGATAAATGTTCCTTACACCATGCTAAACGACGAGTAGCATTCCGAGTGGAGATGAAAGGATTATGAGCAGCCGTAGGACCACGGTAACCCATGGAATGAAGTTTTCTGCAAATGGTATGTATACATACCGAGGTTTCAGCGTATTTACTCACCTGTACATTGAGGTCTTGTGCAGTTCTCCGTCGATTAGCTTTAACGACTCTTCTGAGGCTTCGGTGTCCTCTATCACTGATTTTGTTTGATCTGCCGGTACGTTTTGCTGCTTCAAGCACGCCATGTGTCTTCCACTTATTCAGTGTATTCCAAACAGTTGACATGGATATGTTTAAACGCCCTTGGTTTCTCTTATGGACAACCTACTAGTATAACACCCAACAATCTTTCCTTTCTCAAAGTCAGTTCTCTCCCGCCGCGACATTTTCACTCAACATCACAGTGCGATATGATCACGGTCAGCTGCAGGCTTTCTTTTATACCGTTTGCAGCTGTACCGCGGATCTTAACACCGCAGCGGATCCGTTCATTTGCTTTTGAATGATTGTCCAGTGACTTTTGTCAATATAGTGCATCTGAATATGTGCTCTCCAAAATAACTTGTACGCTTCTTGTTCTGAAGTGCAAAATCTTCCTGTATTACAGAATCGTAAGACCATACTTTGGTTGGTTAGTACAGATTACGAGGTAGGAGACATTCCGCTGAAGAATACCATACGGAAGTCCCTTCAGTAAACAATTTCTTGGTAGCGTTATTGATCCTTTGAGACTTGGTAAACAAGGAAAGATTAATGAAACTAAAGAAAATAAGCTTATATCGAACAAGAATGTAGACACCGAATTTTCGGATGTAATGAGCACGACTTTTGAATCCTTTCCGACACTATGAAATATTTCAAAGTTATTCGTAGCCAGAGGAACCCATTACCAAAAGTACAACAGCAATCAACCGGATTTCCAAAATCAATAAAACATCTAGAAACAGAAAAAAATCCTTTTCCCAATAGCGGTTGAAAGGTATGTTACAAAACTTAACAAATTGTGTTTAAAACTTCTCTTAGCTAAAAGAAAATATCAGAGATAAAAATATTTTTTATATCAAACAATTACAAGAAGAGATATAAATGAAAACATGCTTTAACGTTACACCCCTCTCCCCCTCCACCCCCAGCGGAAACATTTTGAATAATGAAAAAACAGAAAGTATATGAAAGGTTTCCTTCAGCGTAACAGCTATTGTACATTAAGAAAAAATTATTCAATCACATCTCTTGGAAACAGAGATACCGAGAAGAAAGGTCATTTCTGTCTCTCCAGAGCATAAAATATGAACTGATATTTAAAAGAGACAGTATTCCATATTTCTACTATTTCTACTGTAACGAACAGCATATAGTAGGGAAAGAAATTGTTCAAAAGGAATTTTGTAAGCAGAAATACAGCGTCAAATAAAAATCCACACTAACACCACCTAGCGCCATAACTGTGAATTCAAAAACGCGCGAGTAGAGGTAAAGTGTTCCACAAAGTAAATAATATTCGGCATTCAAATAATGTTTTAAGTAGAAGTTTTAAAAACATAGATATTAACAAAAACCAATAAGACGTTTGCGCCCATAGCTGAAACATTGTGCACTATTTTTGGCAGTAAATGCACACAAAATGTTTTGGCAGTTGGTAGTACCTGATCGAAAAAGGATTTTTACAAACAGGTTTTCCCACGCACAGATTTTGCTGCTTATTTACTGCAAACGGAAACACGGAAACGTGTACTTATGACCTCTTACTGGCACACTTGTTCGCTGTTTTTTTTAATGATATGCAAAACATTTCACACCCAAAACTCCAACAAAGCAAATTTTTCTTCAACAAAGCAATTTTTTCTTCAAATCGGACTGTTAGAATCTCAGATATCGACAAAAATAAGGTATGCATCGACACTCCGTGGAAGAAATAATTATGCACTATTCTTATCACACTTTCAGAAGCACAGATATTGCTGTAAATATAGCAGAAACAAAAATATACACTTATGCCCCCTAGCGGTTAAACCATTCTTTACGAAAATTCGAAATCATGGGCAAATCATTCCCCATGAAGCGCTATGTCCGATACAAAAAGAATGTTTCAAATCGGACTTGTAGTAGCCGAGATTTCAGGGAAATCTTAAATTAAATTTACGCTCCCAAACGGAAAATCTATGCATTACTGGAAAAAGAAACTGTACCCAAAATAGTCTTCGTTACGATGGTATCGAATGGAAGAAATGATGTTTTTAATCGGATGCTGAGGAGCAGATATATTGAATAAAATCTAATTTGAAGTGGATAGCATCTTCATGTCCTCTGGTGGTAAAATTATGTATTCATAGAAAAACTGAAAAGCGAAGATCAGCGTTCATACATTTCAAGTTTCCGAATGCAAGAATAATTTTTCAAATCGAGCTAACAGTTGCAGTGCTACAGACGGACGGATGAATGGACGAAGTAATAACAAAATCACGATCTCTTTTTACAAAGACTTGCTAGAAACAGTGCTCCTTCGATTTAGAGCAGTAATCGAAGACAAATTATTTTATGTAATAGGTAAGAGGAGATAATTCTTTTTTTTTTATTTGATTGGAGGTTTAACGACCACCGTGAGCAATTCAATGGGCTATAAGCGGTCGCCCGTCCCTAATTTATTTAGGGTCACTGGTTCCAGAGAAAGGAGAGAGCCAGTGCCGTAAGACAAACTCAACATCCATGCCTGACCGGGATTCGAACCCGGACCCCTTCCGGACGAATGATCAGAGGCCATCGCTTAGACCACTGCGCCACCGGGGCGGCCGAGATAATTCAACTTCAGAATTTTTTTGCTTACCTGCACTTCTCTGGATGAAAGGAAAACAAAAGTTCAGCAGGTTCATTTATACATATGTACTTCAGATTTATCACAGCATTTATAAACATCTGACAATAAAATTGCTGTCCTAAGTAAAAGTGTTGCCAATAATAAAACAAGAAAGGTGACACCGAATTTTCGGGTGTAATATGCACGTCTTTTGAATCCGTTATAACGCAAATTAAATTTATCAAAGCTATTCAAAGTCAATGGAACCGATATCGAAAACAATAGTATCTGACGGAAGAAAGAAGTTTTTCAGTCGGGTTTTTAATCCCTCAGATATTGCTGTAAACGGAATCGTGAACTTACGCCCTCTGGTTGCAGACTTGTGCGTTAATAAAAACATGAATTTATATGAGAAACATTTCGCACCGGAAACTCTCCAACACAGAAATAATTTTTCAAATCGTACTCTTAGAAACAGAGATATCGACAAAAATGAGATGTGACTTTACGTCACCTGGTGGGAAAACCATGCATTATTTTAGGAAGAAAGTATTCTCAAAAAGATTTTCCATATGAGCGGTATCGGTCCACGAAAAAAAAAAAATTAGTCGAGTTTTCAGGATCCCAGATTTTGTTACAAATACATCAGAAGCAGAAATTAACACTTATGCCCCCCTGCAGGCCAAACCATTCTTTACAAAACATTAGAAATTATGTGAAAATTATTTTCCATCAGGTCTTGTATGCGATACAAGGAGAAATTTCCAAATCGGAGTTTTAGAAGCAGAAATAACGCAAAAAACGCAATTTACCTTTGTGCCCCCTAGCGGAAAGTCTATGATTTACTCGAACATTTTGAATTTATAGGAAAAACATTTCGCATTGGAAACACTATTCAACAAAGAAGGAATTTTTCAAATCGGACTATTAGAAGTAGAGATATTGACAAAAATAAGATATATATCTACGTCCCCTGGCGTAGAAACCATTTTTTTTTATTGGAGGTTTAACGACCACCGTGAGCAACTCAATGGGCTATCAGCAGTCGCCCGTCCCTAATTTAGGGTCACTGGTTCCAGGGAAGGGAGTGAGTCAGTGTCGTAAGACAAACACAACATCCATGCCTCACCGGGAGTCGAACCCGGTCCCCTTACAGACGAATGATCAGAGGCCATCGCTTAGACCACTGCGCCACCGGGCGGCCGTAGAAACCATGCATTATTTCAAAAAGAAAATGTTCCTAAAAAGTTTGTCCTCATGGGTAGTATCGGTCAACGAACGACGTTTTTTGCGATCGAGATTTTAGAAGCTCATATTTTGCTGCAAATACATCAGAAGCAGAAATTAAGACTTACGCCACCTGGTGGCCAAACCATTTTTTACAAAAATTAGAAATTATGTGCTAAGGATTTACCATCACGAGCTGTATCCGGTGCAGAAAGAAGTTTTCAAATCGGAGATTTAGAAGCACAGATATAGGTTGGAAAGCAATTTACCTGTACGCCACCTAGCGGAAAGCCTATGAATTACTTGAAAATTTTGAAATTGTATGAAAAACATGTCACACTGGAAACACTATCCAACAAAGAAAGAATTTTTCAAATCGGACTCCTAGAAGTAGAGATATTGATAAAAATAAGATATACCTCTACGCTCCGTGGCGGAGAAACTGTGGAATATGTTAAGAAGAAAATATTCCGAAAAGTTTATCGATTTGAGAGGCAACAGTCCACGAAAGAATTTTTTCAATCGATATTTTAGAAGCTCAGATTTTATGGCAAGTACATCAGAAGCAAAAATTAACACTAACGCCCCCTGGTGGCTAAAGTATTATTTACAAAAAATTTGGAATTATATGTAAAAGATGTTCCATCAGGAGGTGTACCCGCTGAAGGTTTTTTATTTTCAAATCGGAGTTTTAGAAGAAGAGTTATCGAGAGAAATATCATATACTTAAACGCATTTTTGAATTCGACATCATCTGCATTTACGCCCTCTAGCGGCGAAATTGTACATCGTAAAAAAAACGATATAAAGGATCATCATTCGCATATTTGAAGCTTCCTAATGCGAAAATATTTTTTCAAATCGGACTAATAGTTGCAGAAATATCGATGGTACAGACGGACGGACTGACGGACAGACGGACAATCCGGTAACATACGCACGATGTTTTCTTACAAAAGACGTGCTAATAATAAGTCTTAAGAGAAGAAAACTGATATTTTCTTCACAAAAGGAAGCGTGGGTTTAAAAAGCCCAATTTTATTTTTGTTAAAATAGATCAAAAATGTTTTGCAAGTTGTTGTACCCCGTTCTTTTAAATTAAAGGACTTTTAGTGAAAACTTATGTAACGACATCTATCGGTAAATTTCCTTCTGGACTTTGATTCAGCGTGGGAAAACGCCTACGATTCTCAATACTTCTCCTATGAGAGAGGAATCTCACAATCAGAGAATGTTAACATTTTTCCTACTTAAGTTTTTCATTTCTTTAAAGCCTGTTTGCTTTATTCGCCACTGGTAGTGAAGCATGATCTTTCCACTGAAATTCGTTCGAATGTTTTTAATTTTTCAATGAAGGTAACAAAATCCATTTAGTAAAGGAGAAAAAGGAAAAACATCGTTGAATGTTGGCATCAAAGCCGAATGAATTCCAGCAGCACGCAATGTTCCGCTGCTAATAATGGGAGGTAACAAAGATAATAAAACCTTAAGGTATTTTTTATCAGGTAGTACACTGTATTCGGAGCTCCCTTTTCAAACACTTCCGAATGAATCACTACTGTCAAAAAATAATTCGCTTGTTCAACATCTGTATTTACTCAATACTGATTTGGGAGGCAATACTCAGGCTTGCCATAGGTAGCCACGTAGTTGAGGTGTATTTTTTTGTTTTTGTTTTTTTGTTATAATAAACGAATTGTGGTGATAATTCCGTTTCCGTTCTTTAGCGATAGAAACAGTTCTGTTGCTACTATACAATCTAAGCGACATTTCCATTGTTTTCATTACTTCTTTAGTGCGCTTCGGTTCGCGATTCTGTTACATCTCAAAATTATTTATCGTATTGTTTATGATATATTCTTACTTCAATGTCAGCATCGGTGCTTCCACATTGCATTTAATTTGATAGCTGCACAACTTTTGTTGATAACTTTTCTGGCTGATTTGTGTGCTCTTCTTCGTGCTCCAGTAGAAATAATTCTGGTTTCTTTAAATTATTCAGCGGTCTTCTTTACAGCATGTTCCTTCAAATCCCACAACAGCGTTTAGCATGTCTTTTGAAAAAAAAGGTGCGTGGTTATATTGGGTTGTCGGAAAAGTCACGACGCATTTTGGCACCCGATGAAGGTTGGGCGGTTTTGGAAGTACTAGAGGCATGCGTAGCTCTGTCATCGCTATGGCATTCGACAGGTGTAAAGTTCTAGCGGCAGTCTAAATGGAATAGTGAGCGATTTGGTTGATTTGCGGAGATCTAACATAAAGTTGAAGATGGAAGACCAAACTGTGCATTTTCGCCATATTTTATTGTTTTACTTCCGTAAAGGGAAGAACGCGCATCAAGCTTGTGAAAAGTTGCGTAACGTGTACGGTGATAATGCTCTACAAGAACGTCAGTGCCAGCGGTCGCTCGCAAAATTCCGTGCTGGTGATTTTGACCTCAACAATGCTCCTCGGTCCGGGAGGCCAACAGAGGTTGATGACGACTAAATCAAGGCATTGACTGAGTCAAACCCACGTTACATAACACGAGAGATTGCAGACACATTGCACATCCATCATTCAAGCGTTCACGACCACATGAAGAAGCTGAGATACGTAAGCAAGCTCGATGTGTGGGTTCCTCATGAACTCAAAGAAGCTTAATTGACGACGCGTATAAACATCTGCGATATGCTCAATAAACGTGAGGAAAACGATCTTTTTTTTGAAGCGACTGATAACTGGTGACGAAAATTTGATTGTGTAGAACAATATGTTGCGCAAACGGTCTTGGTCCCGACGTGCTGCTTTGCCTCAAACGACATCCAAAGCAGACATTCATCAGCGGAAGGTTCTGGTTTCAGTGTGGTGGGATGTTAAAGGTGTCGTGTTTTTCGAGCTCCTACCACGGAACCAAACAATCAATTCGAATGTGTACTGTCGGCAATCGGACAGTTTGAAAGAATCCATCATCCAGAAACGTCCAGAGCTCGTTCATCGTAAAGGTGTTGTGTTCCATTACGACAACGCGATACCACACACAAGTTTGATCACCCTCCAAAAATGATTGGAACTTGGGGGGGATGTGTTGCCAAACCCAGCATACTCGTCTGACCTGGGGCCGTCAGACTTCCACTTGTTTCGCTCTCTTCAACAGTCCTTGCGTGGTATAACGTTCAATTCAGATGAGGCTGTAAATCAGCACCTTGTAGAGTTTTTCGCCACGAAAGACAGGTCCTTCTATGAACGAAGCATTCTGTAACTCACTGAAAGATGGCAAAAGGTTATAGAACAAAACGGGCATTACATCCTTGATTGATCTTTGTTCTTTCTATCAATAAATAACCTTTGCAAAACATGGCTAAAATACGTCATGACTTTTCCGACAACCCAATAGTATTACTGTGCCGTTCGTCCGGCAGTATGTGGATAACATATCTCTGCACATATTAGTCCGATATGAAAAATTATTTTTGCAGTAGAAAGCATCAACCGTTGCAAACTATGATTCATACATTTTGGTCCTTTTTGTGGGTGGTAGGATTGGTCTGATTGGTTGATGTCTGGTGATTAAATTATATTACTTCCAGTTTCCTGTTTCATCTCGATGTATCCAAAGCATTACTCCACTTTAAATCACGTACCACAATCACAGTTGAAAACACAAGACTTTATTACATAAAAATAACATGTAGACAGAATGAGCTCTTCGCTACAAAACTCCACAACAACCTCTCTCTGCGGAGGAGAACATCGAAGTGACGCTCTTACGTCACACACGGTCTGTGCAATGCCATGTGCGTTTGGAGCCATTTATTAAGTCAAATAGTATATAAAAGATTGGGAATTACAAAATTTACAACACTTTCTCGATAGATAACCTTCCGGCTAAGGGACGTAAACTTACATAACGTTTATTTCAGAATGTATTTGCTCCACATAATTGCTTCGAAAAGAAAAAAAATTCCACAATATTATTTACGTAGCCAAAGATATTATTTACCTTCCTAAATATTCCATTTTGCGAGCAGTTTCTATTTAAGTAATGCGTGGTATAATCTCTAAGGGGCATTATTTTATATTATATTTTCCTCGAAATCACTGCTTCTACATATCAAATTTTAAAAATTCTGTCAGCGTTAGATTCAGGGTTCAACGGTGAATATTTTGCACCCATTTTACACTATTTTGTGACAAAATGCTTTGCGACTAGGTGGCGCAGGTGTATATTTATGTCTTCCTCATGTTTGCATTTGTATGTTGCTTTGTTTTAAAATCTATCTGGAAAACAAATTTTGCAGTCAGACGCCAGTCACCAGGGAAAACATTTATACACTGGTGTGCAAACATTAAGGACGAAAAGGAAAAATTAGCATAACAGCGGAACGAGCAGGCAGAACGGACCAAAAGACCACTCAGGAGATAGACAAGTTCCGGTACGGTAGGGCATGCGCATATATGCAGCATGACGTAGGGGTGGTCGGTAGGGGATAAAGCGCACGGGCGTTGTGCGCTCAGCAATTCGGCGAAAGATATTGCACGTTGTAAATCGGTTTGAACGACGTTGAGATGCTGTCACCGTGTGATATGGCCATAGGCAATCCAGTAGACGACATCTGGATGACTTTACCCGAGGTCGCGTCATTGGGAAATTGGAAGAAGGTTGAAGTGTGACTAGTGTGGCCGAGGAGTTCGGGATCGCTCACAGCATCGTTTCACGAGCTTGGTGAGCATTTCAAACGAGAGGAACAGCTGTCCGAGAGTTTAGCAGTGGTCGTCCACGAGCAACCACGGCGGCGGACGACCGGTGTATTGTCCTGCAGGCGAGAAGAGACAGACGGCAGGCAGCAGAAGAAATCGCAAGGCACATTCAACAGACAACTAGACGTCCGTTATCGCGTTTTAGCGTGGCCAGGAGGCTACACAAAGGTGGTCTATTTGCACGAGGAACAGTACGGTGTGTGCCATTAACGCCTGCTCATCGGAGACGGCGGTTTCTGTGGTGTCAGGAACACAAGAACTGGACACATCAGCAATGTGGTCGAGTTCTCATTACGGATGAGAGCCGATTTAGTCTGACGATCGCTTCTGGACGTATACACATCTGGAGAGAACAAGAAATACGCAATCACACCTCCAACATAATAGAAAGGAACCGGTTTGGAGGTGTCGGAGTTCTAGTTTGGGACGGTATCATGCTTGGTAGCTGTACTGACCTCCACATCTTCCAAGGAGGTTCAGTCACTGGTGTCCGCTATTGCACCGAGGTTGTCCTGCCTCAGGTGCGTCTGTTTAGAGGTGCTGTGGGTTCTGAGTTCCACTTCATGGACGACAACGCTACACCTCATCGTACAGTGGCTGTCGCAGAGCTGTTGTAGAGTGAAGTTATTCAACGCATGGATTGGCCCGCAAGGTCTCCGGGCCTAAATTCAATCGAACACGTGTGGGACCTTCTCGGGAGACGCTTGGAAGCACGTCACGAGCCGCCAGCAGCGATTTGCAGTACAAAAGGAATGGGCCGCGATGCCTCAACATCTTCTTGAGAACCTTGTCCTCAGCATGGACAGACGTTGTAAATCCTGCAACGCAGTCAGGGGTGATTATATCACCTACTAAAGACTGAATTTTTCTTGGCAGCCGCCTGTCACATAGACGTTTCTGTCTTCTGTCCAGTTGTGCTCGAAGCTACCTTTTTAATAAAGTGTCTTTGTATCCTTTGGATTCCTTGTTTGCACGGTTTTGCTCACTTGTCCCATATTCTTACATCTTGGGGATCTTATGGTATGATTTGAGTCGATGTGGAGCACTTCTGCACGACGTTACATTCGAAAAACCGTCTCGTCCTTAATTTTTGCACGTCAGTGTATATACTATTTTTTTAATATAATGCTTTGTCCTCTCGCTAGAGGGCGCGAATATAATTTTCTGAAATGATTATATCTCTGCTTCTAAACATCCGATTTAAAAAATATTTTTGCTCATGTTAGCGTTTGTGGCGCGGAAATGTTTTCATTTATTTCCCAATCCCTGTGCTATACAGTTTCTATCCCTAGAAGATGCAAGTTTTTATTTCTATTTGTACAATACTTGCAACTGTATCTTCGTTTCTAAGAACTTTATTTGAGAATTTCCCTTAGCCATGGATATCTTCCGCTATGAGAAATGCTGTGGGCAGTCCTTTAAAAAGAAGTGTCCTGTCGTCCGAAGACCTGCCCATGCGTTATAGACTCCAGCATGTATTCTAGATGGGAGGCAAGAAACCTTTGAAATCGAACATACACTCATGGGCAATGGAATTTGCGCACCTAGAAGAAAACATGCTACATCCCTGAAACTTTGCAAATAACTAGAGCGCAAGCTGGTATGCAAATGATCCACGTTTGGTGCGAGGGCGCATGACCGTACACCCTGTGGTGGTGCTGCAAGCACGAACCGGCCACCTTATAAACCGGCGTGTAGTCGATGCCCCATGAAAGCGAAAAGCACCGGCCGACGCAAGCAAGAGTACAGAGTGACAGGAATGCTGGGTAGACGCCAGAGACGTCAATGTACGCAACTTGCGGATTTTGAGAGAGGCCTGATCATCGGGCTGAAAACCGCAGGGTGGTAGGCGTGCCGTATAGCCCGCCACATGGATCGTTCTGACCATATCGTCCGACTGTGTTGGGAGCAGTGGACACGTGACAGCATTGCCACACGGCGGAGCTGCTCGGGACTGACCCGGAGGACTACCGGTAGAGAGGATCAACGGATCGTACGCCAGACACGAACGGATACCACGGGTACCCGGTTCACTATACTGGCAGATGTAGCGGCTTCTGTGTGCCCACGAACTATTTCCCGACGCCTCAAGGAGGCGAATCTGCGGTGCCCCCTTACGTGTGCTGCCATTAACCCTGGAACATCGCCGACTCCGTGTGCAGTGGTGCCAGGCCAGAATGACGTGGTACGCCACAGACTGGTGACGTGTGGTGTTTAGCGATGAGTGCCGCTTTGGTTTGGGGACAGATGATCATCGTGCCCCGGTTTGTGGTCCCCGGATCAACGACACAATCCCGACCTCACTATCCAGAGCCACACCTCTCCCACTGCAGACATTATGGTCTGCGGAGCCATTGCCTACGATAGCCTATCAGCTCTAGTAGTTGTACGTGGACCCTTGATGGACCAGCGGTATGTGGATGAGATGGATGATTCCTGGCCGGGATCCCAAGTGCGCTATTCTGGGAGGATAATGCCCGCCCGCACACGGATATCTGGTTGCCCATGACTGCCTACGTCATGTCCAGACACTTCCATGGCCTGCCCGCCCCCGGACATGTCCCCTATCGAGCATGTGTGGGACCAGTTGAAACGCCAGCTGCCGCCGTGCCGCACTATTCGGGATTTGGAGTTCATCGTCCAACACGTGTAGGTCTGTCTGCCACAGGACAACACCAGGCGTCTGTTCGCCTCCATACCGGACCGTATTACAGCATGTATCGCCGCACGAGGCGGTGCGACACGCTATTGAAGATGACCGGGCTGCGAGCCGCAGATCTCTTTGTAATTGCGTGTCGCAGATCTCTCTCTCTCTCTCTCTCTCTCTCTCTCTCTCTCTCTCTCTTTATATATATATATAGACTGCCTGGTACTAATTTCACTGGCTATTCTGAAGTGGTTTTGGTGAATAAAAGGTTTTGTGATTTGCGCATATGTGCATAGATAGCCATCATGAAAAAACTAAAATAGAGTGAGAGGGAGAAGAAGAAAGTTAGAAAAAACTAGGTTAAGGTTATTTGGTTTAAAAAAATGTGTCGATTTCGTTGGACGACTACTGAATAAATAAATTTTAAAAAGCCATATTCAGTTAGGTAAAAAGTAGCCTGGCACAGGGTGACCATGGAAAAATCATGCACAAACTCGGCGGTACCCCTGGTTTTGTGAACGAAATTTGATCTCTCGTAGCACACATTTCAGGCGCTAGTGACTGAAAGTAGCAATTTCTATTTGCAGATGTTTTGCTACGACGTGGTGCTGATACGTCTTTGGTTTTGTAAAGAAAGTAACAAGCTACGGGATGGGAAACAAAATATTTACTCTGAATATTCTCTCCTGGGCTCCACAAACTTATGAATTCGTTGTTTTTAGGGGACGAGGGGGGGGGGGGTTGGCCCATCAAACAAAATGTTTTCGGTTGTGCTGCAAACCATTCTTCCGTAGCTGCTGAGGCCTCCACAATGCTTGAAAATATTTTCCCTTGAGAAGCTTTTTTCAGATTAGGAAAGAAGTAGTATTCCGAAGGGGCCAAGTCAGATAAGTAAGATAGGAGTTTTAGAATTTCAAAGTGATGATCAGCCAATTTCTGCTCCGTAATGGCCACTTTGTGAGAAGAGGCACTGTCTTGAAGGAAAATATCCCTTTCAAAAGTTTGCCTCGATGTTTAGAGACCAGTTGCTGCTTCAGTTTGTCGAGGTGTGCAACGCAGTACTTTGCCGTGATGGTTACACCCTCCCCCATAAACGTTTAAGCGAAATTCCATGTTTGTCCTAGAAGACAGATGCCAGCACTTTTCTTGATGACGTCTGTGTCTTGAAAACCTTTGGACTGGAGGAATCACTGTTTATACATTCTTTGGTCTCTGGATAATATATATGGATCCACGTTTCATCCATAGTTATGAGACGGTTCAAAAATCCCATAGTATCCTGCCCAAAACGGTTCAAAAATCCCATAGTATCCTGCCCCAAACGGGTCAAAAGCAATCACTCGCTCAAGTTTCTCGTCAGCATCGAGACATTTGGAAACCCATTTGGCTGACAGCTTTGTCATGTGTAAAATCTCGTGAATAATATAGCCTCCTCGTTCTCGGGATATCTCCAGAGGCTGTCCTTCTTTTGGTGGATATTCTTTGATCATCTAGGATAACGAAATGAATGGCATCTCCGTTCTCTGGAGCTGTCTCTTGAGCTGGTCTCCCAGAACGTTCTTCGTCTTCGGTGCTTGAATCTCCTGTGGTAAACCTAGCAACACAGTTCTTCACTATGGAGTAGGAAGGGCAATTAAGCGTATCATCTAATATAACCGACATTTCATCATAAATTTGTTTGGCCGAGTTACCTTTCAGGAAAGAATATTTCATCACTGCTCGGCACTCTTTTGGGGTGAAATCTGTGCTGTTTTGCATCGTTGTCACTTCAGACAGACCTGCAAAACATGTAATAATTAGGCTACAATTATGATATTTGGTCAAACACATGCATAAAATATCAATTTGGATATTACAAAAGTATTATCAGTCTAAGAGAATGTGAAAATCGAAAAGCCAAAGCATCATGAGCATCTCTTCGTAATTGTGTAGACATCCAAATGAAATCTCTTTTTTGTAACCACTTCAATGCACTGCGAATAACTCTTTTTATATTGCGCATTTAAATCATGCCCAAATTTTGCCTTCGAGGCGTAAATGCATTATCTTTTTCGCTGAACGTTTTCTTCTAACACTATTCTTTGAAATATTTTTTCATGTTGAAAATGACTCGAAAAACGTTCTCATTAAACCCGACAATTCGCTGCCATCTGTTTAGTTGACTATTTTATTCATTGCTGGTGTATTGCCTTTATTTTAATACAAGCTATAACCACCTAGTCTGCTGCGTAAGACAAACGACTGACTTTCTGTCTCGGTATTTGTGTAGACAGTTTTCCTTTCAGCATTTAATTACTTTCAGAAGTGTAGATGTTATGCAAATGATTTTGAAGAAAGTTACTTTAGTTCATCGTATTGAACTAACGTTTCGATCCGTTTCAAGTTGCACCGAATTTAACTGCATTCTGACATTCAGATATAACTACAAGAGCACTGAACACATTAGTCATATCAACCAGTATTTCGATAAACAGATGCCCTCAAATTGCTAATAAAGTGCTTTCATAACTACTTTGATTGTCCTTTTAGCACAAAATCATTACGTACTCATATCCACTCACGGCTCAGTAGCCACAGGAATTTTTGTTTTACACTTCGCCTCTTCATTTGAAGCTTTATCTTCAGAGTATTGCGGAATGTGTGTGAATAGGTGGGTAGCAGTGCAATGGAACGATGTTTCCTTCGAAATGTCAAGTGAAAGTGTTTCAGACATTAAGCTTTTTATCGTTTATGCCGGTAAAATTTCATGCAATTAACACTACATATTATGATGCTCTTAACCCTCTAACTACTAAAACGCTTAAATCATGTGTCTCCAGTTCTGGGTCACCACATGGAATTTCTGATCTGCGGTGTTGATATTCATTAACATTCAGACGTTCCCGGCAGCAATCACTGCGTCCTTCTTTGGAGAATAAAAGCAATTTCATGAGCGCGAATGATATTTTCTCAGGAGAAACTAACCCCTGCTTAACGTTTTTTTTTTTTTTTTTTAGCGGGCGTACTCGTCTGCATATAGGGCCGTTTTGGGCGGCATGGACGATAAAGGGTTGAGGTTGCCTATTAAGGTTAGATCGGTTTACTAGAAGTTTCTACCACAAAAAGGTTTTGCGTAGATAATCTCCAGAGATTATATTTAATATCTTGCTGTTATAACGAACAAATCAAAATTTACCGGAATTTAAATTTCTCACGCGTTCGTCTTAAGCTCTGCAAGTCCTCTGAAGCGATTTGAAATTTTGAAATAAATATTAATCATAGACCAGGTTACAAAAATCATTTCTAGACAATACATTCTACACAGCTAATAGCTTTGCATCAGTTAAACCACAAATTAATTCATGGATTCGTTGAACTTAGAATAATTCCAAAATTTCGAAGTCCGTATTTTGAAAGCCGATTTTCAAAATTTCAATTCTGCAAGGCAGACCACCAGGATCTATCAGAGCGACCATTTCCTCAGTTGTTTTGTGATTGTCCTAGTAAGATTCACTGAAACGTTGAAAGATTGACTGGAAACGCATATGTAGCACGAGCGCACATACACATGCACAAACACACCAGGTGCTTTATAAATCCAGTGCCAGTTTCTGTTTTCCTGCTATTGGTAAGAACCATTATGAAATAAATTATACGCTAGCAGGCAATTTTTGAAACATTTAATAGTTACAAAGGCTATAAATATCACCGCTTTTAAAAATGTTTCTTGCTATGTAAAACTGTTCTATGGTAATATGAAAAAAAGCAACTAGGTGTATTTCAAATCCGCAGTGTTTATAGCGCAACTCGGAAAATCGTGAAACTTTCGAACTTCAAGAGAATAGCCAACTTCACAATTTGTGTCAATGCAGAGAACTATACTGGGTGTTTCAAAAAAGATTAAAACAAGTATATATCTCTTCAGCGATTGATCACAGATCATACTTTCAATTTAAAAAAACCCCTAAACAACGTAAAGACTTATGTCATGGCAGTTGCACTATTGTGGGTGGTATTTGCAGAAAAATAAAAAATAAATATTTTTTAATACAGCCTTCGCAGAAAAAGCAAGTTCAAGTAAAAACAGTTGCGCAATGCCTTAATTAGTCTAAAACAACAAGCTCTGTTGTTCTATTTGCAAAACTCGCTGAGATGTTAGCGATGAAAATGTAAACAAGAAAGATGACACCGAATTGTCGGGTGTAATGAGCACGTCTTTTGAATCCGTTCTGACGCCAATTAAATCTATCAAAGCTATTCAAAGTCAATGGGACCGGTATGGAAAACAATAGTATCTGACGGAAGAAAGAAGGTTTTCAATCGGGTTTTTAATCCCGCGAATATTGCTGTAAACGGAATCGTGAGCTTACACCCTCTGGTTGCAGACTTGTACGTTAAGAAAAATTTGAATTATATGGGAAGCATTTCGCAGCGGAAACACTCTCCAACAAAGAAAGAATTTTCCAAATCGGACTCTTCGAAGTAGAGATATGTACAAATATAAGATATGCATCTACGCCCCCTGGCGGGAAAACCATGCATTATTTTAGAAAGTAAGTATTCTCAAAAGGTTTTCCGATGTGAGCGGTATCGGCCCAAGAAACAAAATTTTTAGTCGAGTTTTCAAAAGCTCAGATTTTGGTGCAAATACATCGGAAGCAGAATTTAAGACTTACGCCCCCTGCTAGAAAACTATTCTTTACCAAATATTAGAAATCATATGAAAACATTTTTCGATTAGGAGCTGTGGGCCATATAGAAAGAATTTTTCAAATCGGAGATTTAGAAGCAGAAATATCGGGGGAAATGCGTTTTAGCGATGCGTCCCTTAGCGGAAAGTCCATGATTCATTTGCAAATTTTGAATTTATATGAAAAACATTTTACATCGGAAACACTATCCAACAAAGAAGGAATGTTTCAAATCGGACTCCTAGAAGTAGAGACATTGACAAAAACAAAAAAAGATATAATCTATGACCCCTGGCGTAGAAACCATGCAATATTTTAAGAAGAAAATATTCTTTAAATATTTGTCGACCTGAGTAGTATCGGTCCACAAAGGCATTTATTTCAGTCGAGATTTGTGAAGCTTTGATTTTGCTACAAATACATCAGAAGCGGAAATTAAGCCTTACGCCCCCTGTTAACCAAACCATCTTTTACCAAAAATTAAATTATATGCAAAGGATTTCCCATCAAGAGCTGCATCCGGTGCAGAAAGACTTTTTCAAATCAGAGTTTTAGAAGCAGAGATATAAAGGGAAACGCAATTTACTTTGACGGCCCCTAACGCAAAGCCTATGAAGTACTTGAAAAATTTGAAATTATATGAAAAACAGGTCAAACCTGAAACTATACCCAATGAAGAAATAATTTTTCAAATAGGACCATTAGAAGCAGGGCTATTGATAAAAACAAGATATACATCTAAGCCCGCTGGCGGAGAAACCATCCAATATTTTAAGAAGAAAATATTCCGAAATGGTTCATCGACGTAAGTGGCATCTGTCCACGAATGACTTTTTTCAATCGAGATTTTAGAAGCTCAGATTTTATGGCAAACGACTCAGAAGCAAAAATTTTACTTTACGCCCCCTAGTGGCCAAAGTATTCTTTACCAAAAATTAGGAATTATATGCAAACGGTTTTCCATCAGGAGCTGTATCCTCTGAAGAAAACGTAATTTTCTTTTACGCCCCATAGCAGAAAATCTATGCGTAACTTGAAAAAGTAACGATTCCTAAAATACCCTTCGACATAAATGGAATCTAAATATAAAATATTTTTTCAATCGGATGTTTAGAAGCAAATTAATATATGGAATAAAATGTATTTTGGATTCGTTATCACCTGCATTTACACTCTCTAGCGGCGAAACTGTACATCGTACAAAAAAAAAAACGAAATGAAGGATCATCATTCCCATATTTTAAACTTTCCAATGCAAAAAGAATTTTTCATATCGGACTAATAGTTACTGAGATATGGTGTCTACAGACGGACAAACCGATAACATAAGCACGCTCTTTTTTTACAAAAGACGTGCTAAAACTGTATCGTCTAGAGCACGTTTACGGGCGAACGGTAGCTTGTTTCACTGCATGGCTTTGTAGCAATCAAATCGGGTAACGGAAGAGCTCTGGCGCGTGCGCGAAGTTAACGCTCCAGGCGATACATTTTTTTACAATTTTCATCGCAAATATATCCGCGAGTTTTGCAAGCAGAATAAGGGGATTTGTTGGGTATTTTTCGACTAATTAGGACATTGCACAACTGTATTTGATGTAATTTTTGTTTTCCTCCGAAGGCTGTACATTTTTTATTTTTATGCAAATGCCACCCACAGGGGTGCAACTGCTATGCCGTAAGTCTTTACGTCATTTTGAGTATTTTTCTAATTGAAAGTGTGTATCTGTGATCAACCGTTGTCTCTTTTGTGAACCCAGTACATAGTCGTTAGATGGATATTACGATTACATTTTGCACATATTCAGTTTTTTTAGTGGATTGGGGCGAGGAAAATTCCAAGAGTTAAAGGTAACCCCGTCCCTAACCTACGGCCACTGCTTTTAGGGGAAGGTAGAGCTGGTGCCGTAAAACAAGCGTGCCACCGAAGCCCCATTCGCGTGCGGCCATGTTTAGTTTACTTCAGTTTTAGTAAGCCAGGCTCATTAATTTCTGTTTCGTTAGGTTTTTTCGGTAATTTGCTGCCACGGAAGATACTTTGGCTCCAATTTCATTTTAATCAATAAAACCAGGTCTGCCCTTATTGGCAATTCTGCGGTGTTCGTTCATTAACGCACTCAGTTCATCCAAACTACACGAAGATTTCGCAATGGTTAGACATATTTCTTCCGTGTTCCTTTCACACTTCTAAAGAACAACCTGAGTAAACGTTTAAGAGTTCGCGAACAAGAAGAGTCGCTTAAGAACCATTCCATTTGGACAAAATTTAAGTGCATCGTGCGTCCAAATGAACGATCGTAATTGAAAATAATTCGAATTCTTTAGATGAGTTCCTGAAAATTAAAACCAGAAACATACATTAGTAGACGTATAGCATTTCTGTTTCGTTTTCTGTCTTTTAATACAAGATAGTTCATTAAAGAATGAAACAGAAAACATGGACAATAATGCGGCTTGTAGCTGACTCATTTTGAAAAGCATGAAACTAAAGGCTTTGACTGATTTTTTGTGATTCTGAAACCCTGATATACACTGAAGTGCCAAAAGTCATGGGATAGCAGTTTGCAAATTTTTAACTGGCGCTGCCGTCGTATAAAGGCTTCGACGCACGCCACGATTTTTATCGGTTGCGAGATGGGATCGCGAGAGACAGGTTGGACAACTATCAATAAGATTATGGCAAGCCGACTTGAATTATCGGAGTTTAAACGAGTCATGGCAGTGGAAGCCAGACGTTTGGGACATTCAATTTCCGAAGTTCTGCTAACATTCCCCTTTCGTCGATCCACGGTGTCACGTGTGTACCGAGAATACCTCATGGAACATATTACTTCCCACCGTGGACCGCGCAGTGGCCGACCACGGGTAATGAATGACCATGACCAGGGACGTCGTTCCAGGATTGTCCATGCTAACAGACAAGCGACACTGGCTCAAATTACATCCACATTCAATGCAGGAGGTACCAGAGTCATATCCATCAGGTCTGTGCATCGTAATTTAGCGTCCACGGGTTATGGGAGCAGACGACTCTCCAGAGTGCCTTTGTTAACACCTTGGCATCGGACACAGCGCCTGACTTGGGCTCGTGAACACGGTAATTGGACCCTGGAAAACTGACAACATGTGGCGTCGTCCGATGAATCACGCTACCAGTTGCTACGAGCTGATAGTAGGGTTCGGGTGTGGCGCAGACCCCATGAGGCCATGGAACCAAGCTGTGAACAAGGCACTGTGCAAGCCGGTGGTGGTTCCATACATGTGTGCGGATCTTTAAGTGGCAAGGTTTGGGTTCTCTGGTCCTCGTAAGCACGTCATTAACCGGTAATCGCTTTGTTGCTCTGCTGGGTGACCATTAGCATGGCTTCATTGACCCCAACAACGATAAGATTTTCCAGGCAAGAAATGCATCATGTAATCGAGCCCAAGCTATTCAAAATTGGTTGGAAGAGCACTCTGGACAGTTCCGACGGACGGTGTGGCCACTACGTTAGCCCGAAATTAACCCAATAAAGCGCTTATTAGACGTGGTGGAAAGGTTCATTCGCACCCAAGATCCTGCACCTACAAAAACCAGCAAGCTGTGGGTGTCTGTTCAGACGGCATGCTTCAACATCTGTCCAGAAGTCTTCCGGCCACTTGTGGAATCGATGCCACGTCGATTTTCTGCACTTCACCGGGCTAGAGGGTGTCCTACACGATACTAAATACGTATCCCATGACTTTTGGCACTTCAGTGTAATTAATAAAGTGATTGATTGCATAATTAAATGGATATAAAAACAAGCCGACATTTCAAGAAAGGTTTCTTGAAAAGAAAATATAAATTTAATATGCAAACGATATCAGATGTATATTTTACTTTACTAAAAACCGTCGAGTTGCCTACTTGTATTTATGTTTCCGAGTGATATGTGTTGCCTAAAAAAGATATTTTGCGTTTATTCTTTTGGATCTGTTGATCTCCCTTCCATGGAAACAGTCGCTCTAAATTAACGACCGGTTGCTCTTAAAGTCCAAGCTGCACATGGATGTCTTTGAAAATCGAAAAAAAGAAAACTTTGCAATTTAAAAAGAATGTTTTTTAACCTATTCAAACCTACAAATTGTTGCACTTTTAAATGAACGATCTGAGCTCTTGGAGCAGGTTGAGACGTAGTCTGTGCAAAAATAACAAGTTGGTAAAACCATGCAATGCATTGATTATAATACGCTTTCTAACATACCAGAAATCCTTACTCAAGTTATGAGGAAAATTGCTGTGGAATAAATCTCGGTCCTGTGCCCTGACCTTTGATCCCATTTCGATGATATTCAACAGAACCGGTTCAGTATACCTCCGAAATAACATGATAAAGTTTTGTCACAATCTAAGCATTTTTACGTAAGTTATGATGCATAAGGGCTATGAAATAGATCCCTCTCTTATGTCCTAACCTTTCACCCTATTTCGCCCATTTTCGATAGGATTTGTCCCCAGGTAGGCCCCTAAAACATACTAAAAGGTAATCGAAATCGAACCGTTTTTATGATAGTTATGTCGCATAAGCGCAGTTGAATGGATCCCGCTCCTATGTCCTGACCTTTGACCCCATTTCATTCACTTTCAATAGGGTTCCTTCCCAGCTGTTCCCCTTCCACATACTAAAAGTTCATTGAAATCGAACGATTTTTACGCGAGTTATCGTGCGGACAGACATACGCACTTAACGCGTGACGTAATGATGCAGATGGGAATCGCGACCATCTGCTCGAAAGAGTGTGACGTCATAAAACTTTAATAGGATCCACACACAACGCGTGACGTAATGAGACAGACGGTGTGACCGAACGCCAACGTCTCAATTGCGAGATTGTGACGTCTTAAGATTTTTAAGCATGGGCAACATTAATGGGACAACGCCATGACACTAAAAACGTAGTAATTCGGCGTGGTTATATAACCCACTTAACGAATTTTCCTAAAGTCAAGATCTAGCTAAATCGATTTCTAGTATCAGAAAAAGGTGGATTAACGACTTTCATCAAAATCCTGAGAGCCGTTTTCAAAATAAAATTTACATACATACAAGAATTGCTCCTTTAATAGTATCGGATAAAGGCGATGGAATGGATGCCGATCCTATGTCCTGATCTTTGAACCCATTTCGTCCATTTTTCAATAGGGTTCGTCCCCAGGTGGCCCCCTACCACATACTTAAATTTCATCGAAATCGAACCATATTTACGCAAGTTATGACGCATAAGGGCAATGGAATGGATCCCGCTCCTATGTCGTGATCTTCGTCCCCATTTCGTCCATATTCCACAGGGTTCGTCTCCAGGTGGTCCCCTACCACATACTAAAATGTCATCGAAATAGAACCATTTTTACGCGAGTTATCGTGCAGACAGACGGACAGACGGTCGGACGGACGGACAAAGCTGGAGCAAATACGCTTCTTCAACCTACGGTTGGAAAGCGTAAAAAGGATTACCATGCAACAGTGTATTTCTGTAGATGATCGCGCCTTTGTTAGCATTTCATAATATTGCACTTGTATATACGAACTGCTCATTTTGACTCTGATTTAAATGCAAATTAAGTCCGAGAGATCTTCTGCGAAAGAATTGAAAGCTCGGTGTTTCACCATTGTGGATGAATACCGAACGCTAATCGTGTGTCTGTGAAATTGCAATAAATCCGTAGGATTTACTACTTATGGCTGTTTCAGTAATGTTGATAACCGGTAGTCGATGAAAACAAGTTATGTTACAACTATAGAGACGTTACGATGTCTTTAACCCTCCTTCCGCAAGTTTATCTTGCCGCGGATGAGTAAATGACCTCGTCGCCGATGTAGTTTCCTAGCTGATAAACTGGATTCGAGTCCCGAAAGAATATGAGAATGTGCATTAATCAGTGATTTAGACTATGCTACTCTCTGAAGAGAGTATACCCTAATGCGCGATGCGAAAAGATTTCTCTTTAACTTAAGTGATCAAGCTAACAAATTCGAAAAGCAAAGAGTATGTATATTTGCTCGAAAAGTAGAAAAACGTATGATGGAAGAAATAATGCGATACCAATGCATCACAAATAATAAAAAGAAGAATAGTGAAACTCTGTAATTTATAATATGTTGGAAAACGTTTCATACTTGCCTAGTTCTAGCGACATGTATTACTGTCTGTTCCGACTACGCTTTTTTTATTCATAAATTGTTTCTTAGGTGCACAGATGAATAGACAAAGTCATCGCTCTTTCCACGTTTTTCTTTAATTAACACACAGCAACCGAAAAAATTGTAATCTGGACACCGCTGGGATCGTACCTAAGATCTCTTGATAACTAGTCGAGTGCGCTTGCTTTACGCTACGGTGACCAGCAATTCACGGCGCTATGTGTGTTTATCTGTCAGCATCTGACATCACAACTCCATAGAGATAGACTCAGCAACTGAGACGTTTCCATCTGCTGGGGCTTAACGGCACAAACTATTAAATTTTAGGTAATAAATCCGAAGGGCGAGCGGGACAGTGAAAATCTTTCAAATACGTGGAAACAATGTGAATAGACAAAGTCATTGCTCACTGAGTGGTGATGTTGAGCACTGAGTGATGACGTTGAGCACTGAGCGATGACGAGCGATGCACAGTTAATATATCGATGTATTTACTGGTAGTCTGGCTATCTGGCTGCTGGAATCAAGCTAAATCCAGAGTGCAGTTGCCAGAGCAATCAATATCTGTGCACCAATTCGTCATGTTTAGAATGTAGAGAATGTATCAAGAGACAGGAAATATTATTCATCTCTATGTGCGCCGAGTCAATCACGAATTACAATACCTTAGGACGATCATCAGGTGGCTCTATCAGTGAGATATAGCAGATGTGAGATGTTGCTGTATAGCTTCTAGAGACTTGTGGTAGGACGATTTCGATGCAAACAATATACAGAAATCTTCATTAAGAGGGACTTCATCCGAGACTACATACAGCTCGCATATGATACATTCCATCCAGCAGAATAGATAGTTTGTCTCGTTACAGACTGCAAACTAATTTTCCAAATGTTCACATATGTGATGAATCAGAATTCAGTTTTAAAAATGAGATAGTCGTCATGCTGTCTTTCTGAGAGAGAAGGGACCCCAAACCGAATATCACCCCACAGAAATCAGGGAAATGCACCACTGCAGCGGTGGTAGTTTATATGTCTGCTGTGGAATTTCCGGTTACGGAAGAACTCTAAATAATGTTCAGTTTCTTCACCAGGATGCGTAAATGAATTCCATTACTTGTAGAATATTTTTTTCTAAGTATGTAGTTCGAAAAAGCTCTTCTTGTGTCGGAAAGGATTAACAAGTTATTAAAATTATGCAGTGCATTGATTATGATACGCTTTCTAACATACCCGGAATCATAGGAAAATGTCTTGGTTTTGAGAGGACTATGGTATACGCTTTGAGGTTCACATATATCAAAATTAAATAGTTTTGTGCCCGTGGTACCTATTTCTATTATCAAGGACTACCACTCACAAGCCGTTTTATAATCAAGGAAGTTATCGTGCGAAAATAATGGCCAACGAATCTCACGCATGGGCAGTGCCCGCAATTGCTGACAAAAATCCTTTTTGGCGGAACTGCTTCCAAAGTCATTACGGAACAACGTATTGTATTTCGTCGCAATCGAAGCATTTTTAGTCAAGTTATGAGGATAATGGCTGTGGAATAAATCTCACTCCTAGGCTTTGACCTTTGACCCCATTTCGACGATATTCTACAGAACAGGTTCAGTATATTTCCGGAACAACATGATAACGTTTTGTCGCAATCAAAGCGCTTTTATTTAAGTTACAACGCATAAGGGCGATGGAATGGATCCCGCTCCTATGACCTGACATTTGACCCCATTTCGTCCATTTTCAAAAGGAATCGTCCCCAGGTTGTCCCCTACCAGATACTAAAATTTCATCAAAATCGAACCATTTTTACGTAAGTTATCGTGCGGACAAAGCTGGAGCATATACGCTTCTTCAACCTACGGTTGGAAAGCGTAAAAAAGATGTACTCATTACACCCGAGGCTTCGTTGCCTTTTTTTACGCTTTCCAACCGTAGGCTTCGAAGAAGCGTATATGCTCCAGCTTTTTCCGTCCGTCTGTCGGCACGATAACTCGCGTAAAAATGGTTCTATTTCGATGAAATTTTACTATGTGGTAGGAGACACCCTGGGGACAAACCCTATTGAAAATGGAAGAAATGGGGTCAAAGGTCATGGCATATGAGCGATATCCATTCCTTTGCCCTGTTGCGTCATAACTTGCGTAAATATGGTTCGACGTCGATGGAATTTTAGTGTATTGAAGCAGACCACCTGGCAATGAATCCTGTAGAAAATGGGGAAAGTTGGGTCAAAGGTCAGGACATAGGAGCGGGATGCATTCCATTGCCTTTATGCGTCATAACGTACGTAAAAATTGTTCGATTTCGATGAAATTTTAGTATGTAGTAGGGGACCACCTGGGAACGAACCCTATTGAAAATGGGAGAAATGGGGTCAAAGGTCAGGACATAGGATCAGGATCCATTCCATCGCCCTTATCCCATACTTTTAAAGGATCTATTCTTGTATGCATGTAAATTTTATTTTGAAAATAGCTCTAAGGATTTTGATGAAAGTCGTTAACCTACCGTTTTCTGGTACTAGAAATCGATTTAGCTTGATCTCGACTTTAGGAAAATTCGTTTAGTGCGTTAAATAACCACCCCGAATTACCACGTTTTTAATGTCATGGTGCCCCTTCAATGTTGCCCATGCTTAGAAATCTTATGACGTCACAATCTCACGATTGAAATGCTGGCGCGCGGTCACGCCATCTGTCTCATTGCGTCACGCGTGGCGTGTGGATCCTATTAAATTTTTATGACGTCACACTCTTTCGAGCAGATGGTCGCGATTCCCATCTGCCTCATTACGTCACGCGTTGTGTGCGTATGTCCGTCCGCACGATAATTCGCGTAAAAATCGTTCGATATCGATGAAATTTTAGTATGTGGAACGGGAACACCTGGGAAGGAACCCTTTTGAAAGTGAACGAAATGGGGTCAAAGGTCAGGACATTAGAGCGGGATCCATTCCACTGCTCTTATGCGTCATAACTAACGTAAAAAGCGTTCGATTTTGATTAAATTTTAGTTTGTGGTATGGGACCACCTGGGGACAAACCCTATAGAAAATGGGCGAAATGGGGTCAAAGTTCATGACATAGGAGCGGAATCACTTCCATCGATATTATGCGTCATAAGGTACGTAAAAATTCTTTGATTTGGATAAAATGTTTTAAAGTTGTAGGGGACTGCCTGGGGACGAATCCTGTTGTAAATGGGCGAAATGGGGTTAAAGGTTAGGACACAGGAGCGGGATCTATTCCATAGTCCTTATGCATCATAACATACGTAAAAATGCTTCCATTGTGACAAAACTTTATCATGTTATTTCGGAGGTATACTGAACCGGCTCTATTGAATCTCAACGAAATAGAATCAAAGGTTAGGGCACAGAATTGAGATTTATTCCACAGCCATTATCCTCATAACTTGAGTGATAACTTGAGTGATAACTTGAGTAATGACTTCTGGTATGTTGGAAAGCGTATCATAATCAATGCATTGCATGATTTTACTAACTTGTTTGTTCTTCCTTTATTTGGCTCTTCGAAAGACTTTCCATTTTCCAGAGACATACTATGAAAATCGTTTAATTCGACTTGGTTTATTTCTTTATTTTTCGACTCTCATATTTTTAAACAGCGTGTTTTGGAGATAATAGTTAGCAGACAGAACATTGAAATTTCACTACAGAATATGTTAAGCAGGCAGAACGTTCTGAATTTCACCACACAATATGCTGCTAACTAATAGCACGGAAAGTTGAATTTAAAAGTGCCCACTTTTGTTAGAAAATTAAACCAACATGATTACAAGACAGCGTAGGGGAGCAGAAAGTTTTTGTGAATATTCGCTTGCATCCTTAACGGCCGACGCGAGTTAGTCAGAAAACTAATATTCGAGGGAGACTATTTGTTTCAAGGAAATGTTTATAGCCAACAAAGGAAAGGGTGAAACATTTTATCGAAGTTTCACTTTAGGAACCACAAAACGTAAAACATCAAGCTCTCCTCTGGGAGGGCCGTTTAACCTAGCAACTTACATAGGTAATGTAAAACTGAAGGAGGTTAAAACACCTCGCTGCATGCAAACGGCCTTCTGTTATACTTAATGAGCCGCAAAAAGGGTCATCTTTCATATTTTCCACATTTTTTGAACTGTACGGGAGAGGGGATATTTTAATAATGCCGAAGTTATTCAACATATTTTCTGCCTTTTTAAAATTCAGCAGGCGAAATGTCATTATTCCTTTTCGCTTACTACCGCATAAAAGCAAATTTCTTCTTGTCTTGAAAATCAATAAAGGTAATGTCTGAAGCATACTCCTTATGATGAAAGAAATACATTTCTGAAATGTTAGTTAGGTACTATTGTTGTTTTATCAAAAAAGAAAGAAAACACTCAACTTTGGATTTTATATCGATAATCGTTTCTTGCGAGAAAAGAAAATCTATACTTAGCTTTATATTTAAAGATATATTACATCACAATTTCAAACGGCGTACTTTATTCGAAACTTTGTGCTTACTCGATTTCTGCACAAAAATATTTTTGGAGGACTTTTAAACGTTAATGGTTCCCTCTAGCATTAATTCTGCTCTAAAATTTCAGCTTAAGTCCTAACAATTTTAATGGCAAATCGTTCTTTTGGAAACGTTCTATTACGAAATTATTAAATTTGCAGAATTCACCTTTTGCTGAATATGTTGGATAATTAGATATCTTAATTTCTGCGCCAGAAAAACCGATAGTGGGGAAACACTGCAGTCTTACCTTTTACTTTTATCAATTAGTGCTGTTGTCCAAGAACGACTTGTATTCCAGTAAATGCATTGATAACTTTATTATATAGAAGATATGTCTTTGGGAATGAGCAAATTGAAAATCATGACTTATAACACTCTACGCCTCACATTTTAATAGCACATTTTTTTATTTAGTACATTTTTTTACTCCATTGCATACAATCTTAAGCAGCAATGATGAGTAAGTTCCTATATTCGTTATCTGGATTTTCAGTTCGAATGTTGGTTTTCAGTCCTAAATTTTGATTTTAAGTTTTGATCAAATATATCCTTTGGACATTCTGAAGCAACATCGTCTTTTCCGAAATACGAATATTTGTTGACATGTAAGTTGCTCATGCTACTGTTTTTCTGTATTTCCTGTACCACGATATACACAGTGCGTCAAAGAATTTTTAAGACTGGCGCTAGATTTCAGCCTACGGTGGCGCCACCAGTGTAATCGCGAATGCGTTATACCCCGTGACCATCTGCTTGCTTTTTGCCAAAAGTACTGCGCAGTTGTTAAAATAACTCAAACGAAACGGCCATTCATTAGAGAAGTAAACTGTTTTTCATGTTGAATTATTAAGATGGAACAAAGGGCTGTTATTAAATTTAACGCAAAACTTGGTAAAAGTGCCTCGGAAACGTACCAAACGATGAAACAAGTTTACGGTGAGGTTTGTTTAAGTAGATCAAATGTTTTCCTGTGGCCCAAACAGTTTTTGGACGGAAGAGATACGCTAGAAGATGATAAGCATACCGGAAGACCAAGCTCATCTAGGACACCTGAGATTATTGAAAAAGTGCGTGATTTCGTGGCAAACAATTGATGTGCGTCACTAATAATGACGGAAGAGTCTTTAAACATTAACAAAGAAACGATTCGAACCACCCTGCATGAAGATTTGGGCAAAACAAAAGTCTGTGCTAAATTTGTTCCGCACACCTTAACCAATGAACAAAAATCAAGGAGAAGTGCACATTGCAGAGACATCATTTCAGCCGCTGAAAATGATCCAAACTTCTTAAAATCGATTGTTACAGGTGATGATACATTGTTTCTTTAATAGGATCCTAAAACAAAGCGACACAGTGCGGAATGGAAGTAAAAAAACTCACCATAAGCCAAAAAAACAAGAAAAGTTTCATCGAAAATCAAAACAATGCTCATTACATTCTTCGATAGTAAGGGTATTATTATCCACAAAGAATTTGTTCGAAGAGGACAAAACATTACTGGTGAGTTATATTTAAATGTTTTGAGGCGTTTGATGGGCAGAATTTGTCGCATTCGTCCAGAATATCGGGATGAAAACAGTTGGTGTTTGTTGCACGATAATGCACCCAGTCACACCTCCCTTCTTGTTCGTAGATTTTTGGCAAAAAATAACGTCTGTGTGTTGAATCATCCACCGTATTCGCCTGATTTAGCACATTGCGACTTTTCTTTATTCCTAAAACTTAAAATGACGTTAAAAGGGTGTTATTTTGATGATATTTCGACTATACCAACTGCTTCGACGCGTGCTTTGTAGGCAATTCCCACAAAGTGAACTGGAACAGGCATTCGAATCATTATTAAATCGCTGTAACAATTGTAGTGAAGCCGGAGGGGCTTATTTTGAATAACAAACCAAAACAAATTATAATTTCTTGTTTCTATTTCATTTTACAGACTCAGTCTTAAAAATTCTTTGCCACACTGTGTAATGGCTTAAACAGTTCTGAGTGAAGGTATTAACTTTACATCGGGAACAGGTAAATATGAACAATCCGCCGCGGTGGCGCAGTAGTGTAAGCTCTGGCTATTGACCATTCACCCGAGATGAGTCCCGGTTCGAATCCCGTTTAGACATGGACGGTGCGCTTCTCTTACGGTACTCGCTCTGTTCCTCTCTTGGAATCAGTGGCCCTAAATTAGGGACGGTCGACTGTTTATAGCCTTTTGAGTTACTCACGGTCGTCGTTAAACCTCCAAACAAAAAAAGCATGACCAAAGTAATTTTCACAGTCGCCCACCTCTTCAAGATGCATAGCCTTTTTTATCGAGTGGAGGAGTGTATGAATATTTTTGCACATACAAAAAATGGAATACCGGGATGCAATCATAATTACTGTGAAACGTTTCTTCTTCGATCTGTTGTGTTTTGGCACGTAATATTTTGTTGAATCTTTCGAAGTAGTGATATTTCTTTTAATCGACAATGTCGGTTTGTTCGGGAACTTGCCCATTTAGGATCTACGCCCAACACAAAGAGGGAGAAAACAGTACCATCTATCGATTCAATCACTCCCAGGATCTCTTCAAGGCTCAAACTAACTTTCACTGATTGGTCATTTATTTTATTTTCTAACTTAAATTGCGAGAGGCCAGAAAATATTTATTATTTCGGACTTCTCCTGCTGTAGGACGATCAGCACCAGATTGTAATTCAGTGTGCTGTAAATATCAGCCCTTTGCCTCTTTACCAGTACATATTCTGCTCTTCCGTTCGTAGTCATCCACCGAATTATTTAGCTACATTCAGAGTTCTGGTTCTCCACCACAGATAACATAATTAGATTGAGCCCTATAATGACTAAAATACACTGACGGAAAAAAAATCCCAACACCACGAAAAAATAGTTGTAGAGGAATGAAATGGCGGCAATACATTTGTATAGGTAACATATTTAATCGATTAAGGTTTCAAGATCACAGCTTTATGCAAGCGCGAGAAGAGCCATTTTAAATGTGAAATGCTGGTACATTTATAACCGGTGTAACCTCCAGAATGTTGAATGCAAGCACGCAAACGTTCATGCATTGTATCGTACAGGTGCTGGATGTCAGTTTGTGGGATGGAGTTCCATGCCTGTTGCACTTGGTCGGTCAATACATGGACGGTTAATGCTGGTTGGGGGTGACGCTGGAGTTGTCGTCCAATGATGTCCCATACATGCTCGATTGGTAAAAGATTTGGTGAACTAGCAGGCCACGGCAATATGTCGACACTCTGTAGAGCATGTTGGGTTACAACAGCGGTATGCGGGCGAGCGTTATCCTGTTGGAAAACAACCCCTGGAATGCTGTTCATGAATGGCAGCACAACAGGTTGAATCACCAGACCAACGTACAACTGTGCCGTCAGGGTGCGTGGGATAACCACAAGCGTGCTCCTGCTGTCATAGGAAATTGCTCCCAAGACCATAACTCCAGGTGTAGGTCCAGTTTGTTTCGGCCGCAGACAGGTTGGTTGCAACCGCTCACCTGGCCTCCTTCTAACCAACACACGGCCATCACTGGCACCCAGGCAGAACCGGCTTTCATCAAAAAACACAACAGATCTCCACTCCGTCCTCCAACGAGCTCTAGCTTGACACCACTGACGTCGCAAACGGCAGTGGTTTGGAGTAAGTGGAATGTACGTTACATAGCGTCTGGCTCTGAGCTGTCCTTCAAGTAACCGATTTGTAACAGTTCGTTGTGTCACTGTGGTGGCAACTGCACCTCGAATTGCTGGCGCAGACGCGGTACGATGCTCCACGGCCATACGCCGTACACGGCGGTCTTCCCTCTCAGTAGTGCCGCGTGGCCGGCCGGAACCCAGTCTTCTTGAGGCAGTACCTTCCCTTGACCACCGCTGCCAACAATCATACACAGTGGCTACATTCCTGCCAAGTCAATCCGCAATATTGCGGAAAGACAATCCACCTTCTCGTAGCCCTATTACACGACCACGTTCAAACACCGTGAGCTGTTGATAATGGCTTCTTCGTGTTCGTAAAGGCATTCTTAACTAACATCAACACACTACGTCGAATCTCAAAGATAACTAACGCTCACGAACGTTACAGCGCGTATTTACAGCAAACCTGCTTTGCATGTTCCGAGGGACGCTACTAGCGCCACACGTATGCGCCGAGCGCGAAATTTGCATAGACGTCATCTTACAGATGTACTCTCACCGCCTACCAACTGTCGTTTATCTAACACAACCCCTTCTTGGTGTTGAGATTTTTTTCCGTCAGTGTAGTTTATACATCACTGTTTTGACCTCGTAGTGAAAACTTGAAACTTGAGTGTATGGACACGATACCTAATATACACTGATGGCCACCCAAAATGCAACACCAAGAAGGAAGCATCCGATTAACCTGAAATTCGCAGCATGCGTCGCCCGCGAGAGGACATGCAAACGATTAGCATTGCAGGGCATATGCAAATCATGTGCTCCCGGCACGCCACCGAGAAGCTCTATAAGAAAGGTGCACAGAAGGCGGGGTGTAAGTAGTGGAAGTTTGTTGTGCTGCCGGACCTGTGCGTGTGAAGCTTCCTGATGCCTCACCCTGAATCCGGCAGTCATTCCAGCACGTTTCGGAGTTCGTCAGATAACGAACAGTGGCTTATCGCGACAGCGGTTTATCGTACCGAAACATCGGCGCTCGGGTGGGACGACATCCAGCCACAGTGAGGCGCGTTTGGATTCGGTGGGTTCAAGAGGGACGGACGGACAGACGTGAACGATTGCCGCAGCCGCGCCACTCTACCGAACGAAAGGACCGGCATGTTGTGCGGCGGGCATTGACGGTTCGCGCCGCCACATCACGAACGTTAGCGCAGGAATTTGTGTATGTGGCGCAACAACCTGTGTCAGCACGTACCGTTCGACGTCATCTGCAGGAGTGGGGACTTGTTGCACGGAACCCATTGCTCCGATTACCATTGGCGTTACACCACCGTTGACTGCGGCAGCAGTGGGCCGTTGAACGCCGCACCTGAACTAAGGAATGGCCTGACATTGTCTTCTCAGACGAATCCCGCTTCTGCCTGCATCACCACAATGGTCAGATCCGCGCGTGGCGGCACCGCGGCGAGAGAATGTATGACGCCTGCATTATGCATCGCCATACCGGTCCATCGCCTGGCTTATGGTTTGGGGCGCAATTGGATATGACACCCGCACCCCTCTGGTACACATCGCCGGTAGCCTCAACAGCCACCGCTACATATCCGACGTTTTGGAGCCTGTAGTCCTCCCTTACCTGCAGGACATGCCAGCAGCCACGTTTCAACAGGACATTCTTCACGGCCCACCAGGTGTCACTGCTGCCGTGGCCCGCCTGTTCTCCCGATATGTCGCCCATCGAACACGTCTGGTCGCTGATCGGCAACCAAGTGACCCGGCAAGCACTACCGGCGTGTACGAAAATTTAGTAGGCCTATGACTGAAACACGAACATCTATTTAAGCACAGCATCGAAAGGAATTCTTATTCATAATATTGTCTGTATCTTATAAAAAGAAAATGGAAGCTCTTTATTTCGTAATGAATTTTTAAATTTGTCGGAAACTAACAAAAACTATTACTGATAGTTCACAAAAATGTGTTTATCTATAGCTTCTGAACAACAAGAAGAACGATAACACTAAACGTTTAGGTGCAACGTACACGTTCGCACTTAAAAGTTTGGACCTTCTCTAAACATGGTTTTTTAAATTTTTCATAATTTTTCAGAATCAATTGGTATATTAAACTTCTTTAGCAATTTAAACGTGCGTAACTGGTACCTGACGAAAAAAATCTTCATTCGGAAATACCAGGCAATATTTTTGTAGCTTCAATTTATTCGATGCAGATGCTTTTTTTAGACATACAAGAAGCATGAGTTTAATTTTATCATACACTATGTAGACAAATGTATTTGTACTCCTAGATCGAACGGAAACAAGACAATTTATGAACCAAAATCAGTACATATTCTGCCCTTCTTTAACCGCCATGACTGCAACGAACCTTCTAGCCATACTTTCCCCGAGATGCTGGTAGTTTTGTAAAGCGATTTTCTTCCATTACTAATTCAAATCTTCTCCCAGAGATGCTGTAGAAGAAGGTCTTTCCGGCCGAGATCGGATTTTTCGTTCCAGTTCGCCCCTTAAGTATTCTATTGTATTCCGATCGATAATTTGAGTAGGCTCGTCCAACACTTGGACGTCCTGCTCGTCAAAACAGGGATGGACAGACATTGCAGTATGGGCGACTCCAGAAACTTAAATTAGGGAGAGAAACTGCTCTGATCTGCAAAAACAAGACAAACAAAAAATGATCGACAGGTTTCGTGGAAGGTTTGGACACACACACACACACACACTAGCACAGGTTAACCTCATTGATATTTCCCGGTTTTTTAAATACATTTAAACAAAACTGTGCTAAATGTTTAAAACACAAAGTGAGAAAACAACTGGTAACAGAAAGCTCTATTTTTCTGGCGTTCAATTGCCAAATTTCTTTTGAAAGATTGCATCTAAACTTGGATATCCAGTCTAGATAGGATCTTTCAAAATCAATTTGAGCCCTTCTATTCTAACGGCTTAATTTAGTAGAAATATTGTAGGCTTGCATCATCGAATCATTCCTAAGCAATATGACTGGTGAAAGAAACTTCCATTGAAAGGAACTTCCATTTGTTTTGCTTCATCAAGTCATTTCTGTGCCATTCATAATCGTACTGGCGATTTTCTCTGGAACGTTTGTGGAAATATTACATTAACCAAAGCACACCCATTGCTTTTCATAATCAGGCAAAATCTCTTTTCCCTTCCGGTCTATGCTCCTTCTGCTTCTGAATCCGGATTTTTTTTTCTGTTACCACTCCCTCTCTTTCTCTGAAGCTGGAACATAACATTTAATCTCCAAATTTTCAGCAAATGTTAATTGTTACAAACGTTTGCAAAAATCACTGCGTTTAGTACTATGATTTTAGAAAAATAAGCACATTAAATATTTACGATCTGGCAATTTAAAAAGGAAAAGTCTGTTTTAGGAGATGAGGGCAATCGACCCAGTCACCCCAGCTGGATTCGTCACTGCCCTTGCAGAGAGACAAGACGCTTGAATTTGCAGGAATGAACACGCAGGGATCTGTGCCGAAGCACCATCACAGCCATGTAGTGTGGAATTGTTCAGAACGTCTTCGTATCTGGCAGCCGTTGGGCTGGAAAGCATCATAACCAAAGAACGAGTCCTTCCCATCAGAAACAGCACCACACTGTCAGTGATACCCTTCCAAATTTGACTGTAGGGAAATACAGTGTTCCCCGGGCCAAAGCCACATCCAAATATGTTTGTACGATCGAAAGATTGAGAAGTGTGAATACACATGGCCCACTTCTACTCTTCAGTTGTCACCCAACGTCGAGCAAAGCACCACTGTAGTCATCTTCTGGCATTACGTTGAGTGGTTGATGGCTTGGATCAGCTCAACTAGCATGGTAACCGTGGGTATGCATTTCTTCATCGATTGCACTTGCGCGACGTCGCCGGACAGATCTATGAAGCAAGATATGCGTGTCTTATTCACGTTCCGCGATAAGCTTCGTTTAACACAGTCACTCAGTTTGTTCGGTTCCGTAGAGCGTGGTTTCGGTGTTGTGGCATCATCTTCTTTCCGTTGTTGAAGAATATCAGCAACAGGGGATTTTAGGAGTTCCAGAAGAGAGGAAATGTTACGCACTTATTGTTTACTCAGGTCACATCCAATCACGACACCTCTCTCAAAATACGTCAGTTCAGCTTCCAGCGGTGTAATTGCTTTCAATGCTGTCTGACAGGTGTTAATACTTATGTTATTTACGTAATGGACTTTAATATAAATTAGAAAAAGTTTCCTACCTCCCAACCCATTCATAAAAAATATTCACGAATTTCCTAAAATTATATGTATTGAATTTTAAAAAAGCGTGCTCAAGAAAGGAACTAGCACAAGTTTTTCTGCACCAAAAATAGAAAAATAGTGAGTGACCTCAATAGGTATCGAAAAACTAAAGACAGAAGGCTTAACAAATGCAGACAAAAAAAACTAAATAAAACTGCTTTGCAAAAAAAAATAAAAAAAAATAAGAGAAAGCGGACAGGTCAGGCAAATAAGAGACAACTAGCGTTTCTTTTTGCTGGGACAGACATTTTTAAGCTTATGGCGAATCGCATCAATGTCTTCCTCAACTGAAGGGAATAAAGGTCGCTTCTTAGCATTATGACGTCACGCGTGGGCGTCTTGCAGGTGTTCTCATACTATTTCCTACATAGTGTAGTTTAAATTTTCTTTTTTCCCAGTCAGGTTATAACATCCATATTTAAATCAGTTTATTTAGAAAAGATTCACTTGCGTGAATTAATAAATTATTCGAAATGCACCAGGTGAAGAATTAATTAATTATTGGGTGTTTAATTTATCATTTGAAGAAATGTTTCCGAGTATTGCAATAACCTTCGGTTCGTTGTTTTAATTCCCTGACAATTATTCCATGCATTTGCATAGCTTATCGTCAAGCAACTCCAATTGATGACAAAGAAACCGTTTCTGAAAAATAATGTTTCCTTAAACATCTTATAAATGCTCCTAAATTTGCCCAACTCACTTTTCAACAAATATTGTGAATTAATTATTGAATTTTCAGGAGAAGTACATCTCATGGAATGCAGGAAATCAAACAGGAGGGAATTTGATAAACCGGGCACCATTCATTTAAACAAATTACTTTCGCAGACAATTGTGGGTTTTTACAACTTACCGTGTAAAAAAGATACATTATTTGTGATGTTGGTTCGGGAAAAGTTTTCGTCTCATGAACAAGTTCTCAGTGATTTGAAATTATGCTCAGTAGTGATTCCTTTAAACAGAATTATTTATGCAGCCATCAGAATTGGCGTGTTTTCTTTGTGTTGTCAGAAAACGACTTGCAATAAATATTTAACAATGGAAAACTGGAAGCGATACGATGTGATCTGAAATTCTTGAAATATGCATAAAATGTGAGTGAAACATTTCTAAAGACATAAATGGATAAAACTTCAAGAAACAAGATCAAGCATAAAGTACACTTATCTTTTCGGTGACTTGACTAATTTAAAACGCAATAAAAAAAGCATTTACAGTTCCATATTTAAGAAAATGAATACTCTGTTGAAAACACAGATTTGAGTATATAGCAGTTACATGTAAATGGAACAATGCGATGTCATGAAATATTAATATTATCTTTTATAATGTGGCTGAGCGTTTCTGAACGAAGTAAAGAAGAGATTCTTACTCATGTACATTTAAAAGTGATTTATTCATAGTATATATGCACTTTTAAAATATAAGTTGTCGATGTACGATTAAATTGTAACTTTTTATATTATCCTGGAATTTTGAAACGTGTGATATCCACGTTAATTATTTGCATTTGAAATATGAATCATCACTTTCTTTCAAAACATGCAGGAACCATTCAATTTTAATATGTGTGCTATCTATGTGTTATTGAAATGTGCGTTACAATATTATCCCTAGTATCCGTGAAATTTTAAAAGGTGTATTGTCCATGTTATACAAATATTTGAATAAAGTAAGCCATCCATGTTTTCTAGGTAATTTTAAAATGTCAATGGCTTGAGCTAAACACTGTTTTCGGTAGTCGAGACCAGATAACATTATTCACTGACTCATTAGGATTTTCGGTTTTTCCCATGTTTCCTTTTTTTAAGGAGATTTGGGTTGCCAAATCCCTAAAAATCGGCTTAATTTCAGCCATTATTACGGGTGAAAGTGAGTGCTGTGGTCAAAATCCATTCCATAAGCTTCAGCGACACAGTCTTTACACCAACTTTCTTTGCCTTCCGGACACAAACCATGTCGAAATTTTTTGAAACATAAATTTTGAAATATTTTTAAATACTCCTAGAGCTCGGATTTTCTTATGCAATACATCTTTGTAAAGGTAAGATTTCAAACGTTCAGAAACGCTTATAAAAACGAAAGGTGATTTTTCGTCAATTTTAGGGTACCGGTTCCCTTTCAAATATGAGTTTTACATATTTCCCATTTACTTTTGGAGAGTGTATTATCCACATACTTTTCAAAATTAGTTATCACGTTCTCCATAAACGTGCGTTATCCATGTTTTCCATATACGGTAGAATTCCCTTATAACAAGCTCGTATTTAGTGAGATCTTGGATTTAATGAGCAAAACGGGAGCTTTTGTTTGGTGTAGTGTTAATTAAAAGCTAATTTGATCGCTTTTGAGAAATAAAATTTAATGAAGTTCCCGAATTTAATGAGGGAGAGAAAAGCTACGATGATCCCTTTTAACAAGCAGAGTAAGTGCATTTAATGAAATTATATATTTAATAAGGGAGTGAACAGCAAAGATAATCATTCTTAACAAGCAAAGTAACGCAATTTAATGAAGTATTTAACGAGGCAGAAAAAACCTGTTCCGGAATAGAAACGGTGCCATACAGAACGACATTGCAATAGCACAAGAGGAAAATATGGAATATCATTAAACTGCGTGATAGTGGATGAATGTTGATAGAAAAGCAATTGGGAAAGACTACTTCTAATGCTCAATAAATGAGTTGTGCAAGAGACTCTCCGCCATCCACTCAAAGAGGCAGGTGTATCGCTTCTACAGAGTTGAAAACAGGCCACCTACTCCCAGACAAAAAAGAGAATGCGTAGGACTCACGCGCATGAAAGTAGATTTCTGGGCTACAGTTGCAGAGAGAGATATGGAATAGGGATGTCGCCACAGTAGAAGCAGGAGAAAACAATTCCTGGAATTGTCTCCATTTCCTCTCACGTCCTTAAAGCAAGCGTTGCATTGGGGGACCAGTCTGCTTCTGCTTCATGCGTGTGATGTGCAGTTAAACAACGGTCAGTATATTCAAATTGAATTGGCCGTCAAGTTTGAATATGCATGAAAGATATACGAAGTTAAATCTTTCAAATATATCCAGTTTTATGCATATACGATATAAACGTATTTACATATTATCACGCATGCATATCTTTACATGGTAGGAGTTTTCACCCGAAACCGGATTCAACGAATACCCGGATTTAACGAAAGTTTCTGTCCATCTCGAACTCCTCGTAATAAACGCGTTCTACTGCATTTTTTACGCTTTCCAAACGTAGGTTAAAGAAGCGTATATGCTCCAACTCTGTCCGGCTGTCCGTCCTTCCGCACGATAACTAGCGTAAAAATGGTTCGATTTCGAAGAAATTTTAGTATGTGGTAGGGGACCACCTGTGGACGAACCCTATTGAAACTGGACGAAATGGGGTCAAAGGTCAGGACGTAAGAGCGGGATACATTCTATTGTCCTTATGCGTCATAACGTGTGTACAAATGGTTCGATTTCGATGAAATTTTAGTATGTGGTAGAGAACCACCGGGGTACGAACCCTGTTGAAAATGGGTGAAATAGAGTCAAAGGTCAGGACATAGGATCGGGATCCATTCCATCGCCCTTATGCGTTATAACTTCCTTAAAAATGCCTCGATTGAAACAAAATTTTATCATGTTGTTCCGGAAGTATACTTTACCGGTTCTGTTGAATATCATGGAAATGGGGTCAAAGATCAGGTCATAGAAGCGAGATTCATTCTACAGCCATTACCCTCATAACTTGAGTAATGATTTCTGGTATGTTGGTCAGCGTATCAAAACCAATGCATTGTACGATTTTACTAACTTGTTAAAATGTGAGCTGTCTATGTAGATCGCTTAAAGTGTGCATTACCCTTGTCATTCACGTAGTTTTAAAACTTATATGATCTTTAAATAAGTGGGTTATACAATATATGCTGTCACTATAATTTTTTAAAACAGGAAGCTGTCCATATTTTTCACGCATATTTTAGGCATGCGTTGCCTATGTGTTCTAGTCAATAAATGAAAGCTATTACGACACTCTGCATGTCAGAGATTTCGCTTTAAAATTGTTTCTGAAAGCGATTATGCCCTCACACGATTTTCTCTCTTGTTCTTTATATCTATGGCTATGAAATAACGAGACTGTGTTTGTGGCTAACCAAAAGCGCGGTGCAGCTCAAAAGTGAGTAGGAGCCCATTGACCTAAACATGTCCGTAACCAAAAATGCAGAAAATTCACCTCCGTCTCTGCATTAGACTGGTGAGATGTGTCAATGAAAATCGAGGTTGTGTTAGTCGTGCGTTGGAAAAAACGCTGAGTCCAAGAACTGAGCAACGGATAAACGTGATTTTTTTTGCGAAATTAAACAAAACTCCTGATGAATCTTTTCGTATGTAAAGTGAGGCTACTCTGAAAAATTTTCGTCACGTGCGCGTGTTTGTGCGTGGCATAAGGGGATCAGTGAGGCCGGAAAGACATTCAAAACGACGAACATCCGGTACTCCTAAGCACCTCGAGAGCAGAAGAGGATGTGGACAAAATCTACTTAGTTATTTGAAACAATCGACGCTTGAGTATCAGAATGTTAGCACAAATGGTAAACATCGATAATGAGACTGTTAAGCAAATTTTAAATTAAAATCTGAACATGACAATGACATGGGCCAAGATGGTACCGAAGCTTCTTACGCCAGAAATAAAAGGAAATCGCAAGCTAATTTGTGCTGGTATTCTGTGGCAAATTCAGGTGAACCCTATTTTCTTATTTAGTGTTATAACTGGTGATGAGACCAGATCTTTCAGTGCAATCTTGAAATGAAAAAAACAGTTGATGCATTGGAATATACCGGCGTCACCCACGACTAAGAAAGCACATCAAAAGTAAGTCCAAGTTTAAATCCATCTTAATTGGCTTCTTTGACATTAAGGATGGATTTTTGGCACAATGTGTTCCCGATGGAGAAACATTGAACCAACATTACTAAAACCGGATTCTCGGGATTTTGATCAAGAGAATCAGGAGAAAGAGCCCAATGTTGTGGTAAAATTGCTTCATACTTTACCCAAAAATGCATTAGCTCATGCAGAACAATCAGTGAAGCAGTGTTTAGCCGAGAAACTCATCGCAATACTTGAATATTTTACCTAGTCTCCAGATTTGGTCCAATGCGATGTGTTTCTGTTAACTAAAGTCAAATCTGTATTCAAGGGGACCCGTTTTGAATCGATTACTGTGATGAAGAAGCGTACAAAACGAAATCTTCTGTCACTAGGTACTTGTATAAAAGCTTCTGGAACGGATATTTCGCTTTAACAGAAGCATCACAGTACTTGATGATCTTACGTACTCGCCAGATTTGGTCCCATGCGAATTGTTTCTGTTCCCTAAATTCAATTCTGTAATCAAAGGGACCCGTTTTGAGTCTATTACTGTGATAAAGAAGAGAAAAAACGAGTATCTCAAAGGGATCACACCAAATGAGCTGCCGCATTAATTTTGCCTGTGGAAGATCAGAAAGAAGTGGTGTGTTGATATTGAAGGGTATTAAATTAAAAGTGACAAGAGTTAAAAAAAACACTTTTATTTAACTAAAGTTATAGTTTTAGTCTCGTTATTTAACAGCTATACTTCGTACAAGTAATGTACCCTGTGTTTTAAGATATTGCTACGCCCCAGGATGCAAGCCTATCGGACAAAATATAATTTACGATTTTAATTGGCAGCATGTCGGGCATTTGCTGACGACCCAACGGTAAACATCATAATTTAGAAATGATTACTTGTGGATTCTTTATTGCCGAAATCTTAGTTATAGGTCAAGAGAATTTAGTCTAAAAATTTAATCAATTAAAATCAAATCCGTCAGGCACTCCAAAAAATTGATTCGTTCACTTCAGGACTGGTACGAGACAGCAGACATTTAATTAATTAACATCAAACTGATAATCAAAATGATGAAGACGTCAGTTTATAGAGGAGAAATTTGGGGCGGCAAATAATCTCGTTCCCCCATTTTTGTTAGCTCTCAGGCTGAATACCCTCTTAGGGTTCAAATCTATCTCACAGGCTTATACTTTCCGGCTATCAATAGTTTTCAGCTGATGCAGTTCTCTATTAATGGGCCAGAGCCAATTTCATTAGAAACTGGCATAGATAATGAAATAAAGAACTAACATGGATGTTTTGTGTCCGGAAGATCATCATACATAACGGAAGCACGAACCTGCACATGTGGTGCACTCACTGGTCGATTATTCACTTCGATGACAAGTTGAGACACGCACTGTGGGCGATGGAGTGGGGAGTCGAGCCTCGCCTCCCTTTAACACACACACACACACACACACACACACACAGATGATTGTGAGAGGGACTTTAAAGGCAGGAAACTACACGATGCTGAATACGCTTTCACGAACACGGATGCCGAGATCAACTAATGCCACTGACGTGGAGGACTTCGTCCAGGCGTACTAGCTCCCCAAAGGTCGTCACTTTCGGGTGCAACAGACTGACCTCCGAAAGGTTTCTTTCCGAGAAAATCTCATTGTTTCTCTAAAGCTTCCTATGTGTAAAGATCCACCAGAAAAGAGGATCATCAATATCATTTTCTCGCGGTAACATCCACCGCTTAATGATGCAAGCATTCGGCTTGCTTTCAGACTTCTTACGGCAGAAACTTTATTTCAACTTCCAAACCGCGCCGCGGGATCATCCCAGATCCGGTAAAAATTGTCTCTGACACAATACCCTCAATCGGAGGCTTCTCAAGAGGAACTCATTTCTTCCATTCATATTTTGCCTGACTCCCGTTGTAAGGGTATGTCTTAACTCAATTGTCAGCTTAATTGCTTCCTAAAAACTCTTAGCACGATGCGAGATGGTAAGAGTATTATACTCTGCGTTCGGAATATATTGAACTCATTAATCGTATTAGTCTCCAAACGCATAGCTAACCAGCTTTTCTTTGTCCTACCAAGATTCTGCATCAAGAACCCCGCAAAGCACGATTCTTTTTACTCAGTTAACCCTTTATCGGTTCTCCAAAACGTCGGGCCAAGTGCTGATAATCTCATACGTACATGGACCTCACACATAGCCCAACACTTGTGAGGGATCTCACCCCTCAGCACAAACAACACAAGCTTCACTTTGGACTTTTCCTTCTCAAATAAGGGGGAAGTCACGAACCCTCCTTTTGTACTCATTTCTTTTCTTACGCAAAAGGGGAAGCAACTAACTGCTAATTTTTGTAACCAACAATTCATGCTATCTCTGCCTCATGCAAATCGACTTAATTACGCTACCCAAAATCCTTAACAATATTTTGCGAAAATTAAGTATTCCGGGGGATGCGCAAAAAAACTATTTTCGAATCATTATGTTCTTATTGCCAGTGCCGGATGTCAGAAAGCACTATAAATCTCTTAAAGTTGACTGTTTTCTTTGAGGAGGAAAGTTTCTTCTGTTTGATAGTATCAGGAAACGTTTAATCTTTCTGGACATTTAATTTATTTAATAAATTGCCCCCAATAGTCCTTGAGTGCCGAAGAATTTTAAAATTCCCCGTTGGAGCTGATTAGATCTTTTAAAAAAATCATGTATTTTCGAGATGATCTTGAAGTGATTAACGTGGACACTGTTAAAGTCCTTAGTTATTTCATGAATTTCACTCTAAGATCGCAGATGGGTTATAGAATTTATGTTAATTATTATTTCGCAAAAAAATGTAACCCTATCTCATTGATTCCAATCAATGTTAAATTTGAGAATTGAAGTGTATTACTCGCCTAACATTTCTTTTAAAGAACCTAGACATGCGGTTTTTTTTTAACTTTCTTTATTTACCAAATTTCAAGCTGGTCCTGACTGTACTCTTCCTGCAGATTGTAAGGTGGATTGGTAGTTTCTGTTCAGTTTTGCTTTGCGTTTTTTTTTCAAACCGTACATTGGACAAACTTCATTCGAACATTTTAAGAAGAGTTAAGTGTTATACTTAGAACAAAATTACTTTTCTGTCTAATTGTTCATGAAAGTTTTTGATTCAGGCACATTCACTTTCGCAGTTTGTTCACAAATTTCTCAGTCTTTCCACTAAGACATGGGGGTTCTAAACAGATGCAGAGAAAATAAAGATAATATTCTTGTGCTTCGTATGCACTAAAAATTCTCTTAATTTAGTAAAATGTTTTCTCTTCTTGCTGGAAAGATAAACGAAAAAGATGATACTGAATTCTCAGGAGTATTGAGTTCATCTTTTATATCGCTTCCGGTGGCTTTGGTAGCCGAGTAGCCTGAAGCACTGGAATGAGATGTGGACCGTCGCTCGAGTTTTGCATCAGGCATGGGCAGTCCACTTGTCTGTTGGCTCCTGCTATGTCCATTTCCAGGACCAGCTATCCTAAATTAGGGATGAGCGACTGCTTATATTCTCATGAGTTGCTCATAGTGGATGTTAAATCTCGACAAAAGAAAATTACAAATTTGACAAAGGTAAAGAATTTGTCAAAGCATATTTTTAGGAAAGAATGAGCCGCTCCTGTGGCGCGGAGGTCTAAGAGCAGGCTTATGATCTTTCGTCTATGTAGATCTGGGTTCGAATAACAGTGAGGCATCGGTGTTGAAATTTCTTAAGACACTGGCTGTGTACTTGTTGCGAGGGAATACACCCTCCTACCCTTTTAGTTTCACTTGTCTTATTGACGCATGTTGTAGTCATATTAAATGAACACGATTTATTACTCACTAGTACGTAACCCGTGTCATGCATGGTTGAAAAAGCTGTGACTGAAATTTTGTCTTGTCATATATTGTAACACGAATCGTAATTATGACGAAGTAAATTTCTCCATCATTTCTATGCCAGGGGTGGGACTCGAACCTACAACTCTCGGCTCCGGGTGCTATCCACTATACTACCCTGGCATGCGTTCTCACTGATATCTGCCTTTATCTCATGTCGGGGCAGGCACGTCACATAATAAAATGCATAATTATAATAAACGGTTGAATTATTAATGGGAAATCTATTAGATGGGTCACCAACAACAAAATATTCGTAATATTCCTAATAATTTTTAATTTTTCCAACTACTCGTATACGAATTTAACGATGACGTTCCTCATTTTGTATAAACATGTGCTTACCTGTCGTTGACGGGCTTGCATTGGTGCATTGAGGCATTATTTCAGTGACCCGAAATGATATCGTGTCTAGATAACTAAACAATGGGGTTAAAAATGTGTTTTATTTTGCCAGTGAGGTTTTAGCCATTTTTTTGTATCATTGTATAATCTATACTAATATATACTGCTGGCCACCCAAAATGGAACACCAAAAAGGAAGCATCCGATTGGCCTGAAATTCTCAGCATGCGTCGCCCGCTAGAGGACATGCAAGCGATAAGCATTGCAGGGCATATGCAAAGCATGTGCGCCCGGCACGCCACCGAGAAGCACTATAAGAAGGGTGCACAGAAGGCGGGGTGTAAGCAGTGGAAGTGTGTTACGCTGCCGGACCTGTGCGTGGGAAGCTTCCTGATGCCTCGTCGCAGAATACCGCAGCCATTCCAGCACGTTTCGGAGTTCGACAGAGGACGAATAGTGGCTTATCGCGACAGCGGTTTATCGTACCGAGACATCGGCGCCCGTGTGGGATGACATCCAGACACAGTGAGGCGAGTATGGATTCGGTGGGTGCAGGAGGGACAGACGGACCGAGGGGAACGATTTCCGCAGCCGCGGTACACCACCTGACGAGAGCACTGGCATGTGGTGCGGCGGGCATTGATGGCTCGCACCGCCACATCACGAAATTTAGCGCAGAAATTAGGGTGTGTTGCGCAACAACCTGTGTCAGCACGTACCGTTCGACGTCGTCTGCAGTAGTGGGGACTTGTCGTACGGAGCCCATTGCTTCGATTGTCATTGACGTTACACTACCGACTAGTGCGGCGGCAGTGGGCCGTTGAACGCCGCACCTGGACTACGGAATGGCACGATATTATCTTCTCCGACGAATCCCGCTTCTACCTGAAAGGCCACGATGGTCGGATCCGCGTGTGGCGGCACCCCGGCGAGAGACTGTATGACTCCTGCATTATAAATTGCCATACCGGTCCGTCGCCTGGTGTTATGTTTTGGGGCGCAATTGGATATGACACCCACACCCCTCTGGTACGCATCGCCGGTACACTCAACAGCCACCGCTAACTCTCCGACGTTTTGGAGCCTGTAGCCCTCCCTTACCTGCAGGACCTGCCAGCGGCCACATTTCAAAAGGAAAATGCGCGCCCGCACGTGGCACGCATCGTGCAACAATTCTTCACGGCCCACCAGGTGTCACTGCTGCCGTGGGCCGCTTGTTCTCTCGATATGTCGCCCATCGACACGTCTGGTCGCTGATCGGCAACTGAGTGGCCCGGCAAGCATCGCCCGCGGCTACGCCTGATGAACTGTTGCAACGTGTGGAAGCAGCCTGGACCGACATACCCCAAGGCTCTTTCGTTCGATGCCGCGGCGTGTAGCGGCTGGTATTGCCAGCCATGGGGGCCACACGAACTATTGACGTCTGCGTGTTCTCCAAGTCGCACGGGCCTGTAAGCTCAATCGTTTCATCTTTGTATCTGTTGTTATGTTTCCAGTAAATCTGGCTTTGCTATCTCGTGTCCTGCTTGGCGTTGCCTTTTGGGTGACCAGCAGTGTATAAAGACAGAAACTTGTTTGTGTGTTTGACGTAATCTCGAAAACTACTAAACCGATTTGGATAATTCTTTCACCGTTAGGAAGCTTATTTCTTTCCGGTGGACATAGTTTCGTTTTTCGCTTATTTTGTTAGTATTTTTTATTCTTTTTGGCTGTATTACAGAATCAGATCGCTTTCAAGTAGTTTCCGATTGCCCGTGTATCATTCCGTTTTCTTTACATACAACCTGATCACACCCAAAGTAAAAGAAAGTAGTTCACGATAATATACGGATTTTTTTTTTACTAATCTCGAAAACTACTGAACCGATTTCCATAATTTTTCACCGTTGGGAAGCTGACTTCTTTCCGTTGGGCATAAGCTATTTCGTTTATGTTTTATAATTTTTGGCTGTACTACCGAATCCGAACGCTTTCAAGTAGTTCCAGATTTCCCGTGTATCGTACCACCGCGGGATGTACCAGAAAAGCAATGGTAATGTCTAACTGCGGATTGCATGGTTGTTCTTACGGCGGATTGTAGAAAGAAAATGTCATGTAAAATTACTTATGGCAATAAAAACCAGCGATGACAAATCTGTGGGTCGGTAGCTTTTATTTAAAAAAATCATGAAAATCGCTCTGGTGTGTGGCGCTGGCGGATTGTAGAAAGAAACGGCCTTGTGTTTTAAATATATAGATGTCGACGGCTTTGCATATCGGCTGCTGTGTTATGTTCGAAAATTTTTCGATGTGGATATTTTCTTCCTTTTGTATTCTTTATGCCGAAAATTTGTTATACAAGAAATAACTATACTCTTGATTATCCTTTTCTCCCTGGCGTTTTGCCAATATTTCTTTCATCGAACTCTTATGTCGATCTGGTGATTATTTTTGTGTCGGCTCTTCTTTGTAATTTTGGTTTCCAATAAACTGAAAATGGACCAAATGCTCATAGCATGTGATCCCTCTTCCCTGAAACCAATGGCCCTAAATTAGGAATGGGCTATTGCACACTGAATTGCTCACGGTCGTCGTTATACCAAATTCTAAAAAAAAAAAAAAATACAAATAAGAGTAGAAAATTAGCGTAAATCGAAATATATTTATTTACCCTAGCAGAAACACTTCACATAACTTTAAATTAGCAATTTACGCAGGGCTCTTCATAGAGAAAGTAATCAGTTAAAAATAAATTTATACAAAGTTATTTCTAACACCGAAAAAAAATTTCAAGTAGAACTAGTTACGAAAAATCAAAAATTAAGGCAAAATGTTCCTCATATGCTAAGATATCGGAAACATAATGTTGTAATCGTTTTTCTGGTGTCCTAATTTTAATTAATGAGATTTGATTCTGTTATTGGTGATAAATAGTTTCACACATTATCAAGTATGCCCTTAGGTGGAAATCTTTTACCTTTTTGTTATGAACCTCTTAATTATTGCTGCCATCAGTCCAGAACGGAAGTAAGGCCTAAACAACCTTATTCATAATTTCCTTTTCAAAAGCATGGTGAAGGATACAAGTCGTTTTTGACCAGGGCTGTTGCTATTACTAAAAACATATTTTATTTACAGATATGATCTGACGGTCAATAATTGCGCAAAATGATGCATGAAATACATTCAACTGGTGGATGATGACTTACGTTGTTAATGTGTTGAAGATGCACAGTTTCTTTACAGTACTACAAAATTTTTTACAGCAGTTAAAGTTCCGTAGAGATACACAGTTCAGTCACAAACGGTGGTACGCCATGATACAGGATGCTATGGGATTTTATTTGGTGATTACCCTTACTAGTCAAGACCGCAGCCTAAGTACAAATTCTAGCTGTATAGAAAACTAGCCTGAGCTAGCAACCACCTCACATACGCCCTTCAGCCGCTTCTGAAGGAGCTAGTCACGGATCCAGTGTTCCAATCCCATCACGAAAAACGCTGATTTCCGCTCTGAGAGTATGATAGAGGTGAAGTGCGTACCAAAACGTTCTAGCTTCTCGGGGTCCTCTCAATTTTCTCTGCTCCTGGACCTTGCACAGCCAATGACAGGCTTGCATTCTACCCCTTCTTCCTGGGCTCTCTCTCTCTCTCTCTCTCTCTCTCCGCTTCCTAAATTACTCCCATGACGTTTGCAAGATTAACTTCTCTGCTGTTGCTATGGGTTCTCTCTTAATTCCACAGTCCAAACTCATATAATCTCGTATCCTCTCCCTGAGTCTGTGACCTTGTCCCCACAACGGCCGCTGTTTCTACCTCCCTGATTTTTCCCTCAGTTTAGGCGTCCCTTTACCTATTTTCAGCGTTTTACCGCCTTTGTTTTATTTTTGAATTCAACATTTCATTATTTTCTTTCACTACTGGCATTTTTTTCTCCTTTTATTTCTCTCTAACTAATTCCACATAATCACACATGATTTCTTTTAGGTAAAGAATAAGCAGAGATATGAGAAGAAAATGTGATATAATTTTACATTTCCTTACCGGGGAAATGGGCTTAAAATGCTTTTCATGGCCAAAGAAGTCAGACCAAAGCAGAATTTTTTGAAGGACTTTTTAACTCTTTTCATGACATTGTGCTCTATCTATATGTATACTGTGCCCATTTTATAACTATAACTATAACTATATATATATATATATATATATATAATTTTCAAGAGCAATATGCCATTATGTCTTAAAAGAAAAGTGTTTGATCAATGCATCCTTCCAGTGCTTACGTATGGTGCAGAGACGTGGACCTTAGCTAAAAGAGACATACAAAGGCTGCAGACAACTCAAAGCAGCATGGAGAGGTGCATGCTTGTTGTAACCAGGAGAGATAAGAAGAGGAACACGTGGATCCGAAAAATGACAAGAGTGGAAGACATCATGATCAGAGTTAAATCCCTGAAATGGCAATGAGCTGGACATACTGCCAGAAGGACAGACCATCGATGGACAGCCGAAATTTTAGATTGGATTCCAAGGGACAGCAAAAGACCCAGAAGAAGACCACATGGAAGATGGGTGGATGAAATTCGAAAGTATGCGGGAGTGACATGGAGGAGACTGGCACAAGACAGACCGTTGTGGAGGAAACTTGGGGAGACCTTCGTCCAGCAGTGAATTGATAATGGTTGACAATGATGATGATGATGATATATACACTATATTTACAAAAGTCACCGGACACTTAAAAGAGAATCACAGAATAGCATTTATTGACATACATTAGTACGGTGTCGGTCCATCTTTGGCCTTAATGCATGCACTGACCCTTCGAGACATGCTTTCGACAAGGTTTTGGAACACAGCGATTGGCATGCGCTTCCATTCAATACATAATGCTGCCGCTAACTGTTGCTCGGTAGTTGGCCTTGGTTCCAAACTTCTCATGCGGCGCTCTAATTCATCCCATTGGTGCTCTATGGGATTCAGATCAGGGCTCTGTGCTGGCCAGCTCACACACGATACCGAATTATTGTCAAACCATGCCGTAACAATCCTTGCTTTATGGCTCGGTGCATTATCTTGCTGGTAGCAACAAGGCTCGGTTCCAAAGTATTGTCGCAGAATTGGTATGGCATAATCGTCCAGAATATCGAGGTAGACGTGCTGGTTAACGGGTTTGTCCACGATAAACACTGGGACAGGAGCATAACACAAAAAACACCCCCACACGAGTGCACTTCCAGTTCCAAACTTGACCGTAGGAATAGCACACTGTGGTAAATAGCGTTCCCCCGGCTGCTGCCATACCCACAGACGGCCATCGGTCTGTTCGATCGTCTATCGGGATTCATCATTGTATAAGAACATAATTCCATTGATCTCCGGTCCACGATAAATGTTCTTTACACCATGCTACTGGACGAGTAGCACTCCGAGTGAAGATGAAAGGATTATGAGCAGCCGCACGACCTCGGTAACCCATGGAATTAAGTTCTCTGCGAATGATACATGTACATACTGAGGTTCCAGCATTTTTACTCACCTGTACACTGAGGTCTTGTGCAGTACTTCGTCGATTAGCTGTACCGACTCTCCTGAGGCTTCGACGTCCTCAATCACTGATTTTCTTTGGTCTGACAGTACGTTTTGCTGCTTCAAGCACGCCATGTGTCTTCCACTTATTCAGTACATCCAAAAAAGTTGACTTGGGTATGTTTAAATGCCTCTCGGCTTCTCTTATGGACAATCCACTAATATGACACCCAACAGTCTTTCCTTTCTCAAAGTCAGTTCTCTCTAGCCGCGACATATTCACTCAACCTCATAGTGCGATATGATCGCGGTGAGCTGAATGCTTGTGTTTATACCGTTTACAGCTGTACGGCGCATGTTAACACCGCAGCGGATCCGTTCATTTGCTTTTGAAGGGTTGTCCGGTGACTTTTGTCAATATAGTGTATATTGTTTCTGTTTTTCGGGGTTTCATCGACAGCCATGAGCAACTGTGAGCGCAATAAAATAATCACATAAAAGGGTATATTCCGAATCAAATAAAATGTGTGATCAATAAACTGAAATGTAAAGGAAAAACGAAATCGTAATAAAACACACAGTTAATAATCATGCATTGTCTTCTGGAGTATATATTACAAATCCAGTAACACAAAATCCGCTCAGAATCGGCAAATTCTGCTTCATTTTTTGTGAAATATCCTAAATATGGAAGCTTGAATATGTGGGATTAATCTCGCTACATAGCTGATTTTTATTTTCCTTGATTAGAACCCAAAGTATCATTACGCCAAGCATTCTTGAAAAACTGATGGAGCCAAGTCTTCTCAACCGCGTTTTCGGGATGCACTTTAAAAATGGAAATTAATTGATGCAGTCAAACAGTAAATTCTAGACGAAGAACGAAATTTCTGTTTGAGATTATTCTGCGAAAGAAATGTAGGGTTTCCCAGATAGAAAGAGGAGACTTAAAACAATTCAAAACGTTTGGATAACAAAGAACGCGACGAAAGCACTTGCTATTTCAGAATACAATTATTTGACAAATGGATGGCGTTCAGATTGCTAGCCATGGATTTTTATTGAACTGTAAAACGTAGCGAGATCGTAATAACTTGATTGAAATGCTGAGTTGAGTTTACTGGACTTTGAGCATACTTTGCTCTAAATATAAAAATCGAAAGCTACAAATAAACTGGCATTAAGTTTATGCGTGAAATATTATCTAAACTTCCCCGATGTTGCTACTGGATTTTAATGTCACGAAACATGAAATTTATTTTATCTTGAAGTAAGGAAAATATCTTTCTTAAGTTTGAAATAAATGTCAAAAATTACTCTGAAATCTTTTCAGAATTTTATTATGTGTGCAATACAATGTGGTTTCGTGGTTTTTACTGCACTTTTTAACATGACATTTCCTGTAGAAATATAAATTTCTGGTTAATGGTAAATAAAAAAAAATTAGACGACTTCTTGTAGCGCACTGAGTTGCTCACAGTGCTAGTTAAACCTCCAAAAAACAAACAAACAAAAATTGCTTTAATGCCGGCATACCTTAGCAACATTTCTCTCACTTCCTCTCAAATTTGTTTATTTATCATTAACCTTAAATTCTCATTTCTTCATGATATGTCATGTTAAAAAGTACAGTAAAAACCACGATACCACATGGTATTGCGCACATAATATGATTCTGAAGATATTTCAGAGTAATTTTGGACATTTATTTCAAACTTAAGAAATATATATTCTTTACTTCAAGATAAAATATATTTCATGTTTTATGACATTAAAATCCAGTAGCAGCATGTTTATTTATCATTTAATGAACAACCGTTTCTAATTTCAGGCCACTGGTTCCAGAAATGGGAGAGAGCCAGTGCCTCGGGACAGATGCGCTCTCATGCTTCACCCGGAATTCGGGCCGGGCGCCATTTTCGGACGAATAATTGGAAGCTAGCTCTTCGTACCACTCCGCTACTGAGCAGCTTAAAGGTAACTGCATCGGAACACACAATCTTAACGACGCAATGCATGCTACTACGAGAAAGTAAGATCGAGAGCTAAATATAGAAAGCAGCAGCAAGACAATATGAAAGGAACATATTTACAAACGCCCGATATCAAGTATTTTGACACACTTGATATCCCAAGGAACTGTGGCAAATCCACTTCGGTAATTTGAGTTTGAAATATAGCCTTACTAACTGAAGGTCGGATTCCTCAGATCATCCCTTTTGATTGTTCTGAATGAAATGTATACCAACGTCAACTAATGAGTATCGGGTTTTCCATATAAGACAGTATGTAATAAATTCCTTTCGTTGTGACGTACTACAGAGGTAAAACACGTGTCAAGACGACAAAGCTGCAGCGATACACGCAGTCCGTGTAGCTTAGTTGGGAGAACAATTTACTCCCGAGTGATGATCCCCGTCACTGACAAATGTGTGTTTTCACAGTGGCGCCCGAACATAAAAATGGATGTTCTGGCTGTTGAGTTCTTCGAAAAATGTGCGATGTTTTGTTTCACACATCGTCTAGAATTAATGAAAAATCGTTTTTCGCTTCAGAAAAAAATTAGGAGGGAGATGATGTGTCGTACTATAGAGGTAAAGGACGTGTCAAAACGGCAAATCTGCAGCGATATATTCCGTCCGTGTAGCTTTGTTGGGAGAGTAACTTTCTCCGACGTGAGAGGGGTCGCGGATTCGATCTGCGTCATAGACAAACTTGTGTTTTCTCATCGTGACAACAAAAGTTTAGAAGCCGCAACCGCTAATTTAGAAGAAATGAACTTGAAGTCAGAAACGTTCAATAGGTATGCAGAAGTACCTAGTTGCTTTGTACAGAACAGTACTAAGGTCATTTGTGTAGATAATATATACTCAGTGCACAAAATATTAGAGATGGAGTGATGGACAGTTGAAATTTTCATCTCCAGCTCAGAGTGGAACAGACCCAAACCCAATGCAAGCCATAAATAAGGGTACAGCAGGGCTACCGAACAGTGTATCACAATCAACGGACATGCGTAACCGCGGTAATCTAGGCGGCTTTGATCGTGGACGCATTGCCGGCGCAAGAAAGATGGGTCTTTTCTATCGCCAATGTGGTAAGAATTCTAGAGTTCCCCAAGGCAACCGTATTAAGAGTATATCATCGGCGGACGTACCGGCGCCCAGAGAGCAAGCGGCCGCTAGTCGACCTAGACCGTCCAGGCTCGTACAGACCAACCGCTTGTGAACGGCGGCGCAAATCCCATCCAAGTTAAATGATGGAGGCCCAAGAAGCGTCAGCGAGTGACCCGTACAGCACAAATGGCATACCCTGGGCTACAGGAGTAGACGGGCTACATGCGTGCCACTTTTGACTTCCCGTCATCGGAGATTAGCTCGCCTGGTACCGGGAGCATCAAAACTGGACATCTGCAAAGTGGCGTCGACAGCATGACGCCATGGCTTCGTCGTTCCAGGTTGGCTCTGGTTTAAGCAGTGGTGGCTCTGTGATGGTATGGGGAGCCTTCTTATGGGACACATTAGGAAGAGGTCTGCACTGGCCGAGTTGGGCCTTTTTTTAGTTTACAGAACAAAGCAACAGGCCGGCCCGGGTTTTTTCCCAGATACTTGCCACCGGGAAGGGCTGAGCCAAGTCGACCCATTCTTTTTGTTGCAATGGTAAAGAAAGAAAAAAGTCCTTTTCTCCGATTTCCTGATGTGTTTAACTGTTTTGCTAGCTTTACTTACTTCCGTGACATAGCCTAGTGCGTGATCAGAGAAAAAGGAGAGGCACTCACAGTGTTTTTACTAATCTGTAGGTATTAAGATGGTAAAACCACTTTGGGGCTTGTTGACAACAAAAAGATTCGACACCGAGCTAGTGTGCGTAATGTGTAAAGTGGGGAACGGGGGTGTTTGCAGTGGGTTTGGATGTGTATGTGTGTGTTTGTATGAGACAGTGGGACGGCATCGCATTTTTCTCCTATCCCTAATCTGTATAGGGATTGACATTTGTAGTGTTACCGCTTACTAGTTTAGAGAAAGGGAGATTTTGAACGCGCTTAGTCTTCCTTTTTCTCTTTCATTTTTGGATAATTGTCAAAGTTTAGTTAAAACTTTTAGGCTTACATTCAACTAAATACATTAAATAGAAGTAATCGCTCTTTCAACGTTTAAAAGTGCGTCACAGAAAAATTTCTCATTGGCCGCCACCGGGAATCGAACCCAGGAATTCCAGTTACGGGCCGGATATGCTTCCACTGCACCACAGCGGCCTCGAAATTTTCCAGACTCACAATCTGCCAAACCACATGGCAGGGTTGCTTCTTTGGAGCCCCGCACAATGCTGGGGATTCACCACAGATGAACAGCAGCAACTGAACAAATAACTAGAAGGCAAATGAATGATAAATATTCAGTTGACGGGGAGCAGGAACATCAAATAGAAGTCATCGCTCGTTCCGCGTTTATAAGTGAGTCACGGAAGCATATCAGGCGCGTAACTGGAAAACCCTGGGTTCGATTCCCGGTGGCGGCCGATGAGAAATTTTTCCGTGACTCACTTATAAACGTGGAAAGAGCGATGACTTCTATTTGATGTTCCTAGTCCACGTCAACTGAGTATTTATCATTCAACTAAATACTTTCCATAATATCTCATTTCATTATTTAATTTTCACATTTTAATAAAATACAATAGAAAGAGAAAATAATACCAAATTTCACATCTCGGGCCGGGCCGAGTTTCTAACGTTTAGAACGGACCGGTGCGGGCCTGGGCCTTAAACGCACGGGCTTGGGCCGGGTCGGGCTCACTTAATTAGGCCCACGCAGACCTCTAACATTAGGTCCCTTAATGTGTCTGGAGAGGTCCTTAACCGTTTCACGCTGCCAGCATGCGCTGACTGATCACCTACCCATTTCATGGCCTTCGCGCATTCTGCGGCCGATGATTTGATTCATAAGGAAAATGCGCCGCCTCACCGGTCCGCAGCCACGGAGGCATGTCTGGAGGACACTCATCTCAGTTTGGAAGCACACAATGCCCCCCCTCCCAAGGTCCCCGGATTCAAACACTATGGAAGCTCTCTGGGATGCCGTGGAATGGAACATCAGATCCATAGATCCTGGACCAATGTCTCCGGCGAAGTTGTGGACAATACTGCAACTGGCATGGCTGGCATTACTTCCGGAAACCCTCCATCATCAGGTGGAGCAGATACCTCGACATGTACTGCAAATCGCATTGGAGGAAGACCAACACGCTGTTAAGTAGAAATATCTAATATTTTGTCCATTGAGAGTATATGATGGATATCACAAGTAGTTTGAAGAGTTGATGGGTTATCTTTTTCCTGCCTTGGACTTAAGTGCCAGAAAAACTTGTACACCAGTCTAATACTTGGTAGGTCCCGCACGGAAGCTCAGGACTGCAGAAATACGACGGGGCATCGACTCCACTAGCTTCTGGAAATATGCTGTAGGCAATGCATACCATACTTCCTGCAGAGCGTTCCACAATTCGGATGTATTCCGAGGTCTCGAATTCCTGTGTTCGATAGCGCGCTGCATGTCATCCCAAATGTGTTCTATCACGTTCAGATCTGAGGACTTGGGTGGGATGGCAACACCCCAAACTCAGATGAATGCTCCTCTAACCATAATGTGGCGTCCAGACACTTGCATTGTCCTGTTGGAACAGGCTCAACCCATCAGCATGAATGCAGGACATGAACGGGTGTACCTCGTAAGAAAAGATGTGCAGGTCACAGACGTTCATTGACGTACCAAAGTCCCAGTGAAGTCCCGCTAAACACACCCCATACCATTACGGACAGCCCACCAGCCGGTACAGTTCCCTGTTGACAGGCGGGATCCATGGCTTCATGGGGTTTGCGCCACACACGAATCCTTCCGTCTGCCCGATACAATTGGAAACGCAACTCGTCAGACCAGGCTACTTGTTTCCAGTCATCAAGTGTCCAGTGGCGGTGTTGTCGTGCCCAAGCGAGGCGCATAGCTCTGTGTCGTGCACCCATCAAAGGGACTCGAGTTGGGCGTCGGCTCGCAAAGCTCATATCGTTCAGGGTACGTTGCACAGTCCAGACGCTGATCCTTGTTGAGGTTCCAGCATTGAATTTCGATGATACCTGCGAGAGTGTTGCACGCCTATCGCGTGAAACGATTCTCGACAGCTGACGATGGTTACATTCACCCAATGTCTTGTTACGGCCACACTAGTATCGTAGGTTGGAGGTTTTGCCAGAATTCTTGTAGTCACGGTACACCCTTGCAATGGTCGTCCGTGAAAATCCGAACTTCCTTTCTACCTCCGAAATACTATAGCCCATCTCACGAGCGCCAACTATGACACCGCGTTGAAAATCGTTTTTCGCCATTCTCATGCCGAAAACCGAGAACGCGCATAGGTGACGTTGCTATGTATTTTGCATAAGCTCGTGTGTACCAGATTTTCTGGCACTTCAGTGTATGTTAAGTAAGCTTCAATCCTATCAGAACGATTTCTGTAGAAAACCACAGTTGAACTACAGTACAAAACTTTTGATAAGAATCACCGCTCCAGTGGCCGAGCTTATGGCAGGTTTCATTCGCGGATGATGCATAGGTGGTGTGTTTGTCATACAACTCTATACCTTTCACTTCCAAGAAAAGATTGGCCCCAAATTAGAGACAGATGACTCAGGTTAGCATTAGATGTAAAAAAAAAAAAAAAGATAGTGGTGCTGTTACGCTCTCCACAAAACTCAAAACTAATGCAAGTACCCGGGATTTTAAAATGGAAGGTGCGTGTCATATGCAACAGATGCGTCATTTGTTTCGACAGTCTGGAGTGTTATAAATATTGAAACTATGTAATATTTTCATTTTCATTACGCTCCATCAGAATTGAAGAAACATGTATTTAAACTAAATATTTTTACTTCTAAAGAATCGTGGTAAGAAACTAAGTGTTTTAACTTGCGGAACTCCACCATTTAATGATAAATTCACTGATGCACAGTATTAGTTCATAAAAATTTTCCAGGAAGTATCAGTTGTTCGCCGATTAAGTTGCTTTTACTTTTATTTGCAATGAACTCCGCAGTTTCCATGTTATTTTAAATTTACACCAAAGTTTCGGCAAACTTTCAAACACGTTAAGACTCTTCTTTTTGTTGCTTATCTCTCCCAGACTGCTTCGGCAATAGCAGCATTTAAGAGAGCTCTCGAACGAGGCTCATGAATTAAAAAAGAGTACGCCGCAGCTACGCTTGCATCTTTAGTATGATTGGGCCCGCGAAAAATAGGCGCGGAGCGAATTCTCGTCCTTTTGTTCTTTATTCAATAGCCAAACCAATTAATGACCGAGGAATTAATCTTCATTTGGTCGGCACTAATGGCCTAGAAACCGGAATGCGCGACATCGCTTTAACTCTCTTCTCACCCGCGCAGCTTTACCGAATGTGACAAAATTTCACCTTGCGGCCAGCCAGCAATGTTTCCCTGCAGAAAATTAACTACATGTGAGATACGAACACCTGTGGACTTTACGAAACCGGAAGTTCGCACGCAAGCCTCAAGCAGGATGTTGCGGAAATAATACACGCAATCCCTTTTAAAGTCTACTGGAGCAGGAAATCCCGAAACGATAGAGCTGCGCCAGAGTCCTGGCACTGAATTTCATCAAAGTATCAATAGGGAGCACTGAATTCTGGGCATGTTCCTCTCGGACTGTTTCAAACAAAACATAACCTTCACCTTTTCTTTCAGCGGAAGTAGATTGCGTGAGACATTTTATCTTCCCAAACATTGTGTAAATAAAAAAATAATAACTTGATCTCTCAAACTTATGTATATTAGCACCATTTTAAAGTATGTTCTTCGGTAATGGAACATGCTTTTAATGTAAAGTCAACTGCGCCCAAACACCTATTATGATCAATATGTAAATCGAATATAGACTTTTAACTGTGTGATTTAATTGCATCTATCAGTCTCACTTCATAAACAGTTTTCGATAAGTATCCAATTTTGCAATATTGACAGTTCAAGAGGATTTTCGAATCCGCTGCATAAGCTTATTTTAAAATGTCAATTTTCGCATCAAAGTATACGCATGTATCTCTACTAATTCTTTCTTACCAGTTTGTGAAGCTGCTTTAAAACATTATCTGCATGTAACATCAAAACACATAGATAAAAGGAACGATTGAATGAAAAGAATAAACTACTTTATTCATACTTTATTCACTTAACGAAAATCACGCAAATCAGTTAAAAAGTAATATTCAAAGGATTTAACAAAGCAATTCTACGAATGTTACTGAAATTGGGAATTCGCGTTCGATACCGGATTCCATGCCTTCAATTTTTTTACACCTTTTCTGTTAACTACTTTGTTAACCAAAAGTTGGTATATTTATAATGGAATTCAGGCACCTGCTCCCTGTGATATAATTGAGCAGTATCCATGTAAGTAATACCAAAATCTTAGAAAAAATGCTGTACTGTGGTTAATGAACGGGTCTTTGTTTTGTGTTAGGAAGCACTGTATCAGTTATTAGCTAAGGGGAAATAAATTATGTGGAAGTTTTCACTGTACTTTATATGCATCACCGATGCGCAAGTGAGAGGTACGATATCATAATCATCGCATAAGCTACAAAAATCAGTCCTTAGAAAATAGGTTACATAAATCGCCCATATTTAAATGATAAAAGTGTAGAGAAAATGAAAAACTTAACAAAATTAGTATCTTTAAATGCGCTCTAATAGCATATGTGAGTAAAAATCAGCATACACATTCTCTTAAAAATAATTGAAAGTTATTGTCAGTTGAAAAAAAGATCCCAAACTCCAAATCATTCTGTTGCTAGGAAAAATCACGATGAAAAAAATACGTAATTTGCAATTAGACTTCATACTGAAAAAAATATTATTACAAACGTATTCATAAAACTAATAAGCTGCAATAGAAAATAAAACGACTAAATAACTAGCATTAATTGAAAAAAAAATATCATCGCCCAATTAGTTTTACCTTGAACGTGAGCCTTACTTCTGTGATATTTTGGCTCAGTGTTTAAGACGCGCGACTTCAACCCAAACGAACTGGGCTCGACTTTTAATACCGGCGCAAAATGTTTCTCTCACGTAAGGGCTGAAATATTCAACGTGTTGGATTTTGCGAGAATTCTGTCTAAATATGGAAAAACTTCGAGGGGGACTATTCTGAAATAAATGGAATTACTGACTACGGAAATTCCGTGAAAATGCAAAGTTAAGAATAAGACGGAAGATTTTAAAAACGGAAATTCCGTTAAAAGACGGATACCTACGGGCAATTTTGCTGCACGTTATGTTCAGAAATTTTCCGTGAATTCACACCACTTATTCTTAACAGTGTTACTTCTGCCATGAGAAACTTTTTGTGCCTCACTTGTAAATTTTTGTAACACACTTTTTAGCCGCTGTTTTTATTTCTGGATATGTTATCGATTGTAGTAGTTCGGTTTTTTTCTTACCGGCTCCATTTACTTTGAATAACTTTGGTAAAATTTATTCACGTCGGAAATCATTCTAAAAACGTGCTCATTGCAACCGAAAATTCGGTATCATTTGCCTTGTTCTTAGGGTTGCCGACTAGTAGTGATTCACGTCAATGGAAATGATTTATTTGGGAATACTTCCGAAATGACGGTTCTTCTGTGTTGAATGTTGGATTAATTTTTAGACTCGTTTTACTTCCGTAACTGCGATTCTTTCAGCGTGCAAGGGAAAAGTTCTTACCTGTGATATCAAGGAATAAACTGATTGCGAAACATTGCCCAGTGCCGCTTTTCAGTTTGTATAAAATATTCATTTTGGTGTATACACAGAAGAACCTTGTAGATACGTTTTAAAAAAACGTTTAAAAGAAATTTGAGAATGTTAAATACTGTTGCAACGTTTTGAATGCGTCAAAAAAAAATAAGAAAGGGAGAAAAAACCCTAATAATCTTGGACTGCGCCAATTTATAATGTAATACATACATACATACATACATGCGCATGAATACTTTGCTTGCTTCCTATGTTTGTTTTGACTTTTATATTTATCTTTTACTTTAATTTCATTATAAAAACTAGATTAAGAAATTTTGTACGATTTCACATTTTCAATATACGAAAAAACCTTACCATTCAAATACAGATAGTAAATCCGAATACGATTAGTTTTAAATTCAATATCCCAATTACACACCCTTTACTCAGAAGCATCGCTCTATTCAAAGCAGTTTATGCAGTATTTGATTTAATATTAATGCCTAGTAAAATGCTTAGTAATATTTGTCCGTTTCATATTTCCTGAATTCAGAGAAAATAAGTAATTGTTATTCATTAAATTTGCAATTGAATAACTGATTTCATGGCTACAAAACAAAAACGCTCTTACTATTTATTATCTTAAAGTTGTAGCAAACGGGTTATGTAAATGAAATAATCCCAGAATTGTGCACTTTTTAAAATTTTAAATTTAACGTTTAACGTGCGCAAGAAGGGGGCAAATGAATTAAGTATAATGGATTTGTAAAAGTGATAGAATCTGCCGTAGGCTATCTTGACTGGCGCAGAATTACTTATAAAAGTGAGAAACGTGTAATGGAAAACATATAACCGAGGATCAATTGTATTATCTTTTATGATATTTAAATATAGTATAAAATATGAATATCAAAGTGTAAAACTTCCAGATCGGTGGAAAGAGAAAGAGGGAGAGGTGAATATGTGATACCACCTCATAAAGTTATTAAATATATACTTGCAAAACGAAACAGCAGTTAGAATGCACACGGTATTTCTATTCAAGCTGTGACGAACGCTGATTAAATTAATTACTTTTCTCCGTCTATGACACAGATAAATAAATAAAAACAAACAAACAAGAAAGATTGCACCGAATTTTCGTTTGTAAAAAAGCACGTCTTTTTATACCTTTCAGACGCGAATTAATTTTATCAAAGCTATTCAAAGTCAATGGAACCGGTATGGAAAACAGTAGTATCCGACCAAAGAAAGAAGTTTCTCAATCGGGCTTTTAATCCCGCAGATATTACTGTAAATAGAAACGGGTATTTACGCCATCTGTTGGCAGACTGGTGCGTTGAAAAAATTAAAATTATGTGTGAAACATTGCGCAGCAGAAACGCTCTACATCACAGAAATAATTTTTTAAATCGGACTTTTAGAAGCAGAGATATCGACAAATATAAGATATACATCTATGCCCTCTTGCAAGAAAACCATGCATTATTTTAAGAAGAAAGTATTCCCAAAACGTTTTCCGATGTCAGCGGTATCGGTACACGAAATAATTTATTCAATCCAGTTTTCAGGAGCTCAGATTTTGCTGCAAATACACTGAAGAGCAATTGAATTAGAGACAGCTGGCGTTATGCAAATGTTGCGCTGTAGGAGGCCTTGTAAACGGAAACGGCCTTACGTGTGCAGCAATCCGACAATATAAGGAGTGATGCGACTGGAATCAGTAAGAATCAGACGCACTATGGGTAAGACGAAGGATCTAAGCGCATTTGATCGTGGGCAAATTGTCGGGGCCCGACAAATGGGTCACTCCATCTCGGAAGTCGTGCCGGCACTGGAATGTTCGCGAGCTACTGTGTCACGGGTGCACCGTGAGTACATCGAATCCGGTAAAACCATCCCTGCAAGGGCCAACTGCCGTGGACAACAGCGTGTGGATGCGCGGGGTCATCGTCTGCTAGCTCGCATTGTAACAGCGGATAGACTGGCCACAGTGCAAGAAATCCCTCGGCAATTTAACGCTGGTGCACAAAAAGCTGTAAGCAGCCACAACATCCAGAACAATCTCCTCGCTATGTGGTAGAGAAGCCATCGTCCCTCGAGGGTACCGCTTCTGACCGCACATCACAGGGTGCAAAGATTACCATGGGCGCAAGAACATCGCCATTGGACCCTAGACATATGGGAAAATGTTGCCTGAACTGATGAGTCGAGATTCACGTTGGTACATGCGGATGGCAGGATACGAGCACGGCGCAAACTACATGAAGCAATGGATCCTTCTTGCCAGCAGGGTACTCTTCAAGCTGGTGGCGGTGGCATTCTCGTCTGGCGACTGTTTACGTGGACTGAAATGAGACCCCGGGTACGTGTGACATCGTCCCTCACAGGTCAACGTTACCGGGACATCCTGGACGACCATTTGCTCCCGTTTGTGCGTCTTCAACATCCCACTGAGGACCTGATTCTGCAACAACACAATGCCCGGTGCCATCGCTCCCGAATTGTATCCGAATGGTTGGATGGACACTCCACCGACGTGACCTCGCTTCCTTTGCCAGCTAGGTCATCTGACCTCAGTCCCATCGAGCACATCTGGGATACTATCGAGAGAGATCTTCCAGGCTCTGATCCCCCTCCACCAAATCTTCGTGAACTGTGGGAGTTTGTTCAGGGGTCGTGGATCCGTATGACTTCCCAACGCTTCCGGTGTGTTGTCGAGTCCATGCCGAGAAGAATAGCTGCCGTCATCAGGGCAAAAGGAGGTGCTACACGTTACTAGACAGGTATCTCTAATTCAATTGCTCTTCGGTGTACATCAGAAGCAAAAATTAACACTTAAGCTCTCTTGTGGTCATAGCATTCTTTACCAAATGTTACAAATTATATGCAAAAGATTTCTCATCAGGACCTGCATCCTTTGCAGAAAGAAGTTTTCAAATCGGAGTTTTAGAAGCAGAGATATCAGAGGAAACGCAATTTAATTTTACGTCCCTTAGCGGAAAATTTATGCGTGACATGAAAATGTGATTGCTCCTGAAATCGTCTTCTGCGTAAATGGAATCAAAAGAGATAAAAAAATTCAATCGGATGTTTGGAAGCAAATAAACGGAATAAAATGAACTTTGAATTCGATATCATCTGCATTTATGCCCTCTAGCTGTGAAATTCTGAAACGTAAAAAAAAAAACGTAGTGAAGGATCATCATTCTCACACTTCAAGCTTCTCAATGCAAAAAAAAAAAAAAATTCCAATCGGACTAATAGTTGCTGAGATATGGTGTCCATAGACGGACGGACAAACCGGAAATATAAGCACGTTTTAACAAAAGACGTGCTAAAAAAAGGTTGGAATATCTGTGTGAAACAATTACTGATATACGAGGGTTGTTCAGTAAGTAATGTGACTGATTAAATTACAAAATGCAAAAGAAATATACCGCAGATTTTATGTTATGTCCATAAATGTGCAACCTTGAGCTCTAAAGTGGCGTATCTTTGGCAGTAGCCGCCTGTGCCCATGTCGCACAGCGGTGCTTCATGTCACTTCCTATTTCCCTCGCCTACAGACGTCAAAATGGAGTGTTACATAGAACACACTGTGCCATACATTCTCCTTATCGTTTAAAGATATTTCCTGTGGAAACGTTTACTATGCGTCAGGAAGCTTTCTCGAATGATTGCATGTCATGTAGCGGCATTTTCTCGGTGGCATGGGTGTTTCGTTGCTTTGTTCCAAAAATGTTACGAAGAAGCGCAGAATGTCGATTAGATAGGAAACGTTAAGCAACTGTCTTCAACATCGCGCAGCCAAGAGAGGATGAAGACTGCGTCAGAGGAATCATTCGAGAAAATCGTCATTCAACTGTTCTTGAAGCTGACAAACACCTTTCAGTATCTACTAGAAGTGCTCATGTAGGACTCTTCGAAGAATGGGGTCAAAAGTGTGTCTGCCCGATGGATCCCTTGATTGCTAAAACCATACCAAAAACAACACAGGATAACACTTTATGAGGAACTGAAAGATCATTTTGCACAACATGGTAACAATTTTCTTCATAGAAAGACAGTTCTAGATGAAATCTATCTACATCATGTTAACTTTCATATAAAACAACACAACAAAGCAGTGAGTGGAAATCCTGTCGGTACCCTTCTTCAAAACTGATGAAAATGGCAAGTCTGAAGAGATCATGATGATCATATTCTGGAATTACCTTGGCATGGTGTACCAACATACCGTATCTAATTGTCGCACATTTTCTGATACGGATGTTCTAAAAACGATGCTGGAAAACATTCTATAAAGTGAATTCTGACGTTTGATTCATCATGAAAGTGCCCCCACTCCCACGTCTTCCATATTATATTGTCCCTCAATTTCTGCAAGGCAAAAGAATTGGTGTTATATACAAGGTTCCATTTTCAAACGTAATGAGTACGGGGAACTAGACGGACATACAGTGTACGGTTGCAACAGTTTATCATGGAAATCGGAGTGGCTGATTGACCTCTGAACTGTATTGCTGTGCCTTAAACATACTTCAGTAAAAACAGTTCAGTGTTTTAAAACTTCTGTATACCATATTGATGGTTCGACGAACATGATCTTGACCAATCTTATTCACGGGCTTTTCCTCTCTTATATTGAGTATTTGAAGTGTGTATACAGTGCATTAAGTATGTTATTGAATTATTTTCGTGATTTTGTTTTTCAAATTTAGCATGTTCTTATTATGTTCATTAAGTATTTCGTAGGGGAGGCTCCAAATCTTTATAAGGAGGCTGGACCTTCCTTTGCGGCTTCCAAGCTACGGCCAATTATTCGCTTCTGGCAACACTAACAACTATTTCAGATTTCCATCTCATTTCATGACACCCAAAGACACAAAGAAAAGATTAAAATGAAAATCACTGTAAAATGCCACTGGAAGTCAAATTATTTATTTGCGAGGTTCTCTTGGTTCTCGTTCTCCTGATCCTCGGTTTGGATCCGGAGGAAGTAGTGGATGTTGTCCGCGTCTAATGGCACAGTATTTCTCCTTTCATTAGATTCACTGGCAGCAAATTTGGGATGCACTACCTCTCCTGGCCTTACATGCTGATTGGGTTTAATAAAATAAAGAAGACAGACAATAGCACATAAACTGAAGTAGCAAACTATTTAGAGCACACAATAGCAACCAGACACGTGACATTCTCTCTTACGCAAGCAATTATAATGTTGAGGTGGCTTTAAAAGCAACTCACTATAAAGGAATCTGACGCGCACGAAGCGTAGATAGGGGCTATATGGGAAAACTTTGTGACCTATTTGACTTTCTAAGAGGCATGACAGCGAGAGCTAGGCAGGCATTGCAAGCATATACGAAATGGCAAACCTTATCGGGTATGCAACAAGAGCGCCTGTGACGCAAAGGTGAGTGGTGCCTGTACAACAAAACAAACAGTCAGTGGTTTTCCTGCGGAAGGAAACTACCAGTCGATATTCGAGAGCAATTGCTGCTGGAAAGGACTGTACGATGTTACAGAGGAGATACATTTCCTCAAGTATCCCATGCGTAGCAAGCTGCGCATTGGCGTAAATGGACTACATCAGCAGACGCCTCCATCTCGCACCACTGATTTCTGCTAAAAACAGACAAACGAATCTGCAGTGAACACAAGAGCACCGAAACTGGACGCTTGAGGACTGAAAAATGCTCGCCAGTTGCGATGAAATACGTATTCAGTTGATCTGCGCTAATGGACGGGCTAGAGTATGGCGACAACGACACCCATCGAGGGGTCACAGCGGCCTAGCCTCAACTGGACAAGCTGGTGTAGACGGTGTAATGGTTTGGATTCTGTTTTCACGGCTGGCAGTAAATTTCTTAATACCTGTAAAATCGTATTTGGATTCCAAAAGGCATCTACGTATCTTATCATCATTGCGAAATTGGCACTCCCGTACATGTACATAGTATTTACTAACTGAGAGGTTACTTTCCGCATGACAATGCGCCATGCCACAAAGCTTGGATTTTCACACAGTGATTCAAGGAGCACGACAGTGACGTCAAAGTACTAAAACGGTCCCCACAGTCCTCAGATCTTAATGCAATTGAGCACCTATGGAATGAGCTTCAGAGTGACATTCGTAACAGAAATCCTTCTTCAGCGGATATTCTGCAATTGACTGAACCCATCACATCCCTGGCTGGACATACCTGTAGAGACATCTTGCTGTTTAGAAAGGCAAATGTAGCCCATTAGTTATTAGGCAGATGCTCCTAATGATCTGCTACTTTCAGTATATGTGCGTCGAGTGAAATCTGTGGGGAAAATTATTTTCCTCCGAGGACGCTACTGAGGCAGTTGTAAGAAGTAACATCTGCCGCTTCGAATTCCTTCATTGCGTGTGATATCCATGCGTTGTTTTTCAGTTGTAGCTGTCCTCGAAAACCTTCCTCGAAAGTTTCTAATTGATCCAGTTCATCATATAGCTGCTAAAGCAGCGCAGGGCTTTTGCTTATTTCTCAAGCTGTGCGCCTTAACCATAAAGAAAGAGCATTTGTGAAATATGAGGTCATAGTCATTATTGCTTTTTTTTTCGGATACAACCTCCTTTGCTTAATTTATTTACTTATTTATACCTAGAGTTAGAAATGCACGATCCGAGTAGTTGAAGTCGCTGCAACGACCCTTGAACACACTCAGATTATTCATGTTGCTTACTCGCACGCGAGGGCACAATGTGAAGTCTCTGATTCGCAGCCTTTACTTGCAAAACACCGGTGCTAAGGGTTTTGCAGAGTGCTTTCTTCAGATATGACAGGAGCAGCAGGAGCAGCACTCCTTTTGGCACGGAGCCTTCTTCTTAGTCTGGGAGCAGGGTAGCTGCCACTTATCACTTAAAACCCGCGAACGGGAAGAACACGCGTCAGTGCAGACCCATTCGCCATTATTTTTCTCCCCTTTCTTAGTTTTTTCTCCCATCAAAAGTCTATGTGTGTGAGCTCAAGGAGGGAGAGGAAAGACAGATCTTACAAAAGAATGATGAGAAGTAGCGAACTTAGGTATAAAGGGACTGCTCCTTCTATAAGGAAGAGAAATACGAGGGTATTATTCTACGAAACAACGAATGTAACCTCTTAGAAAAACGTTATCTGTTTAGGGCTGCTGCTGTCTTATGTTCCTTTTGAATTGTGCTAGGCTTCTGCTAAATTTATTTTTTTAATTCTTTTTTTTTTTTTTTTTTTTAGTTATGAAGTATGGGCCAGAAAAACGAGAGCCGTATGCTTCGCTCGTGTGGGAGGCATGCTGATAGTACGCGGCCGGAAACACAACTGAACACGAAAAGTGTTTTCCCGGATAACTGAAGGCCCCGGCGGTGAATGTTTTTGCGTTACAACTATTTATCATGGTCAAAGAGAAAGACAAGGACCGTGCTAATATGGTGCCAGGTAATCGAGGGTGTGTCGGCTCAATGCTTCAGTGAATTCCCATAAAAGCTGAAGCGGGAATTCACGACAGAGTGCAGGAAGCAAGAATAAAAGACAGACATTCCACCATGAATATTCATTGCAGGGCAAGCACATCACAGATATATAAAAGCACTGCGATAGTTGTCGGTTTCTGTCACAGTTAAAAAGAAAGGTATGGGCATAAAATGGGATTACGATCATTGGTAATAAAGTTGCGTTGTCACAGTCTGGGTCCTCGCGGATTGCCAAGTCGTAAATTAGAAATCCTCAATAGTAGAGCTTGACTGACCTCTTTTGCGCAATCCTATCTTTCTGTCGTACTGTTTTTCTAGATTAAAAAAAATATTTTCTCTATTTGCACATTTCCAGGATATTCATTAGAAGAAAAGCACGCAAACATATATACGCATGTGAATATATTGCAATGTACATGAAAAAAAAAACAGCTTCCTCTGCAAGGATGTATGCGCATAAGTGACAGCTTGCAAATGCTTTGAAATATGGAAAGGAGAATTCTGGTTAATTTTCCATGAGCGGCGTTAGAAATAGGAAGCGCTGTCATTTTATTAGCTTAAAAAATAGGAATGAGAATACATGAAGTAAAAATTAAAAGAGTTAGGGTACGATAGCGTTAACTTTCCTCCTTCACGCACTACTGTTCACATAGAAAACTTCATACACTATATTGACAAAAATCACCGGACAACTAGAAGAGAAACACAACATAGCATTTATTGACATACATTAGTACGGTGTCGGTCCACCTTTGGCCTTACTGCATGCACTGACCCTTCGAGATATGCTTTCTACAAAGTTTTGGAACACAGCGATAAGTATGCATTTCCATTCAGTACATAATGCTGCCGCTAACTGTTGCTTAGTAATAGGCCTTTGTTCCAAACTTCATATGTGGCGCTCTAATTCATCCCATAGGTGCACTATGGCATTAAGTTTTTTTTTTTTTTTTTGATTGAAGGTTTAACGACCACCGTGAGCAACTCAATGGGCTATAAGCAGTCGCCCGTCCCTAATTTAGGGTCACTGGTTCCAGGGAAGGGAGAGAGCCAGTGCCGTAAGACAAACACAACATCCATGCCTCACGGGATTAGAACCCGGACCTCTTTCGGACGAATGATCAGAGGCCATCGCTTAGACCACTGTGTCACCGGGGCGGCGGGATTAAGTTTATGGCTATGTGCTCGCCTGACACCACGAGATACGGAATTATCTTCAAACCACGCCGTAACAGACCTTGCTTTATGGCTCGGTACATTATCCTATTGATAGCAACAAGGCTCGGTTCCTCCGCCCCGGTGGCGCAGTGGTCTAAGGCGTTGGCCTCTGATCATTTGTCCGAACGGGGTCCGGGTTCGAATCCCCGTGAGGCATGGATGTTGTTTGTCTTACGGCACTGGCTCTCTCCCTTCCCTGGAACCAGTGACCCTAAATTAGGGACGGGCGACTGCTTATAGCCCATTGAGTTGCTCACGGTGGTCGTTAAACCTCCAATAAAAAAAAAAAAAAAAAAAAAAAAAAGGGCTCGGTTCCATAGTATTGCCACAGAGTTGGTAGGGCATAACTGTCCAGTATATCGAGGTAAACGTGTTAACAGGTTTCTCCACGATAACCAAAGGGCCGGGACGATACCACGAAAAACACCACCACACGAGTACACTGACAGCTCCAAACTTAACGTAGGAACAGTACACTGTGGTAAATAGCGTTCCTCCGGCTGCCGCCATACTCACACACTGCCATCAGACTGATGGATCGTGTATCAGAATTCATCAGTCCATAAGACCAATTTCCATTGATCTACGGTCCACGATAAATGTTTACACCATGCTAAGCGACGAGTAGCATGCCGAGTGAAGATGAAAGGCTTATAAGCAGCCGTACGACCACGGTAACCCATAAAATGAAGTTCTCTGCGAAAGGTACGTGTACATACCGATGTTCCAGCACTGTTACTCACCTGTACACTGAGGCCTTGTGCACTTTCCCAAGAAAAAGTAACCTAAATTAAGAACGGGCGAGGTCTTATGGATTTGCTCACGGTGGTCACCCAAACCTTCAAGCTAAAACAAAAGTATTGAAATCGTGAGCATGTAAAAAATTGTCACAGACCTACACAAACGACAACGTATACTTAAAGTTGCAAACATAAATTTGCAAAATTATTAGCAATTATTCAATATGCAAAACCTCTGGCGAATGCGAATTAAACAGTTAGGGATGCCCATTGAGCAATCCGTCATATTTGAAATGCTCTGATTCAAGATGGGGCATGTCTGTTGAAGGTACTCTGTGTTACGACGAAGAGTTTACCTTTTCAACTCTCATTCATTATGGAGCCCCACGTTCTAAATGGTGTGCCAATCCTAAAATTATGAGGAATTCATCGCTCATGGCGCCGTGTTTACGTCATGTAAGGCACATACCCACAAGTGTGGAGCTGTTGACATGGGAACGAACCAGCTATGATGCACTTCGCGAGTTGTTTTGAAACATTTCTGATCAAGCGAATTGAACTCAGATTCGAAATAAAATGATTCATTAGATTTAAATATTATTTACACTAAATTTCTGTACTTCAATACAAATTTGGAAGATGTGAATCCGTTTATTGGTGTAAATATGACATGGATGTTAAGTCAGGTAAAAATCCGAAAACTTGAAAAGTTCTTAGTCCTGGAGCGGGAATCGAATCCGCGTCTCCCAGATAGCTCCCGAGAATGCTAACCACTACACCACCCAGAACGACCAATTTTCAAATTTCCGATTAATTATAATTTATAACCATCATCGTGGTTAGCATACTCGGGAGCTATCCGTGAGACGCGGATTTGATTCCCGCTCCAGGGCGACGAAAATTTCAAGTTTTCAGATATTACCTGACTTAAATTCCATGTCATATTTACATTAATAAACGGATTCACATCTTCCAAATTTGTATTTTCAGTGGTGTATTCCCGTATTTCATTCATTGATTTATGTACTTCATTTAATTTTCAAAATTATTATACCATCTCTTTTACTACCTAAACCCAAATATCAAGCCCAAAAACTACTTCGACATTTTTAAAATCGAATTATATGAAGAAATTTTGTGTGCTTGAACAAGTTATTTTTAAGACCTAACACGAAACGTGGATAAATAAGATATTGCCGTCTGTCGTTAAAAATATATTACATAGATATGAGAGTGGATTTCAGGTCAAAATTATTTTATCTCTTAGCCGGCTGTAGCGTTGTTCTTTAATATAGAATTGTGCGTGCATTGACCTTTAATTTGTTTTCTATTATGTTCCACTATCCAGTGAGGGTGGTGTATGCGACTTCTAAACTTTATTTTTCCGGAAACAATATCTGTGCGATGGAGGTATCAAAATGTCAAGCATGTAGCGAAGGAATCTATTTCTGCCAGTGAAGGGATTAGAACCCAAACGTTCCTTTCCCGTAGCCGGATATTCTACCGACTGAACTACGCCGGTAAAGGCGTATCGCTGCAACTTGCCTTTTTCAAGTGTGCGTCACCTCTAAAGTAGGTGCGTCACATATATCCTTGTCCCATTGAGAAAGGCGAGAGCACGAAATCGCAGTCTTTATGGTCAGCCGACACACCATCCCAGCAAAAACACAAGTGTTGGGACCCAGCTGGCAGTGATGGGTCACAGCTGGCTGAAATCTCAGCTCAAGGCCCGGTAGCGGTTCGTTGGTGACAGCGCCAGCAGTTGGCAGCCATTGATGGCCATGCAGCATCGCCGTGATTTGCGGGGCAACAAGCAAGTGCAACTAGTGGCCCGTAGATGGCAACCGATGAAACCCCAACACCAGGTGGAAGCAACAGAACTGCGCATGCGCAGAAGCAACACGTGCTGTGTGTCGCGCGTGGTACCAGTTAGTTGAAGACGACGCTATCGACATCGTGTTATTGTAGTAGATGTTAAGAAAGAAAAAGCATATGTAGAGAGGCGAATTAATTTCTTAATGAAATGCCACGTCAACGAAGATACCAGATTAAGCCATGAAATACTAGATTACAGCCATAAATAGCACCCACTCCATTCCCATAAATAACAGGAATTAATTTCTGTGTAATCTTTCGTTTTATCATTAACTAAACTGCTTGAAACGAAAGTCCTGAAAAAACATTAAAAAAGCGTTATGTTGAAAAAAAGAAGAATTATACGCGTTCAAAATTTATCAATTATTTGAAAAAAAGGAAAAGCAACGCTTTGTGGATATATTGTACTCATCCATGGGTTGAATACACAAGACTGGAAGAATTCACTTCTAAAAATAACGAGAAGTCAAATAAAATATCTTTCCTCTTTAAAACAAATGCAGCTTCGGACATCGGAAAGGAAAGATACAACGATAAAAAGGTAACTGAATGTGACACAAACGGGTAAATATATTAATTCAACAATCCCCTTTCAAGACGACGAGGACAGCTCGAAACTTTGGAAAGCGCCTTTAAGTTGGTACACTCGTTGAAAAAGTGAAATTCCATTAAGGTAAAAAAAAACACTCGTACGTTGAAAAAATAAATTTAGGAATTATATGAAACTGACATTTATGAAAAATTCCTAGCAATATTGTAAAATTAAATAGAGAACCATTCGTTACACATTCCGCAGAAAAGAGGGTCAGCTTCAAGCCGTGCTTGCGCATGTCAAATCAGTCCAGTTGGTAGAGCCCCCGCTTCCCACGCAGACAGTCCTCGGTTCGTTTCCAAACGGGCGTGCCGTACCGGTGGTGCAGTGGTCTAAGGCGTTGGCCTCTGATCATTCGTCCGTAAGGGGTCCGGGTTCGAATCCCGGTTAGGCATGGATGTTGTGTTTGTCTTACGGCACTGGCTCTCTCCCTTCCCTGGAACCAGTGACCCTAAATTAGGGACGGGCGACTGCTTATAGCCCATTGAGTTGCTCACGGTGGTCGTTAAACCTCCAATAAAAAAAACGGGCGTTATTCCAGACCTTTTGAGAAAATTTCTCCAGCGCAGTGCTATAATTCAGAAGTTTCGTAAGGAGAAAAAAAGGAGTTGCAGCTTTGGGAAACTGCGGTTAACCTTCGGTTTTTTTTTAAATATTATTATGGCTACTACTGAGGATTTGGCGGACAAGATTCGGCAAGCCATCAGTTACGTCACGTGATTGCCATCTGCCAATGCCGGGAAACTTGCGGACCACATTAGGCTAGCCATCATTTACGGTATGTGCTTGCATGACCGCTGAAGTGCCACTTGTGGCTGCAACTGCCTGTGATGGATAACTGATGGCCCTGTTGTGGCATATGACAACTGATAAGAGTGGCAACTGTTGGCCGCCCAGACCGTTTATTGACGGTTCGGCAGCGGCAACATGTGCTGGGCCATTGTTGGCCCAGCAAGACTGTTTTTGCTGGGATGACTGAAGGAGACCTCTGCATAAAAAAGAATTTCGATTACTCCCACTCGACGTATGAAAGAAGCATCATAATTTATTTACGCTTTCCAACCCTAGGTTGAAGAAACGTATATGCTCCAGCTTTGTCCGTCCGTCCGTCTGTCCGCACGATAACTGGCGTAAAAATGGTTCGATTTCGATGAAATGTTAGCATGTGGTAGGGGACCACCGGGGGACGAACCCTATAGTAAATGGGACAAATGGGGTCAAAGGTCACGACGTAGGAGCGGGATCATTCCCTTGCCCTTATGCGACATAACTTGCGTAAATATGGTTCGATTTCAATGAAAGTTTACTATGTGGTAGGAGACCGCCTGGGGACGAACTCTATTCAAAATGGGTGAGGTGGGGTCAAAGGTCAGGACATAAGATCGGGATGCATTCCATTGCCCTTATGCGTCATAACGTGCGTAAAAATGGTTCGATTTCGATGAAATTTCAGTATGTAGTAGGGGACCACCTGGGGACGAACCCTGTTGAAAATGGACGAAATGTGGTCAAAGGTCAGGACATAGGATTGCGATCCATTCCATTGCCATTATCCCATATTATTAAGGTGGATGTCAAATAAAAGTAATTTTGCTTCCTATACTTCCAATGGAAAAACTTTTATAAACATTTCCTTCACAATTAATGTGTTCCCAAGGATGAAAATTTGAACATCGATTAAAATAACTTCATATTATAATTTGGAAAACTTAATATTTTCTAAAACATAACCATAATCATATTAAAAATCTATCACTTTTCCTTTGGTGGTGTTGAAACCAGAGAAAAGATGGCGCGACCTGTACTTTGATGACGTCAGTAGACAAAAAAATGTTGGATTGCATAACTACGGTTATGTTTGAGAAAATATTAAGTATTCCAAGTTATGAAATGAAGCTATTTTAATCGATGTTTAAATTTTCATCCTTGTGAACGCATTAATTGTCCAGAAAAAAGAGGGTGCGACCTGTATTTTCATTACGTCAGTAGACAAACAAATGTTGAATTGCATAAATATGGTTATGGTTTAGAAAATATTAAGTATTGCAAGTTATAAAAAGAAGATATTTTAATCGATGTTCAAATTTTCATCCTTGGGAACGCATTAATTGTCAAGAAAATGTGTACAGAAGTTTTTCCATTGGAAGTATAGGAAGCAAAATTACTTGACGTCCACCTTAAAGTAGCAATTCTTGTATGTATGTATGTACATTTTATTTTGAAAACGGCTCTAAGAATTTTGATGAAAGTCGTTAACCTACCGTTTTCTGGTACTAGAAATCGACTTTAGAAGAATTCGTTTAGTAGGTTAAATAACCACCCCGAATTATAACGTTTCTAGTGATGGCGTTGTTCCATTAATGTTACCAAAGCTGGAAATCTTATGACGTCATAATCTCGCCTTTGAGAACGTTGGCACGCGGTCACGCCATCTGTCTCATTACGTCACGCATTGTGTGTGGATCCTATTAAAGTTTTATGACGTCACATTCTTGCGGCAAGCAGATGGTCGCGATTCCCATCTGCCTCATTACGTCACCCGTTGTGTGCGTATGACCGTCCACAGGATAACTCGCGTAACAATCGTTCGATTTCGATGAAATTTTAGTATCTGGTAGGGGATCACCTGGGAAGGAACCCTATTTAAAGTGAACGAAATGGGGTTAAAGGTCAGTACATAGGAGCGGGATTCATTCCACTGCTGCTATGCGTCATAACTAACGTAAAAGTAAAAAAGGTTCGATTTTGATGAACTTTTATTATGTGGTAGGGGACCACCTGGCGACAAACCTTATTGAAAATGGGAGAAATGGGGTCAAAGGTCAGTACATAGAAGCGGAATCACTTTCATCCCCATTATGCGTCATAACTTACGTAAAAATGCTTTGATTTGGACAAAATGTTAGTATGTTGTAGGGTCTTGCCTGGGGACGAATTCTGTTGAAAATGGGCGAAATGGGGTCAAAGGTTAGGACACAGGAGCGGGATCTATTAAATAGCCCTTATGCATCATAACTTACTTAAAAATGCTTTGATTGCGACAAAATTTTATCATGTTATTTCGGAGGTATACCAAACCGGTTCTGTTGAATATCATCGAAATGGGATCAAAGGTCAGGGCACAGGACCGAGATTTATTCCACATCCATTATTCTCATAACTTGAGTAAAAACTTGAGTAATGATTTCTGGTATGTTGGAAAGCGTATTATATACAATGCATTGCATGATTTTACTAACTTGTTTTTATTGGGGGTTTAACGACCTCTGTGAGCAACTCAATGGGTTATAAACAGTCGCGTGTCCCTAATTTAGGGCCACTGACTCCAGGGAAGGGAGAGAGCCAGGTGTAAGACAAACACAACATCTATTCCTCACGGAATTCGAACCCGGACACATCACGGACGAATGGTCAGAAGCCATAGCTTAGACCACTGCGCCAATGGGAGGGGGGTGCTATAATAGTTTTTTGAAGCGTAGAAGAAGGAATTTTCATTAATGCCACATGATGTGTGGGAAAAGCTTCACCAATTTTCCTCTAAACTCACGACCAGGAGATTCATTTCACGTTCGGGTGCCAACATAGCGAACGAGGCTATTTCTTAAAGTGATCGGTTTCGAACAAATATCTGCCTTCTCCGGAGCTGAATATTCTACGGATTTAACTACGCTGGCAAAAGCTTAACGCTGAAAATCCTCGTTTTGACATGTACGTCGCCTCTGAGGTGGGTATGTCACAAGCAACCTTAAAAAATCAGCCTGGAAAGGTTCATTTATCGCAATCCGTAACATATCCATCGCAATCCGTAACATACGTATGCATAGAGATGTTCTCTGCAACCCGTACCAAACCAAAAACTACGGACAAATCTGCATCAATAGCTGCATTACGCAGAAGTTTAACTAAAGCCTATGGTGCTTCTGGGTATATCCGAAGAGCGATGGGTTAGAAATTAATAGCCACATTGCTATCACATGATGTTTATGATTAATCCCACTCGACGTATGGATGTCTACTCCTTAAACGTTAAGCTGAGGAGTAGAGAGATTGCTTAAGTGTGGATACGTGCTTGTGTCCTCATCTTTAGTGAATCAACTGCTATAGTGGAGATCCAAACTGCATTCCAGATCTGTCTTGAGCACTTTTCGTTCAAGTAGTTCTAACGTGATATACAAATCCATCTATCTTTATCCTATGTGATAATTTTATTGGTCATTTGAAGTACACTGGTGTCCAGCAAAGCATTTCTGTTATATATATGTATATATACAGGGTCGAGTCACATTATTGTGACCACCAGCTAATATTCAGAGTAACCGCCGTTAGACGGGCTGGGAGTGATAAATAAGGTGCTGTAAGGTGTTCACAAGTATGTGGTGCTATGCTGACTGCAGTGCATCTGACAGCTTCTGTAGGGTGCGTGGTGGTGAAGGATCCATAAAGCGAACAAGAAGGTCGAGGTGGTCCCACAGATGCTCAATTGGGTTTATGTCTAGGCAATTAGGAGGCTAGGGAAGTACTTTGAAGTCTTCATCGTACTCTTCCAACCACTCTCGGACATTTCTAGCTGTGTGACAGGTCGCATTGTCGTGCTGGAAGATCCCATTAGCCCAGGGTAGACAATCATCATGTATGGGTGTACGTGGTCTTCAAGGAGGAATTCATAATTAATTCGGTCCGCAGTGCCTTCCACCCGTGTGAGAGTACCCAGGGAATGCCACGAAAATATTCCCCAGACAATAACGCTGCTTCCACCAGCTTGTGTTCTTCCAGCAATGGTTGAAGAGTGTTTCTTCTCCGATGTTTCTCGCCTTATACTCCAACGTCCATCCGTTCGATGAAGCAGAAAACGTAACTCATCGGAGAAGGCAATCCTTTGCCAATCAGCGGAGGTCCAATTTCGACACTGCCTTGCAAATGTAAGCCTTTTCTGCCGATGCGCTTTCGTTAGCATAGGTGCAGAGACCATCCGTTGGCATCGGAGCCCCATACGCAACGGGGTTTGCTGAACTGTCGTTTTAGACACACTTCCGTTACCCCCTGGTTCATTCGGTAAATGAGTTGCTTCACTGCAGCGTGTCGATCTGCCCTCAGGCACCTTCGCAGCCGACGTTCACCTCTCACATCAATGGCACGTTCTGCTCCGCAGTTTCTACGTCGCTTATTAGCAATGGTGCCATTTCTCCAATCACGATACACTTTAACCACAGAAGCACGCAAACAGTTCACAAATTGTGCTGTTTCAGAAATATTGCCACCCGTATCCCGAAAACCGATAATCATCCCTTTTTGCAAATGTGATAAATCGTTCCTTTTATCCATGACAGCAACGAGTGATATGTTTTAAAAATGCCTTTAATACACCTTATATACTCTCCAAGCCAGCTCACGACACGTGCCTTCTTTCAATGTCTACGCGCTGTTGACCTCAAAAGCAGGAGGTGGTGTCAATAATGTGACTCGACTGGGTATATACACTGAGGGGCGACTTTATTATGAGCACCTGCCTGTTTTAAGTAAATGAGCTGTTGCTGCACGCTGTTGCCGCCAGAGGGCAAGGCTAGTATAAAAAGGGAAAGCTTAGCGCTAGCGACACTAGTAGAAGTGATTTTTGGGTGACGAGATCGGTAAAAAATGCGATTTGACGGACTTTCAACGTGGGATGATTGTAGGAGCTCGGAGCCATGGAGCGAGTATCACCGAAACCTCAGCATTCGTGAAATGTTCCAGAGCACCTGTTGTTAAAGTGTTTAAAAACTGGATTGTCAGCCAAAAACCTGGGTCTCTACGTGCAACGTGTGGTCGTCATCGACTAGTGACTGCTCGGGCGGAACGGATAGCGTCCAGACTGGTAACAGACAACAGAAGGGCAACAGTACAGCAAATTACAGATCATCTTAATGAAGGATCCCCTCAAATGATCTCTGCACGCACTGTTCGCCGTACACTGCATCGGATGGAATATGGCAGCCGAAGACCTGTTCAAATACCTTTGCTGTCCGCAGTTAACAAGAGAAAACGTCTCCAGTTCGCACAGGAGCACAAGGATTGGACAGTCGATAACTGGAAACATATTATGTGGTCCGATGAATCACGTTTTCAGTTGCACCATGTCGAAGCCCGAGTGATAATTTGGCGGAAATAGAACGAAAGCATGGACCCCAAATTCATTGCTACAACTCTTCAAGCTGGTGGAGGCAACGTTATGGTTTGGGGAACGTTTTCCTGGCATGCTTTGGGCCCTTTAATTCGTGTTGATCAACGTCTGACTGGCACATCATATCTAAACATCGTTGCACACCAAGTGCATCCTGTCATGTGGATGGTTTATCCCAATGGCGATGGCTAATTTTAACAAGATAATGCGTCCTGCCATAGTGCTCGTATTGTACAGGATTGGTTTCAGGAACATGCCGGTGAGTTTACTTTCCTTAGGTGGCCCCCACAATCTCCAGATCTTAACCCCATTGAGAATTTGTGGGATGAAATTGAACGAGCCATCAGACAGCTGGATCCACAACCCTGCAATCTCACACTTCTGGGAAGTGCTGTTCATCAAGCATGGTCTCAGATTCCACAAACCACCTATCAACATCTCGTGGAGTTCATGCCACGAAGAATCGACGTAGTATTAATGGCAAAAGGTGGCCCAACGAAGTACTGAGGAGGTTGTCACAATAAATTGGCCACTCAGTGTATAACGCTGGCCTCTTCTCCCAGCACATCAACAAATTTTACCTAGAGCGTTTTTATGTACACTACTCGACATAGATCATTCTACACCACGAAGGAAGGCACGAAAGGAGACGAAACTTGTGATACATGTAAACCAGTAAATGGGAAAAATTGGTTTTCATTTTTGATGGATTAGATGAAAGCGATGGAAGCGAATATTCAGTATAATATGACTTGAGTCTGTAGGTCATATAGACAAAATGCTGGGCTATACATTTGGCAACACGGCGTTTTATCAAATGGAAAGTTCCCTGGATGGTGTTCTGAGATATCTCTGACTATTTAGCGTTGTTCCGTGCCTTTAACTTTTCGACTTTGCGAGGGGTTCACATCAGGGCGTTAAATTGTCAGCCTATAACGTCCCAGACGTTCTCTATTTGGGAGAACTCTGGGGATCGCGCTGGCTAGGGCAGCACCTGGACACCTTGTAGGCACTATCTGTTGATGTTGGCAGTGTACGGGCAGGCAATATCTTGCTGAAACTGGGCACTAGAGATACCACGGAAATACAGCAACAGAATGTGCTGCAGCTCTAATGCGAAGTCTCGTCGCGCTGTCATTGTTCCCATTATGCGCACAAGCGGTGATTGTGTTCTGAAACTAATAACCTTCAAACCATAACACCTGGCTGCGGAGACGTATGACGCTCACGGATGACAGCAAGATATGCCATGTGACCAAGTCGCCTCTAGGGTCTCAATAAGTTATCGGCGGTGCTAAAATAGAAGCGAGACTCGTCGCTGAATACGACATTATTCATTCGTCACGCCACGCATGTCCTTCACGGTATTACCACAAACCTTGCACGACAACGTGCTGCCGTGAATGCTAGCCGTCCTAATGGCTGGCAGCCTGTCTCTGCCAATATAGGATCTCTAGTGCCTGTGGATACGGGGATATCTACAGCTGCTTGTACATCTCGTAGGGTATCATCCGCTGTGGATTGTCGGGTGGTACGGCTTTCGTCGAATGCCGCGGTCGAGGCGTTCGGCCGTTTGCCTAATACACCAGTCTCACTACCGCGACAAACGTCGCCTTCCTACAACCACTCTCGCGACGTTTGGCTGACGGTCGTTTCATACTGATGCGTTACCTCAGAAAAGCGACGCAGGGACCAACTGGTCGTACGGAGCTCTACGATGAAGCCTGTGATAAAGGTGTCCTTGTGATGGTAAGATTTATAATGACGTATAATTACGCCGTCAAGGAATTCTCACTCCTTACATGTGCCTTCGCCACCGAGACCACACCGATCCGGCAGTCCCCACGCCCAGGTGAGGCCGACCAAACTTAGTTAGGCAGAGAAGTTCTGCCCTTTTATCTCCCTCACCTAGCACGTGATTGCTTCGCAGCGGCAATTATTTGCAAAATCCATCTATCGACACATACTTACCAGTTCTCATGGCGACAAATACTTCCTGTTGCTGCATTTTCTATGTTGAGCAGTGTATGTTATGGCATTTGCAATGTTTCTTATATTCCCAAAATATTTCTTGTGTCTTGTGTTACGCCAGACCTTGACCTCTTCTTTCTCGTATCACGAACTCAACGTTGCTTCTTTTAAAATAGCGAAACTAACACTTCGTGAATTCTAATAGAATTCGAGTTTCTCTCATGCTAGTAGTTCTCTCATGCCAGTAGTTCTCTCATGCTAATGCTGCGAAAACTGCAAAACTGTTGCCAGGAAAATACTGCTGTTTTTCCCTTTTGTTCGAGGGACTCGCATGCCATGTAGTTTCCCTGCAGTTCACGGACTGCCCATGTGTTCTGTAATGTACTCATGCAGTGAAGCTCCACATAGCATGTGTCCGTGTGGTAGGTTTTGTGATGTACCTACCTAAGAGGTGACACACATGTGAAGACGGCTAGTGGCAGTAATAAGCCTTCGCCGGCGTAGCATATTTGGGAAAGCATTAAACTCCTGCGCCGAAGGATATGGCTTTGAGTCTCGCCACCAACAAATTTTGGTTACACATTTGCCCCAGAACGTAAAAATGGATCTACTGGCCGTCAGGTTCTTCGAAAGCTATGTAATGCTCCTTCCACATACTGTCTGTGATTAACGAGAACTCCCAATTCGCTTCGAAAAATTGGTGATGCTTATTCCACACGTCGTCGGGAATTAGTGAGAATTTCTTATTCTGCGGTGAGCTGTCCTTCAAGCGCGGTTTTCCTGCTGACCTGGAAACCTATGATTCCATCCAAGCTCCGCCTTTTCTCAATATGAAAAATATGTGACGTACCTACCTCAGAGGTGACGCACATGTCAAGACGGCAAGGCAAGTAACAGTGTTAAGCGCTTGTCGGCGTTACTTAATTGGGAAAGTGTTCGCCTCGGGAGCAGAAGGGTGTGAGTTCTAGTCCTGGCCCTGATAAATTTTGTCACAGTTTTCCTAATAAGCCAATTTGTTATTGTATAGCACATTATTCTCACGTAAATATCGTCATGGCTGCGAGTTCTAGTTTCTTGAAGGACATCGTCGTCACCAACACTTTTATGCTGATTTCTTAAGAATTTAGGCAGATATACTGGACATATCAAGTATTTGCTCTTATGCTCCATTATATTTTTAGGGATCCGCATATGACTCGAAAATACCAAATTCAAATATCTAGGGTTTTTTAGTTTGTTTCGGGGTTTAACGACTACCGTGAGCAACTGTAAAGGCGGCCAGAAACACACACGTTTGAATGACACGATTGTGTGCCATGCCAGCATATAGGGGACTTTTGTGTCTCAGGCGGCATGTAGCGTGGATTGAAGAGGATTTAAAGCAGGCGTTCAAGAGCTTCACTTCTGCTTCACCTCATGCTACAGGCGGCATGTAGCTTGGAGTGAAGAGGTTTTCAGGCAGGCGTTGACGAGCTTTACTCCTGCTGCACTCCACGCTACATCCCGCCTCAGGTACAAAAGCCCCATATTTGCTGGCGTGGCACTCAATCGTGTCATTCAAACATGTGTGTTTGTGGACGCCTTAAGTGCCATAAGTCATCGCCGAACCCTATTTTACGGCCACAGGTTCTAGTGAAGGGGGAAAACCAGTGCCATATATCAAGCATACCACCCATTCCTCATCCGGGACTCTCCCTTGGCCGACTCGTACAAACGGTCTTAAGCTAGATCTAGGACAACGACAGGACGGCGCCAATATTCAATGCACTAAAACAGACATTCATCATTTTAACACATGCTTGAAAGTGAAAATAAACGCTGCACTTAAAACGAACAATAATGAAAACAAAAATATGAGATGAATATTAAATTAGCACTCCCCAAGCTCTTCGCAGGTTTTAATTAGAGAATCCTGTGTTCAGCGTTCCGGTAATGCACGCTAGTTTTCGGCGCATCTATTGCACATTGAGAGGAACTGTATTCGAAGGCAAATCGGTGAGGTGCACAACGCAAAGGAAACTAAATAGCGCTTTGCTTCATTTATTTCTCAATACCCGTTCCATTCTATTAACATCACATATTTCTTAATATGTTTTCCAAACCGTTAACGCAAGTCAGTATGGAATATGAATACTCCATTTGGTATGAAACTTTCGAAATGATTCTTTCATAGGCTCACGTGTAAGCAATGTCTAGAGTAATAAAGAATGAATTCAAATCACAGTACCTATTCCACATAATAAGCTTTCTGCACAATCTCTGTGCCAGAGCGCTTCAATTTCTATGTAACTGCAAACAGCAAAGTTCTATGCGTGAATTAACACTCGGTCATCAAATTGCAGAGTTGCAGGAATCGTCAAATCAATTTCTCGTTCTTAAAGTTTATGAATATAACAAAACGTTTTCACGTTCACATATGAGTCCTTTACCAGTTCACTTATCATAATACTACCTGGTGCGCGGAAGCAGTTACACCGGAAAATAGACATCAAATGATTAACAAACTAGCCCACGATATTTTTCCCAAACACAATTTCAAGTAGTTCAAATATTTATACGGCAAGCCTTGCACCTAAGAGCTTTCGATACTTGTAGATCTTGCGTTAACACAGTCTAGTAATGATTTCACTTAAAGCAACGGAATGTTATTTTCCGTTTAATCTCAGAAAGAGCTTATATAACATCCCTCGTTCTCACACATACTGGTGACTGTTTTATTGCGTAGGTACAACTTCGTACTGTTTCTACAAAAAAAAAAGAACGCTCATTAAATTAAATAACAATTTGAGGGAGAAGTAATGCACTAAGGATAAATTGAATTTTTGATATAATTTATCTATAGCATAGTTATGTATTCAGTTGCAGAAATATAGGCGCTCAAACTTTGGAGACCACTTTGTTTAGAACAGGAAGTTTCTTCCTCGTTTTGTGTAATACTTTTAATACAAATGTTGTTCACAAACAATTTCATGTGTATCGAATTCGTAGAGAGAGTGAGTTCGCTTTTTCTACTCCACTCTAATCAAATTTAAGAACTGAATATTTAAAGCGCAGAACGGATTTACTTTCATCATTATTAAATGTGATATACATGAAATCCCACATGTCGTCCTTTCGGTAGATTTTGGCTGAGATTATTTAAGTGCTGAAACGAAATTGTGTTTTCAATAATTATACTACCTGTGAGTTTACGTTGGAATAGTATGAAGGGGTACATAGTTTTGCTGTTTACCGTATATGTGGGTGTCCGCAATTTATTATTATGCTTTTTATAGGTACGTTTTGGGAATAACTTTTACAAGTACAGAAAAGTATCAGCTAGCCGGACAACTTGCAGATTGTTGCAATTCATCTGTGCAAGGGACCTAAAAAAAATTAGTGTATTTTGGCATACTCATCTAACAAAAGAACACTATAAAACCTACGGTTCTTTTCTTCAAGTAAAATAAAATAAAAACTTTTCCACTTTATCATTAGTTTCTCAAATTTATTCATCTATCAGCCGTTGTTTTCATGCAGCAATTGAGTTCCACCAATATTCCAGGCGAGTTTTGCAGATTTCAGTTCCTTAGATTTAATATGCCCAAATTTACTGATTGCAGATTATTTGGACTCAGCCAATATTTTTCGTTCTGTCAAATTTCAGGAGCTACATCAAATCACTTCCTGCTCATATCAAAAGTACATCTAATCACGCATAAAATGTTTAGTGAAATCAGAATTTTATTCAATCAACAAAGTTCAATTAACAGTGCCCACTTTTCAAAGGAAAATGTTTCAGTTGTGTAAACAAAAAGCGGAACTATTATCCCACACCTAAGAATGCCGGAAATATCGTAATTAAACACCTTTGAATAAATAAATTAAAATAGGTGATATGATTTTTCCACTGCATTAACAAAATGAAGGTAGTTTAGTGATTTTCTGTAATTGAATTCTACATCTGTTGCAATTTAGTCTTAAAAATAATTGTACACTGAGGTTCAGCAATAAAAAACTCATGAGAAGGAAAATGTGAAACCACTAAAAGTAAGTTCCTTTTTTATCACACGTATTAGACCACATTATCACACGTATTAGGAAGGATGTTGACTTTCCATAAAAAATCTTAGATGTTGGTCTGTCTCTTTGTCTAACAGTATGAGGATTATTTCTCGAAAACCCACAAACTTAGAGAACAGAAAAGTGAGAATATCCATTACGGTTGACTTTGAAATTCACACAGAGATGTCTGATTCCGGGTGTCTTAGATATCCGCGGTCAAACTGTGTTTCGACACCCTGGAAGCGCAGTGTTTTAAGCGATGGCTTCCGAGATGGGTTCGGGTTCGAATCCCGATGAGGCACGGATGTTGTGTTTATCTTACAGCACTGACTTTCTTCTCTCCCTGGGACTGGTAAATTAGGGTCGGACGACTCCTTATGGTCCATAAAGTTGCTCACGGTACTCGTTAATCCCCCCTCCCCCAGAAAAAAATTATGCTTTTACAAAAACGTTATGCCATATTTTAAACATTACAGTGAATTTCAATGAGATTGAATAATTGCCTAAGGCAATGATTGATTTATATAATCCGGTAGACTAACGAATTAAGAACGAATAGTGGAAAATGGTAATGAACCTTGATTCTCCATGTTATTCATTGTGTAATGAACTCTGCGCATACAAAGAATCTTCAAATCTATATTCTGTCATTTTCCTCCACAATAAAAGTACGAAAGTTTTGAGTCAAAGAAAGCTTAATTGGCTTCTGACCGTTCGTCTGAGTTGAACCGAGTTCGACTTACTCATGAGAGATGGGTGGTGTGTTTTTCCTAAGGCTCTGTCACTCTTCTTTCCTTGGAACCAATTACCACAAATTAGAGACGAACCACTGCTTATATACATCAAAACTGCTCATAATGGTCGAAAAGAAGGTCAGGGCTTACGAGGGCTAATCAGTTTAAAAATCTTAATTAGTGTGCTTTAAAAATTAGAAATTCCGACACATTCCGTTTTGTATTTGTCTTACTTAAATCATTCATATTAGTTGTCCTTAATTTATTTATTAAGAAATCGAGGCCATTAACCCTATAAGCGGCCGATTTTCCTGAATCAGATAGTGCCCAAATTTTGTGCGCTCCCCAAACAGAAATGCTCGCATAACTGCCGGATTTTACGAAATATTCGGCAAAACAATTCCTGTCCCCTCTCAACTGAGCAGTACCTACCATATACCTGTTACAAATGATAAGAGCTAGCTTTTTGTCCATTTTTCTTTGCTGCATGGCCCAAGGCATGATGAGAAAGAGCTAGTAGTCCGCCTGACACGGACATCATGCCTGTGGCTAGAAAAAAGCGACTCGAGTATCTCTCTGCTTTCTGAGGTTCGTCACCACTGTAATAGTCCTTTTAGCGGCAATCAGACAACATCTCTAAACGACCATTCTAAATGGCAAAGCTAAAGAAGAAAGCAATGCGCAGGTTCGCTCGTTCCTACCGCGTAAGACCCACTTCTTAAACAACACAGGCTCACGCTCAGCTTCAATGCTCAGGTGTACTCGTTCCAGCTGCATTAGGACCACTTCTTAGCCAGCTAATATGTTCATTCCAGCTTATTTAAGCTCATCTTTGTAACCGCGAGTTAATTGTTCCAGCAGGTTAAAGGGTTAAATAAAAGGCAAATGGGAATATTTTGAGTTCACGAATGGGATTGTTTTAATACCTAATTCTAAAAAAATTAAAATCGGTAAATATACCAGAATATTTTTTCAATTATTTTAAAGCGTTTTTGAGCATGGCGGAAAAAGTCAAGTAGGGGATATCAAATGAAGTCGAGTTTGTCGCGAAACTGTTTTATTTTAATTTCAAGCCTATATAATTAAAAGTGGTCATGACATTATAAATTTCTAATACATAGCATGCACAGACCAAATAGCTCCATCGCTTCCTCATCAGAAAGAAGTTGTAGTGTAGTTTTCGTTGACATGTTCCACTAGATTTTGTGGTTGTTCCAAGTTTGGTAGGATCCTGAGCACCGTGTGTTCGGTCTTGCCTTCATGTGAAACTAACTGTCCATACATTCGTGTTCCCGTATCTAGGGAGTGTGCGAATTTCCCGAAAGAGCTCAGGCCTGGTTGGTCGGTTTTCGTGGTCCAGTCAAAAACGTGCATATTCTACACTTCATACAGCCGTTATCCAACTACACCTTGCCGGAGGTGTGAATTTCCAATATCAAGCAAAACAGCCCTTAATACACTTACGGAAAAAATTCCAACACCAAGAAGGGGTTGTGTTAGATAAACGAAAGTTGGTAGGCGGTGAGAGTACATCTGTACGATGACGTCTATGCAAATTTCGCGCTCGGCGCATACGTGTGGCGCTAGTAGCGCCCCTCGGAACATGCAAAGCAGGTTTGCTGTAAATACGCGCTGTAATTTTTGTGAGAGTTAGTTATCGTTGAGATTCGACGTAGTGTGTTGATGTTAGTCAAGAATGCCTCTAAGAAGACGAAGAAGCCATTATCAACAACTCACGGAGTTTGAACGAGGTCGTGTAATAGGGCAACAAGAAGGTGGATTTTCGTTTCGCAATATTACAGAACGACGTGGCAGGAATGTAGCCACTGTGCATGATTGTTGGCAGCGGTGGTCAATAGAAGGTACTGCCTCAAGAAGACCGGGTACCGGCCGGCCACGTGGCACTACTGAGAGGGAAGACCGCCGTGTACGGCGTATGGCCGTGGCGCATCGTACTGCGTCTGCGGCAGCAATTCGAGCTGCAGTTGCCCCCACAGTGACACAACGAACTGTTACAAATCGGTTACTTCAAGGACAGCTGCGAGCCAGACGCCCTGTAGCGTTCATTCCACTTACTCCAAACCACTGCCGTTTGCGACGTCAGTGGTGTCCAGCTAGAGCTCATTGGAGGACGGAGTGGATATCTGTTGTGTTTTCTGATGAAAGCCGGTTCTGCCTGGGTGCCAGTGATGGCCGTGTGTTGGTTAGAAGGAGGCCAGGTGAGCGCCAGCAACCAACCTGTCTGCGGCCGAGACACACTGGACCTACACCTGGAGTTATGGTCTGGGGAGCAATTTCCTATGACAGCTGGAGCACTCTCGTGGTTATCCCACGCACCCTGACGGCACAGTTGCACGTCGGTCTGGTGATTCAACCTGTTGTGCTGCCATTCATGAACAGCATTTCAAGGGGTGTTTTCCAACAGGATAACGCTCACCCGCATACCGCTGTTGTAACCCAACGTGCTCTACAGCTTGTCGACATGTTGCCGTGGCCTGCTAGATCACTAGATCTTTCTTCAATCGAGCACGTATGGGACATCATTGGACGACAACTCCAGTGTCACCCCAACCAGCATTAACCGTCCCTGTATTGACCGACCAAGTGCAACAGGCATGGAACTCCATCCCACAAACTGACATCCAGCACCTGTACGACACAATGCATGAACGTTTGCATGCTTGCATTCAACATTCTGGCGGTTACACCGGTTATTAATGTACCAGCATTTTACATTTAAAATGGCTCTTCTCGCGCTTACATTAAGCTATGATCTTGAAACCTTAATCGATTAAATATATTACTTATACAAATGTATTGCCACCATTTCATTCCTCTACAACTATTTTTTCGTGGTGTTGAGATTTTTTTTTCCGTCAGTGTAAGATGAGAAAACAAGCAAAGAAACGGAATTTCAGTAGTGGTGAGAATTTAAAGTGAAAAAGGAATTGTTAAAATTTCTTGCTATATGATATTCAAGTAGGGAAAAGGAATTTTGTTATGATTATCTGTTGCTTATCATCAGAAGAATTCGTTTCAATTTATGGTTAAAGGAATTCGTGCTCGTGATGCGAAATTTCATTAGTATGTTTTCTGTAAACTAGGTCAGAGGTCCGACATTTAGTGTACAAAGCAGAGTGTTCGTTAGCAAAATTAATTTTCTTCCTAAGTTCCTTTCAGAAAAACATTTTGCCCTGTAATTTATTTTTCATTAAGAAAACTACTAAAAATCGTAGTAACGAGTATCTGTAAATATAGAGTAGCACCCCTCCCCTCCCCTTAACCGCTGTCTCGCTGTTTGCGGTTTGAGTTTCCCACAGTCAAACACGGCTAGAAAATATTAAATGGAAAATTCCAGAAATTAAAAATTCATAAGTTTTAATTTGCACGTCGTACTGATTAGGGCGATGAAATTAAGTGCCACCTCTCTCTGTTTCGCCAGGGACGTGAATCATTCTTTTGTCCGGCGTATTCACGTTGACCCGCTAGTTAGTCACTAAGTAGCCGTCTCATTTATCCGATCGACTGTAGCGGTATCGCAATGCTTTTGTTCAAGTAACCCTTATTTTACTTAATAATGATCCCAAAGTTCAAGATTAATGATACTGGCAATACGGATATGCCAAAAAGAAGCCCTAAAGTGTTTCCTTTAAGAGAAAAGGTGAAAGTTCTCGACTTAATAAGGAAAGCAAAAAAATCGTATGCTGGTTTGCTAAGATCTACAGAAAGAACGAATCTTCTACCCGTGAAATTGTGAAGAAGGAAAATGAAATTCGTGCGAGTTTCACATTCATATAACTTTTATTATTGTATATTGTTTACAATTGGTCTGATTTATTATTAGTTATTGTTGTTTATCTCTTATTGTACCTAAGTTATAAATTAAACTTTATCGTAGGTATGTATGTATAGGGAAAAACATAGTATATATAGGGTTCCGTACTCTCCGCGATTTCAGGCATCCGCTGTAAGTCTTGGAACGTATCCTCCGCGGATAAGGGGGGACTACTGTAATATGCTTTATTTAAAGTTAATACATTAATTCTAAATAGCTGTGTTTTAAATCCTTTACCGTGTCATTGAAATTAAAATAATTGGTAGCCGGGAAATTGCACAATTTATTTAGTTTCAGCAAGCCTCTCTATGAGTTTCTGAAATGCAGTGTAAAGAACAAAATGAAATACAAATATATTTTAACTGATACTGTGAAATCCGTAAGTAGAGGAAAACTATGACGACATAAAATCCGTTTTCTTCTACATGTCTGTACTTCATTCCATGATGCTTTGCGGCAGAGACTGAATTGACACTGCTAATGAAAATCATACCCACGTTTTTCGTTAACAAAAGTAAAGAAGAAAGATGACATCGAATTATGGGATGTAAAAGGCTTTTCTTTTGAATCCTCTCCAACACGGAAAATATATTTAAAAGCCGATTTCAAGAAAAAGAAGAATCAAGGGAAAAAGAGACGCAATGTTTTCCGTAAACAAAAGTAGACAAAAAAGGTGACACCGAATTCTGGGGTGTAAAAAGCATGTCCTTTGAATCCTCTCCAACACGGAGAATACATCTCAAAACAGATTTCAAGCAAAAAGAAAAATCCAGCGAAAAAGAGCCGCCCATAGACAAAACCTGCGCATAATTTAAAATATAAGATGTGAGCACTGTTCTTCGTACAAATGGATTTACGTTCTTTTCGGTCTTGGACGCGTAATATTCCAATTTAAATTCATAATGAAAAAAAACAAAAACCCTCGAATTTGACTTGACTTCATATGTAGAAGATTTTTTTGGAAGGGAGTGCCTGACCCCAGGTCTTAAACAACCCTTAGAAATAGGAAGCTAGGAGATTTGGACTAGAGTGCCCGATAGGAAAGTGACACGGAAGCGAGGTAGAAAGGGTAGGAAAACGCCCTTTATTTATTACCGGGGGACCAGTACCCGGGGTCTGACGGCTTAACGTGCCCATCGGACGCACGGCGGGTATTTGGTGGTTCGAACGTTCGTACCTGTCCAGGATCGAATCTGAGGTTACCTCCATGGCCGTCATTAATGCTGACCACTAGGTCACCCGCAGGCCTTGACTTGACTTCATGGTCCACTTACACATCACTCTGTTCCAATAACTACACATCAACTAATGTTTTAATTGCATAGGCAACAGTGCCAGGTGTCACGTGACGTATCACATATGTGTTTCTTGTACAGCACCAATCCAGCAGACTGGTGCCAAGCGGCAAAACCAAGGAATTGGTCATTTCAAGCGCAAAGAAAAACAGACCACTAAAAAGATAGCAACAAATTCAGAAAGTTAAAATAGATTATGTACGACAAAACAAACGAAAAATGAGCAAGTAAATGGATAACTTAGATGTCGGTTAGTGCACGGAAATATTAAATATTTCTTTAATCCGACATCACATATGTGTTTCTTGTACAGCACCAATATAGCAGACTGGTGCCAAGCGGCAAAGCCAAGGAATTGGTCATTTCAAGCGCAAAGAAAAACAGACCACTAAAAAGATAGCAACAAATTCAGAAAGTTAAAATAGATTATGTACGACAAAACAAACGAAAAATGAGCAAGTAAATGGATAACTTAGATGTCGTTAGTGCACGCAAATATTAAATATTTCTTTAATCCGACCTGTAACAGCTAGGATATATCCCAATACAAAATAAGATGTTACACCACCTAGCGGAGAAATCGTACGTTAATGGAGAAAAAGCAAAAGAAATTGAGATCATGGAAATGGAAGTCAAATGCACGAAAAATATTTTTCATATCGGACTTTTAGCTGCTCAGATACAATTCCAAAAGACTCTTGCATTACACGACTTTCCTGACAGAACAAACATGGCATCTGGAAATCGGAAAGCATGTGAATTATATTGACCGTAGCTAAAGTTAACCTATGTTAAAAGAATATTTTCCAATCCAATGGATAGAAGGAAAGATATCGATCACCTGAAAATGGAAATTTAGGAAAGATGTTTTATATGTTCCGAAATGCATGAAACATTTTGGTGGATTGCCGCTAAGACTGATGAAAAAATATATTTTTGAGATTAAGCTTTTGGATCCGGAAAAAATAGTGCCTCACGCAAACAAACCTTTAGCTGACTGTGTAAAAATACGAAGAGTTTTAGTCGTGCGCCAGCTAGCGATGGAACTTTGCATCGTACAATAACATATTTAAAGTGTTGTGAATATTTCCTTTTATTGAATTAAAAATGCAGTAACACAGGCAAATAGCAAGCCCGTATTTAGCGAAATCTTTGATTTAATGATCAGAACAGGAACCTTTCTTTTTTCAAAGTTAATTGGATAATTTCTAACAAACAGTATTGAAGGGCATCCCTGAATTTAACGAGGGAGGTTTTAAAAAACGAAGTAACACAATTTTAAAAAATTCCACATTTAACGAGGGAGAGAAAATCTGCGGCGCACTGTCCTAGAATCGAGGAATAGAAATAGTAGCATATTAGACGAAATTGCTAAAGCGCATGGGAATCTTGTTGTGCTAGTGGAAAAAGGTTGATAAAAAAGCGATAGGAGGGAGTACATCAAATGCATCGTGCAATATCATAATTAAGGTGTTGTGACAAGTGAGTTTTGCAAGAGACCATCTGCGCCACCACTGCAGTGCTTAAAAAAGGAGCATCGTTTCTCAAAAATGTTTCCATATGTTGTCTGCTTCATGATTTGCTGCTGCTTTGTAATCATGTAAACGCTTATTTCATTCTAATTAGATCTTCCGGAGTTAACTAATTCAATATTTCAAGTACTTTGTTATGAATATGAAATATAAACGTATAAGCATATGACCATGTGTTTATATTTTTACATGGCGTGATCCCCTCCCCCTTGAATGAGGATTTCCGTTGGTCCTGAGTTCCTGGTTATAAGCAGGCTCTACTGTGATTTTTCTTATCTCCATTTTAGAATTATTCATAAACATTCATATAGATAAATACGTTGCACGCCGCTTGTCGAAAAATCTACGTATCCCAGAAATCTGACAGTGTATGCGTAACTATCTTCGTATCTTGTACTATCAGGTTGGAAAGAATTGTTTTCAGCATACTTCTTTCCAAGAGCTATTCACGTTTCATGTATAAGACATGGGCTTGTTTTTCAAATGGTAGCTATTTTTTAGGAATTCTTTACTGATTCAGTCATTCAGAGGTTATTATGCTAGAGCATTCTTGTGAAAGCTCAGCGATCCAACAGTTGAATCAGGTTGAACCAAAAGCTCAATTTCTGAAGAAAAAAAATTCTGTGACAAAGCGAATTGAAGGTAGATAGATATCAGGTTTGAATCCCGTGAATACAAGAAATTGAAATAAATTCTCTTCGGTTTCTGTCCTAAAAGATTGTGTCATATTTTAATCCACCTGACAGCGCAGATAAAGAAATATTTTATGCTTTTTCTCGTAAGAAAGGCGCACACATAATTACAGTAAAAAGAGTAAATGCAAACCCGGAGCAAAACCTGGCGATCAGCTAGCTTGTAAAAATAAAGCTGTGGCATCGGACAATAAATGCCAAGATACGAGCAAATGCCTTTGGTGCACTTTCAATTTGAGCTGAAGATCTGGGTAAACAGTCGCCTTGCAGCTCGATGTTACCGAGTTAGAGCTTTCTCATGGCAAAATAGAAAGAAATGGTGATCGACGTTTAAGCACCTCTCGTCTTTTCCAGGTCGCAGCTATATGGATACTGATTTCTGCGTCTGAAAGCCATTACGCGAAGCGCTAAGAGCTAGAAGATGTGGAAAGGTGATGGAAGGGGGTGAAGGAACAGCGGAATTGAGAAAGAAGGAAAAAGAGAGTAACTTCCCTTCTGCATCGAAATACCCCCAGCCGCAGATTTTCGACAACCGAGAAAAAAAAAAGTAGAAAAACAATCAGAGTGGAGAAAAAAGAAAACGCCACTGGTTACCTCCCGAGGGAATTCGCGGTGAGAGAAATGTTGTCGTTACGCGGTTAGACAGAACTATTTTGGTATCGGCGTGGAAACGTTTGTAATCCTTAACATTACTGACCTGTTGGAGTTCAATGCTTCGAATTCAGGTAGTCCTGCTAGAGTGTTATTCTTGTACGCTCAAAAACAAAAACTTTCCATAAAACCCCACTGTCTCTTTAATGTCGCATTTTTCGAATAAAAATACACTCTTTTTTCTTTTCAAATAAAATGTCTCCAATTTTTCCTGGGCAGCTGCTTTATAACAAATGTGTGCATTTAAGTGCCATGATGAGCCATTTTATGTTTGCTGAGTGTAATGTTTTCAGCCCTCCCAATTTTATTTTACGTTAATGTCTTTAAAAATATAAAAAAAACTGTCTGTAAAACTTTTGTGAATATATCGTTTTTCAGTTCTTCGTTGAGCCATTCCGCAATAAGTTGCTGTCTTTTGAGTTTCCACGATAACTATTTAGGAGAATGACCAATGAAATTTTCGAAAAACTTATTTCTTAACCAAAGATTGATCAATGAATTTAGGATTGCTCAGAAAAATGTAAAGAGCTATTTTGAAAATTTTGCCTGGACGTTAGGAAAGGAAACACTTCGGTCATATTATGAACAACTGTCAATCACACATAATTTTGAATATACAGGTTCTTCGGTACTTTTTAAATTACGACCACCTACCTAATATTTTGTTGGCCCTCCTACCGTCCGGAGATCGGCCATCACCTGACGCTGCATTTATTCCACGAGGTGTCAGTACATATGCGTGGAGATCTTGAACGAAGTTGTTTGTATTGCCCTCCATAGTTCTGGTATGCGCTAGAATGGTTTCTCTAACTTCCTCACCAGGCATTCCACAGTATTCCGTAGATGTTCAATTGGGTTCAGATCGGGACAGTTGGGGACCATTCGATATGTCTCATATCAGCACTATATTTCTCAAACCATTCCAGAACGAGGCAAACTCGATGACATGGGGCATCGTCGTACTGCAGATACCCTTCCTCCTCTGGATAGAGATACATCGTGTTTGTTGTACGTAGTCCATAAGTAGTCCCTTGTAGCAACCGTAGTTTGTCCGCACACACCAGGGGGTCACAGTTCATGGAAGATAAATATACCCCATATCATGTAAGCGAGCAGTGTTATTCTCGATCTTCACCTAACGCTGAGCTCTGTTAATCAGTGGTATTTTCGTTCTTCACTTGGGAAAGGCAGAGCGAACTTAAGGGAGTTTGATAATTGTAATGGCCAGACTACTGGGTCCGATCATTTCCCAGACGGTAAGACCCGTGGAATTCTACCGATCAGCCGTGGTGAGTACCTTCAAAAAGTTGTCAAAGTGAAAAACCACGTACCGTCGGCAAGCTGTGTGCTGACCTTGGCTCATCGATGCTAGAAGTGAGTGAAGGTTATCCCGAATGCTACGAGCCAATAGAAAGAATACTGTGGCACTACTCGACGGTAATTTGAATGCTGGTGACAGGAGTAATGTGCCTCAACACACAATGCACCGACTCCTGCTGAAAAAGGGGCTGCGTAGCCGCAGACCGCTCTTAGTGCCCATGCTAACGTGGGTTCACCTTCGAAAGCGCCTACAATGGGCACGCGAGCATCAAAACTTGACCTTGAATAAATGGAAAGAATTCGTCTGGTCCAAAGAATCTCGTTTCCTCTTGCAGCATGTGGACGGTCGGTACATGTACAGCATTAACCTGGGGAAGTGTGATTACCACGATGCACAATGGGACGAAAACAAGCCAAGAGAGTAAAGTGTGATTTTTTGGTCAATGTTCTGCTGGGAAACCCTGGGTCTGGTCATTCATTACAGGAAACTATGATGTCAATCACCTACCTATACATCATTACAGACCAGGTACACCACTTCAGGGCAACGGTATTTCCCTCCATGACTCCCTTCTTTCAAAAAGAATATGCGACATGCCACACGTGCTGTATTGTTTGGGAATGGAAAGTGGAACATGAGGACCTCTTTCAGATATTACCCTTGTCTCCAAATTTCACAGACATCAATCCAATTGAGCATCTGTGGTTTGAGTGGGAACGGCAAATCCGATCTGAAGTGGCTCAGCCACGTAACTTGCAATAGTTAAACGACCTGCTGGTAACGTTTTGGTACCAGATATCACAAGACACCATTAGACATCTTGTAGCGTCTATGCTTTATCGTGTAAGTGCCTGTTTTGGCGGCCCGTGGTGGACCAAAATCAATTTACGCAGGTGGTCATAATGTTTTATCTCTTCGGTGTATTTTTTAACAAACCAAACTAAGCTCCTGGGGCCTAAATTTAAGCTACACTGAATTCTGAGATTTAGAACTTAGGGGTGGTAAGTATGATCTAATAACGATATTTTAAAGACGCCTGCTTTTTGCTCATTTTATTTTACACTTATTTTTTTTTTCATATCTTATACACTGCTGGCCACCCAAAATGCAACACCAAGAAGGACACGAGATAGCAAAGCCAGATTTACTGGACACATAACAACAGATACAAAGATGAAACAATTGAGCTTACAGACCCGTGCGACTTGCGGAACACGCAGACATCAATAGTTCGTGAGGCCCTCATGTCTGGCAATAACGGCCGCTACACGCCGCGGCATCGAACGAAAGATGCTTTCGAAGTGGACTTGGAGTATGTCGGTCCAGGCTGTTTCCACATGTTGCCACAGTCAGGCGTAGCCGCGGGTGGTGCTTGCCGGGTCACTCGGTTGCCGATCAGCGACCAGACATGTTCCATGGGCGACATATTGGGCCACGGCAGCAGTGACACCTGGTGGGCCGTGAAAAATTTTGCACGATGCGTGCCACGTGCGGGCGCGCCTTGTCCTGTTGAAACGTGGCCGCAGGCAGGTCCTGCAGGTAAGGGAGGACTACAGGCTCTAAAACGTCGGAGATGTAGGCGACGGACCGGTATGGCGATGCATAATGCAGGCGTCATACAATCTCTAGCCGCGGTGCCACTACAGGTGGATCCGATCATCGTGGTGTTGCAGGCAGAAGGGGGATTCGTCGTAGAAGACAATGTCGTGCCATTCCGTAGCCCATGTGTGGCGTTCAAGGGCCTACTGCCGCCGCACTCGTCGGTGGTCTAACGTGAATAGTAATCTGAGCAATGGGCGCCATGCGAGAAGTCCCCACTTCTGCGGACGACGTCAAACGGTACGTGCTGACACAGGTTGTTGCGCAGCAAACCTAATTCCTGCGCTAACGTTCGTGATGTGGCGGTGGGAGCCGCCAATGCCCGCCGCACAACATGCCGGTCCTCTCGTTTGGTGGTGTTTCGCGGCTGCGGCAATCGCTCACGTCGGTCCATCGGTCTCTCCTGCACCCAACGAATCCATACTCGCCTTACTGTTGCTGGATGTCGTCTCACACGGGCGCCGAGGTCTCGGTACGATAAACCGCTGTCGCGATAAGTCACTATTTATCCTCTCTCGAACTCCGAAACGTGCTGGAATGACTGCCGTATTCTGCGACGAGGCATCAGGAAGCTTCCTGCGCACAGGTCCGGCAGCACAACACACTTCCACTACTTACACCCCGCCTTCTGCGCACGCTTCTTATTGTGCATCTCGGTGGCGTGCCGGGCTCACATGATTTGCATATGCCCTGCAATGCTGCGAATTTCAGGCCAATCGGATGCTTCCTTCTTGGTGTTACATTTTGGGTGGCCAGCTGTGTATATCGCTGGTATAGAGTTCTAAGCTTTACACACGCTGCATTAGTAACGTAATGGCGTAATAATGACCCATAACGCTAGAATGAGAGTAATTTTTATTATGCTGTTTAGTATGAAGATCATTTTTGTGAATCCGGAAATCGCGAGATGATGAGAAGTCTTACCTATCTCGTTGTACTAAAACATCAAGCAACCGTAAATTACGTGGTCTATTAAACCACTAAGTTATGTGACGGTGTGATAAAACACTATGCCATTGCTTATATTTTGTCACTGGCAAATCTAGAACAATTCATAGGTTCTCACATATATATCTAGGGAGCACCCAATTCTTACATTGAAGACTGAAGCAAGTCATTTAATGTTTTTGAAATCAAATTCGAGATCAAAATCAGTAACACATTTTGCGATTTTGTCCCATTATTTTTAGCACATTTTTTGTGAAAGAAAGGTCGTACTGCCTATGTTATCGCTTTGTCCATTCGTCCCGCCATCTGCTTATGGGAACAATATCTCAGCAACTACTAGTCCGCTTTGAAAAATTCGTTTTGTCATCACAATAATGATCTTTGCATTCCGTTTCTTTTTCGATGAAGAACTTCGCCTCTAGAATGAGCAAATGCAGACGAAATCAAATTCAAGGTACATTTTATTCCATATATTTGCTTCTAACTATCCTATCGAAAAAAATATATTTTTCCTTTCGATGATATTTATATCGAAGACTATTTTAGGTACAATCTAGTTTTCAAGCAATGAATAGATTTTCTGCTAAGGGCATAAACGTAATTTGCGTTTTCTCGATATATCTGCTTCTGAAACTCCGATTTGAAAAATTATTTCTGCATCGGATACAGATCTTGATGATAAATGTTTTGCATATAATTTCCAATTTTTTTTAAAGAGAGATTTGGCCACCAGGGAACGTATGTTTACATTTCTGCTTGTGATGTATTTGCAGCAAAATCTGAGGTCCTTAAAACGCGATTGAAAAAATTCTTTCTTCGACCGATACCGCTGACCTCGGAAAATCTTTTGAGAATACCTCCTTTTCGAAATAGCGTATAACTTTTCAGCTAGAGGGCGTCCAAGTATATCTTATTTTTGTCGATATCTCTGCTTCTTGGAGTCCGATTTGAATCTTTGTTGGAGCGCGTTTCCGGTGCGAAATGTTTCTCATTTAATTTCAAAATTTTCTGAACGAACATGTGTGCCACCAAAGGGCGTAAGTTCACCTTTCCGTTCGCAACAATAGCTGTGGGCCCAAAAACCAGATTGGAAAATTTGTTTTTCGGTCATATACTGCTAACTATAAAAACTCTCTGTGTGTATTTTGTTTCCATAATAATGCACAATTTCGCCGCTAGGGGACGCAAAAAAAATGATCTGTTTTTCTCAAAATCTCTGCTCTAAAATATCCGATTAAAAAAAAAAATATTTCAACACCGGCTACCATTTGCCTTGTGGAACATTTCAGGTTTGCATACGACGAGTTTTGTAATTCACATTACTGTCGCGAGGTGGTGGTGGTGTACTTCTATTTGCAGCTGTACCTCCGCATCTAAAAACTCTATTGAGAAATTTCGTTTTTTACTGTATGCCATTCGCTACAATTAAGATGGGAAGCATTATCCTCTTTAAATAGTGCACAGCTCTGCCACTAAGGGGCGTAAAGTTCAAACCCTTTTCTCGCTATATCTGCTTCCTGGAGACGTATCCGAAAAGTTATTTTTCTTTAGCATAGCTTTTGCGATGAAGAATTATTTTTGCCTATTTTCAACTTTTCCGTTATGGAAAATTTCTCTGCTAGAAGGCGTAGGTCTGTATTCCGTTCCCTTCTATATTTCTTCTTTTAAATATTTGATTTGACACACTTGTTCAAAGGACGACCAATCAGGAGAACTCGTAGACATAGGAAGATGCACACGTCGGGGATTCAAGAGCTGTAAGACTCTTCGCGCGGCATGTAATCGAGTATTTCCTGTTGAAAGGTGGCAACTGGAACCGTCTGAAGATATGGAAGCACTTAAGTATCCGGAACGTTTTCGGTTTACCGCTGGCCGGTTATGGTTCGTTCAATGCGAAGGAGTAGGGACCGTAAATGGAACACAACAACATCCCACGTCAGAACTCCTGGTGTCTGTCCCGTACGACGCTGCATGATGTATGCCTTCATTAGCCGTTCACCTCGGTGTCGCCGTACAGGGATAGGCCCATCGTGGATCATTAGGTTAAACCGCGACTCATCAGAAAACACTCTGCGCTGACATTTATCACGTCAGTGTTTGCGTTCTTGACCCTATTGCAGCCGCTCATATCTGTAGTTTAAGGTCAAAGGAAGACCAAGCAACGGATGGTAATGGATGAGGCCTCCTTGAAGCAAACGTGAGTCGGACAGAGCTTGCAAACAGCCCTCGATGTGATACAGGACTCCAATATAATGCTAACACTCGGGACGAGGCTGTTCAGTCCGCCAACGCCATACAGTTGAAATGATGGCTTTCGCGTGCCTTTTCCGATCGCTGAACTCCAAACATCTCACGTCGGTGTGTCAGTTCCTACTCTTCCCACGGACGCCATATTCGCATCACTGTGCTCGTGTTTTCTACAACGACGGAATTATCGCGGAAGGAAAGTTCTCTTTCCGGCAGTCCAACTCATCGGACTCGCTCAAAGTCCGTCAGCTGTATGTACGCGTATCGTGTGCTGCCGCGGGGCATACTCAGTTACTATCAGTATCTAACTGCCACAATTCCCGCGAATCGACTATGGCAACTTGCCCTGTGCGTCCTATATTTGAACCCCCTGCGGGAAAGCTACAACGACGTGACAAGCACAAACCATTTGCATGTGCGTTGTGATTGTAATCATTTGCGCCTCCTCACTCACGTACCCATCCTACGAGTTTAAGTCCGATATCGCACTGTTTTTCCTCGGGGATCTTTCAAAAAACAGCAGCAAAAAAGTAACAGCAACAACAGTTTTTCCCCGGCATTGAATTTTCAAAAAAACAGCAGCATATATAAATTAGAAATTCAGAATGGATTTAAACTCTCAAAGACTCGGTGTACAATAAGCAGATTTTGAATCAGAGACTCGGTCAAATTTAATTTATTTTGTATCTTTTTTATTTGATATTTTCGTTTATTTCAGTATTACTCGGATTAAAATTCTTATTTTTGAATCAGAAAATAAATCAAAAATATATTTTCTTCAAATACAATTATGAGATTTTTGTTCACATTGCACCATTCTAGAATTTTATGTATTTTACCTTAACAGGTAAAGACTCACATGCATTCTTTATCTCAATCCATTGAAATGCTGTATGGTTTGTTAGTTTTAAGTTGTGAATTTCGTCTTAATTTTCCCTTTCGAATATTGGAAATCCTGTGTAGGTTTCATATTTTATCATTTTGTCAGGGCCACTTTAAATTTATCGCAGTATTGCTCGTAAGTCCTATTTTCAACACATTGTAAGAAAATAACAGCCTGGGGATGATTCCTTATTTTTCCCCACTTGTAGATTTCTCCACTCTTAACAGATATGATCTCCTACATCTATGACAGCGTTCTGAAAAATCCATTGCACTGTTCGTTGGAAGAGGAAAAACATCGCTGACAAAGACAAACGGCACCTCTGGAGTTTACCAGATTTATTCCTCTGTAAAAATATTCATGTCTTGCATTCGATCTAAAAGAAGGTGGAGGCGGAGGAGCAAATCCTTAGTGCATGATGAGCCTCGCAACTGGTGAAGGGATGTCAAAAGCACAGCGAGACCTGACGACAATGCTCCTGAATTTTTTTCCGCTGCCAGACGATTCACGTTTTCTTCTTGTCCTCCTTAGTCAGTCTCCTGATCGATTATTATTATGATCTCCGATGCACGTCTTCCTTATTCAAAATAAAAGTAATAACGATATCGAGAATAATGTCACAAATACTACATACATTTGTACGAATCCTTTTTTCCTTTTTTTATGAATACATGTTAGCATCGAGCATGTTCTCACGGGAATGTATTTCTGTTGACTGCATATTTAGAGCAAAAAAAAAAAAAAAATACTTCGAGAAGATAACAATTCTGCTTTTTATTTTTCATCTCGATAGCTCCTCTTCTAAAATCATAGTAAAATATATTTAGCGATCTCTTCGCTCCGGAACATGTCAGTACCGTGCATTGCATAATTTGCAAACTACCTTCGTTTTTCAGAAAAGAAAGAGCTGATATTTTTTGTTTGTAGCGTGAGATTTGAGAAGAGATTATTTGTTTTTATCAAAGAGAAAAGATTCCATTTCATCGGTTTGTTTGTGAGAGTAATGAAATAGAAAATTTCGCAGATATACTTTAAAATGAGTAGATACTATCCCCTGTCAAATTCATCGAAACGGTTTCTTAGAACTTTTGGGTAAATATTATTCTTAATTCTTATTGGTGGCGTTTCCTAAATGTTTATGCAACCATGAAAGATGTCAAATAAAATTTTTATCGTAAGTCAAATTACAAAATCCTTTCCAACAGAGTTAGAAGTTCAGTTAAGAACAAATAATTTTTTCGTCTTCATATTTCACTGAGGGTAAGAAAACAAATGTTGCTTTAACCGGCCGGAATGAAATAATTCAGGGTTAGCAAAATCGTATAAAATCTGCTCGAACGAATATGTGCGTTGTCTAAGGAGTAAACCGGACGCAACTAGAACGATTTCATTCGGTTTATGTTCAGTTGTCTGAACGCCACCCGAACGAGTGGCCTACAATACCAGAGCACTAGAAAGCGTTGCTTTCCCCTTTTGCTTTGATTTCCAAAGTGGTCACTTGGAATAATGATTAAAACTAAACATGTCTTACTAATTATCTGCTAAAGGGCAAAAACAATGGCGACAAACCTGAGACAGAGATTGATATTTCAGTACCATGATGTCCGTGTCAGGGGCACTAGCATTTTCCGATTCATTAATCGGGTCATGTATCAGAGAATGAAGGACTTAAGGTGGATCCACTTAAAATCTTTGCCTTGTATTTCCACTGGGCAAACTTCTGTAGCCATTTACTTCACAATTAATGCATTCCCAAAGATGAAAATTTGAACACCGATAAAAATAACTTGGTATAATGGCTTAGTATACTTAATATCTTCTAAAACTTAACCATAATTATATTAAAAATCAATAACTTTTCGTTTGGTGGTGTTGAGACCAGAAAATAGACGGCGTGACCTTACATTAATGACGTCAATAGACAAACAAATGTTGGATTGCTTAATTATGGTTAACGTTCAGAACATATTATGTATACTAGACTATAACATGAAGTCTTTTGTACCGATGTTCGAACTTTGATCCTTGGGAACGCATTAATTGAGAAGAAAATGGCTACAGCAGTTAGCCGATTGGAAATACAAGGCAAAGATTTTAGGTGGATTCACCTTAACGGCCGCGCGTGTCACCCGTAATATATATATATTTATGGTTAGTAGCGCTGGGAATTGCTTTGACGTGAAAACAAATCCCTTCGTACATAATCGCTAAGTTACAACAGCTGTTTGAAGAGCGCAGAAAATTTGGTGCCAATGCGTCCGCAAGTTGCGGCTGATTTCCGGCACTATTTGTGTCGTAACTAAAAAGGAAGTTCTACTGTTGTTTGTCGTCCGGATTAAGTTACCTGAAGTTATGACGTGTCTGCACCGCAGGACGCACATGAGATAAAGACAGATAGTAGTGAGAGGACATGTCCGTGTAGCTCAGTTGGGATAGCGACTTACTCCGGAGTGAGGGGGTCCCGGTTTCGATGGCCAGCGCGGACAAACTTGTACGTTATATTGGCTCCCGAACTTTCAGGATGACCCGGCTGTTACGTTTCTCGCAATGACGTGATGCACTTTCCACACGGCGAGACAGGAAAAATGAGAATCCCTTCTTCAGTGCTTCGAAAAAATAAATCAGTGTGATGTTACGTTCCACACACCAAATTGTCTGGGATATCTCAAATGGACGTTCTTAATGGGATGACTACCTACAGCAATACATGGTCCCGGCTGATCCGTGGGCCAAATGTTGCCCGTCGCGGACAAACTTGTGTTTTCACATTTGCACCCGATTGTGGAAAATGGGTCCTCTGGCCGTTGGGTTCTTCGAAAAACGTGTGATGTTCGTTCCACACACTGTTGGGAATTAATGAATAAATTCTTTCTTTGCTTCAAAAAAAAATTAAGAGGGAGATGATGTGACGTACTATAGAGGCAAAAACATGTGTCAAGACGACAAATCTGCAGCGCGTCATTCTGTCCGCGTAGCTCAGTTGGGAGAGCGACTTACTCCGGAGTCAGGGGACACGGACAAACGTGTGTTTTCACAAAGTTTATCACCACATGAAACAAGTTCGACAAAATACACTGCCGGACAATTGCTAAGGACGGATGACAATAGCAACGATAGCAACCATAAAATTGAAGGCAGGAAAATGTGGAAATTAGCATAAGTGCGGGATACAGTAAGACGTGTTGTACGTATGCAAATTTTGGATTGCCGAACTTGTTCGTGACGTCATAGCGCTGATAAAAGATATAAAGGATTTGACGCGTATTGACCGTTGTTGTTCAAACGCAAAGTTGAAAGGGAAAGAATCAATTGACGAACTTGCAATTTTCAGTATGTCTTCCCGACATCACCTAGATGATTTTACGCGTGGCCGTATTATTGGCAAGATTGAAGAAGGGCGAAAAATAACAGATGTTGCCAGGGAGTTCGACGTCAGCCACAGTGTTGTTTCAAGGCTTTGGAAATCATTTCAAACAAATGGAGAGCGTAGCAAACGTCACGGGGGAGGTCGTGTTCGCAGTACGACACCTGCAGAAGATCGGTACATAGTGCTATCAACAAAAAGACACCGGCGCAGCTTAGCTAGTGAGGTAGCAAATCAGTTTATGGCTGCTACTGGCAAGCGGATCTCCCAAAAAACTGTCGCCAGACGTTTGCATGGAGGAGGACTATACGCCCGCCGTCATGTTGTGTGCATCCCATTGTCCAGAAGTCACCGTAACGCCCGTTTCCAATGGTGCCATCAACATCGCAATTGGACAGATAACGACTGGTCTGCTGTCGTCTTCTCAGATGAGAGTAGATACAGTCTATCGTCTGATTGTCGACGACAACTGATCTGGCGTGATAGTGGTACTGCATATTGTCCAGCAAACATACAGGAAAGGGACCGATATCCGACATGTAGTGTCATGGTATGGGCTGGCATCATGATCAATGGCCGTGCGTCTCTCTATGTGCTTCCAACTGGGACTATGACTGGCCAACGATACATTAATGATGTTCTGCTACCTCATGTTCGCATGTTCCGTGTTGCTGTCGGTGATAGATTCATTTCCATGGACGACACCGCAACATGTCATCGAACAGTCGCTGTCCAGGAGTGTCTTGAGAGAGAGGATATTCAACGCCTCGTATGGCCAGCATGTTCTCCAGATCTGAATCCCATTGAAAATGTGTGGGATGCTTTGGGGAGGAGTCTTGCTGGTCGCCAATGCCCTCCAATAAACAAGGACACCCTCATCCGTGCACTGACAGAGGAATGGGATAAATTACCCCCAACAGCTGCTTGATAATGTTGTGCAAAGCATGACATGACGTGTGGAATATTGCATCGCCCTCCATGGTGGCCATATCCCGTATTGACATCTTACGCCAGAACGCCTGCGGACGGTAATTGCATTTTTTTCACGTTTACGTATTCTGCACAAAATGGCCTGTTTGTCCCTTGAACACGTTCCAAAGCCTTCTGGATTTCAGAGCGCAATAAATTGTCTTTCTTGTAATGTCCTGGCATTCTGACATTATTTTATTTCACTTGGCATCCAACCACACTTACTTTTTTATGCGCTATATAGCCGTTTATGATCCGTCCTTAGCAATTGTCCAGCAGTGTAATAATATCTGTATGACGTTCTTACACAGACAACTGGAATATAAATATTTGGTACGTGTCTAACTTCAGAAAAACCAAAACGTAAACGAACGACCGTATGTATTGTCTTTTGTACGTTCTCATTACGTTTTATGGCTGATCAATTACACTGTGCCTATCCCTATACATTTTTATTTACAGAAAATCATTAGTTTGTCGAACTAATGATTTTTTTGCACGTCTTTTGTAAAAAAAGATCGTGCTTCTGTTACCGGTTTGTCCATCCGTCCGTCCGTCTGTATCCCACGATATCTCAGCAACTACTAGTCCGGTTTGAAAAATTCTTTTTGAATTGGGAAGCTTAAAATATACAAATGATGATCCTTTATTTCGTTTTTTTTCTGTACGATGTACAATTTCACCGGTAGAGAGTGTAAATGCAGATGATGTCGAATTCAAAAATACGTTTTATTCCACATATTTGCTTCTAAACATCCGATTGAAAAAAATTATATTTTTCGATTCCATTTATAATAAAAAGTAATTTAGATATAGTTACTTTTTCAAATTACGCATGGATTTTCCGCTAGGGGGCGTAAAAATAAATTACATTTTCCCCGCTAACTCTTCTTCTAAAACTCCAATTTGAAAATTTTTTTCTTCAGCGGATACATCTCCTGATGGGAAATCTATTTCATATAATTTCAAATTTTTGGTAAAGAATACTTTGGCCACCAGGCTGCGTAAGTGTTAATTGTTGCTTTTGATGTATTTGCCATAAAATCGGAGCTTCTAAAATATCGATTAAAAAATTCTTTCGCGGACTGATGCCAATCGCATCCGCCGCCCCGGTGGCGCAGTGGTCTAAGGCGTTGGCCTCTGATCATTCGTCCGTAAGGGGTCCGGGTTCGAATCCCGGTCAGGCATGGATGTTGTGTTTGTCTTACGGCACTGGCTCTCTCCCTTCCCTGGAACCAGTGACCCTAAATTAGGGACGGGCGACTGCTTATAGCCCATTGAGTTGCTCGCGGTGGTCGTTAAACCTTCAATCAAAAAAAAAAAAATCACATCCATAAACCTTTTCGGAATATTTTTTTACTAAAATATTCTACAGTTTCTCCGCCAGGGGGCGTAGATGTACATCATATTTTTGTCAATATCTCTACTTCTAGGAGTCCGATTTGAAAAATTCCTTCTTTTTTGGATAGTGTTTTCCGTGTGACATGTTTTTCATATAATTTCAGAATTTTCAAGTCATTCATATACTTTCCGCTAGGGGCGTAGCGGTAAAATGCGTTTCCCCCTATATCTCTGCTTTTAAATCTCCGATTTGAAAAATTTCTTTCTGCACCGGATACAGCTCCTGATGGGAATGCGGTTGCACATAATTTCTAATTTGCGTAAAAAAATAGTTTGGCCACCAGGGGCGTAAATCTTAATTTCCGCTTCTGATGTATTTGCAGCCAAATATGAGCTTCTAAATTCTCGATTGAAAAAAACGTCATTTGTTGACCGATACTACTCATGTCGACAAACCTTTTAGGAAAATTTTCTTCTTGAAAAAATGCATGGTTTCTACGCCAGGGGCGTAGATGTACATCATATTTTTGTCAATATCTCTACTTCTAGGAGTCTGATTTAAAAAATTCCTTCTTTGTTAGATAGTGTTTTCCGTGCGACATGTTTTTCATATAATTTCAAAATTTTCAAGTAATTCATAGACTTTCCGCTAGGGGGCGTAGCGGTAAATTGCGTTTCCTCCTGTATCTCTGCTTCTAAATCTCCGATTTGAAAAATTCTTTCTGCACCGGATACAGCTCCTGATGGGAATTCGGTTGCACATAATTTCTAATTTGCGTAAAAAAATAGTTTGGCCACCAGGGGCGTAAATCTTAATTTCCGCTTCTGTTGTATTAGCAGCAAAATATGAGCTTCTAAATTCTCGATTGAAAAAAACGTCATTTGTTGACCGATACTACTTATGTCGACAAACCTTTTAGGAAAATTTTCTTTTTGAAAAAATGCAAGGTTTCTACGCCAGGGGGCATAGATGTATATCTTTTTCTAGTCAATATCTCTACTCCCAAGAGTACGATTTGCAAAATTATTTCTTTGTTGGATAGTGTGTCCGATGCGAAATGTTTTTCGTATAAATTCAAAATTTTCAAGTAAATAATACACTTTCCGCTAGGGGGCACAAATGTAAATTATGTTTTCTGCGTTATTTCTGCTCCTAAATCTCTGATTTGAAAAATTCTTCCTGTATCGCATACAAGACCTGATGGAAAATATTTTTCACATAATTTCTAATCTTTGGTAAAGAATGGTTTAGCCACCAGGGGTCATATGTCTTAATTTCTGCTTCTGAAGTATTTGTTGCAAAATCTGGGCTCCTGAAAACTAGACTAAATTTTTTTTCGACCGATACCGCTTATACGGATGAACCTTTTGAGCCCATTTTTTTCCTAAAATATTGCATGGTTTCCCCACCAGGGGACGTAAAGTCACATCTTATTTTTGTCTATATATCTGTTTCTAAGAGTTCGTAAGCTCACGATTCCGTTTACAGCAATATCTGAGGGATTAAAAACCCGATTGAAAATCTTCTTTTCTTTGGTCAGATCTATTGTTTTCCATACCGGTTCCGTTGACTTTGAATAGCTTTGATAAATTTAATTTGCGTCAGAACGGATTAAAAAGACGTGCTTATTACACCCGAAATTTCGGTGTCAACTTTCTTGTTGTAATTGTCGGAAACAGGCTAGCGGCACCGGTGTTATGCAGTGGACGATGTTTTCTTCGGACACTTTAGGCCCCATTATCCCAATAGCACAATCCTTCACAGCTGTCAGGTATCTCAACATCGTTGCCGATGAAGTTCAACCATTCATGGCAACTGTGGTCCCTGCTGGTGATGGCCATTATCAACAGGATAATGCGCCATGCCACACTGCCAGAATCGTCAAGGAGTGGTTCGAGGAACATGCTGAGGACTTTGTGGTAATGTCCTGGAAAATATTACTTTCTGTCATCGATTTGAATGACAGAAAGTAATTATATCTTAACTAGACTGAATATTCAGATGTTGTTTCTCAAAAGCAATTACAAGGCAGGTGCAACCGTTTTATATTCAGGTAAAATTAGAAGCAAATTTTCTATTCATCTTCCTCAAGGTTGTGAATTCAATCACAAAAGTAAAATTTGCATGGTTTGCGATGATTTAACAATTTAGTTTCATTACCTTTGGTTGACTTTCGCTTACAATTCTTTGCCCGTTCTTTGAAAAAATTGTGCTAACATTATCACTATGTTCATCCGGCTGTGAACAACGTATCTCTGTTATTCGATTTAAAACATTCTTTCTGCATTTAGGGCCATCAAATGTCCCATTTTCGTCTTTCTCCAATTGCAGCTAAGGATCGTTAAATGCGGATTATACAGAAATCAAATTATATTTTATTCGATATCAGTTGTACTAAATATTCGATTCAAAAAATATTTTTTTCGTTCAGTACGGTATATCTTCAAGACAACTCTGCGTATAGTTCATTCTTCAAATAACGAATAGTTTTTTGCTGCTAAATACAGCAAGCATAAATTCCGTTTTTTGCGATGTCTTGTTTCTACTAGTCCTAGCATTCAAGGTAAAAAATATTTTACATATGGTTTCAAATTTTTTGTAACCGAGAATTTTGACACCAGAGACCTAAGTACGTATTTCTGTTTGCAATGTATTTGCATCCGTATTTATGCTTTTAAGAACACGATTTCATTTTTTTCCTTTAAGGCACGTACTTCTTTTCGCGGAAACTATTTTGTGCATATTCCCTGATCAAATTGTAGTTAAACGCTTACCGAATAGGAGCCGCAAGTACACTGCTGCCCAACCAAAACGCAACACCAAGAAGGAAGCGTCCGATTGGCCTGAAATTCGCAGCATGCGTTGCCTGCAAGAGGACATGAAAACGATTAGCATTGCTGGGCATATGCAAAACATGTGCGCCCGGCACGCCACCGAGAAGCACTATAAGAAGGTTGCACAGAAGGCGGGGTGTAAGTAGTGGAAGTGTGGACCTGTGTAAGTAGTGAAGTGTGGACCTGTGTAAGTAGTGAAGTGTGGACCTGCCGGACCTGTGAGTGGGAAGGTTGCCTCGTCGCAGAATACGGCAGTCATTCCAGCACCTTTCGGAGTTTGAGAGAGGACAAATAGTGGCTTATTGCGACAGCGGTTTATCGTACCTAGACATCGGCGCCCATGTGGGACGACATCCAGCCACAGTGAGGCGAGTATGGATTCGGTGGGTGCAAAAAGAACGGGCGGACCTACGTGAGCAATTGCCACGGCCGCGGCTCACCACCGAACGAGAGGACCGAGATGTTGTGCGGCGGGCATTGACGGTTCGCACTGCCACATCACGAACGTTAGCGCTGAAAGTAGGGTGTGTTGCGCAACAACCTGTGTCAGCACGTACCGTTCGACGTAGTCTGCCGGAGAGGGGACTTGTCGCACGGCGCCCATTGTTCCGAATACCATTGACGTTACACCACCGGCGAGTACGGCGGCAGTGAGCCGTTGAACGTCGCAACTGGACTACGGAATGGCACGAAATTGTCTTCTCCAACGAATCCCGCTTCTGCCTGCAACACCACGATGGTCGGATCCGCGTGTGGCGGCACCGCGGCGAGAGACTGCTTGACGCCTGCATTATGCATCGCCATACCGGTCCGTCGCTTGGCGTTATGGTTTGGGGCGCAATTGGATATGACACTCGTACCCATCTGGTACGCATCGCGGGTACACTCAACAGCCACCGCTACATCTCCGACGTTTTGGAGCCTGTTGTCCTCCCTTACCTGCAGGACCTGCCTGCGGCCACGTTTCAAGAGGACAATGCGCGGTCGCACGTGGCACGCATCGTGCAAGAATTCTTCACGGCCCACCAGGCGTCACTGCTGCAGTGGCCCGCCTGTTATCCCGATATGTCGCCCATCGAACACGTCTGGTCGCTGATCGGCAACCGAGTGGCCCGGCAAGTATCACCCGCGGCTACGCCTGATGAACTGTGGCAACGTGTGGAAGCAGCCTGGACACACATACCCCAAGCCCACTTCCAAAGCCTCTTTCGTTCGATGCCGCGGCGTGTAGTGGCCGTTATTGCCAGCCATGGGGTCCACACGAACTATTGATGTCTGCGTGTTCCGCAAGTCGCACTGGCCTGTAAGCTCAATCGTTTCATCTTTGTATTTGTTGTTATGTATCCAGTAAATCTGACTTTTCTATCACGTGTCCTTCTTGGTGTTGCATTTTGGGTGACCAGAAGTGTATATAAGTAGTTTTTTTTATATATCTGCCTCTGAGAGACCGATTTAAAAGACAAATTGCTTCATATAGCGTGTGCAGCAAAGAATATTTTGCCCATAGTTTCTGTTCACACCACATGTTCAGCCGCATTTACGCACTTATAAAACCTTGCTTCCAAAAGTCCCTCATTGAAACATACAGCTCAACAGGGAAAACAAATGCATGCATTGTTCCTGCTTAAGTTACTGCACTGTGTTACGGTAGATGGCATAAATGCTTACTGAGTTTTCCTAGGCAACTTTTCTATTAAATCTCCATTTTCAGCTATTTTATTTACATCCGAAACTGATCAATGACTGGAACATTTTGCATAAATTCTCTAGTCCGTCGTAATGAAGTTCGATGCGCAGCCCCGGTGACGCAGTGGTCTAAGAGATGGCTTCTCACCATAGATCCGAGATGGATCCGAGTTCGGATTCCGATGAGGCATGGATGTCGTGTTTGCATTGCGGCACTGGCTCTCTCCCTTCCTTGGAGTCAGTGACCCTAAATTTGGAACGGGCGACTGCTTTATAGCCTTTTGAGTTGCTCACGGTGGTCGTTAAACCTCCAAACAATAAATTCTAACCTTAGGTTGCGTAACAGAGCATTTCCATTCAAAAATATATCTCCGCTTCTAAATAACCGACAGAAAAAAGGTTTTCTAGTGTGTCCGCTCGCTACGGTTAAGATTTCTATCACTATCCACTTTCAGTAACGCACAATTTCTCCGCTATATGCGTATACGTATAAACTTATTTCTACCTATGCTTTCAGAAGTCGCATATGAAAAATTCCTCTTATATATTTTTTTCGGGATTTAGTGATCACCGTAAGCAACGCGTTGGGGAATAGGCGGTTAACAGTCCCTGATTTGGGGCCGCTGGTTCCGGGGAGGGAAACTGGCCGATTCCGTGGCGCATGATCCATTCGAGGACCAGGCCTGGGCTCATCTAAGACGAATCGTCAGAAGACAGCACTTAGATCGCTCTGGACCTATAGAACAGTTATTTGTTTCCATTTTTTTTAGTTTTCCCCTACGACGAATACTTTATATGCACCGAAACGCGAAAAACTTTATGACCACCAGCTAGTATGATGTCGGTGGTTCCCCTGAGAAACAGCTGTTACCTTTAGATATCTTGTAGAGTCCAACAGGTATGTTCTATACAAGATTTCTAAGGGCGTCTTCTGGTATTTGGTACCAATACGCTACCCGCAGATCTGCTAACTCTTCTAAGTTACTCAGTTGAGCCGCATTAGAACGTTATTGTTGTTCCCACAAAAAGCACAGGTGTTCAAATATCTTGATGTCTAGAATATTTGGAGGCCAACCTGGGAATCTTTCTCATGTTTCGCTAACCATTCTCGAACAATCCGGACTGTGTGTTTATGCCGCAGTATCTTCTGGAAGAAGTAAAAATTAGAGGGGAATATATTTGCCATGAAAGAATGAACCTGGTTTGCAATTAGGTTTGGGCAGCGTAACGTATATTCTACTTTCACCTTCCTATGTAAATTTGAGTTCGTTCTCTTAGACATTTTCAAACCTTAACGTTATGTTTTTTCCCTCAAACGAGAATAATGTTGGCAACACACTGAGGTCGGAACAAGAGTGACGTATGTATGTAATAAGAACGTTAGATAAAAATACGATGCTGAGGCTGCTCTGTGTGTGGATATGTTAGATCGTTAATGAATTTTGACTGTAAACTTCTTGACTAAGATGTGGTGTGTTTAGGATTTCGTCTAATGTTGCTGTCTCGTCTGGTCTTTGTAAAAACCTTACTCTAACGTGAGCTATCCGGCATAATTAGTTGCATCGCATTTACCCTTAGTTTAACATTCATTTTCCTCAACTGGCTTGTATTCGGCCCACGGGGAATCGTAGTGCCGACTCTCCCTAGGTAAACGACGCACGCGTCCCTTGCCGTCCACACGGCGCAACAGAAAACAAAATACATCGGGAAAGACGACATTCTTCCAATCACCCGTGGTCCAGTTCTGATGCTCGCGTACCAATTTTAGGCGGTTTCAAAGGTGAACTGTAGTTAGCATGGCCTTTCGAAGTGGTCTGTGGCTACGCAGCCACATTTTTAACAGGTTTTGATGTCTTGTGCATTGTGACACGTTTCTCCCAGCTGTAGCATTCAAGTTACCGGAGAGCTGCGCCACTGTATGTCTTCTGTTGACTCGTACCATACGTGAAAACTCACATAGCTCACTTCTATCAACGACGAGCTCCGGTCAGCAAACACCTTGCTGGCGATTCGTGGTTTTTTACTCTTTCTAACCGTAGGTCGAAGAAACGTATATGCACCAGCTTTGTCCGTCTGTCTGCCTTTTCGCACGATAACTCGCGTACAAATGGTTCGATTTCAATGAAATTTCAGCATGTGGTAGGGGACAACCTGGGGAGGAACCCTATTGAAAATGGGCGAAATGGGGTCAAAGGTCAGGACATAGGAGCGGGACCCATTCCATCGCCCTTATGCGGCATACCTTACGTACAAATGCTTCGATTGCAACAAAACTTTATCATGTTGTTCCGGTTGTACACTGAACCGATTCTGTTGATTACCATCTAAATAGGATCAAATGTCAGGACACAGGAGCGAGATTTATTCCACAGCCTTTATCCTCATAACTTGAATTAAAATGCTTCTATTGCGGTAAAACTTTAGTAGGGTGTTCCGGCGGTACACAGGGCTAATTCTCTTTGATATCATTGAAATGCAGCCAAAGGTCAGGGCACAGGAGCGGGATTTATTCCACCGCCATTATCCTCATAACTTGAATAAAAATGCTTCCATTGCGACAAAACTTTAGTATGTTGTTCCGAAGGTATACTGAACTTATTCTATTCAATATAAACGAAATGGAGTCAAAGGTCAGGGCACAGGAGCGAGATTTATTCCACAGCCATTATCCTCATAACTTGAGTAAAAATGCTTCTATTGAGACAAAACTTTAGTATGTTGTTCCGGAGGTATGCTGAACGAATAAGTAGTCAGGGTAGGGAGGAGGGTTTTTCTGCGCGCGATTCTGGTATGTTGGAAAGCGTATCATTTTCAATGCATTGCATGATTTTTCTAACTTGTTTCCTCCTCATACCACTTTCTAAAGAAATTAACGAGGCTGACCGTGAACAGCGCTTTTCCGTCTCGGAAAAGCTGTGATATTGTAGTCTGGAAATTATAATTTGGCCTTTATCAAATGCGCTTATGTTCGCTGCGTTTCGCATCTGCAGAACAAGAATAACACTCATTAACAAAGCACAGTATCAGGTGTTATTTATACCGTTTTATGGACTTCGCACGCGCCGTCGTTTACCTGTCGTTGCTTTGATTTACATAAAGTTGCGCTGGTTATAATATTTTGGCTCTTCGGTGTATATTTTCTGTTTTTTTTTTATAATGCACTCTTCTGCCGCCGGAAACATCGGTGCATCTTTCATTTGAAACCGCAGTGCTGGAACATCACTACTGCTTCAGCACTACAGCACTACCGCGGCAGCACTACTCCGCAAAAGCGCTGGGTTCAAACCATTCAAAGCGCTGGAATTGGTCAAAGCGCTAATTTCCGACCTTTCGTCCGAGATGACCTGTGTTCTAATCCCATTTAGGCGCTTATGTAACTGGTTCTCTCTATTCTCTGGAACCAGTGGCCATAAATTAGGGACGAGCGACTGCTTGTGACCCATTCAGTTTATCACGATGGGTGTTAAATCCCTCCCCTTCCCAAGAAAGAACCACCGTTGCTTTTTTTTTCTGGAAATTCGTTTAAAAAAATCCTGTTTTCTTGATACCTTTACTGCAAGGAACGTTTCACATCACTTTTCATTTTAAAATAACGCGTAGTTTCCCAGTTAGCAGGCGTAAAGTTAAACGAGCACAACGTTTTGCTCTGTATCTGTGCTTCTAATGGTTCGATATAAAAACTTCGATCACATCTGATATGTTGGCCCTATGGGGGAGCACTTTGTCTAAAGTTTGTGGTATTGTTATAACATACTGTATATATCTACCGTTTGTGGGAATAAATAGTTATTTCTGCATACAGATATTATATTTATTGTACAAATCGAAAAACAGATTTTGTAACTGGTCCGGTTCACTACGAAGAACACTGCCCCACATTGTGCATTTTAAATAATAAGCGGCAGTTTTCTAGCGATGGGAAATGCGCTTCCTTTTTGACTGATTTTATGGTATTCTAAAAATCCGACATGGTAAATTCTTCTGTCAGAAATTATTTAAAATACTCTTTGGTGTCACCTTTCCTGGTAATTTTTATTGACACAGTTTTTAGCACGTCTTTTGTAAAAAAACAGTTCGTTCTTATGTCATCGGTTTGTCCTTCCGCCCGTCTGCCTGTGGATACCATATCGCTGCAACTATTAATCTGATTTGAAAAAATTCTTTTTGCATTGGGAAGCTTGAAATATGCGCATGATGATCCTTCCTTACCTTTTTTTTTACGATGTACTATTTCGTCGATAGAGGGCGTAAATGCAGATGATATCCAATTCAAAATACATTTTATTCTATATATTTCCTTCTAAGCATCCGATTGAAAAAATCAATTTACCTTTCGAATCGATTTATGTCGAAGGCTATTTTAGGTATAGTCACTTTTTCAAGTTAAGCATAGATTTTCCGCTAGGGGCCATAAAATTAAAGTGCGTTTTCACTGATATTTCTGTTTCTAAAACTCCGATTTTTTTTTCTTCAACGGATACAGCTCCTGATAGAAAATCTTTTGAATATAGTTAATAATTTTTAGTAAAGAATTGTTGGCCACCAGGGAGCGTAAGTGTTAATTTCTGCTTCTGATGTATTTGCCACAAGATCTAAGTTTTTAAAATCTCCAGTGAAAAAAATTCTTCTGTGGACCGATACTACTGACGTCGATAAACATTTTCGTAATATTTTCTTCTTAAAATAATACATGTTTTCTCCTCCAGAAGGCAGAGATATTGACAAAAATAGATGTATATCTTATTTTTGTCAATATCTCTGCTTCTAAGAGTCGTATTTGAACAAATGCCTTCTTTGTAGGATAGCGTTACCGGTGCGAAATGTTTTTCACATAATTTAAAAAATTTCAAATAATTCATAGATTTCCGCTAGCGGGCGTTAAGGTAAATTGCGTTTCCCCCGATATTTCTGCTTCTAAAGCTCCGATTTGAATAATTCTTCCTGTATCGCATACAGCTCCTGATGGGAAATGTTTTGTATACAATTTATAATATTTGGTGAAGAATGGTTTGGCAACCAACGGGCCTAAGTGCTAATTTCTGCTTCAGATGTATTTGCAGCAAAAGCTGAGCTCCTGAAAACTCGATTGAAAAAATGCTTTCGTGGACCGATACCGCTCATATCGGAAAATCTTTTGTGAATACTTTCTCCTTAAAATAATTCATGGTTTTCCCGGTTGGAGATGTAGATGCATATCTTATATTTGTCGATGTTTCTGCTTCTAAGAGTCCGATTTGAAAAAATTCTGTCTTTGTTGGAGATCGTTTCCGCTGTGAAATGTTTCTCATATAATTTAAAACTTTTCTTAACGCACAATCTGCAACCAGAGAGCGAAAAACTAGTTCACGATTCCGTTTATACCGATATCTGCGGGATTAAAAACCCGATTGGAAAACTTCTTTCTTCGGTCAGCTACTACTGTTTTCCATACCGATTCCATTGACTTCGAATAGCTTTGATAAATTTAATTCGCGTCAGAACGGATTCAAAAGACGTACTCGTTCCAACAGAAAATTCGGTGTCAACTTTCTTGTTTTTTTCTTCCGCGGATGAAGCTCCTGATGAGAAATCTTTTTAATATAATTTTTAATTTTTAGTAAAAAATGGTTTGGCCACCCGGGGACGTGGGTGTTAATTTCTGCTTCTGATGTATTTGCCACAAAATCTGAGCTTTAAAAATCTCGATTGAAAAAAATTATTTTGTGGACCGATACTAATCACGTCAATAAACGTTTTCAGAATATTTTCTTCTTGAAATTATGCATATATTTTCCGTCAGGGGGCGTAGATGTATATCTCACTTTTGTCAATATCTTCTACTTCTACGAGTGCGATTTGAATAATTCCTTATTTATTGGATAGCGTCTATGGTGCGAAATGTTTTACATGTAATTTCAAAATTTTCAAGTAATTCATAGACTTTCCGCTATGGGGCGTTAAGGTAAATTGCGTTTCCCCCGATATTTCTGCTTCTAAAGCTCCGATTGGAAAAATTCTTCGTGACACGAACTAGGGAACTTTTACACAGAACTGGGGAACATTTGACGAAAAGACATGAACATTTACCACAGGTGCACGTGTTGTGTATACATTGAGTGGACAGGGATAATGGGATTCCTAACTAGTGACGGATAGACCCACCTTTTTCCGGATACAGTGGCAGATAGACACACTTTTATCGCATACAGCTCCTGATTGGAAATGTTTTTCACATAATTTCTAATAGTTGGTAAAGAATTGTTTGGCCACCAGGGGCTATATGTGTTAATTTCTGCTTCTGATGTATTTGAAGCAAAAATCTGGGATGCGGGAAACTCGACTGAAAAAAATGCTTTCCTGGACCGATACCGCTCACATCGGAAAATATTTGAGAATACATTCTACTTAAAATAATGCATATTTTTCCCGCCACGTGGCGTAGATGCATATCGTCTGGTTGCTTCAAAGATTCCGATTTAAAAAATATATTGCTTTGTTGGAAAGCGTTTTCGCTGCGAAATGTTTCTCATATAATTTCAAATTTTTCTTAACACGCAAATCTGCCACCAGAGGGCGTAAATTGACAATTCCATTTACAGCAATATCTGCGGGATTAAACACCTGGCTGAACAACTTCTTTCTTCAGTAAGATGCGACTGTTTTCTATACAGGTTCCATTGACTTTGAATAGCTTTGATAAAATTCATTTGCATCAGAACGGATTCAAAAGACGTTGTCCTTACACCCGAAAATTCGGTGTCATCTTTCTTGTTTTTTACTACATTGCTTATGACGAATATTTTATTAACTAAAACTTTTCAATCAGCTCACCTTAATAGCTCTATATTTCAGGAAAGGTTTTTAAGCTCCGAATGTTTGATGCTATAATTCTAGTAATTATTCATTTCAGACACTTGCGTGATTCAAGGCGCGAATTAGATTTCTCAATTATTATATTATTGTTACCTTCACAGAGCATCGTTCACAATCTGAGCCTTTACTCGACCACATTTTTGTGAGACATGTTAGGAACAGTTTCAGTGGTTTTCCCAGCAGTGTTTCCATTTCCATTTTTATACAGTGCCTCATTAAGCTAGAGTTCACGAAAACATTTATTTTAGATGTGTAGGACGTCAGCAAAAGGTTTTGATTATTGCTGTTTCACCAAATCAACATGTCGTTCTTTTTCTTCGACATGATTGAAGTGATATTAAGTGTTGTTTCTCTCGTTATTGAGATGCCGATTTGTTCTTTTTCGAAAAGAAGCCAACGTTTATCTGTTACATAAACTTGCTTTTGTTTCGTAGGAAGACTTATAATAGATCTTCTGGTGATGTGTTTTTAAGTGAGTTGCATATTAGGCTGAATAAGTGTTGGGAAAACACTTTTCTAATTCCATAGCATGTTTTATCAAGTTTTTATTGATTCATAGTCCAACAGCAAACAGTTCCACTAAAAGTTCTTGTACCTATGTATAGGCTAGGTTTAACCTCCGGCCAGGCACAAACTACATTGCATTGTTAACCTCTAAATTGGTCGGGATGAATTTTGAGAAAATGCGATGCGCATCTTTATAATACGGGGTTTTACCCCGAGAAGGGTTTATATGTCTTCCGAAACACCGCAGGTGTTGGCGGTAGAGAGAAACGAAGTGGGGAACTTTTGACGACAAGACATGAACATTTACCACAGGTGCACATGCTGTGTACACATTGAGTGGACAGGAATAATGGTATTCCTAACTAGTGACGGACAGACCCACCTTTTTCCGGATAACGGCAGTCACACGGCAAGGAATTGAGTCCACTAGGTGAAGAAATTATTCCATAGGTACCTCCGACCATGACAGCTTCACCGCTATTCATAATTTCGTCGCATTCCTGGGTGGATGATCCATAGCTCGGGCTGACGATCCCACAGCTTCCCGAAGATTTTTCACAGGGTTCATGTACGGTGAGCGGGGTTGCCATTCCACAGTAGGAATTTCTGCAGAATTCTCATTTAACAATTTTCTAGTTCCCACGACTCCGCGGGTAGGTACATTATCCTGCTGGCAGAGTCTATTGCACTGTGGGTTTATGATGCCCCTGAACGGATGCAAGTCACAAGGATGGAAACCTACCATGGACAGTTCACAGATGCATCTAGACGCACCAGAGGTCCTAACGTGCGCCAGTTGAACACGCCCCAGACAAATAACAGAGCCTCATCCAGCATGAACTCTTCTTTGTAGACATGCCGGATCCACCGCTCTGTGTGATTTCCGCAAGATCAACAACGTCCCGTCTGCGCTAAATAGCTGGAAACAGATATCATATGACCACGACATCGGGCTTCAGTCATCCCAGGTCCAGTGCCAATGTTCTTTTGCCCATTTAAGGCATACGATCCGGTGATGTGGCTTCAGAAATGGGACTCTGGTGGGTCAGAGACATTCATAACCTACTGTGGCTAACGATCGCCCGTTGGTCTTAATGGAGATGTTTCTGGCAGCTCCCATGTTGAAGTAGGCGGTGACTTTTGCGATTGTCACTCTCCGGTTGATTGCAACCATGCTAGACAGAAGTTAACGGCCACGTGCATCCATCACCTTTCTCGGCCTACACTGCTGTCCATGATGAGAAGTTATTCTGGAAATCGGGTATTCCCAATACTTACACTCTTATTACTGTCGAACATGAAAACTTACGTTCCTGTATTACCTCTGCGAGACAGTAACCCATGGGTCAGGCATACACTATCATTGGTATTTAAAACTCTGTTAACCCTCGACGTTTTTCCATAGTGACATAGAATTAACGCTTACGTAAGTGCAGTGATATCCTGCTACCTATGCACCTGACATGCGGTGGGTACGTATACTAGCGAGAGTGGTGACAGTGTCGCGTTGCCCAGAAACCAGATATCCCCTGATTTCTGTCTTATCAGTGTATACTTGAGTGTGCCGCAGACTTTCGGCAAAAAATACATCTTAAAAAATGTTAGTTTTTAAAGGAATGTCGTCATGAATGTTCGGCCTTATTTTGGCCCATGTGAGATTCTCGGCTGAGTTTTGGCACGCTCCATTTTTGTTTCGTATAGGTGATTGAATGAAATCCAACAAATGGATTCCTGAGTAGTCTTGGTTGTTTTTTAATTGTCAATCGAAGGACGATTGACCACAATATAAATGATTTCCTCCCAATCTAGTCAGTTTATAAAATTCAGATCTGCTGCGTCGTCAGTCCTCTATGTGTCTTTTCATGAAATTTCTTAACTCACACAACAGCATGTTCAGCAAGTATTGTTCCATCTACATATAAAAGTCTAATCGTTTCTTTGATCTGTTTTGTGGTTTAACTACCACTATGCGTATCTGAGATTCGCCTTCACTAATACAAGGCCTCTGGTAGAGAGATAGCCAGCGCCGTAGGACGGAGGTACCTCACATGCCTTATCAAGAACTCTTCCTCGAGTCCTACGATTATCCAAACGCTTGAGCTTCTGATCACCTCATATTTTTTTCAAAAGCGCATGGCGCTTCATGAACGATCTTTCGCCCAAATAAATAGATTAATATTCAGTCACTGGAAATGTTAATCTTCATTAGTAGGATTTTTTTTGATTGGAGGTTTAACGACCACCGTGAGCAACTCAATGGGCTATAAGCAGTCTCCCGTCCCTAATTTAGGGTCACTGGTTCCAGGGAATGGAGAGAGCCAGTGCCGTAAGACAAACACAACACCCATGCCTCACCGGGATTCGAACCCGGACCCCGTTCGGACGAATGATCAGAGGCCATCGCTTAGACCACTGCGCCACGTAAGATTTCATACAAGTTCTACGCAAAATTTTGCATAACTTAATTACTAAATTTCGTGTAGATGTGTATGCTATCTTTGTGAATTCTCCAGTGGTGGTGAATTCACAAAACAAACGTAGCATGAAAGTATCTGAGAAACCATCGTCCTTTCATGTTAACATGAAACTAGCGAAACGTGAAAAGTAATTCATAGCTCATGCAACTGTGACCCCTTGGATATGGGAATGTCTGTGCAGTGTTTTTCCGTAACTATGTCTCAAGTTTACTTCGGAAGTGGTAATCACTATGTGAGCAAATGTCTCTGTTTATTCTGGCTATTTTGATGGCCTTGTCTTTGAGAATGAACCGCTAGGTAAGGCCATCATGCTTCCGGATGAGGGCACTGATCAAATACGGTCGTGGTACATTACGCTCTCTATTTCCTCACATTCATGCTCCTGTTGACATTACAACCTCGTACTCAAGCTAGCCTTCTTGCCAATAATCATAGATTGTTTTCACAGTGTTTTGAAGTTGTTTGCATTTATTTTCACGGATCACCGAAAACTTCCTAAATTACACCGATGCCCTTAAACATACCTATTCTTCTTCGTACTCTGAACGTATGAGAAAATATTTGGATTCTAAATTTCCAAGTATTATTCCAAAAATGAGTTTCTTTGTTGGTATTTAACACCTTCCATGAGCCTCTAAGGCCGAATGGAATAGCTTGTATTTAATTTATGGCCAATGTTTACAGGAAAGAAACATAACCAGAGCTACAAGGAAAAACAAAACATCAAAAGTTTACCAGATATTATGAAACAGGCCCAATAGTTCAGTTACCTAAAATTCACAACATAAGCTAATTCTTCACAGTGTTTCACATGGTTTCACGTCGTAATATAACTATAGCCACAGGCGGGCTGAGCACAGACAAAATATCTAAAATCATAAGGTGTGATTAAAACATAACGCTCTTTGTTTGAAATAGGCTACAAGACTTTGTGTTGACGCATCCACTGGAGAGACAGCGGCAATAACTTAATGCACAAGAACTCCATTGTTGACATGGGACATGCTTTTGGTATTTCTACTGGGCTCATAAAAGTTTTACAGAACTAACTATGACTAAGTGTTTTCACTTCAAACAGCAACTGGAAGTACAGAAAAGCGACATCATTAACGGCATGATTAAGAACATTTCTAAAGTAAATTATTTATGCTACTACCATATTAAGGAAAGGCATGCATGTGGTAATACTTCAGCAATGCAAGTACGGTTTCTTGGAGCCACTTCTCGCAAGAACGGGTGCAGCCACTGAAAAAAAAAAAAAAAAAAATGAAGCAGCATATGGGATCCTCCAGTCTTCTCTGAAGACAAATATCCTACAGGCGTGTGGTAGAACAATCGAACTTCTCTATGTGCGTATGTACCGAAGGCACTTTCCGAACAGTAATGGAAAGGTAGGTTCTGTCACGCTCCTATTACTAATAACAAAATTAACAATCTGTGTGTAACAGAAAGTCTAGCATAAAAATGTAGAAATTTAAGCTGATGTATCCATATGTTCATACAAAAGTGTTATTGCCTTGTTCTCAACAACGGTAGATGCCATTAGAGTTCGTTTTGCTTTTACGACATGTGCGAAACTTCGTAAGGGAGAGCCAGGAACAAAGTCGTGCAAGACATAATGTGTATGCGAGAGGCTTCTCCATGTAGTGATTTGGGCTTCAATGGAAATGAGTCATTTCTATTTTAAGAGCGATGCAGCTACTGTAAAAACTAGTTTTAAAAAAGATAAAAAAATAAATTAGGTCAACCCTTGGACTTTTTGACCAAATTATTCTTGGCGTCCGTTTCGTTCTGTGATGCTAGCGACAGCTATTCATATCATCATCATAATGTGCATGCTAATATTTCCCAATGAAGCGCGTGAGAATATGGTGAAAGTTTAAAAAAGTGTTTTAGAAGTGTATGAGAATTCATCTCAAAATTTCACCCCTTCGTGTAACGATTACTTCAAAGTTCATGCGTTATCAGTATTTATTCCCATGGAACTTCACGACGCTTTGTGTGAATGCAAAAAAGATCGTTTAATGGCAGCTCTTAGTACACGTTGCTTTCATTTTTTAATTAAAATGCGATAGTTTAATTACAGCATGGTACCCTGGCAAACAAAACTAAACAACTACAAAGGCTTCTCTGTCAAAAACTACAAACTATCATAAACGTAAGTCGCAATTCAAGATAATTCTACCAAAAAATTGTGTTATGAGTATTAAAAGAGCCAGATTTAATTTCAGTTTAAGACCTGAGTAACATATTCAGATATTGTTACGTAACCAGCTTTCCGGGTTTTTTGCTCCCCCTTTTTTAAAAAGGTTAAAGCAACAAGTACTTGATGAAGCTAATGGAATTCCCTTCGAAAATTCCTAACTAAAGGACAAAGAGCCATTTTCTAGCATTTTGCACCAGAAAGATAATGTTTTCCAGAGGGAATTTATGAAGGAAGAGATAATGATATTTCCGAGTAAAATCATAAAGAAACGAAAAAAAGGTGGCAGTAAGAAAAATTTAAAGATAAGCGAAAATGGAGAATTTCAGGAGTTAAGTATTATAGCTAGCATAAATCATAAAGATACTTTAAACTGCTCCGCGAAGTGTAACGTCTTAAACTCAGGATAAACGACGCTGGTAAATAAAAACAATACATATGTTTACATTTAAAGATGCCTGAAATAAAGAAAAGATATGTTACTCCAAATGGTTTCATTGATAAAGTTAACTTGCAAATCATTATATTGACATCATTGAGGATTAATTTTTACTTCTATGCTTGGCAATATATATGTATGTTTAAAAGACAAGGTATGTGTATCGTTTTTATCTCATTCTTTTATCTGTCTTTCTATAAACTCAGCATGTGCGCAAGTGCAAATAAAACAGCCTTTGTACTTTTATGATTTGCTAGTCATGATATGATTTTATTTGCATGTCATTGCTGTAGCCTTGGAAATGATACATGAATTTCTTTATTAGATACTGGCATTACATATCTAAAGTTAGATTATAAAATTTCGTATTCCATTTGGCACTGCAGCCATCACCAAATTTCAAACAACATTCCTTCTTTTTTTATAATTTTCACCTAGGATAGCGTAGACGCAGCTTAATTCCAGTGCGTGTGCGTGTGTGTGTATATTACATGTTTGCAATACATTCTCACTATAGTTTCTTTGCTGAAATCTGAGATACCAAACGCCAAGCTAAAGTGCTTAATGCGAAAACTACCTTCTCATTTAAAATAACAAAAAATGATGTCGTTTCCTTCCTTTTTCTCAGGGTTTGATTTCACACATTTTTTTAAAGTCTGTTCCAATGTATTGCGCCTGTTTGTTTACGAGCATATACTATACATGGCAATTCCCATTAGAAATGATGACCACCAAAGGACGCTTATATTAAAGTATCGCACTACGTTGGGGGCACTTTTTTTGAAAAAATGCAAGAATGGGTAATTTTTTTTAGGAAGGTTAACACACAAAAAGACACATAAACGTTGAAAAAAAAAATGATATCAACATAAACTTTCAGGAAATGGGGATTTTTGTGAAAGAATTTCAGGAAATATGTCGTTTACGGTAAACACTCGAAATAAAAACGTTACAGATATATAATGTCATGTTTTGCATCAGTATATGCGCATGACTATTATTTATGCAGTTAACTAAAAGGTAAGTGATGTTCCTAAACCCTGCTGATATACACTCATTGCTACATGCATTAGTGTGAATTTTCGACAAATGTCTTCGCTATGTTGAATTAAATAGCTATAACCTAACTTTGAACTGAAAAACAGCAAAACCTTTAGTTCATTGCATATAATGAACTAAAGGTTTAATCAATTTATTAACATTTCTTTTGCAGTTATCAGGTTTTCCATAAGCAGTTCGGGACGAAAATCTCATTCTGCAAAAAAAACGGGTTTTAAGTGTTGTTTGACATCATTCGTTTCACACTGTTCGTTTGACACCTGGGTTTAAATATTCCGACTGCTATAATTTTGTATCTATCCTTCGTAGACAAGAAACAAATGGCAGTTTTAGAATCCTAAAGAATGGGGCTTTGAAATGAACGCATTTTTGCAAAATGTGAAATTTGGCCCAAAACAAACTTTTCAACCTAGTCATAATGAAAGCTTTTGCTTAGATACCTTAAACAAAAGCTTTCGTTATGGAATATAAAATGGAGAACGAAAATTAAGGAATAGCATTTTCACTATTCTCAATGAAGAGAGTGGTGGCTTTAAAGAAGTGGAGAAAAAGATAATGATAAATTTATTTCATTTATTTACTTATTAATTCTTTTTCAAGAGATGGTTGAGAGCACGGTAGGAAGCTCCAAAATGTGGTGGTCAAAGTGGAACAAAAGAAGGCGATGTACGCTTAAAAGATGGACTACGGATCCGAGATATATGCTTTTGCTTTAAAAAAATCAGTTAATGTGGATATAACTTGTATTTTCATAGCGAACTGTGAAGAAATGACCATGTTGCCGGTGGTGGTTTCGAAATGATATCATTCTACTCCGGAGTGGCTGTTCTACCGATCGAACTACGCCGGAAAAGCTTATTGATGCAAATTATCGTTTTTGACTCACGTGTCACCTCAGTGGTATGTCAAGAGATGATCTGATTTTTAGCAGAGTGCATAAGACACATTACCTTTGAATTACTAAAATAAAGGAAAATCGCTGGGAATCAAAACTCAGTGACACCATCTTATGAAATAACATGTTATAATGAAGACGTTTGGCCTTGCTGGACATCAAACCCAGGTCCCCTCACTCCGGAGTAAGTCGCTCTCCCAACTAAGCTACGCGGACATGTTATTTCACTGCTATCAGGCTTTATCTCATGTGCATCTTGCAGTGCAGGCACGTCACATCTCCCCTCCCCCCGGAAAGAGGGCCAGGGGCATGGCTTACGGGTCAGCCAGGACAATGTGTTGCTGTAGGCAGTCATCCCATGAAGAACATGCATTTGAGAAATTCCAGACTTTTTTTTGTATGTGTGTGTGGAACGCCACGTCACACTGATTTATTTTTTCGAAGCACTGAAGAAGGGATTCTCATTTTTACTGTCTCGCTGTGTGGAAAGAACATCACATCATTGCGAGAAACGTAACAGCTGGGTCATCCTGGAAGTTTAGGCGCCAATACAACGAACAAGTTTGTCCGTGCTGGCGAGGGCCTCCACTCCGGAGTAAGTCGTTCTCTCAACTGAGCTACGCGGACATGTGCTCTCACTGCCATCTGCCTTTATCTGATGTGCATCCTGCGGTGCAGTCACGTCACAATATCCAGAACAACCGATTGGATTAATCGTAATGTTATTAACTTTGGGGATTTCCAAGCTGCATTTTTTTATTGAAGTAAAAATTCCACTGTGAGACAAAAAAGCGGAATGCATGAACGGATGCAAACGCTAAAAAAATGAAGTAATGTAGATCATTTAATATATTATCACATGCGAGCGCTTTTATTGCTGCTAATTTTTGCCCCTCGAAAATCACTATTAATCTGTCGCATGTGCTGATCGATGACCAAGAGTACTGCCAACTCTACGTATTTTCAGTACGTTTGGTCCAATGATAGCAGTTTCTTAATACTCCAGTTTTATCAAAATCAAAAAAGCATTTACGGGAGCTATCGTGCTGAAATGTGAGCGAATAGAAGTCTCTCTTCTACGTTCGAAATAATTATAGCTTTTTCAACAGACTAAGACGTCCGATTTCCTGGAACAGCGAAATAACATGTCTTCTTAATTATAAGATTTGAAGGAAAACAAATATAAGATCCCAGTTCTGAAATGATGAGCATCGTCCATGAATCTTACAATCCACTAGTAGAATTTCTACAAAGGTGAGATTCAACAATATGGATCAATATGTAATTCGCAATATTTTTCTAAAAATACAACTGACACCAGCACCTAATACTCATATGATATCTGAGACATAATTACATGTGTCAGATTTAAATACTAGATAATAATAATTATAATAACAACAGTTGCCTTGCTTCTTTTGAAAAGTAAATTTCTTCTCATCACGGGAAAAAATATTTAAAAATAAATTTTGCTTCTCTCTTTCTCTCAAACTTGCTCTTTCTGTAATTTTTAGATTCAATAATACCAACCAAATTGATTAATAATGTATAATTTATGTTACAGATTGACACAGACATTTAATAAATGCAATGTAAACATGAATGTTTAGTTTATAAGGCTTTGGTGATCTGATGCAGGTATTAAATGGTGAGTAGAAGACCCTTCACTCAAAAACAAATTATAAGTGAATGGGATCATATGCCCTACGCCGTTTGAAACAGGATCCTATCAGCCACTTCTTGAGCTTTGCCATAAGTCGATTCTACGTACACCATTGAAAAATAGTATTGTGTTTTGCATGTAATAAATTATATTTATCTTTCCTTTTTAACAGCAAATAATCAAAGAGAAAATGGACCGTGAGAGTGTTGAGATATAAAGGAGGCGTAGGAAAAATCAAAGAAGCTGAAGAAAACGGAAAGAAATAAAAATTGCAGACTAAGAAAAATCTGTGTCCAGAAGAACGGCTGAATTGGCCAGTCATGCGAGGCATAATGTGATGAACTGCGTGATGTCGGCTTTTCCGCAGAGCATCACCACAGGCATTGGTGCTCTCCGTCGGCCGCTGCCGCTTCAGCCTCGGGAAAAGCAGAAACAATGAGGTAAACTACAAACGAGGAAGTAACACAATAGCGAAACTGTCGGGGGACTAGAAATCACTCAGAAACGTAGAGGGCGGGAACTAATCTTAGAAGCAGATGGAACTCTGCGGTGACGAAAATAACTGCGCCGGTTATTTCATGTTTTCGCTGAGCATTTACAAACCCGTTGAGAAAAAGGAGTAAAAAAAGTAGAAAAGCAGCATCGCAGAATGTTTTGCTGACTCCACAGTAGTCTTCAGAAATTGAGTTGATATTCTTTCGCTGATGGGATATTACTTCCATCCTTTTTCTCACCCACACACTGCGCATCGTTTCCTTGGCACGACAGGAGGATATCTTGGTAGCAAAAATGCCAGCCTGTAAGAAGAGAAATTGCAAATATGTCGGCCCACATCTGCTACCGTAAATGCAAAACATTTACGAAAGTAACGAAAGAACGCTTTTCCACCTTTCCCGCTTTCTAACTCAGACGCATTTTTGCCGTGGATAACAACAGAGGTCTTGAGAATTAATTTTGATTTTAAACTAAAGCAGTTTCTAGTAAGCTTGACGTATATATACACTGCTGGCCACACAAAATACAACACCTTCTTGGTGTGAGATAGCACAGCCAGATTTCAGTAAATCTGGCTGTGGACACGAGATAGCACAGCCAGATTTACTGCAAACATAACCACAGATACAAAGTTGAAACGATTGAGCTTACAGGCCCGTGCGACATGCGAAACACGCAGACATCAATAGTTCGTGGGGCCCCCATGGCTGGCAATAACGGCCGCTACACGCCACTTCATCGAACGAAAGAGGCTTTGGATGTGGGCTCTAGGTATGTCTGTCCAGGCTGCTTCCACACGTTGCCACAGTTCATCAGGCGTAGCCGCGGGTGGTGCTTGCCGGGTCACTCGGTTGCCATTCAGCAACCAGACATGTTCGATGGCGACATATCGAGAGAACAGGTGGGCCACGGCGGCAGTGACACCTGGTGGGCCGTGAAGAATTGTTGCATGATGCGTGCCACGTGCGGACGCTCATTGTCCTGTTGAAATGAGGCCTCTGGCAGGTCCTGCAGGTAAGGGATGACTACAGGCTCCAAAACGTCAGAGATGTAGTGGTGGCTGGTAAGTGTACCAACGATGCGTATCAGAGGGGTGCGGGTGTCACATCCAATTGCGCCCCAAACCATAACGCCAGGCGACGGATCGGTATGGCGATGCATAAAGAAGGCGTCATACAGTCTCTCTCCGCGGTGCCGCCATACGCGGATCCGGCCATAGTGGTGCTGCAGGCAAAACCGGGAATCGTCGGAGAAGACAATGTCGTGCCATTCCGTAGTCCAGGTGCGGCGTTCAACGGTCCACTGCCGCAGCACTTGCCGATGGTGTAACTTCAATAGTAATCGAAGCGATAAGCGCCGTGCGACAAGTCCCCACTAATGCAGACGACGTCGAACGGTACGTGCTGACACAGGTTGTTGCGCAACACACCCTAATTACTGCGCTATCGTTCGTGATGTGGCGGTGCGAGCCGTCAATGCCCGCCGCACAACATGCCGGTCCTCTCATTCGGTGGTGTGCCGCGGTTGCGGCAATCGCTCACGTCGGTTCGTCCGTCCCTCCTGCACCCACCGATTCCATACTCGCCTCACTGTGGCTGGATGTCGTACCACACGGGCACCGATGTCTCGGTACGATAAAGCCCTGCCGCGATAACCCACCATTCGTTCTCTGTCGAAATCCGAACCGTACTGGAATGACTGCCGTGTTCTGAGACGTGGCATCGGGAAGCTTCCCACGCACAGTTCCAACAACACAACACGCTTCCACTACTTACACCCCGCCATCTGTGCACCCTTCTTATAGTGCTTCTCGATGACGTGCCGGGCGCACATGATTTGCATATGCCCTGCAATTCTAATCGTTTGCATGTCCTCTCGCGGGCCACGCATGCTGCGAATTTCAGGCCAATCGGATGCTTCATTTTTGGTGTTGCACTTTGGGTGGCCAGCAGTGTATATTACTCTTTTCCGCAACATTGTTAAGAAAATGCATGCAATTTTACTAATACGCTGGTGTAATATGGGCCCTAACAAATTGTATGAGGAACGCGCCTAAAATTTTGGGGTTACTTTTAAAGTGAAAGGAAATGTAACGGTTCTTAAGGGTTACTTTTAAAGTGGAAGATAATTTTCATAAATATGTTACATAAATCATAGTCAATAACGAGGACCTTTACACCAACTATACTTAAAAGAGTAAAAATATAATAGTGAACCGAATTGATTGGCGTAAAATAGGATTTTCTAATGCTTCAAAATTTTGAAGTCTATTTTAAACCAATAAATTCGGATTACTAGTATGTTACATAAATTGTCCAAGCTGGTCTGTAACGTACTTGCATTTTGCGATTTACTTTGGTCTTACACATTGGATTTTGGCTAGTCTATAACGTAATTGTTTTTCTGCTTTAACGGTAGAACTTGGTCTTTAACGTCGATGATTACGTTATGTGTACTAAATAAAGTCAGTGTAGTACTAGAAGGTACCCATAAGCATTCAAAAATAGGCCCATATTTGTACTTACAAATAAGTTAATTATTCTCATATGTCGTTTACGCCACATTCATAGTTGGGCACTGGCCAACTATATAGTAATCCAGTTCTCTAGAGCACTCAATACAATAGCAGCGATTTAACATCAAATTACAGTGTAAATCAATCAACAGCACGTCTTTTTTAAATAATAACAATCCCCCAAAGCAACCGCGACATCGCATCTTTATGAAACGTTCTTATCAATAAACACATAAGTCACTCTTTTTCTGACCTCAGATTGTTGCCAACGTCATTCTCGTTTGTGGGAAAATGCATAACGTTAAAGTTTGAAAATGTCTAACAGGTCGAACTCAAATTTACATAGAAAAATAAACTCAAAAGGGAAGTTAAAGTAGAATATTCGTTTGGGAAAATGCATAACGTTAAGGTTTGAAAATGTCTAACAGGTCGAACTCAAATTTACATAGAAAAAGAAACTCAAAAGGGAAGTTAAAGTAGAATATTCGTTACAAGTCTTGCATTAATTCCTGCAAATGTTTGAACCCCTTTTTCACCATTACAGTTTACTTCCCGTTTATTTTGATTGATAAAACTGAAGTCCTGATAATCTTTCATCAGGCTTATGAGGCTGTGTGCTTTTATTTTTCCCGTTTTCATCATCTTTAATTTTGAAATTGCCGTGTCAGTGTTTTGTCATTGTCATTGATATTGTTAAAACTAACAAAGCCGAAGTATGAAACCAAAGAAAGGCCGATATAAGCGAATGGCTTCGAACAATCGATAATTCAGTCATCTTCTTTATGTAGAGAAAGGCTATCCCTTTTCTGACATAATACAATTTCGACGCGCAGATGCTGCGTTCACTGAACACAATGTATCATCTGTTCATCATTATACAAATATTTTGTATTTGCACAAACAATTCGCCCCTTATCTGTTGGTATATGCAAATTTTGATATAAGATTGGAAAAATCTTAAAGCTGCATGTATGCTTTTTTAGTGCATGTTTTATTAGGCGCTCCATGCGAAGTCATTAAATCCGTTATAATATGTGTGAAAATTTTGCACTGAAATTAATTTACTATATGCTATCATTGCACTGAGCAGTATTCTGGAAATCACGGTTTCTGAACTTGATAATTTTCGCTCAAGGTATTTTGTAATGTAAAAAGGAAATTTTCGATTCATATTCATTCAGCTTGTGTCCTTTTTGGGGGCAGTGTTTTATTATCATTAGACTACCAAGTGCCACGAAAGTGTGTACGATATTACGCTGCGAAATTTAAGAAATGTCACATTGTTAAATCATTAACTTCTCTTGGTTTAATTATAAGCAAGGGATTCCTTCTTATTAATACCAAATGGACCTTGTAGATTACAGAAAAAACATTTTAACTCGAAACATGACGATTGTCCTATGATGTAATCATCAGTTGTCTGCTATTCATTTATCTCTCATAATGTTGAATTAAATTATAAAAAAATAGTTTGTGAAGAATGCAATTTGATATTCACTGGACAAATGCTTCCCTCGAAATACATATATTTTACGATATTTAATTTTGATTTTTTAACAGAAATATTTAAGATTTTTCGTTCCCCATCAGCCCATGAACTCGTTTCATTTCACTGGTTCCACTGAACTGGAACACTTAACTATAAAGCGTTGAAATAAAATCTCGTTTTACTATGCTTTTATTTCCCTTGATCATACTTCTTCTTAAGAAGATGTAATGTTGACGAATACCACAGAGGAAAACAAAAGACATGAAATGCAGCACAAACCGGTCACATTAGCAAACTGTACTTGAAATGAACACGCCATCATGATTAGTCGAATGTACAGTAGTGGCCAAAATTGAGGAAACCTTTTGGAAATAGTGTATTTTTGAGGTTTGATGGCTCATAATACCACTTTGGTTTGGAGAACTACCATAAAACTATATATAAATGGAAAGATACTTTCATCAAGAATGTAATGCAATAACTTTTATGAAGGATTTTATATTAGAACAGCAGTTATAAAGAAGAAAAGTGAAACACGTTGAAAAAGGGAGATATACAAAAATTTTCACCATGTCAGTTTATACTTAGTTGGGTAACCTGTAGCATTAATTACGGCCTTACAACGCCTTCCGATGTAGTGAACTAAGTTGTTTAGTTCTGAAGCTGCTATAATGTGAAACCAAGATTGAATTATTGCTTCTATTAATTGGGTTTTATTGCTGGGTTGTTTCTGACTAACAAGTTTCTTTTGTCGGCTCCATAGATGTTCGATGGGGTTAAGGTCTGGGCTATTCCCAGGCCATTCCAGCCGTGGAATACGATTATCTTGAAACCACATTTTGCACACACCAGCAACATGACATGGAGCTGAATCCTGTTGAAATACACTATCTACCAACAAGTAATTATACACCTGTGATAGCAAAGCTAGACGAAGTTTATTCACCTTCAATAGTTGGTGGAGCCTCCACGAGCGGCGATTACAGCTGCGACCCTCCGGGGCATACTCTCAACCAGGCGTTGTACGACGGCTAGCGGTATTTTCTTCCACTCGGCTTGGAGAAGGCAGGTCAGTTCCTTCACCGATTTCGGACGGTGGGGGCACACCTTAAGTCGACGTTTCAACTCGTCCCAGAGGTGCTCGATAGGGTTTAGGTCCAGGCTCTGCGCAGGCCGGTCCATTCGATTAACCCCATTGTCACCATACCAAGCCATGGTGGACCTCGCAACATGAAAGGTGGCATTGTCATCCTGAAAGTAACTTGGGTCCACCCCGTAAAACTGCCACAACGTAGGAAGCGCATGGTCATCCAAAATGGTGCAGTAGGTCTCGGCGTTGAGTCTACCAGAAACTGCGACCACGGGTCCCGTGCCATACCAGGAGAAACACCCCCATAGCATAATTCCACGGCCGCCGAACTTCAAAGCTGGCACAATACATTCCGGCAGTAGGCGTTCTCCAGGCAGACGCCAAACCCAGACCCTGCCATCCGAACGGTAGAGGGTGAACCTTGATTCGTCGCTCCAGAAAACCTGTTTCCACTGTTCAACGGTCCACTGTCGACCTTCCTTGCACCATGTTAGCCGAGCAGCGCTATTGGACTTGGTGATCAAAGGCTTGTGGGCGGCAGCACGTCCATGATAACCCAGCAGATGGGTTCCTTACGGATGGTATTCATCGAAAGAACACTCCAGGATGCCTGTTGAAACTCCTCGCGGATGTGGCCCATCGATTTGGGGCGATTCTTCAGAATTTATCTGGCCAGCACCCGTCGGTCTCTAACGCCCAGTTTTGTGGGTCTGTCAGGTCGGGGCACATTCCGACAGTCACCTCTCATCTTCCACTTGCCAATCACGTAGGCCACTGTCGATTTTGGGTACTTCAACTCCCTGGATATGTCACGTATGGATCGGCCATTTCTGTGATACCCGACGATTACACCTTTCTTGAAATCGGAGAGCTCCGAACTGCGTGGCATCTTGCATGCCGCTGGTCGCGTTGTTGTTTCACACACGATATTTAACGGCGGCGGCCACGACGTGTATCAGGACCGCAGATACCGTCGATTGCAGGGGTGCCCAATTACTTGTTGGTAGATAGTGTATAAGTGCCTCATTATCTTGGAAAATATCACGTGCGGAAGACTTCAGTTTGGGCCCAAGTATTTCGTTAATGTATTTTTGGCCATTTATATACCCATTAGTTACGCAAATTCTGCCCACACCTTTTTATGTCTCACAACCCCAGATCATTACACTAACTGGGTGTTTCACGGTACATGTAATGCAATCAGAATGCAAATCTTCTCCGAATCTTTTCTTTACGTATTTTATGCCATCCATACCAAACAGGGAGATTTTGGTCTCGTCACTCCAAATAACACTGTCCCATTGTTCCGCTGTCCAGTTAACATGGGTTTTAGCCCAGTTTAATCTTTTAAACCTTTGTTTGAGAGATAAAAATGGCTTTTTTCGTGGAATTCTAACTTTTAGACCAAATTCCTGCAGTCTGAGCCGTACAGTCCTTGCACTTAACTTCACGCTGCATTGCGCCATTTCATCTTCTATACACCCAGATGATTTTTTTGTCACCTAGGCACAGTTTCTGAATTCTTCTATCATAACTTGCTGTTGTGCACCCTTTCCTGCCTAGTTTTGTAGTGACTGAGTCTCATACCTCTTCAAATATTTAGAAATGCCACCTTTGGTTAAGTTTCCAACAATTTGTTTTCTAATTTCTTCATAACTGAAGCCTTGTTCACTTAATAGTAATATTTTACGTCGTTTTCTGGGTGACCAGGCAACTCTTTGTGCCATTTCTTTAATTTTATTACGTTTTACAAGCTCACTAAATGAAAGAACACACAAAATAAAAAAAACAAACTTGATAGCAATCACATAACACACTGACAAATGTTATCCGCTCAGTTCCATTACATGACATCAATAGCTGAATCCTACTGGGACCTGATTGGCTCATTGCCGAAACAAGATGACACCTTATTGGCTCTCTAAACACTTATGCTCATTGGCTACATTAAAATGAAGGAAAGCTATTCATATCAACCTAAGCAAGTTGTGCTTCTTTTTTCTGGTTACTTGGCTATAACGTTTCATAGAATACAAAATAATTAAACAAACTTTATTGAATTACATTCTAGAAGAAATTGTCTTTCCCTTGATATATACTTTTATGGTATCACTCCGAAAAAGGTGGGGTTATGAGCCATTAAACTACACTTTTTCTAAAAGGTTTTCACAATTTTGTCCACTACCGTATATGACGAACAAGGAACACACCGGGTTCGAATTTTGACTGGACCGGGCGTTGAAAGTTTAACATTGGGCTGGGGTCGAGCCTGATAGGTTTATAAGTTGGGATGTCTAAAAAGGATCAGGCTTTCCAAAGTTCCACCTATGGAGATCTCAGATCACTAGTAATTAAACTAGTAAAGGTAAATATTGTGAGGTATACATAGTCTTTATTTGGTAGTACTAAACTGAAGAATGTGGCACTGGCAGTGTATCATTCGATAAAAATAAATTGTGGGATAGTACTCTGTCAGACATATTGTTATTTTCAGCATCAATTTTGAGTGTGTGCACTGGAAGATTTTTTTAGCACATCTTTCGAAAAAAAAAAATACGTGTTTGTAGTATCACAAGATACGTCCGTCAAGATACGTCCGTCCGTCTGTGAACACCATAAATCTGCAACTATTAATTCGTTTTGCAGTACAAAGCCTTGTTTGCGTGAACGACAATCCATTTATTTTTGTCCTTTTACGATGCCTAACCTTATTTACACATGCTATTAAATTCAAAATCTACTTTACTTATAAAACTGCTTCAAAAAAAGATTCAAAATATTATTTTTACCTTCCGGTAACTTTTGAAACGAATGTCCTTTTACGTACAGTTTCCATTTTAAATATTGGATAGTGTCACCGCTATGGAGAGAAAAGGTTGTGATAATACAAATTTGTCCGAGTCCCCTCACTCCATAGTAAGTCGCTCTCTCAACTGTGCTACGCGGACAAAATATTTCACTGCAGATTTGTAGTCTTGACACATGTTGTCACCTCTGTAGTACGTCACATCATCTTCTTCTTAATTTTTAGCACGTCTTTTGTAAAAAAAGATCGTGCTTATGTTACCGGTTTGTCCGTCCGTCCGCCTGTACCCATGATATCCTGCAACTATTAGTCCAATTTAAAAAATTCTTTTTGCATTGGGAAGCTTGAAATATGCGAAAGATGATCCTTTATTTCGTTTTTTTTTACGATGTACAGTTTCGCCGCTAGTGGGCGTAAATGCAGATGATGTCGAATCAAAAAATGCGTTTTATTCCACCTATTTGCTTCTAAACATCCGTTTGAAAAAATTATTTTATCTTTCGATTCCATTTATGTCGAAGAGTATTTTAGATATACCCTGACGGAAAAAAAAATCCCAACACCACGAAAAAATAGTTGTAGAGGAATGAAATGGCGGCAATACATTTGTATAGGTAACATATTTAATCGATTAAGGTTTCAAGATCACAGCTTATTGTAAGCGCGAGAAGAGCCATTTTAAATGTGAAATGCTGTTACATTAATAACCGGTGTAACCGCCAGAATGTTGAATGCAAGCACGCAAACGTTCATGCATTGTGTCGTACAGGTGCTGGATGTCAGTTTGTGGGATGGAGTTCCATGCCTGTTGCACTTGGTCGGCCAATACAGGGACGGTTAATGCTGGTTGGGGGTGACGCTGGAGTTGTCGTCCAATGATGTCCCATACGTGCTCGATTGGTAAAAAACCTGGTGATCTAGCAGACCACGGCAACATGTCAACACTCTGTAGAGCATGTTGGGTTACAACAGCGGTATGCGGGTGAGCGTTATCCTGTTGGAAAACAACCCCTGGAATGCTGTTCATGAATGGCAGCACAACAAGTTGAATAACCAGACCGACGAACAACTGTGTCGTCAGGGTGCGTGGGATAATCACGAGAGTGCTCCTGCTGTCATAGGAAATTGCTCCCCAGACCATAACTCCAGGTGTAGGTCCAGTGTGTCTCGGCCGCAGACAGGTTGGTTGCAGGCGCTCAACTGGCCTCCTCCTAACCAACACACGGCAATCACTGGCACCCAGGCAGAACCGGCTTTCATCAGAAAACACAACAGATCTCCTATCCGTCCTCCAATGAGCTCTAGCTTGACACCACTGACGTCGCAAACGGCAGTGGTTTGGAATGAGTGGAATGCACGCTACAGGGCGTCTGGCTCGGAGCTGTCCTTCAAGTAACCGATTTGTAACAGTTCGTTGTGTCACTGTGGTGGCAACTGCAGCTCGAATTGCTGCCGCAGACGCGGTACGATGCGCCACGGACATACGCCGTACACGGCGGTCTTCCCTCTCAGTAGTGCCACGTGGCCGGCCGGTACCCGGTCTTCTTGAGGCAGTACCTTCCCTTAACCACCGCTGCCAACAATCATGCACAGTGGCTACATTCCTGCCGAGTCGTCCTGCTATATTGCGGAACGAAAATCCACCTTCTCGTAGCCCTATTACACGACCTCGTTCAAACTCCGTGAGCTGTTGATAATGGCTTCTTCGTCTTCTTAAAGGCATTCTTAAGTAACATCAACACACTACGTCGAATCTCAACGATAACTAACGCTCACGAACGTTACAGCGCGTATATACAGCAAACCTGCTTTGCATGTTCCGAGGGGCGCTACTAGCGCCACACGTATGCGCCGAGCGCGAAATTTGCATAGACGTCATCTTACAGATGTACCCTCACCGCTTACCAACTGTCGTTTATCTAACACAACCCCTTCTTGGTGTTGGGATTTTTTTTTCTGTCAGTGTAGTTACTTTTTTCAAATTACGCATAGATTTTCCGCTAGGGGCGTAAAAGTAAATTACATTTCTCCCGATAATTCTTCTTCTAAAACTTCGATTTGAAAAATGTTTTCTTCAGCAAATACATCTCCTGATGGAAAATCTTTTGCATATAATTTCAAATTTTTGGTAAAGAATACTATAGCAACTAGGGTGCGTAAGTGTTAATTTTTGCTTCTGGTGTATTTGCCATAAAATCTTAGCTTCTAAAATATCGATTAAAAAAATTCATTCGTTAACTGATGTCACTCACATCGATAAATATTTTTGGAATATTTTCTTCTTAAAATATTCCTCAGTTTCTCCGCCAGCGGGCGTAGATGTAATTCTTATTTTTGTCAATCTCTCTACTTCTAGGATTCCGATTTGAAAAATTCCTTCTTGTTGGATAGTGTTTCCAGTGTGACATGTGTTTCATATAATTTCAAAATTTTCAAGTAATTCATAGACTTTCCGCTAGGGGGCGTAAAGGTATATTGCGTTTCCCCCTATATCTCTTCTTCTAAATCTCCGATTTGAAAATTTATTTCTGCACCGGATACAGCTCGTGATGGGAAATGGTTTGCACATAATTTCTAATTTTTTAAAACAATGGTGTAGCCACCAGGGGGCGTAAGTCTTAATGTCCGCTTCTAAAGTATTTGCAGCAAAATATGAGCTTCTAACTTCTCGGTTAAAAAAATTCCTCATTTGTAGACCGATAGTACTCATGTCGATAAACTTTTTAGAAACATTTTCTTCTTAAAATAATGCATGGTTTCTACGCCAGGGGCGTAGATGTATATCATATTTTTGTCAGTATCTCTACATCTAGGAGTCCGATTTGAAAAATTCCTTCTTTGTTGGATAGTGTGTCCGATGCGAAATGTTTTTCCTATAAATTCAAAATTTCCAAGTAAACATTGACTTTTTGCTAGGGGGCACAAAGGTAAATTGCGTTTTCTGCGTTATTTCTGCTTCTAAAACTCCGATTTGAAAAATTCTTCCTGTACCGCATACAAGACCTGATGGAAAATATTTTTCACAAAATTTCTAATGTTTGGTAAAGAATGATTTGGCCACCAGGGAGTATACGTGTTATTTTCTGCTTCTGATGTATTTGTAGCAAAATCTGGGCTCCTGAAAACTCGACTAAATTTTTTTTTCTTGGGCTGATACCGCTCATATGGAAAAACCTTTTGAGAATACTTTCTTCCTAAAATAATGCATGGTTTTCCCACCAGGGTACGTAAAGTAACATTTTTTTTTCGATATCTCTGTTTCTAAAAGCCTGGTTTGAAAAATTCTTTCTGTGTTGGAGAACGTTTCCGATGTGAAATGTGTCGCATATAAATTCATGTTTTTCTTAAAGCACAAGTCTGCAACCAGAGGGCGTAAGTTCAGGATTCCGTTTACAGCAATATCTGAGGGATTAAAAACCCGATTGAAAAACTTCTTCCGTCAGATACTATTGTTTTCCATACCGGTTCCATTGATTCTGAATAACTTTCATAAATTTAATTTGCGTCAGAACGGGTTCAAAAGACATGTTTTTTATACCCGAAAATTCGGTGTCATATTTCTTGTTTGTCTTTGAAGCGAAGTAGGAATTTTTCATTAATTCCAAACAATGTGTGGAACGTGTGGAACAAACATCACACATTTTTCAAAGAACCCAACGGCCAGGGGATCCATTTCCCACAAACGGGCACCAATGTTGAAACAAAAGTTTGTCCGAGTCTCCTACTTTATAAAACAATTGAGCTACTCGGATAGAATATTTCGCTGAAGATTTGTCGTCTTGAGACACGTTTTCACCTCTTTAGTACGTCACAAGTTATATTGCATTTTCCCCGTAGCTTCTGCTTCTAAAAATACGATTTTAAGAATGAGTCTTCGGTTAGATAGAGAATGCGATGTTGAAAATGCTCCATACATTTTGCTGTTTTCGGGCATATTTCTGTTTTTAGCAGTTTTTCGAATAGCAAGTTTTGAAAATGTAACTGAAAAAAATATTTTATTGGCAGATGCTACTCACCGCGGAAAACATTGATTTGTACTCGTGTTTTTTCTCAAAATAATGTTTAGTTTTCTAGATGGGGGCGTTAATGTACATTACTGTAATGGTGATATATCTGCTGCCAAATGCCTAATTTAAAAATTATTTTTGCTACTGAGAGCGTTTGAGGTCAAAAATATGTTTTGATATATTCGCCAATTTTTGTATCCCGCACTTTTGCCACTATGGTGTGTAACTGTTCATTTCTACTTGTACCACATTGGGAACCGTTTTTCGCGTTTAAGAAACCGATCTGGAAAATACGCTTTGTGTTCGATATCATCCGTTATAAGAAATGTTTTGGCGCGATATTCAATTTTTCGTACCGTATATTTCAGCAGCTAGTGACCGAAAGCAGCCATTTTGATTTAGTTAATACACCAAATCAAAATGATAAATAACTGGTTTTATACACTATGAAAAACAATGCTTATACTGCTCATTTCAAATTATGAGCAGTATTTTTTCTAGCGGTCATAAATGCATTCTCATTTTCGAATTTTTGTTCCTAAAAACTGCTTCGGAAAATGTTTTTGGTGTCAGAAAGGATTTTTTTATTAGGTGTTTAACAACCATTATGAAAAACTCGATGCGCTATAAGCAGTCGCGCGTCCCTGATTTAGGGCCACTGATTTCAGGAAAGGGAGGAGGACAGTGCCGTAAGAAAAACACAAAATTCATGCCTCTCCGGGATTCGAACCAGGACGAATGGTCAGAAGGCAGCGCTTAGACGAATGCACCACTAGGGAGGCCGAAAAAATTCAAAATGCTTGCTGATTACCCCCGAGAATTCGGTGTCACCTATCTTGTTAGTGATCCTCGCAAAATATTTCTTGTTGGAATGGTTGTGTCTTAGTTCTAATCTAAAACTCAGACTTCCCATGCTTACTGGTCATAATTGACTTTCACCCTTTTATTTGAAATATGCAAAACGCAAATTTAAATCCCATCAGAGCTATACTTTGTGACGTCATCCTTCTGCAAATATTGAATCACCATGTGCTAAAAGGTGAATTACATTCTAGTGTACTGCTGAAATGAAAGGAAAATATGCTATCATTAACAGACGAGAACGCAATGTGCAATGACGCAAATTATGAAATGATAGTATGTGGTAAATGTCCTTTGGACAAGTTGCATTAGCAGTGTGGAAACCGGTTAATCATTAGTACCAATTTTTCTTTAAAAAAATTTGAAATCGTTTTTCAGCCCGGATTTGTCATTTAAAATTTGTACCTCGGCCTAAATTTATTTTTTCTATCTGGATATTTTAGTTATTGTAGCAGATCGCCATGATTTTCCTTTGAACAAATACAAGGCACAGAGAATCGTTACATCGCCATGTTCGTAGTACGCTATTGTTGGGAGAAAATAGTACAGATTTCACCAAGATTTGCCATCTTCGGGGTTGCGTTTGAGCTCCTGCACATCACATTTGGAAAGGCGTTTGGAGAACAAAACCTCGAATGACGTAATTTCCTTACTTTCTTTATCATCCTCTCGTTGGGCGTAGTCAATACTGAATTTCGTAGCTTTTTTTTTTTTTTTTTGGCATTTTTGTTAAGTGCAGTCTTATTTTGTATTTAAACTTTTATTCTACATTTTTGAAGTTATTTTACTGTTTTCTTTGTGTCACGTGTGTCAAATGTGGGAATTCTCGCCTTTTGTTTGTGAGCTTCCCGCGTCAATAAACGGATTAGCTAAATGTTTCAGTTTCGTGTAACTTATTTAAACATACGATCATTTATCTGCCAATTTAATGGAAAGATATGAGAACATTCCACAGGAGGCCACACTAAAACTGACGTGCACCTTAAAATATTAACGGATGCTGAATATATGTATGCATTGATTTATAAAACTAAAATGAGCAAAAATATGTACATACGAAAAATAGCATGTGCACTAGAGCCCTTTTGTTCCTTGTGGGCCATTACATTTCGCTCTATTACAGGCTGTTATGTTTTGTTCGATTAAAGCTTAAGCTTACTTTATAAATCCAGCAACCTGGGCTGAACATGAATTTTAATTACAAACCTTATTTACTACATACCATAGAAGTCAATTAAAGAAACCTCTCAGATGAATGATATGATGATACCTTGACTATATGAGGATTTCTGATGGGTTTTTTTATGAACAACAGTTAACTGGCGCGCATTTTAGTGGAAAGTAAGCATTTCGTTTTCGTTTTCATCTTCAGAGCTTCCAGAATATAAAGGTATTGGAACTAAATACTTAGACAGAAACAACGATGTATTAATATTACATTTTTAGGGAAGTCTGAATAGTTTGATACAGAACCTTAGATACAATCCAATATCTTGTATCTCTTCTCTGACCTAGAGTTATTGGAGTACAAATTTATTACCTTCAATATCATTTTGTACTCTGAAAGGTGCTCTAGGTTTTGAGGAAATATTTTCATTAAAATCTAGTAGTTAGTATCGATAAGCTAATATACAAATATTAAACAAAGCATATTAGTGTTTGTGCCAGTTTGTTTGAAACATTTCTTTGGTTTTTGAATGTTTATTGTGCAACAGCCATTTTTGGCTACATAGGTCCATGTTCATACACAGAGGTATATTTTCCATGTTCATACACAGAGGTGTATTTTCCATGTTCATACACAGAGGTATATTGTCCATGTTCATACACAGAAGTATATTTAGTGTACATGCTCATACACAGAGGTAATGCATCGATTTATTTTCATACACAGCGCCAATTACAAGTTAGTCAAACACCAACTGAACTCGTGCGGTTAAAACACATGTCGTTGCAGCAAAGTCCAGAATAGCAGCTTAAAAAAACCTGTTGTACATATACATATATATCACGCTACCACTTAAAAATCTCTTTAGATTCAGTCATCTATCAACAGCTATGGAAATACGGTAGGTATTTTTCACGTTTCCAAACGGTCTCAGAATTGAGAAAACATATCGACTTGATGTATAAGTAGTATTCAATATACCTCGTCATATCAACTTGCCGAATACTTTCTCACAAACGAAATTCTTTGGTTTCATGGAAGACGAAAATATTTCCAGTTAAGCATCCCTACTTTATGAGTACACTTGATTTCTTCCATTCAAATTTTGATTTCCATTTTTAAAACTGTCACAGGAATAGACTTTACACACTCCGGTAATATCATGACACTAGCCAATGTTTCATTTACTTGTTCACCGCTTCGTCTCGAAAAGACTTAACAACCACATTTTTGTACTTCGTGCTATACAGCCAAAAACCCGTATAACTCTATAACTCTGTGTAGCATTTAGGTTCCAATAAAGAAACTAACTGACACCATCAGATTACAAAATAAAAGTTACTATTAGGGTTTGTAGAGTTGGACTGTCAGCTGACTTCACTTAAAGCTTATTGAAATAGCTTGACTTTGATACCCGAATTTTTTTCAAATTGTTCGTTTTAGCTAAAAACCTAATTAATCATAAATATCACTTTCAATATAACGACCGAAGTTTAACAACAGAATGCTACTTACAAAATCCAAGTCATTTTATTAGTATCCAAGAACGTGAAAACAGCCGGCTATAAAAAAGTCTTCCTCAACACAATACGCTAAATAAAAACTCAATCAATGAATAAACGTGGACTCTAATTACGCTATGAATAAATATGCTCATTCAATACAGTCACCTCACATCAACTCTCTTTATACAAGAATCACTCTGCTCATATCAACAGTGCATCCTGAGCTCTTATTTGAGGACACTTTATTTATGTTGAATGTTCTTGCAACGGCTATCAAGATGTCAACTTCAAACTCGTCGGAATGAACTTTGCTGCGTTAAGGTAGAACATATTTAACCATTAGAAACCAAATTTACACAATAGCTCAGAAACTAAAAAGGAAGATTAAATTAGAGGAATATGTCGCAAGATATACTCTGCCCTCCATTGAGGTAAAAACTTCCACAACCCAGACAAGCAGCTGCAGAACCAGTTGCATCTTCATATTCCGGTTTGGCACATTTGACACCCTACTTGTATTTTAGCTATTTATTATTCCTGCTGTTAGTATTTGATTCCTTTACATTTCTGCATAGGTAGTTGCTGTGTCTTTACAGAGCCGTCACTTGATGTTCACAAGTCTGTAACGTGGTTTTAATTATGCAAATAAACTGAACGATTTTTAATGCTTTTAACATGCTGCTTGTAATTTTTTCTGTGTTAATTCATTCATTATTTTTGGTATATGATTCACTGCCACTGAGGATGCGACCAGTGTCATGTAAATTTCCCAAAATGGAATTCAGAGCTTTTTCCTATGCTGCCAACATACGAGCGAATTCTCTAGTTTAGTCAGATACAGCTTAATCATAAATGGCGTATTTCCATTAAAGAGGCCAGGAAGGAGAATGCGTTGCCGTTATTTCATCCATCAGGACAGACAGGTTGGCTGCAATCAGAATGTAGAAATGGCACTTCCCAAGCATTATAATTTTCTTATATTTCTTTGTGTTACTTGGCTATCACTCTTAATTGATTTTAAAGTATTTGTTCCAGAAATTAATTTCTCAAAACCCCAAATTCAGTAGTACCCTGTAAATATCTAACGTGTACAAAAACTGCCTGTACATAACTCTGGCCAGCTTCAGTTATCTACAGCAGCAGCTAGATCATCAATACTTATGAAGGATTTCGACGCGCGTTCACCTAGCCACCCGAGTAACTGGCCAATTCATATTCCGTATACTTATCCAAAATTCAGTTTGTGTCAAATTGGTAGCAGGAACGCTTAACTTTTCTAATGCTTAATTTTAAATTTTGATCGTATTTCTCCTTTTTGAAAATTCCAAATTTGGGTAAATGCACAACACTCATTTTTTAAGAAAATACGTTTTCCTTCTTCCCAAAATACTCGCATTTTAAGAAATATCTTTTTTTTTTTTTTGTAAAAGGATATATTTCTTTTCTGGCTGGGTACAAGCTTACATGAGCTACAAACAACGACTCGGTTTCATCCATATTGCAAAATTCAGTTATCATTCAAGCTTACACTGTATAACGCGAAATGACCTAAAAATTCTGATGGTTTATTTAAAAGCATGTTGTCTGTAAAAAAGCAACTCTAATTTAAATAATTTAAATGAATTTTGCTTTTATTAGCTTTGGAAAAATGTTTGAAGGAAACGTATCCCCGAAGGCGAAGCGTTTGATTTTACCCGAAACAAACAGAAAACTAATAGAAGGAAACCAATTGATCCTTTGTACGATGAGTTATTTGGAACTATTGATTTCTTCATGTCGTCTAAAGATTTAACAACTCATATTTTACTAACTCATTGTTCAGTCTCATGAAGAAAGTAGACATTGCTGAAAATCGTTAGTATTTAGATATTTCTAAAATTTTGCAGAAAATGTTTCAAATAAAAATGGCGTATTGTCCTGAGGTGGTAATTTCATTAAAAGTGAAGTCATAATTAGAAATGTGCTGCGTGTTGAAGTTATTAAGCGTATTTTGCGTGTTTGAAGGAATATAATATTGTAGTTCATTCCTTGTTTTATAAAGTAAATACAAGGAATGAGAAAAAAAATGTGTGCTAATGATTTTCTTTATTAATCTTAGTCGGATCTGTGGTGCATAAACGTAGATTATATGGCTAAGATGTTCAAGTTCCAACCAGTGTTGCCAACTATTTGCCAGAGCAATAATCTAAAAACCGCATTCAAATAAGCTAGATTTAAGCCAGATTTAAGAAAATGATTAAAATACAGTCAATCTGTAACACAATTATGTTTTTATCGATATATATATGTATATTATTGATTTTGTGTAACAGCTACGTTAGGCATGGGCTGAATAAGACTTCTGGAGATGCCCTCGGTTTCTTAATTGTGAGGCTACAAAGTGTGGGAATTGATATTGCTTTAAACATTAAAAAAACAAAAAACATGACACCCAACCCTACGGAGTTTCACGCAGTTTCCGCCGACACCATATGGAGTTTCATGAAGTTTCAACTGCGTGTATTTTGAATTGCGTAGTTCTTGGTTGCAGAAATCATGTTAAGATCAAACCGGAATGAATTATGCTTCATAGACGAGTAAAGTTTTCCATTTTAATGTTATGTTTTGTTTCGAATTCGCACGAACGTTTCATGAATTTCAATTTAAAATAGAAATGGGAAGGTGCCTCAAAATAATTAAGTATTCTATCAATCTTGCATATTCTCACACATTGGCAGTAAGTTACGGTACAAATTTAGGAACATTTTTGCTAAAAGAATGTGATTCGGGCAACACAAAGTGCATTGCAATAGCTTTGGAAACCATCAGCTTTCGCACGCTTTAATCGCTGCCGCTCACGGTTGTAGGCTTCACGCAAAATAGTACTGCACCGTTGACAAGAGCATCTCCATGCACTGTATTCATTCTAATCTCTTTGGCTGAAGGTTCACTGTGTATTATTTAAGGCATGGTAGTAGGAATCTGCAATTTACATTAGCAACCAGAGCGTGAATTTTTAAAGCGATCAAATGCGATATCCTCCCCTGTGCTTTTCACTACTCTTTACAGCGTGACTTAACATTGAATGAGGAACAAATGGCAGCCGTCACCCCTCACATTCACCAAAAAAAAAAAAGAAAAAAAAACTACCGCTCGAGGGACCAATATTATGAAGTTGGCATTAAACTATAAACCCACATTCCAGCCTCAGTAAAAATTCGCGTTGAGAATGACTGTGTAAAGGCCGAACAATGAGCCGGTGACCCCACAAAATAAGAAGCTTCCCTGGCCTCCGCTCCAATCTTAGCTGTACAGTGAATCGTAATCACACAGGAAGCTGTGAATAGGAGAATCAAACAGCATTTACCATGGTAACCGACACGCTGCAGCCGTTAATAAACTATGGTTGAGGTGTCAATTAGTAATATGCAAAATGTGGGGAGAAAATTCAAATAAGCTAGTAAAAAGCTGAACTACCGTCTTCTTCCACTAGATTTTCCGCTATCCGCTAAACTCAATTTTTTTCCGCTAGACTGCCTTCCAATAAGCTAGATCTAGTGAAAAATACGCTAAGTTGGTAACACTGGTTCTAACTCAGGTGGATTCGATACTCTTCAAGAGAATAGTTTGCTTTTGTTATGGACAAAAATACGTTGTATTGTCCTGAACTAAATTTACACAATGTTAAATTTTCAGTTGTTAGAAGACAACTAACAAAGGACAAAAGCATGAAAATAATAGTGAATTTAGCAGACGTATGAATTATCAAAATTGAAATCTGAATTTTGTAAAAGCTTATGTAAAAATAATCTTCAAAACATTATAAAATGCTTTGAAGATAATTTCCTGCGAATTGAAAAATGTACCTTTCTGAGCATTCAGATACACAGATAAATACTATTTTTCACCAAATTATGAAATGCAATAGAACACGTTTTGGATTCTCGATACAACCTATCAGTCTTGATTTTTGACACATTTGAACGCCACGTTACCAATAATAAACTAAAAGGTGTTGGATGGTTCAATCAGTAGACACTTATAAAAAGAATCAATCGTTAAACCACTAAATGTTTAAATTCTACTTCAGGATGATTTATACATTACTTATGTCTGCAAAAAGCTGCAAGATTAGTGGCATTTGAAGTACGCAGAAACATTTCCAGCATTCGAAACGTGTGGTACGGTGGAGTTTCAGTTTATGTCCAGCGTTGTGCAGTAGAACAATGGTTGCTTATATGTTGGCTAGCAAAAATAAATATCAATAAATAAATGGCCCATCGGCATGGTACTGTTTCCTTCTTTTTCTCGTAAATAACTAATATAAAATAGCTCTACTAATAAACATCGTCATTAACTATTTAGATGCTACCCAATTTTTTTTTATCTTGCGAATATTTAGGAGAGATGGAAAATCTAGCAAGCACAAGTATTAACTCCGCAGTTTTCTTTGGGAGGGGGGGATTTGCTTTCGAAATGGAAAACTAGAATAAAAAAAGAAAGCTTTGAATGAAAAATATAATAGAAAATAAGGATGTAATTAGTGTCACTATATCAAGAATTATTTCCATTAGTTTGATAATAAGTCACAGAAAAACTGAAAGTTATTCAATCCTGTTACAACAGTAAACGATGTCAGTTACTCAATGATTGTGCCATTCTTTGTTCAGTTTTGATGAACGATCTCTAGAAAGGATAAACGATCATACATCCATCTTTTGAGATGTAAGAATCCTTGTTTTTTTTTACTGAAGGAGCAAAGGAGAAAGGAAACTGAGAAAGCTTTTTGAATCTACCAAATGCTATTTTTACGAACTTTCCTTATTAAAGTTAGCATAGTTAGTGTTTGCTAACTATCATGATCATTAGAGCAAAAAAAAAATAAAATAGAAGAAGATCCATCAAATGTATAGAACAGGAAATCTACCATACTTAGCATTGGCAGCAAAGCGCATTCTTGTATTATTCCTTATTTTTAAGTGGGCATTTTGTTTTCGAGTACATTTCAGAAGGAGGTTATTAATCACCTGGTCGACTACAGAAGATGTTTCGCTGCGGTTTCACGGGCAAAAATGAGAAGAGCAAAGACAGAAACACTAAACATGGAGTATTTTTAGCTGTATTTATGTTGATGTAGCGAAATGTTTTCATGGAAGTACAACACACTTCCGTATTTTGGAAAAAGTTCGTGATGCGTTTTTTTTTGTAAGAAATATTCACATGATTCCGCTTGAGAGCTTGGGAGACAATTTTAAAACAGATGACGATATGTTTGTATGATTACGAAAACCAATGAAAATGCTATTGGGCAATAATGATTGTTATCAAGGCATAAAATTAAAAAAATTAATTCCATGAGATACAATTGTTAAAATATGAGTATACAAAGCAATTACTTTAATAATGTTTGAAAAAATATTACGTAAAACATAAAGTTCAGACAAGATACGAAAACGCAGAATATAACAAACTACTTTGCGATATGAAGAGGTAGTGTCACTTAGTAGGATCTCTGGGATTTTATACTTATTTGTGTTGAAATCAATAAAAGTTACCACAGTAGCAGCAAGAAGAGGTTATATACTTGCATCTGTCAGTCTATTCCTAGGGGTCATTTTCAAATGTCCTAAAATCTGCCAAATGTTTTCGTCAGTACAGATGCTATGAAGCGCTGCTGATCCAAATTTTCAAGTTAGGTCTCTCAAGAGTAAACAATATTTTTTAATGATAGCTATTTATAATAGCACTTTGACGATAAATCAAGAAAATTGATTCGGAAAGGTAAAAAAATAACAATAAGTAAAATTGTGCTGGTTGTGTGAGAATGCAATATGGGCGCTATGTACATCTGTCAAGCCTTAATTGAATTAATTTTCAGTAATTTCTCCTCAATATGCTTCCGCATAATCCTGGGTTTTAGCAACAGAATTTGTATTTTAAGGAATAGTTCTCGTATAAAAAGAACTATCTCTGCCACAACGCTGACTGCATTTTTTTAAGCAGATATCCATACACAGATTCACCTTCACTCGTGTACGAAGAAATGCACATATGCTCAATATTAACGCATACTTCATAAATTTGTACATAGCTCGATGTATCTTAGAAGAAATTCAATGTAATTACGCAGAATGTTTTATTGCCATATTACTTATTTAACGCAAGCAGATGAAAATCTTAATCCAGTAATTTGCATATGCGAATATCATAATCTGGTAATTTACATGAAAGAGCAGACCGTGCAACAGTATTTGAAACTCTTTTATTAAAGACATGTGCTATTTTAATATGGAGTATGATCAAACCTGACAGCCATGTAGTTCAAACAACGATTCACCATAATGTTTATGAGGGTATTGGTGAGATTTTGAGGGATTAATGACCACTCCTGAACAAGAGCTGTTCTGAGTTCTTCAAGTGTTGTAGCAGGTGACCTCCGATTCGTCTCAGTAGAGTGGTCACCCACATCCCCTGACCTCAGTGTGACGGAGGTCAGAGTTTCTGAACGACCCTCCATTCGGTGAATATCTTATATCTACCAAACGACTTCGATCAATATTTTACCAAACGAGTTCGATGAATTTGGGCATTATCATCAATAAGAATAAAATCTGGATCGACGGCTGTCCCGACTGGCTGGAAATGTGGGCTCAGGACCTTGTCCACGCAGTAACAGTGCGACTCTGATAGATGCGCAGGTGTGTGTGCCCGTTCGACATGATTTCAACCATGATCATCACACCATCACCACAAGAGTAGTCCCTTTCTTTTATGCTAGAGGGACTATTTTAGGGTTTCTGGTTCTCTCCCGACAAAAATGCGTCGCAAATCAGTACTTGAGCTCAATTGCGATAAATCTAGGAAGAGAAGATTTGTCCAAAAATCGGGACTCGAAGTATGATGTTGGCGACTTCACGTTAAGCTAAGTCGCAGGGCGGCGGAAGTCAGAGACACAAATATACCTTGTCAGCTTGCATAAAGGCAAGCTAAGGAAGACGAGCAGTATGCCTTAAAAATCTCGTTCGTGTAGCAACAACAAGCTCCAAAGAGAGCTACCTAGCTGGCATCTCTCTGTTCCGTCCTGCACACATATTTATATAGCGATCTTCTGCAGCAGCTATGGCTCTAGGACGGATTTGCCTTGTTCGACGACGAACATCTTCTCTCTGTAAACTGTCTCCAAATCCTTTCTAAGCCATTTTATGGAACATTCCATGTTCTAGAAACTTCCGTCTGGCACTGTCTTTCTTTCGTCCAACCAAACGGTCTCCGCCACTGAAAACTATTCATACGATGTCTTCGTAACAAAAGCAGCTCGAAGTGCTACTGAAGTGAAAGTAAAAGTGCCTAGAAATAGCATGCGAGCAGACTTGCGCGTCCTTTTAACACAATTCTAATTTGCATATTCCGGCTTTTTCGCACCAAAAGAAATCTTGGATTGCCTTCCGTGTAGGGAAATTCTCAATATCCTTAATTTTCAGTGCATTAGTTTACATACATTGACAGCCATATTTTTTTCTAGATTATTCTTTAATTTTGTGCACAAGTATGTATGGAAAAAAATATTTCTTGAAATCAGAGATTACAGTCCTGTGATGATTATATATTAAGTTAATACAAAGTTTGTCACAAGTACTTATTTTTTCAAGTCAGCCATGGTTTCTCTGGGTATTGGCCTAGTTTCATCAGGAAGAATGGCACGTAAATGTTCAAATTATATATAATATCATTAATGGTGTTTACAGTCACGGGTTTTGGTTAGTTGCTTACACGACGCGTTGGATAGAAATCGTGCGGATGCTAGGTCATTAACAAGTTGCTAAGAATTCTGATATATATATATACGGAAAGCTTCAAAAATATCAAATTTTGTGGCTGAATCTGGCTTGTCAATTAGTTTTACTTCTTCAAATAGAAATTTATGGTCCTTTTCGAAACAGTGTTTTAGCCATCGATGACTTCTTTAGGTTACAGTTCCAAAGTTAGGTGTTGTGCTCCTTCAATCGAAAACACAGTTACTTGCTGAGCATTTGATAGGGTCTGTCCTATATACGAAGCGCCACATTCACATGGAATTTAATACATTCCGCCGAGTATTTGTTGTTGACAAAAAAAATGTTTTTGGTAAGCCTTTCCTAATAACACTGAGCGAGTTAAATACCTCTCATCGTCGTAGTCTGTTGCTCCGAAAAACAAGATAGTGTTGCTCCAAAACAATAAATAAATAAATGAAAATAAATAAAGGTATAAAAAAAAACACGGCTCTCATCTTCCACGGGGAACACGACAGTGACCAAGTGTTCTCTCGTTGAAGATGAGAGCCCGGATATTTATGAACATTGCAACATTTTTTCATCATCTTTTGGTTCTCTTATGATAACTGCATTTTGGCCAAAGATAACACTTTTCTGTTAGGCATTTTGTCACTTCTAAAAGCGTAGAAGCTTTTACTTAACGAATAAGTGGGGTTGACCGCTTGTTAACCACACACATGAAACAAAAGCAGCACCGATTCTCTCAATGCAACGCTAACTTGGAGGGTGAAAGGAGCAATAACGAAGATATCAATATAACAATCTATGGGCACAATTTCATAAATTGTTATCACAATTTCATAAATTGCTACTCATCAGTCGATATTGCCATTTTATAACTCCTCTATCCATCTCTGCAATCGCCCTGCAGAAATCCACTTAAATCATTTGCGTGAAACCCACTCATTGTTTTTTTGCATAGAAATAGGCCGCCAGTTTAAAACTCTCCTGACCCTATACTCTCAAGGCATAGCCCTAAGGAGTGGATGGCGGAGATACCAATGTAACAATCTATATATATTATGCAATGTATGTATAACCGTCTGGAGTTAGAACTATTTGACAAGTTACTTGTTGAGCATTTGATATAATCCCGCCTCATTGCTTTTCCAACAACATTCTTCCATTAGCACATTAACTTGCGCTGTTGGAATTTTATCTTGTATACCGCCATTTCTATTCCGCCATTCGAGGAGAGCGCGCAGCAGATTTTTCTGCCTCGTTACATATGGAGTTTCATTTGTTTTTTTGTCTTTTTCAATTTGATTGTTAAAAGTGGTCATCTTAGCTTTTCTCTCCGTTGTAAAATCCAAGATTCCATTAAATTTTGTTTGTTAAAACGATCAAATTAGCTGTAGGTTAACATTATACCAAACAAAAGTTTCTGTCTCGCACGTTAAATCTGGGATTGCCCTAAATGCGGGAGTTTTATAAACGGGTTCTGCTGCACTAATTTGTTCTTCTTCTTGCAGGTGTTTAGGCAAAGATGCGACCACGGTGGTCGTTACATTCTTTCTCCGTTTCGACTAGCAGCGAGTGATACAGCTGATGATACCCGTCACAACAAGCAGAAGAACCAAGAGCGGGACTACTTTAACAAGAAGATAGGTCTCCGATACGGAATCGTCCCGCGTAGTTAGAATCAAGGTAGTTAGAATGATAAGCACAGCTGCCGGACTGTGGTCCAGATGTTTCGATAACTTAGCTCTTCCGGTTCTGCCTTATTATTTGGTGTGTTGCTCTTTTTCCGATTTTTTTAGCATAACGATCTACATAAACATCATAGGCGATATCGAATCCTCCATCCCTAATTTAGGACATCGTGTTATAGGGAAGTTACAAAGTCAGTGCGGTCCACTGGCAGTCCATATTTTTCTGCCATTCCGCGTTACGTTAAATGCAAAAATCCAAAAACTGAATTTCTACAGGTTCTCGAAATTCCTAAATTCCTAGATGCCCTTTTCAAATGATCGAAACAGCTATAAATTTATTGAGAAAATGAACTCAAAACAAATTATGATGGCTCCGTAGATATTATTAGAGTTCCATTTTACTCAAATATAATGTTCAATAAAAAGAAAGAAAGTAAGCTGATGCTAGCCATCATTTACTCATTTTTTATAAGAAATTAAACAAATTAGAAACTGGCCTTTTATAAAACTCACACAGAAGAATGCGAGCTTTTTTTTCTTGAAATTAAAACAGTACGCATTCTTCTGTGTGGATTTAAAGCAACAAATTTCGTAGAGAATCTAGCACGTACGTATTATGGTCTCGATGACTATGACGGACATGCAAATCTTTAACTAACTGCATAATTCGGCTGATCAATTTAAATGCTGAGATCTGTCTTTTGCAATTATTTACTTTACCTCTATTTTTCAGCTTTTCATTCACTTTACGTATAAAATAAAATTCATGATTAGTCGATTTCATCCAAAATAAATGTTGTTCCTATTTGTTCGACGGTAGGCCTGAAAAAATCTCTTAAATGAAAACATTTTCTTGAAACTTCCAAATGAAAAAATGCAAGTAAGGCATGTATCAATTATAACTTTCGATCCAAAATAGCACTCGAGAGTCTCACGCATGCAAAAAAGAGGATTTTTGCAGAAATCTTTGCTAAACGACATATTCAGCCTAAAAAATTAAGGTGATTGATAGTCTTCATGGAGATTAATGTACTGTAAAATGTAGCATGATATGATGTAGAAATTCATTTTTCACAGGAAAATAAGAAAACTGGCCGTAGTGAAATGATAAAAAAAAAAAAAAAAAGAAATGAGACACGGGTAATAACACAAAAAAGAAGTGCAGACTGCAGAATACACACAAAAAAAGACAGAAGATGTCGCAGATGCGTGCGTGGATTACAAATGACAAGGTAGTTCAACAAATGCAAAAGATAAAATGCGGTCTTTATCTTTTGTAGTATGAAGTTCCACCTTAACACACAGCATCTCAGCAAGAAAAATCAAATCGCAGAGTTCCTGTTTAACCTACATTTAAAGCACGTAAAGTGCAATGAACACAGCGATAATGGTAAAGCTAATAGTGAAGCAAATATTATCAAAAGTAATGCGGTTAATAATTTGTGCAGTATTTTCTAAGGTGTTCTTTTGGAAAGACGCTGCATATATAAAGGGCCCAAACAAATTGATGACCGGATATGACTAAATTGAACTCAAATATAAAATGCTTTAGCTTTCAGTTTTTTGTCTAAAATATTGCCAACGTCTGCGAAGGAAAAAACAGACCAATCTGTTCCACATCAAGCTCACACAATTTTTACACGAAGTTGTATCTTCATGTGAGATATTAGAATTAGAGTAGGTAAAGCGTCAAAAGAGATCACTCTATGTGATGAAAGCGTAACTACAATCATTTAGTGACTATGTGATTGCTTAGTCTCACAAACTTAGTAATGAGTCGATAAGACTCAAAAGTGTGTGCATATCTTTCATCATTAACATCAAAAGACGTAAATCACCAGAAACATTTATGCGTTAGCAACATCATACTACTATTAAGTGTCTGAATTTCTTTGGTTTTAACCTTGCACAGACCGCCCCCAACTGAACGTCAGTAGTTACAACAATATTTTTTGCCATTGCGCAGTATACACCTGTACAGAATTTAACACAAAAATGATTGGTCAGCGCAATGTATGAAATCAACCCGATAATCAAATGCCCGGCTATCATATTAGCGGAAAGACGAACCGAAAGTGTAACAGGCCGAATTATTAATCTTACTCTTTCAATTAACACCATAAATGGGGCTAATCTTAAAGGAGCGCCTTCTGGCACCAAATGAGCGCTTCTCTCCTTAAACTTTGTAGACCAACCCATAATTAATCTCATTAGTCACATAACCCGCAGTGGTCAAAGCGATTGCTTCTGACCATTCGTCTTAGATGGGTTAGGGTTCGAATCCCGTTGAGGCATGGATATTGCATTTGTCTTACGGCACTAGCTCTGTCCCTTTCCTGGAACCAGTGGCCCTAAGTTATGGACGGGCGACTGCTTATACCCCATTGAGTTGCTCACGGCGGTTGTTAAACCTCCAATCAAAAATAAATAAATGGGCGTACTTCGTAGTGAGAATTGCACTTGTTGTTTGCAACAAGACAGTTATTGAGAAGCGTGACATTTATCTTAGCTGATGCACAATTTTGATGAGCATTTTATTTTCTGAAAGCTCATATGCCATATTGTTAAAAAAACGATAAATTGCCGTCTTAATAAGTAGAAGCGAACAGAATTTCGATTTCTGAAACCAGCGGCTGAAGCCTTTGTTATCTGCGCGCAATACGTGGTCGATAATTTCGTATCTCATGAAGGCTCTTCAAATGTCCAAAATAACACGAAAACGGAAAAAGACAAATTTCTCCGAGATACAGCAAGTTCCTTTCGAAGCATACAAATTACTTGAAAAATAACATACCCGAAAACACAGAGCAGAACTCGACAGCTGAAGAAAGGGCTTTTCCATATAACTGGGCTCAAAACGTTTATATAACAAATGCTCATATAAGTTAATTTCCTTTGATAGTCCGTTCAAGGGTTTGCTACACGCGTGGGAAGAGTGAAGTAATTGATGTCGACGTTTTGGCTACGCCAAGTATAAAATATACTTTTACGATGCAAGTTTATTTATATTTTCATCTAACCTTTGAAATAAAAAAGCCGTGAAACTGTTTCCAACAATTCTTCGTTATTTTCATCAAATCAATGGAATTAACGCAAAGCTACTTAATATTCTTTGATTCTAAGAGACACCGTTACTACTGACGGTGATATGGAACCGTTAATATTGACGATTATATGGCACCGTTACTATTGACGATTATATGGCACCGTTACTATTGACGATTATATGGCACCGTTACTATTGACGATTATATGGCACCGTTACTATTGACGATTATATGACAATTTCTGTTCAAAATGTAGTCCTGTGGGAAAAGTTGTAAGGGTTTATATTTAGTGACGTGTACCTCAAGTTATAATATGAACACAAAATATTTTGTTACTCAGCATCGTGTAAGATAAAAACATGTGTAATTCATAACTTGGATTGGATTGGATTGAAGGTTTAACGACCACCACTAGCAATTCAATAGGCTATAAGCGGTCGCCCGTCCCTAATTTACGGTCACTGGTTCCAGGGAAGGAAGAGATCCAGTGCCGTAAGACAAACACAACATCATGCCTCACCGGGAATCGAACCCGGACCCTTCACGGATGAATGATCATAAGCCAGCGCTTAGACCACTGCGCCACTGGGACGGCTATTTCATAACTTCATAACTTCTTCGAAGAAAGTTGTGACAGTCATTGAGTAGGAATGGAAGATGTAATTGTTAAAATTCGTACATACTTTTATATTAATGCAATTAGATTAATGGAAGGCGAAATATCTGAGAAGAGGTGCAAGTTAAGTACAAAATGTAATTTCAATATGGCAATGCACACTGTTCCTCCTTCCTGTCATTTACATAATTTTTTTGTTTTGTTTCGGGGTTTAACGACCTCTTTGAGCACGTTGATGGGTTTTAAGAGATCATCCGTCCCAAAATTTAGGCCACTAGTTTCAGGAAGTCGCTCCGGTCGCGCAGTGGTCATGATGATGGCTTCTGACCATTTGTCTGAAACGGGTCCGCATTCGATTTCCGGTGACACATGGATGTTGTGTTTGTCTTACGACATTGACTCTCTCCCTTCCCTGGAATGAGTAGCCTTAAATTAGGCACGGGCGACTGCCTATAGCCCAATGAGTTACTCACGGTGGTCGTTAAGTCCTCAATAAAAGGAAGAGTTCAACGAATGGGTGACATCCAGTGCAGCAAGACAAACAATGTGCATGCCTCAACCCGGATTCGAACCGGAACCCATCGTGTCCAAATTGCCAGAAACCAACGCTTACAAAACTGCACCAGCGCGAGGCTCATAGAATTGTAGATGAATAATAACCTTTACACAATTGCGTTTGGAATCAGCCATTTGCTTTACGATAATTCTTAAATATCCTTCTTTCTTTTCTTAGCTATGAAAACTCTAAATTGTGTTCGCCGCTGCGTCGGCGCAGTGGTCTAAGGCACTGGCCTCTGATCATTCGTCGTAAGGGGTCCGGGTTCGAATCCCGGTCAGGCATGGACGTTGTGTTTGTCTTACGGCACTGGCTCTATCCCTTCCTCGAACCAGTGACCCTAAATTAGGGACGGGCGACTGCTTATAGCCCATTGAGTTGCTCACGGTGGTCGTTAAACCTCAATCAAAAGAAAAAAGTAAATAAATTGTATCTAATTTAGGACTACAAAGTTTGCGGTGTTAAGATAGAATAATATTAACAACGTTTCGCACAATAAAATGTTTATTATACATCGACTATAGTTTCGCAGAGCGTTTGGCTCGGCGAAACTATAGTCGATGCCAAACACTCTGCGAAACTATAGTCGATGTATATGAGGAAGCCGAGCCAAACGCTCTGCGAAACTATAGTCGATGTATAATAAACATTTTATTGTGCGAAACGTTGTTAATATTATTCTAAATAAATTGGGTTCATTGAGTGCCCTAAGTCAGCTATAAAACTTTGAACTATTGACGATTAAATCCCTGTAAATATACATATACCGGCAAATATCTTTAGCTTGTACTGATTACCTTGAGTCTCCCCGGGGGCGCAGTTGTCTAAGTGATGGCTTCTGCTCATTCGTCCGAGATGGTACCAGCTTCGAATCCCGGTGAGGCATGGATGTCGCGTTTGTCTTACGGTGCTGCCTCTCTTCCTTCCCTGGAACCAGCGGCCCTAATTCAGGGACTGACGATTGCTTATAGCTCACCGAGTTGCTCAGCTCATTGTGGGGTAGTTAAACCTCCAATCAAAAAAAGAAAAAAAGGTTACAGTGACTTGCTGTCGCTGATAACCAAACTTTGAAACTGAAAAATATTAACATACAAGCACTAGGTAAAGTAAAGTAAAAATTAAATTTGATTTCTAATCTCTACCAAAACACACTTTGACAATTTTTACAAAGTACTGCACAATGTTTTAATATTTTGAATCGTTTGAGGGAGTTTTTGCTTTCTACTGGGTCAGGTTATTTTCATTACATAAAGAAACAATGCTGAGATTGTTTACCGTTTACCTGATTCATAATTCAGTTAACAGTTTAAAAATATATATAACTATGACATCGTGGGGCTAAGTGAGGTAAGGAGAAAAGGAGAAGATCTCATCGAACTGAAAAGTGGACATCTCTTCTACTATCGTGGGACAGATACTGGCAGAACTAGTGGTGTTGGATTTATAATAAACAAGAAACTGAAGGATAAAGTTGTAGAAGTTGAAAGTTCCTCTGACAGAGCTGCACGACTTGTTATCCAACTCTCGAAAAGATACCAGGCTCAGATTATTCAAACTTATGCACCCACCACAAGTCATCCTGAAGAAGAAATCGAAGAATTTTATGAGGAAATTTGTCATCTAAATAATAAAGGTAAGCAGCACTTGAAAATAATTATGGGAGATTTCAATGCAAAAATAGGGCAACGGCAACAGAATGAAACTTCAGTAGGTAAATTCGGTCACGGCAACAGAAACCAGCGGGGAAATACTCTCGTTGAGTTTGCAGAGGCAGAAGGGTTTTTCATCTTGAACTCCTTCTTCAAGAAAAAGCCACACAGGAAATGGACATGGAGACATCCAAATGGGACGACAAGTGAAATTGATTTTATTATGTGTAACAAAAAATTCGTCATAAAAGACTGCAGTGTGCTAAACAAGTTCAACACAGGTAGTGACCATAGATTGGTGAGATGTAAGATGCACCTCAACACTAAACTTGAACGTGGCAAGCTCATAAGACAAACAAAATCTATTGACATAACCAACCTTAAAAAACACAATAATACCTTCAAGTTGGAACTGAAGAACAGGTTCTCTGCTTTAGAAGGCCTAACATCAGAAGAAGTGGACATCTCTGAAGTAAACAGAAAAGTAACCAAAGCTCTTATGGAAACAGCAACAAAATTAGCTGGGTCTAAGAACAAGTTGCATGTAAACAAATTATCAGGAAAAACGAAAATGTTGATGCAAAAAAGAAGAGAGATGAGGACAACTAAAGAAGATGTGACTTCCAAAGTGGAATATATAGAGCTATGCAAGACAGTAAGAAAAAGTATCACTGAAGACGTAAGAAAAATTCAACTGTGAACTAGTGAGGAAAGCAATTGAAAACAACCAAAGCCTAAAGATAGCAAAGGGACATCTCAGTAAGGGAAGAAAACAGATTATGGCACTGAGAAAAGAAGATGGTTCTGTAACAAGAAATAGAGGCGAAATTTTGACAAGAGTGAAAGATTTCTACTCCAAATTATATGAAAGGGATGATACATGCACTCCAGACATCATGAAAGATACCAGTACCAGAGTTCCTCCAGTCCTTCCAGCAGAAGTTGCACATGCAATCAAGAACATGAAGCGGGGAAAAGCTCCAGGAGAAGATGGAATTACTGTAGACATCATACAAGAAGCAAGTGGAGAAATCGAAACAGTACTCGCCCAAATTTTCACTCGATGCCTTAATGAAGGAAAGATTCCTGAGGATTGGAACACCGCTACAATGATTCTGCTACATAAGAAAGGTGACATTGAGGATCTCGGAAACTACAGACCTATCAGCCTCCTATCAGTAGTTTATAAAATCTTCACTAAAGTTCTTTCACACCGCTTGAAGGTAACACTGGACATGGCTCAACCGAGAGAACAAGCTGGATTCAGGAGTGGCTACAGCACAATAGATCATATCCACGTGCTGAGAGAACTAATTGAAAGAGCGAGGGAATATGAACTTCCATTGTGCATGGCTTTTATCGATTATGAAAAAGCCTTTGATTCGGTGAAACCATCAGCAGTTACAATGGCTCTGAAAACCTGCGGTATTGAAGATGCATACATTAATATTATTAATAACATCTATGAAAATGCAAGTGCAAAGATTCGGCTGTTTGAAAATACAACACACGTAAAAATTGGAAAGGGAGTGAGACAAGGTGACACCATATCTCCGAAGCTCTTTAATGCCACATTGGAGGGTGTTTTTCAGTCGCTGAGCTGGGAAAACAAGGGGATAAAGATTAATGGAGATTATCTAACCCACCTTTGTTTTGCTGATGATGTAGTCATTTTTGCAACTACCCCATCAGAGCTGCAGAGTATGATCCAGGAACTTGCTGACAAGAGTAAAGAAGTGGGATTAAAAATGAACTTTCAGAAGACAAAAGTGATGTTCAATGCTTTTACAAGAAATGAAGATTTATCGATTGATGGAGAAAAGCTGGAGATAACAGACACGTACGTTTATCTTGGACAGCAGATATCAAGTGAGGGTCACATTGGTGAAGAAATTAATCGTCGTACAAAACTTGCCTGGAGAGCTTTTGGAAGAAACAGCATAATTTTCAAGAGCAATATGCCATTATGTCTTAAAAGAAAAGTGTTTGATCAATGCATCCTTCCAGTGCTTACGTATGGTGCAGAGACGTGGACCTTAACTAAAAGAGACATACAAAGGCTGCAGACAACTCAAAGAAGCATGGAGAGGTGCATACTTGGTGTAACCAGGAGAGATAAGAAGAGGAACTCGTGGATCCGAAAAATGACAAGAGTGGAAGACATCATGATCAGAGTCAAATCCCTGAAATGGCAATGGGCTGGACATACTGCCAGAAGGACAGATCATCGATGGACAGCCGAAATTTTAGATTGGATTCCAAGGGACAGGAAAAGACCCAGAAGAAGACCACATGGGAGATGGGTGGATGAAATTCTGAAAGTATGCAGGGGTGACATGGAGGAGACTGGCACAAGACAGACCGTTGTGGAGGAAACTTGGGGAGACCTTCGTCCAGCAGTGGATTGATAATGGTTGACAATGATGATGATGATGATGATATATAGTGAAATTTTATTCGAAAATTTCTTTAACTAAAGTGCCAAGGAGAGGAATTATAGGAATGAAGAAAAAACTGTATATTGAGAAATTCAAAGGTTAAACATGTTTGTTAATTTCAATTTCGGTAGAAACTATTAATCACTTTATGTAACTTACATTACATCTACCATGAATACCGGAATTTGTATTTAGAGTACAATGGCAATTAAAAACATTGTGGTCGTAAGAAGTAATTCGGACTAGGGCTTGGAAATTGATAAAACAATGTAATTCCCTTACGATCGCATGCAGGTCCATTCGGATTTAGAGAAATATTCATTTTCCCAATAATTCATTCACTAAGAAAATTTGAAAGCTATGCAAGTAACAGAAGTACTGAAGAAAATTATTTGAAGACTTCAAAGTTAACATCTTAGATCTAAATATGTTAAGCAATTTGAACACATGCTTAGGAGGTTCCATTTTTTTCTTTTTTGATTGGAGGTATAACGGCCACCATGAGCAACTCAATGGGCTATAAGCAGTCGCCTGTCCCTAATTTAGGGTCACTGGTTCCAGGGAAGGGAGAGAGCCAGTGCCGTAAGACAAACACAACACCCATGCCTTAGCGGGTTCACACCCGGATCCCTTTCGGACGAATGATCAGAGGCCATCGCTTAGACCACTGCGCCACCGGGGCGGCCCAATTTTAACTGTTAAATCCGTAAAATCGAAATTCAGTATGACAAATTGTATTTCGTATATTGAATTTTGATATGATGTTTCAGAAATATGGCACTGAAATTTGATATGGCAAGAAGGATTTTGTTATATTGAGTTTGATTTCATTAATAAATTGGCATTTAAAAGTATTCTTGTAGAAATGTCTACCTTATAAAAATGCTTACAAATGAAAGCTTTTCTCCAGCCACAGATGTGTCCCTCTTCAAGTTCATAGTAGTTTTGTCGTCATAGTAGTAAGATCCTATGCGGATGCAATAATCTTCGGAAATATTGTTTGTTAAATAAAATGAAATGTAAGACAATTAAAATTGTTTTGTGACTATTTGCTACCATGTATCTTTGAAATTTCAGTAAATGAATTATTCTTTCTCTGCATACACAATCTGTAACATTTAGGAACTGTCTGAAAAACGCTCCTTTTTTTTTTTATTGTCCTCTCCAAATCTGTAAAAAAAATATCTAGCATGAAAAAAAACTATATTTCACGTTCAAGAAGTATGCAATATGCATAATATCGGGAAATATCTTCGAATTCTAAAAATTAGTTTCGGGCGCATTTCTATTTCATTTGTTATTTTGGGAATACCTTATTAATTTCTCGAATCAATTTTTTCCTTTTTGTAAGAATGAATTCTTTGTAATTCTCACTAATATACGTTTTCCCTATCACTTGCATATTAATTTGAACAATGCCGCCTTTAATGCTAGTGACGGCTATCTTGAAGGATGTTTATCAGCAGAGGCTATTCTTGAATTCCAAGAGAAGTTCTTATCCCAATACTGATGAGTCGCACAAACTATATCTCACGAGTAAAAGCCGTCTTTGTGCTGATAATTAAAAGTAAAATAAAACTCGGCTTATCTTAAATCAAATTAACTCATACCATGAGACATCAATTTAATAAAACCTTATGATATTTTAAAAACAGATTAAAAGACATGAGTACTTTCGGGCCATTGCATGGCCCATCTTTAGATAGAACAGCTAAATTGATAAGATCCGCAAAATATATACACACATATGAAAGTAGTCAAAGTACGTTGTTGTACAACTATGCAAAGAAGGAAGACATTCCTCCCGGCACATTATCCCACGGTTACGGGTAATTCAAAGCCCCTAGGTATAGAGTTAATTAATACATTATAGGCATTGGGGAGCTCATAAGGCATATAATCATTACAACAAATATTTTGTGAGTGAAAAATGAACATGCTCTCAGTAAAAAGCAGCGTACTACGATTTTTAGGGGTAACCAGAATTTTCAAATTTTCCCAGTCTAGATGTAAAATCCCTTCTGAAACTTTTCTAGCAAGTGCTGTGTTGGTACCTCCTGTCTGGATATTATATTTATGTTCCTTTACCCTGCAAGACAAATTCCGTCCGGTCGATCCTATATAGACAGATTGAGTAGTTCCGAAAACATCTTTTTAAGGAATACAATAGACACCCCATCTTTGTAAAATATCCATCGGGGTCCTGTCCTTTCTAACAAGTGGTAGGATATTAAAGGGGCGAGTGCCGAAATCCAATCCAAATTTACGGCAAATGCTACGAAGAGCTTGAGTAATTGAAGGGATGTAATCGATGGAAGCAATGAAACGAAATGGTGTGGGCAAAACTGGTTGTAATGCAGTAGCAAGTTTACTTTTAACTCGGGAATGGATACGGTTAAAAACGTATTCAGGATATCCAAATTGGGAGGCAAACAACGAGACCCATTGAAGTTCTGCAACGCGTGTAGTGCGAGTTGAAGAATGGGTGTAGGCTCTACGAATGAAAAAGGGAAGATACGTTAACTTTTGGTTTTGCGGATGATTAGAGAAATATGGAATCATAGTTGGGGTACAGGACTGGTTTTCTATAAACAGCAAAGTGCAATGGTAAAACCTGGTTTGGATGACGGATAATCATAATATCAAGAAACAGGAGTTTTAGGTCTTGTTCGATTTCTAGGGTAAATTGAATTGACGGAAATTGTGAAGAGAAATAATTCACGAATGCTTGTAACTCAGTTAACGAGTGAGACCAGAGTAATAAGATATCGTCTACATATCTGAGAAATAACAGAGGTTGGTGGGGACAAGAAGTCAAAAAGTTAATTTCAAGGTACTGCATGAAAATTTCGGCTAAAATGCCAGAAAGTGGTGATCCCATGGCCGCGCCATCGGTTTGGCGATAAATATTATCTTGGAATTGGAAATAGGACCGTTTTTAACAAACCGAAGCGCATTCATTATGGCTGAAATCTCAGTAAGTGGATGTCTTAAGGAATGAAGTTGATTTCCGATAATCTGATGTGTGAATTCAACAGGTACATTGGGTAGAGTGACACCACGTCGAGGGAAGCTAGAATGAATGGTTTAGCCTGGGTTGGAAGATTTGAAAGTTTTGAAACAACTTGATTAGAATTCTTTATAGAGTAATGGGAGTCCTGAACCAGACGTGAGAGGTATTTAGAAAGGGTGGCTTCGATGGGTCTTGTAGGACTAGACCTTCCAGAAACAATTTGGTAAAATTAAACTGCATTAACCTAACCATCCGCTCCGGCCACTTGTCTATGGAAGGTCTAGTCCTACAAGACCCCTCGAAGCCACCTATTCTAAATACCTCTCACATCTGGTTCAGGACTCCCATTATTCTGTAAAATATTCTACCCAAGTTGTTTCAAAACTTTCAAATCTTCCAACCCAGGCTAAACCATTCATTCTGGCTTCCTTCGACGTGGTGTCACTCCACCCCAATGTACCTGTTGAATTCACACATCAGATTATTGAAAATCAACTTCATTCCTTAGGGCATCCACTTACTGAGATTTCAGCCATAATGAATGCGCTTCGGTTTGTTAAAAAACGGTCCTACCAATTCCAAGATAAAATTTATCGCCAAACCGATAACGCGCCCATGGGATCAACACTTTGTGGCATTTTAGCCGAACTTTTCATGCAGTACCTTGAAAATACCTTTTTGACTTCTTGTCCCCACTAACCTCTGTTATTCCTCAGATATGTAGACGATATATTATTACACTGGCCCCACTCGTTACCTGAGTTACAAGCATTCATGAATTCTTTCTCTTCACAATTTCCTTCAATTCAATTTACCCTAGAAATCAAACAAGACCTAAAACTCCCGTTTCTTAATATCATGATTACCCGTCATCCAAACCAGGTTTTACCATTGCACATTGCTGTTTATAGAAAGCCGTCCTCTACCCCAACTATGATTCCATACTCCTCTAATCATCCGCAAAACCAAAAGTTAACGTCTCTTCACTTTTTCATTCGTAGAGCCTACACCCATTCTTCAACTTGCACTGCACGCGCTGCAGAACTACAATGGGAGTCGTTGTTTGCCTCCCAATTTGGATATCCTGAATACGTTTTTAACCGGATCCATTCCCGTGTTAAAAGTAAACTTGCTACTACATTACAACCATTTTTGCCCACACCATTTCGTTTCACTGCTTCCATCGATTACATCAATCCAATTACTCAACCTCTTCGTAACATTTCCCGGACATTTGGATTGAATTTCGACACTCGCTCCTTTAATATCCTACCACTTGTTAGAAAGGACAGGACCCCGATGGATATTTTACAAAGATGGGGTGTTTTTTTTTTTTTTTTTGATTGGAGGTTTAACGACCACCGTGAGCAACTCAATGGGCTATAAGCAGTCGCCCGTCCCTAACTTAGGGTCACTGGTTCCAGGGAAGGGAGAGAGCCAGTGCCGTACGACAAACAAAACATCCATGCCTCACCGGGATTCGAACCCGGACCCCTTCGGACGAATGATCAGAGGCCAACGCCTTAGACCACTGCGCCACTGGGGCGGCAAAGATGGGGTGTCTATTGTTTTCCATAAAAAGATGTTTTCGGAACTACTCAATCTGTCTATATAGGATCAACCGGACGGAATTAGTCTTGCACCGTAAAGGAACATAAATATAATATCCAGGCAGAAGGTACCAACACAGCACTTGCTAGAAAAGTTACAGAAGAGATTTTATATCCGGACTGGGAAAATTTGAAAATTCTTGTTACCCTAAAAATCGTAGCACCCTGCTTCTTACTGAGAGCATGTTCATTTTTCATTCACAAAATATTCGTTGTAAAGACTATATGCCTTATGAGCTCCCCAATGCCTATAATGTATTAATAAACTCTATACCTAGGGGCTTTGAATTACCCGTAACCGTGGGATAATGTGCCGGGAGGAATGTCTTCCTTCTTTGCATATTTGTACAACAACGGACTTTGACTGCTTTCATGTGTGTGTATATATTATGCGGATCTTATCAATTTAGCTGTTCTATCTAAAGATGGGCCATGCATCTTTAGATGCATGGCCCATCATGGCCCATGCTTGTGCTGCGTGGCCCGAAAGTACTCATGTCTTTTAATCTGTTTTTAAAATATCATAAGTTTTATTAAATTGATGTCTCATGATATGAGTTAATTTGATTTAAGATAAGCCGAGTTTTATTTTTGCTTTTAATTATCTGCACAAAGACGGCTTTTACTCGTGAGAAGTTCTTATCCTATCTATGACTTACTTCTATGTAGGCACTTGTTTGCAACCGCTTCTCTAGTCCTTTCTGGATGTATACTTTCACAGTAGCAAGAACCTTTCTTCCCTGTATGGATATTGACTGAGACAGCAGCAAAATTTGAACATGGCTCAGTCAAATGCCAGAGTAGGAGTTATTAAATTCTGTTGCTAACTTCGATCCTCTGTTAAATCACTCACTATATACGTCGTATTAGGGAATTCTAACTCTCTTTGAGATTTTATGGGCATACATATGATTAAACTGCCACAGAAAAAGAAGATTCCTCCCCTTCCTTGTTCTCACTGTCCTCTAGAACTGGAGAGTGAAACAAAAAAAAATTGGAATACACCTGCTGTCCACCTCAAATGCAACACCAAGAAGGAAGCATCCGATTGGCCTAAAATTCGCAGCATGCGTCGCCCGCGAGAGGCCATGCAAACAATTAGCATTGCAGAGCATATGCAAATCATGTGCGCCCGGCACGCCACCGAAGAGCACTATAAGGAGGGTGCACAGACGGCGGGGTGTAAGTAGTGGAAGTGTGTTGTGCTGCGTGACCTGTGCGTGGGGAGTTTCCTGATGTCTCGTCGCAGAATACGGCAGTCATTCCAGCAGGTTTGGAGTTCGACAGAGAACGAATAGTGGCTTATCGCGACAGCGGTTTATCGTACCGAAACATCGGCGCCCGTGTGGGACGACATCCAGCCACAGTGAGGCGAGTATGGATTCGGTGGGTGCAGGAGAGACGGACGGACCGACATTAGCGATTGCCGCAGCCGCGGCACACCACTGAACGAGAGGACCGGAATGTTGTGCTGCGGGCATTGACGGCTCGCACCTCCACATCACGAACGTTGGCGCAAGAATTAGGGTGTATTGCGCAACAAGTTGTGTCAGCACGTACCGTTCAACGTCGTCTGCACGATCGCGGACTTGTCGTACGGCGTTTATTGCTCCGATTACCATTGACGTTACACCACCGGTGAGTGCCGTGGCAGTGGGCCGTTGAACGCCGCTCCTGGACTACGGAATGGCACGAAATTGTCTTCTCCGACGAATCCCGCTTCTGCCTGCAAAACCACGATGGTCGGATCCGCGTGTGGCGGCACCGTGGTGAAAGACTGTATGACGCCTGCATTATGCATAGCCATACCGGTCCGTGGCTTGGCGTTATGGTTTGGGGCGCACTTGGATATGGCCCCCGCACCCCTCTGGTACGCATCACCGGTACACTCAACAGCCACCGCTACATCTCCGACTATAACAAAGTAAATTTCTCCGCCATTTTTGTCCACGCCGGGGCTCGAACCCGGGTCCCTTCATTCCGGAAAAGGTCGCTCTAGCAATTGAGCTAAGGGGACGGTAGTTATCGCTGCTATCTGCCTTTATGTCTTCCCTTACCTGCAGGACTTGCCAGCGGCCACGTTTCAACAGAAAAATGCGCGCCCGCACGTGGCACGCATCGTGTAACATTTCTTCACGGCCCACCAGTTGTCACTGCTGCCGTGGCCTGCCCGATATGTCGCCCATCGAACACGCCTGGTCGCTGATCGGCAACCGAGTGGCCTGGCAAGCACCACCCGCGGCTACGCCTGATGTACTGTTGCAACGTGTGGAAGCAGCCTGGACCGACATACCCCAAACCCACATCCAAAGCCTCTTACGTTCGATGCCGCGGCGTGTAGCTGCCGTTATTGCCAGCCATGGGGGCCACACGAACAATTGATGTCTGCGTGTTCCGCAAGTCGCACGGGCCTCTAAGCTTAATCTTTTCATATTTGTATCTGTTGTTATGTGTCCAGTAAATCTGGCTTTTGCTATCTCGTGTCCTTCTTGGTGTTGCATTTTGGGTGGCCAGCAGTGTAGTTTATCAAAACGACAAAAGCGGTACTCACACTTTTTTTAATCGCTATGGATGTGCACAGGAAAAAATAACATCAGGGGGCTGGCGGCCTGTTAAAAGAAAGGAAATGTGGCTAATACTCCATTTTCTTTCTTCTTCAATAATGTTAATGACTAAGTTTGGCAGAAAAAAAAATTACTGGCCAGTGGTTCGAGTAAGAGAATTGAACCATATTGGTTCGATTAGGAGAACTGAACCAAATTGATTGATTAGCAGAACTGAACCATATTGATCGATTAGCAGAACTGAACCATAACTGTTAGATTAGGAGAACTGAACCATCTGAAGGGCAGACATATATATTTTCTTTCCATCAAGATTTATTTGAAACATTTTCCAAATATTTATTTTATTTAAGAATACCTTCCTTTAAAAATTTATTCTGTTTTCCTTAAGCACTCTTTTCAAAAAGACGTTACATTTTCATAGTATTACGTTGCATTGCAATGGATTTTTTGTATTTGTTATAATGCATTTAGGAACACTTTGTTTAACTTGCTTTTAAATGCAATGTTGAGTCTAAATTTATTTTTATTTTTGGCCCCTCACGTTCTTACCTCTGAGCTATCTCTTCCTTTTTTTCTATTTAAGCACGTCTCATGAGCGACATTTATCCTTTACTTCTTATTTTTAAACACTTTCAGATTTGTGCATCTTCGAAATCTTCGAATATATTCGTAAATGTTCTGGAATTTTTTTTTTCTATTTCAAGTACTCCAAAAAAATGTTGCCACCTGCTTCTCATCAATGACGTAGATTCTCCAAAGTAATATGAGAATTCTAAACAAATGGTGGGATTAAAGAATTCTTCCATTTTTTGTATTTTATTTTATTTTTGTATCGCCTACTTTGCTCGCTACTTGATACAAAATTCGAATTTTTCTCAATATATCAGAGGAAAATTTGACTCTCGGTTACTATTTTTTGCAATCTTATTTACATTTGGTTAGAATCCAGGTTACGACATTTTGTTATTTTTATTTTTTGGGATTTCCTGGAATATTTCCATGCTTTTCTTTCCGCACGTATTTTGTCGTTCATAATTTATGAAAGGAGATGCATGATTTTATTTAAATATGAGTAACAAAACCATCATTTGCAATTATCATTACTTTTTCTTTACTATTTGATCAGACGAAGATGAAATACTTTCTGAAAAATTACGCATTATTTCTGCTAAATGCGGAAACTGTACAAAAGATTGGGGTTGTTCTTTTAATCAGGTATATTTTATTGAATGACTATTCAAGTATTTTAATTAAATGTTGGCATATTGCCAAGGAGTTTCATTTTAAAGAAGAGTTATTAGAAATTCACGGTTAAAGAAATGTCCACTACTGTATCTAGGCATTGCAATGTTGTTACTCATAGAAGTATGATAAGCATCATCATCATCATCATCATTGTCAACCATTATCAATCCACTGCTGGACGAAGGTCTCCCCAAGTTTCCTCCACAACGGTCTGTCTTGTGCCAGTCTCCTCCATGTCACCCCTGCATACTTTCGAATTTCATCCACCCATCTCCCATGTGGTCTTCCTCTGGGTCTTTTCCTGTCCCTTGGAATCCAATCTAAAATTTCGGCTGTCCATCGATGATCTGTCCTTCTGGCAGTATGTCCAGCCCATTGCCATTTCAGGGATTTAACTCTGATCATGATGTCTTCCACTCTTGTCATTTTTCGGATCCACGAGTTCCTCTTCTTATCTCTCCTGGTTACACCAAGTATGCACCTCTCCATGCTTCTTTGAGTTGTCTGCAGCCTTTGTATGTCTCTTTTAGTTAAGGTCCACGTCTCTGCACCATACGTAAGCACTGGAAGGATGCATTGATCAAACACTTTTCTTTTAAGACATAATGGCATATTGCTCTTGAAAATTATGCTGTTTCTTCCAAAAGCTCTCCAGGCAAGTTTTGTACGCCGATTAATTTCTTCAACAATGTGACCCTCACTTGATATCTGCTGTCCAAGATAAACGTACGTATCTGTTATCTCCAGCTTTTCTCCATCAATCGATAAATCTTCATTTCTTGTAAAAGCATTGAACATCCCTTTTGTTTTCTGAAAGTTCATTTTTAATCCCACTTCTTTACTCTTGTCAGCAAGTTCCTGGATCATACTCTGCAGCTCTGATGGGGTAGTTGCAAAAACGACTACGTCATCAGCAAAACGAAGGTGGGTTAGATAATCTCCATTAATCTTTATCCCCTTGTTTTCCCAGCTCAGTGACTGAAAAACACCCTCCAATGTGGCATTAAAGAGCTTCGGAGATATGGTGTCACCTTGTCTCACTCCCTTTCCAATTTTTATGTGTGTTGTATTTTCAAACAGCCTAATCTTTGCACTTGCATTTTCATAGATGTTATTAATAATATTAATGTATGCATCTTCAATACCACAGGTTTTCAAAGCCATTGTAACTGCTGATGGTTTCACCGAATCAAAGGCTTTTTCATAATCGATAAAAGCCATGCACAATGGAAGTTCATATTCCCTCGCTCTTTCAATTAGTTCTCTCAGCACGTGGATATGATCTATTGTGCTGGAGCATACATCAGCAAAATTGTACACATACAGGGCTTTATCAAAATGATGAAAATACCGTTTATGGAGAACTTTTAATTAATACACTATAGCCCCCCCCCAACCCCTCGGGCTTACAGAACAAAAGCAGTTCGACGTGGAATTGATTAATACCAGTCAAGCACATAAGATAATGGAATTTGCGACCATTCTTCCTGCAAACGATGTCCCAACTGCACCATTCATGTTGGAGATCGAAAGTGTGATATGACCTGTCGCTCCAGATACTCCCGCAAATATTCAATAATATTAAGGTCTTGAAATTGAGGTAGCCAAGGTAGCTGCTGTACCTCATCCTCGGGCTCTGTGAACTGCAGCTTGACTCATTTTGCAAAATGCACGGCTGCGTTATCTGCCTGAAATCATTGCGGCCGTTAGGGAGCAATGCCTGCAACACTGGGTGCAGATGGTTGGTTCCCAATATTGTATCCGTACGTTGCAGATGGGACACGACCCTGCAGAATAATCAATGCTCTAAGGCATGCCACGATATAGGACCCAAAGCATCAGGTATCCATTTCCATGTTTCACAATTGGAACATACAGTCGAGGTGGTACGTTTCTGGGGGTTTTCATCAGACGTACGCTCTACCAGTTGTGGGAAACAATGTGAAGAACGATTCATCAGACCAGATGACACGCTTCCAGTCTTTAGCATTCCAGGTTTTATGTGCTTTGAGCCATCTTACACGTTTTTGCATTGATGTTGGCAATCAGCGGTTTGTGGTTTGCAGCACGGCCACAAATCCCGGCACCATAGAGTTCCCGACGAACAATTATGAAGAAAACGGGATCATTCCAAATGGTGGTCAGCTATACCGCTATTTGCGGTGCCGTAGTCTTGTGCTTCCACTGTCCAATCCATACCAACATTCGCCCATCCCTAACTTACATATTCGTATGGCGCCCACAATTTGCTTGTTTGGAGGTAACACCGTGACCTCTTTAATAGATAGTCACAATCTTGGATACAGTTCCTCGTGTTACACCTACTATTTCTGCCGTTCTAGTTACTAAAACTCCTGAAAGACGAACACCAATGATAATGCCTTTTTTGCGGTCACTAAGATCTGACATCGCTGACAATTTTTGCAGGAAATTCTCAGCAAAAATTGTTTCACTTGCGACTGTGTCAGTGCTTCGTGATAGGCGACATCGTACTGCGCCCCTTTGTATTCCTCACATCGCGGGTGAGGTCGCACTTATGATTCGCATATGGCGTATGGCTTGAACTCCAGTCGTAGTCAGTGTTTCCATTATTTTGATAAAGCTTTGTATATTAAAAAATGCTGGTAAATAACACTTCGGCAATTAGCGCGTAATGTGATTTCAGAAAAAATGTACTAAGACTATGTATTGCCGTTTATACAAGACAATATTGTAAAGATCTTTCATGTTTTTAGGAGTTACCTAATTCTTGAAAGATTTTAGAACCGTTTGCAGTTATGATACCCTTATTTTCCTACAAGTCAGATATCTGCCTTAGAACTTAAACAGTTTTAAGTTTTAAGGCAGATATCTGACTTTTGTGTGTTTTGTGGTTAATTGCCCTTCGAGACGAACTGGAATATTTCGTTTTACACACATGTTGTTTGAACAATTAAAATCAACTAATACCCACTGTATTCGAAGTAAGCTATTTATCTTAATAGCACACAAAATAAAGTAGCAGCGTGAGCGTGAAATATAAAAAGTATCAGGCCCTATAAACAGTAGGTGAATTCAGAAGAATATAAACCCGTGTTCACGTGTGCAAAACAATTTAATCGAAATCATGATATTTTTAGAAATTTCATTTGTCCCTAATGTTTTATTTTAATTTGTTATATATCACACACACAAAACGGTTTCAACATAAATAACGTCTAGTAACGTGTATTGCATGTAGCAACGCTAAATGAAATCGGAAATCATCAATGAAAATAAATAAGCAAAAACTTAAAGGAAGATAATATGATTTTAACGCAAGGTGCCTAAAGCACCTAATTATACTCGTAATCCATCAGATTAAAATAATGAAAAATACCAGATCACCTCTTCCTGTTACATGTTATACCTTGAAATTTGTTTCAAGGTAGAAGTAAAACTGGTTATCTTTGTTATTACTATCATGCAAATTTACAAAAAAACAAAACAGAAAAAAAAACGAAAAATCTGGATGAAACTTTCTTAGTCTGTAAAAAAAGTAGTACTCTAGGAAGTTAATGCAAATGGTATAAATGGATGCTAGATCAGTTTGTCAAGCTAACTTCTATAGTGAAGATAATAATGAGAATAACACTAGAGGTTATTTTGAATTTGTCCAATAATAAAGTTAAAATTTATATTGTCAAAAAATAAAAGTTGAAATTTTCTCAACTGTAAGCAAAAAATATTACCTTCATTTCAGTTTAATTCTGACGCTTAAAAATAAAGAAAGAAGAGAGAGGGGGAGAGAGAGGGAGAGAGAGAGATAGTTACATAAAAAATGAATACGGATTTATACGAGATGCCGTATAGGAATAAGTGAGGGTGACAGATAAGAAAAAGGTAGAAATGGACAGATAGGGAGAGCCCGAAAAGTGGAAATAGAGCCAGGCAGGTAAGAGGAAGAGAAACAAAGGTGAGAAATAAGAAAGTCAACGTGAGAAAGATTCCGTGAAGATCTAAGTGCGACTAAAAAAATAGAAAGAAAGCAGGGAGTGAATGGAAGTGGGAAAAAGAGAGGTAGATGAAAGAAAAGAAAACCACATATGTCAGAGGTGATGTAATAGAATGATATAAAAAGCAAGTGAGAGATTGAGAGGGCGAATGTAATATAAAAATGTGGGTGAGTATTATAGAAAGATGTCTAAAATACATAGGAAACTTACAAAGAGATATATGAATGTATTAAACACGGAATAGGGCAATATAATAGGTGGAGGCAATTTATAGTACGAGAGAGAAAAAATCAAAACAAAATGAGGGAGACGAAAGCAACGTAGAAAAAAGTTACAGAAGATAGATAAGATCTGTGAAAATCGCAGATTATATAGCTATGTGGAAAAAATAGAGGATAGAGCAAGAGTAAAACGAAAGAGTAAGAGATAGAGAGAAAAAGATAAAAATTGAATTAAAAATGTATTAGTGGTGACACAGAAACTGAGCAAGGTAAAAAAATGAGTGTAAGCGAGAGGGCCAAAAACGGAAAGCAACGAAAACATTGTAATGAAAGAGAAGGGAAAGAGAAGACAAATGCAAGAGAAAGAATCAGTCACTGAAAGAGAGAAACAGAAAATAATCTGGCAAGAATTGTGTTCTACTAAGGTAGGTACTTTTCGGATGCAGAGATATGGTCTGTGAGCTATGATTGATTCCCGAGAATATCTGGAGCGCTAAATTTTCAAGCCTTTCATATTTTTATTGAATTCCCGGACACTAACCTTTTGGATTGGAACTTCAACAGAATAACTTAATATCAGCTTCAGTGTTAAAGACAAACATTTTTACTACAAAGAATTAATAAAGCAAAAACAAAAATGAACTGGGTTGTCAAGGCAACGATAATGATAAATTTTTTTCCTTCACTTTCAATTCTACAAATTGTGGAAGATACGCACTACTGCGTGTGTTATCTTTCAAAATAAGGGTTTGCTTGATCCTAACTACACATACACGAGGTGATGTAATTTTATCTACGCTAGGGAGCTTCAGAAATGCTTTCCGGTCTGGGAACACCAAGAATGTTTCCGGGTATTCTCTATTTAACATGATCAGTTAAAAACGATCAGATGAAACATACAATTAATAATTCCTCAACTTCATATTTCAGGAGAAAATTTGTTTCATCTGTATTTTCAAAACGCGAAAGTGAATTATATTCAACTAGAAAATTAGGTTTTGCATATAGAATCTTTGAATGTTATTGAAAGAAGTTTGTCGACAAATTCATGTTGGAAATTCAGAAAAGGCATTGTTTCAATTCCTATGAAATTTTAGGTTCTAATTCCATTATTATATTTTATTTTTGTGGCGTGATCAAATAAATGACAGACAAATTGTTAGAAAACGGCTGTGGAATGATATCTGGTTTTCTAGGGCAAATTTCGGTAAATATAATTGCGAATTCTGCTCCTTTTCTATCTGTAAGTAAACGCATTTTGGCAGTAGTAGAAAGAGTTTATTTAACGAGAGTATGTCTGCGTGCTCATACAGAAGTTATCACATGCGTATAACTTATTAAAATAAATGTGAAATCAACAATTCTGAGTGAAAGCTAAATCTTACGCGTGAAAGTATCTCTTCCGTAAGACAAAGAATAGCTTACAGAAAACTGCTTTAAATGTTCATTGCATTATCAGTTTTGTCTTTCCATAAAAAAGAAACCATATTTAAAACCGCGTAAATAATAAGGGACTTCCTAATATATAATACATACAAATGTACATTACAATCTTTGTCATATAACTTATTTGAATGATTGCATTAAAATAATCATTAATATTTCAGAATAGATAAATGGATAATAAATCTCAAATCTGTTTTAATGATATTGCTGCTAGCATATCCCAAAATGGAATATATGTGTAATTTTTCTTAACATTATATGCATATCTTCCAAATTGTTAGCGGAATACCTCTTTTGAATAAGATTTTGAATGAATCGCTATGCTCTCTTCGGCAACATGGTATTACATGACACTTGAATTACATCGTTAGTTCAGTACTACAACAGCTTTATTCCGATGAAGCACACACACCATTAATGTATTCCTCCAATGCTTTTTCAAAATGCATCAATGATTTCTTTATTAGAACGCTTAGATTGGAGCAAACCAGGGCCATCTACGCAGTTAAACATGGTCGAGTCACATTATTGTGACCACTAGCTAATATCGAGACTAATTGTCGTGTGTAGCGCGGATAGCAGCTAGACGGGCTGGGAGTGACTCAAGAAGGTACTAGTGTGGTATGTGGAGCCGTGTTCACAGTGTTCACAGACATGTGGAGCCATGCTGACTGCAGTGCATCTGACAGCTGCTGGAGGGTGCATGGTGGAGGATCCACAGAGCGAACAACACGATCGAGGTGGTCCCACAAATGTTCAATTAGGTTTAAGTCTGGGAAATTAGGAGCCAAGGAAGTACTTTGTAGTTTTCATCGTGCAATTACAACCACTCTCAGACATTTATAGCTGTTTGACACGTCCCATTGTCGTACTGGAAGATCCCATCCGTCCCAGGGAAAACAATCAGCATGTATGGGTGTACGTGGTCTTCAAGGATGGATTCATAACGAATTCGGTCCATAGTGCCTTTCACAGGTATGAGTGGACCCAGGGAATGCCAGGAAAACATTCCCTAGATCATAACGCCTCCCGCACCAGCTTGTGTTCTGCCAGCAATGGTTGACGAGTGTTTCTTCTCCAATGTTTCTCGCCTTATAAACCACCGCCCATCCGTTCGATAAAGCAGAAAACGTAACTCATAGGTGAAGGCAATCCTTTGGCAATCAGCGGAGGTCCAATTGCGATACTGCAGTGCAAATGTAATCCTTTTTTACCCAGGCACCTTCGTTAGCATAGATGGAGTGACCATCCGTCTGCATCGGAGCCCCATAGGCAGCAGGATTCACTGAACTGTCGTTTCAGACACACTTCCGTTAGCCCCTTGGTTCATTCGGCAAATGAGTTGCTCCACTATAGCGTGTCGATCAGACCTGACGCACCTTCGAAGCCGAAGTTCACCTCTCACATTAATTGCACTTGGTGCTCCGCAGTTTCCACTCGCTTATTCGCAATGGTGCCATTTCTCCAATCACGATGCACTTTAACCACAGCAAATCGCGAACAGTTCACAAACTGCGCTGTTTCATATATACTGCCACTCTTGGCCCGAAAGCCGATAATCATCCCTTTTTGCAAATCTGATAAATCGCTTATTTCATCCATGACAGCAACGACTGATATGTTTTCAGAATGTCTACAGCACAGCTTAAATACCCTCCAAGCCAACTCACGACACGTTTCTTCTTTCATTGGCTACGCGCTGTTGACGTCGAAAGTAGGAGGTGGTCACAATAATGTGATCGATTGTGTATGTCAAGGTACAAGCATTCAAAACCACTTTAAAATCGCATTCTTGATTTATTCTCGGAAAGTACTTTTGATGCATTCTGAGATTTCATCCCTAATAGCTTTCTAAAGAAGGTTCTGTATGCGGCCATGTATTTTTGAAATACTTTAAATTTCCGTACGTAGAACATACCTTTCTGAAGCGTGGTCACCCCGAATGCTGTACACAAAAGCTCATGTCTTCGTAACAGCCTATTCCTTCACAACACAGTGGTAATAATAATGAACTCTCATTAAAACTAGGGAAACAAAATGCAGCCTATTAAACATGCTGAAGCAAAAAGGATAAGTCCACCTAGAACAGATGTCAGTCACGCATAAGATTTACACACGCTGGGAAAAATCTGGTAACACTTCTAATAAATTAACAAAAACAACGTGAGTCTCTGTTTTTCCATTCTACATTGCATTGGAAAATGAACACAGCATGAGAGATGTTACTCCTAGGAAAAGAAATACACTGGCACCCAAAATTAGAGGATAATCTACAAAAACGCATGTTTCTCTCGATGTATGTCAGATCATCATCATCATCATTGTCAACCATTATCAATCCACTGCTGGACGAAGGTCTCCCCAAGTTTCCTCCACAACGGTCTGTCTTGTGCCAGTCTCCTCCATGTCACCCCTGCATACTTTCGAATTTCATCCACCCATCTCCCATGTGGTCTTCTTCTGGGTCTTTTCTTGTCCCTTGGAATCCAATCTAAAATTTCGGCTGTCCATCGATGATCTGTCCTTCTGGCAGTATGTCCAGCCCATTGCCATTTCAGGGATTTAACTCTGATCATGATGTCTTCCACTCTTGTCATTTTTCGGATCCACGAGTTCCTCTTCTTATCTCTCCTGGTTACCCCAAGCATGCACCTCTCCATGCTTCTTTGAGTTGTCTGGAGCCTTTGTATGTCTCTTTTAGTTAAGGTCCACGTCTCTGCACCATACGTAAGCACTGGAAGGATGCATTGATCAAACACTTTTCTTTTAAGACATAATGGCATATTGCTCTTGAAAATTATGCTGTTTCTTCCAAAAGCTCTCCAGGCAAGTTTTGTACGCCGATTAATTTATTCATCAATGTGACCCTCACTTGATATCTGCTGTCCAAGATAAACGAACGTGTCTGTTATCTCCAGCTTTTTTCCATCAATCGATAAATCTTCATTTCTTGTAAAAGCATTGAACATCACTTTTGTCTTCTGAAAGTTCATTTTTAATCCCACTTCTTTACTCTTGTCCGCAAGTTCCTGGATCATACTCTGCAGCTCTGATGGGGTAGTTGCAAAAATGACTACGTCATCAGCAAAACGAAGGTGGGTTAGATAATCTCCATTAATCTTTATCCCCTTGTTTTCCCAGCTCAGCGACTGAAAAACACCCTCCAATGTGGCAGATAATGCATTGGAAATTGATAAACATGCAAATTTCGCAATGAAGGAGACTATTCCGCATTTCCGTTTGCCGTAGATAAGCCGAAATATACAAATTAGAATTGCATTGAAGAAACGCGCGAAAGCACACACACTTCTTGTAACTGGAAGGACATTCTCATTTTTAGCACATCTTTTGTAAAAAAGATCGTGCTTATGTTATCGGTTTGTCCGTCTGTCCGTCCGTCTGTACCCACGATACCTCTGCAACTATTAGCCTGATTTGAAATATTCTTTTTGCATTGGGAAGCTTGAAATATGCAAATGATCATCCTTTATGTCGTTTTTTTTTACGATGCACAATTTCGCCGCTAGATGGTGTAAATGCAGATGCTGTCGAATTAAAAAACACGTTTTATTCCACATATTTGCTTCTAAACATCCGATTGAAAAAATTATTTTATCTTTCGATTCCATTTATATCGAAGAGTATTTTAGATATAGTTACTTTTTCAAATTACGCATAAATTTTCCGCTAGGGGGCATAAAAGTAAATTACATTTTTCCCGAATACTCTTCTTCTAAAACTCCGATTTGAAAATTTTTTTCTTCAACGGATACATCTCCTGATGGAAAATATTCTGCATATAATTTCGAATTTTTGGTAAAGAATACTTTGGTCACCAGGGGGCGTAAGCGTTAATTTTTGCTTCTGATGTAGTTTCCATAAAATCGAGCTTCTAAAATATCGATTGAAAATATTCTTTCCTGGACTGATTCCACTCACATCGATAAACCTTTTCGGAATATTTTCTCCCTAAAATATTCCACAGTTTTTCCGCCAGGGGCGAGAGGTATATCTTATTTTTTCAATATCTCTACTTCAAGGAGTCCAATTTGAAAAATTCATTCTTTGTTAGATAGTGTTTTCCGTGTGATATGTTTTTCATATAATTTCAAAATTTTCAAGTAATTCATATACTTTTCGCTAGGGGCCGTAAAGGTAAATTGCGTTACTCCATATATCTCTGCTTCTAAATCTCTGATTTGAAAAATTATTTCTGCACCGGATACAGCTTATGATGGGAAATCGTTTGCATATAATTTCTATTTTTTGTAAAAAAATGTTTTGGCCACCAGGGAGCGTAAATCTTAATTTCCGCTTTTGATGTAATTGCAGCAAAATATGAGCTTCTAAATTCTCGATTGAAAAAAACGTCGTTTGTGGATCGATACTACTCATGTCGACAAACCTTTTAGAAATATTTTCTTCTTAAAATTGTGCATGGTTTCTACGCCAAGGGTCGTAGACGTATATCTTATTTTTGTCAATATCTCTACTTCTAAGAGTCCGATTTAAAAAAATTCCTTCTTTGTTGGATAGTGTTTCCAGTGTGACACGTGTTTCATATAATTTCAAAATTTTCAAGTAATTCTCAGGCTTTCCGCTAGGGGCGTAAAGGTAAATTGCGTTTCCTCCATATATCTGCTTCTAAATCTCCGATTTGAAAAGTTCTTTCTACACCTGATACAGTTCCTAATGGGAAATCGTTTGCACATAATTTCTAATTTTTTTTAAAGAAATGGTTTTGACACCAGGGGGCATAAATCTTAATTTCCGCTTCTGATGTATTTGCAGCAAAATATGAGCTTCTAAATTCTCTATTGAAAATAATGTCGTTTATAGACCGATACTACTCATGTCGACAAACTTTTTAGAAACATTTCTACGCCAGGGGGCGTAGATGTATATCTTATTTTTGTCAATATCTCTACTTCTAGGAGTCCGATTTGAAAAATTTCTTCTTTGTGGGATATAGTGTTTCCGATGCGAAATGTTTTTCCTATAAATTCAAAGATTTCAAGTAAATCATAGACGTTCCGCTAGGGGCACAAATGTAAATTGTGTTTTCTGCGTTATTTATGCTCCTAAAACTCCGATTTGAAAACTTCTTCCTGTATCGCATACAAGACCTACTGGAAAATATTTTTCACATACTTTCTAATGTTTGGTAAATAATGGTTTGGGCACCAGGTGTCATAAGTGTTAATTTCTGCTTCTGATGTATTTTTAGCAAAATCTGGGCTCCTGAAAACTCGACTAATTTTTGTTTCTTGGACCAATAGCGCTCATATGGATAAACCTCTTGAGAATACTTTCTTCTTAAAATAATGCATAGTTTTCCACCAGGGGACGTAAAGTCACAACTAATTTTTGTCGATATCTCTGTTTCTAAGAGGTTGTAAGCTCACGATTCCGTTTACAGCAATATCTGAGGGATTAAAAACCCGACTGAAAAACTTCTTTCTTACGTCAGATACTATTGTTTTCCATACCGGTTCCATTGGCTTTGAATAGCTCTGATAAATTTAATTTGCGTCTGAACGGATTTAAAAAACGTGCTTATTACACCCGAAAATTCGGTGTCATCTTTCTTGTTTAACTGTTCTATGCAACTCGTGCTTTCACTTCAGTGTCCCGTCGAGCTGAACCGGGGCTCCCGGGACTTACTCCTCTCTTTACGGGCTTGGCCATCGTTTCTGTGACGTCACGCTAAGCGACGGAGTAGTGCACCGGGGAGGCTACAGCACTATACGTTTCTGGGCATTGAGTCGTATTTAATGCTTGAAAGAAGAGCTGAATAAAGTCCATATTTTAGTTTTCTGTACATTATATCATGCCATAGCAGTTACACCGAAATTTAAAGAAATAAAAAAACAGAAAGAAAATTGCGTCTGTTTTACCTTTCTCGTGAATTACGCTTTCTCGCTATTTCTGGTCTGCACGAATATAAACCGTTATATCAAAAAGCTCTGTGAATGCAGTTCTAAACAGACGCAGAAAATAACTGATATCCAATCTGTTAGTATGTTGACGTACCATTAGATTACAATTTGCATCTGCAAAATAAAAACTGGCGAAAAATTAATAAAACAGCCTCCAAAATTGCGTTTTTAGACCCTAACTTTTTCTGGTCAAATTACATTGCCTTCATCCAAAAGATAATATTTTTGAAGAGGCGGACTGTTCCAAAATTAATATACTGAGAATATGTTTGAAAAGTTAAGTCACAGAAAAGAAAAATTATAATAATGATGCACCAGGTTAATGTTGCAGTATACACAGAAATAAATAAAAAAATTGGGGAGGCCAAATATACTAAATTAATACTGAAAAGGTATTCGGAAAAAAGTCACTAAAGAAATTTTAATAATGATACTACAGTTTATATTTATGTGTGGTTTTAACAACTTAGCCTCCCCCTGCTCTCCGCTAGTCTATTTTGAAATTGTAGGAATTAGAAATATAATCTTTCTCACTATTTATCTGCATAATATTGCATGACTTACAGACCATGACAGTCAGAGCTGTCATCCAGGAAGGACAGGAGGTTCTTAATTTAAATGAAAACGTTTTGAGGCTGCCAAGTTGACTAAAATAACAGTGAGAATTTATAACTCTCAGCACACTGTACTCACATAAATAATTAAAGAAAAATTAAACTTATCTTGTCCTGATTTCGCCCTCCATGGTTAGGAACATGTGTTAGAAAACGCATGCTTGATGCTTTTTTCCCACACATGAAACGAAAATTGAAATATACAAAAATGAAGATTGAAATATATTTATTTGTACGGGGTGTAGGGTAGTTAGACTGGGCCTAGGATTTCGTTCCCCTGTAATGATGATTATCAAATGTTTTGGGCAAAATTGGAGATTTTCCGTTGTTAGTGAGGCACACAGGAAGACCAGATTCATTAAGTAGTTGCTGCAAAATGGCATATTTTGTGTTCCCTCACTTGTTATTTAAGTAGTCATTTTTCAACTTTGAGTAGCTATTTAAAAATATATTTAAAAATACAGAAGCCTACTCGGGTACCAATTCAAATTTAGTTGGATTACATTTTGAACATTTTCCGTTTACCACATTCAACTCTTCAACCTTCTTTGCCACCAATTTTCTTAAAACAAATTTTATATTTTGTACACGGAGTAACTGCTCACAATCATTAGTCAAAAGAAATGTAAATAATTTGCAGCAGATAATGAATATTTTCAAATTGATGTCTTCAGCTACCTGTGGACATGCCCGTCGCTTAGCGTGACGTCACAAGCAAGTTCTTACTCCGCTGTCCAGACCCGTAAACATAGAGAGGAGAAGGAGTCTCGGCGGCCCCGGCTGAACATATCACGAAGACATCAAATTCAGTGGCGGCAAGGGATTGGTAGGATGGAAGCAGGTAAATACAAATGAAAGATTCCAGCCCATTGATTGTTTCCCAGCCGTCTTGATGGCACAGTGGTTTAAGCGATGGCTATTGACCATTCGTCCGAGATGGGTCTGAGTTCGAATCCCGTAAGACATGGGTGTTGTGTATGTCTTACAGCACCGGCTCTTACCATTTCCTCGTGTCAGTGACCCTAACTTAGGAACCGTCGACTGCTTATAGCCCACTGAGTTGCTCACGGTTGTCGTTAAACAAGGAGGTTAGTATAAATGGAGTAAGGATGACGTCACAAACTTGAAGCACTTTGAGCAGACAAATTTGATGCTCAAACGGCTCATCAACATAGCAGCAGAGACTGTGATTGGCCGCGACTCGTCTCAAACGTCTCACCAACATGGCGGCAGAGGCTGGGATTGGCTGTGACGTCATGATCGTGACGTTTCGGTGGCTTCACTTTGATTACACGAGGGAAATGGCGGGCCCTTACTCTGTCTATTCTAACCTCCTTGTCGTTAAACCCCCAATAATAATAAAAAAGATTATTCCACAAAATATCCTGCCATGATTCTGAAGACAGTTTGAGCAAACAGGAGATGTTCGTCGTTGACCAGGACAAAGCCGTTCTAGAGTTACAGCTCCGTCAGACGATCACTATATAAGTATGACAGTCAGACGGAAGAGAGAGAGCTGTCCGCTTGGAAACTTGGGAACTTTCTTTGGAGCTTCCAGCTGCTACAGAAACGAGAGGTTCAAGGCATAATGCTAGTAGAATACTTCCTGAGCTATGTTTTTATGCAAAGAGGTCAGATATTTGTGATTCCCAACTTTTGCAGCACGGCGAACTCCCTTAACGTGGAGTCCTAAGTATCGCACCTTTAGTCCAGGCCAGTGGACGAATTTTCTTTTCATCCGTGAATTGCAATTCAGCTCATTTCGTTTGCTTGAGTTACACAGGTAATGCAATAATAAACCTCTATGCCAAATTACATCAAATCTCCTCATAAATACTTCGAGCTATGTACGAATTTACAAATTATCCTTTAATCTTGAGCACAAGTGCAGGTATAGGTTGCCAAAATGTATTTCGGTGGAACTGTTTATCAGGGATACGCATGGCCGTTACAGGCAGCCATAAGAATGAAATTAAATTCAGAAATATCGAATAAAAATTTAGCTACTCATTCCTTCCTACCACAAGCTGTTATGATGAGCAAATTAAACAATGCTTTTAAAACAGTTCCGACGGATGTAAACGGGCATAAAATCTAAGCAGGAGCGCAAACAATTTTATTCTGTCAGATTAACAGACATTGTATAGTGATGGGTTATGAGCAGAATATCTATTACCTAGATGACTAGTAGTATCAAATTCGATATACCAAACCAATTGCGGTTTAAGGTACATACATATTGCTGAGTTGTTCACTGAGATTCAGAGGATCGCTCTTCAGAGAAAGGCGTTCTTTTAAATCATAGTCACTGATTGTGAATAAACAAATCCATCGCTTTTTCCACGTTAAGCATTACACAGCAACCGACAACTTGTTCGGCCGCCGTCGGGGAATCGAATCCCGAATCTCCCGATATCTAGCCGAGCGCGTTAGCCTTATACCACAGCGGCCAACAATTCACGGCGCTATGCATGTTTTTCATTTTCAGTCAGCACCTGACATCATAAATCCGTAAGATGGCTTCAGCTACTGAGACGTCTCCATCTGGTGGGCATTAACGGCACTGGCTATATATAATTAGAGCAATATATTTTTCGGTTGCTGTGCGTTGCTTAACGTGGAAAGAGCGATGGATTTATTTATTTAATTGACGCCAGGTATTTAGATGATTTTCACCTCACGTCACTTATTGTGTTAGATTTTACTTATTATTGATGTTTTGAAACGTCCCCATTTCAGCAATCTTGGCAAGCAACTCGACGTTTATTGGCATCTGTCACTCATGTCATGCAAGACCTTCTTTTGTTCTTCATTCTCATTGTCTTTTCTTTTGTAAGCATTCGCGAGTCTAATCCTTCAAGGATTTTATCCAGATGTCCTTCCGTTTTCTCTCTCGCCGTCTGGATTGAGTACATCTGTACTTAATTTTTCCACATGGCTAAATCACCTCTAAGTATATTTCTGTGTTATCCCCAAAATATTGTTTCACTAGCATGAATTTTAATGTTATCTAATGTTACAGAACCATTAACCACTTCAGAGACAGCGGCAACACAGTTCTTAAAACATATCCACTTTTTATTAACATCCCTCTCTCATTCCTTCAGCTGATTCAATTGTTCTCTGAGCATTTTGGAAAGGCGTCGACGTTAAGCCTTTGTACGGGTAACTATAATCTTCTCATCACGTTCATTTTCCTATTTCTCTGTATCCAACTCACATTACTTTTCATTTGAGTCACTAAAACAAAATGATATGACACAACATCTTAACTTCTCATCACACAAGTGTCAACAACTCAATCAATTTTCCAGGCACTGATGGTAAACAACAAACTCGAATACACTTTTCTGTCCTAGAGTACGGCTCTCCTGCATACAAAGTGTATATGAACATTGTTGCGGTTAAAACTGTCTTATATACACACAGCTCTTTTGCAATCTAAAACCAATTCATATTCCTATATTATCCTTTACATTGAGATCAATAAACTTATCCAGAATATTGTCAGAAATCTCATTCTGAATGTATACTCTAGCACTGAAATTCCTTTCTCGAATAACTTTCTGTTTGGGACAAAACCGATTCAAACCACATTTTTGCTTATACGAGAACTCATTCTTTCTATCAGAAGATTCAGAATAACAAGGAGAATGCACTACAGCAATTATTATTCTTTGAAGTTTCACTTTCAAAAGCCGTCAGAATTCTCTAACTTATTCAACGGTACTGAACCAAGTTGATCTTCATCTTCGCACTTAAAATACCACATACACAAGTTTTACCACTTACACCATCCAACATTCTAGACCACGCACTCGCATTCCAATAGCTTTTGAATTCTCATTAATATCCATTTAGTTTCAATGGTGGACCAGCCTGCTCTCAAGTGTGGCTGTTCAACCGTATCTCTCACTTGAACCTTTCAATACCTTGCTCTGAGTCTCTAAAATCATAAAACGTGTTCGATGACAAAGTACGAAATATGTTTAATTCGTGTTCACATTGCGCTGATGACATCACAGCAGAAGACGTTTCAAGATTTCGTCAAAATATGCAGCGTAAATTAACAGACGAGTATGAAAAATACCTGAAAAAATGCTACTTAATTACAGACTCTAATTTTAAGGAAAGATTTCAAAGATACATTTTCCCAGAGCTAAGAAATTTTGTACATATTGTCACAAAAATAACCACATGGAAAGTGAGTGTTGGCATTTGATAAATTCATTCAAGGGAGGTAAGGCAAACATTAATGCAAATTAGAATAAGACACAGTCAAACAAGCCAAAACACTCGACCAAGTAACACAAACCTAGTATTTGGACAGATGCACTAAATCAATGTTTACAAAATAATAGTTATCCATTTCTAAATACACATGGCATAAACGTACACAAAAGGTAAACAATGCTCAATTATAATGCAGGTAAGTTGTGTTAAGAATAAATACGCCATTTTTTATATTAATTTACAAAATGCACAGGAAAACATGTAACAAGTGAAATGTTTGAATGTGTATTCACTGGAAATACTGATTACGTGATAGACTCAAAGTCCAAAGCACACGTGACCGGTGACACATAAATATTTTCATAAAGCTAGAAAAAACCCAGGAGATACGCTCATCATTAAAAATAGTGTTAAACCACAAACAAAAAGCCTTGGTGAAGGCGATATTACAGTCAAATCTTTTGAAGGTAATTTAAGTAACATTGTGTTGAAAAATGTACTTTTTGTATCAAAAAACAATCGCATACTAAGAGGGTATCAAAGGTTGGGGTTCAGAGAATTTTTTTCAGTAAACCAAATTTCCAAAGAAAACTTACAAAAGGAATGAAACTCAGCAACTGAAAACAAAAGCTGCAATGCACTGTCTGTATAAAGGCGAAACTTCCACAGAACTACTTTCCTAAGAAATATATTTTTAGAGCTAATTCACTTTTCGAACTAATTCAAACTGATCTCTCGGGAGCAATGCAGTTGAAAATTCTTCTGGAGGAAGACAATACTTCCTTGCATCCATAGTTAATTTTTTCTAAGTATGCAATGATATGTACACATCACTTCCACACGTAATGTAGTGTTGAGCAAACACAAAGAGTTTGTTGCTTCAACTACAAACAAATTTAGAAGGAAAATAAAGATAATAAGGTCTGCCAATGCTGGAGAGTATTGCAAACAAACTTTTGAAAGTTATCCTGCTCAAGGAGAAGGCATAACTCATCAGTTACCAGTACCAAATTCAGCTTTTCAATGTAACGTAGCTAAAAAAAAAAAATAGGTCACTGCTGTAAATTTCTAGATTGATGACGATAAATATTAATCTTGTTAAGTCATTCTAGGTGAAGCAGTTATGACTACAGTCTATTTGCAGAAAAGTCTTCATACAAAGTCAGCTGATAAAATTCTGCATGACTCCTGGAACAATGTGATACTGAACGTGAAGCATGCCAAAAGTTTTGGTTCCTAAGCCTATGCTCACCTAAGTATACACAAGAAGAAATGGCTCGAAAGAGCCATATATGGCAATTTGTACAGTTTACAGCATTTATAAAGAGTCATATAGGGCAATAAGTACAGTTTGCAGCATTTATACTAGAGAAAGATATGTCCCAATAACCAGGTCTTTCAATGGGAGACGAATTTGAAGAAAAACTTCAGCAAGAAGACAAAGCAATGCCTTTGATCTTTTTTCACATAAATGTTCAAAGAGAAGAAAAAATAAGAAGACTACTCTGAATTACCTGAACCATCTGAGCCAATTAAATGTAGTGCAGATGCTCAACTGTTAAAAAAAGTCTGAAAATGCCACAGGAGCAAAACCTCCAGAAAGTTTAACTTACTGTATAGTGTTGAAAACAATGCAGTTTTTCAAAGCAAAGATACAAAATCGAAACGTCAATTAAATAAGTTTCCAAAAGGCCAACGTTGCATGCGTCCAACCGTTGGTGTTGTAGAAGCTCATCTAATTGTACCCTAACAGATTTACCTAAATATTAGAAAGGTAATGGAATGCAAATGGATCTTCAAAACTGAACTTAACGAAAAAGGGGAATAAATTAAGTGCAAAGCAGGGTTGCTAGCTTATGGTTATTATCAGCGTGATTCGGTACATGCTATCATGAAACCTCTTCGCCAGAGGTTAGGCATTCGACTGTTCTAGTATTTCTTACAGAAGCTTCTTATAAGAAGAATGAAAGTGCATCATCTAGATGTCAAGTCAGCTTTACCTCACGGAAAATTCGATGAAGCGATCTACATACTCCAAAAAGAAGGGATACAGAAAACGCAGAAGAACATAAGGTTTTCAAACTGCACAAATCCACTTGCGAATTGAAGCGAGCAAAAAGATTTGGAATGCAAATTTAAAGAGACGCGTTAAGGAAAAATTGTCTTGAGGAAAGCAAAACTGATTCTTCTTTGTGTATCAAATTGGAAAGAGATAACAAAGTCCACCTCACTTTATATGTTGACGATATTCTAGTCACTGCGAAGAATGTATCCTGAAGTAAAAAGAAAATAAAGAAATTGGTGAATGAAAAGTATCAAATAACAATCATAGGAGAAACAGAGTTATGTTTTCTAATAGATATTTCAAAACCCTTAAAAGAGCAAATTATCGTTTAGGTCAACAGCAAAAAACTGAAGAGTTGGTAAAAAGACTTCAACTGCAATATAGTCACCTCTGGAAACAAGTTATCTTGGGCTGGTGAAGAATATCTTTTGGAGAGAAATGAAGAACACCGACAAGCAACAGGTACCGTGTTTTACATCTCAAACGTCAGCAGACTTCATGTAGTGTCCGCAAAGCATCAATTAATCAGAACAAATGAGATCTCAAGGTTGCGCGACTGGAATTGAGTAAAATGAGGCATTCAGTATTTAAAACCATAAAACATTTGAAATTAGAAATTTCTTCGGAGGAAACCCCAGTCCTAAACGTTTACAGAAATGTTGATTGGGCATAAGATAGGCTGAAAAGAAAATCTAATCCAGGACATGTGATCTTAGCAGGCAACGGCCGCATTTCGTGGAAGTTCAGTAAGCACAAAACACGGTTGCACTTTCTTCAACTGAAACAGGATATATCCCCGTTGAACAATCAAGGCAAGACCTACTGAGCATCGTTGCAGATTTTGGATGATCTCCAGCTAAAGCAAGATTTGTGCATTTCATGTCTGGAATATAATCAAGCAGCAACGAGAATTTCACAGTCCGAAAAGTGTAATTCCGGAGTGAAACGTATTCATGCGAAATATTATCACGTACTTTCAGAGATTTACTGAGCGATAGTGTTATTCAGCTACAACACTGTTCAACGCAACATATGTTGGGAGACATCATGACGAAACCCAAAGTGAAACCAAGTTTTGAAAGGGCTTCGAAGGAACGTCAACCTAATCCCAAGGCTACAACAATAAGAAGAAGAATCTTATATGGCAAAGTCAGAGATATGTTCCACGAATTTCCACATTGCTGTAATGGTGCCACAGAAGGAGACGTTTCAAGAGTTCGTCACTGTTGGCAAGCGAACGGCACACGTTTTTGTCCTAAGTTACCATAAGAGCAGTCCAAGCTATTTGCAACATTGTTTTTTTTTTTGTCTTTAATGAGTAGCTCCTCATCTAGTGATAATCGTGTGTGTGTGACGTGGCTCTCATGATTTTATTCAACGTGTAAGGCTATATTATATATTTATATATGTAAAGTGCGCAACGTTTTTATCTACAAATGATATGTGTTTTATTTGACCATTATAAAGTCGTGTTGCGTAAGAAGTGCAGGTGCATGTTCATCTTCAAATTTCTACATTTCATTGGTTCCTTTGCGGAAATACCTCAAACAGCAAGCTTAAAGTGTTTCAATCTACGTTCTACTCAGGCTTTCACAAAGAGTTAGAAATAAGGTCCATATTGCCCTCTTAGTTTAATTATGTCAGTTTATATGAATCTAACAAAAAGTACCGGGCGATCATAATTAAAGGATTTCTATTTAACGCTCTCTGGAGAGATATCTATCAGTCCAAACGCAACCAAATTAGGTATGCTAACGATTCAGGACATGCGGAAGAGATCTCCGCAAAAAAAAAAAAAAAGTTCCAAAGTCACCACAAGAGGATTTTAGGCGCTGCAAGCTGCGATAATATAGACAATTTTCGGCTCTACGAGGGAAATGAGTATTTGTGGCGCTACGAGCGACACGACGGCCAGCGTAGCATTTGCATAAGGCACACGCGCTAATTGCAACTCCAGAGTATAAAACTGTCCTAGGCATGGTGGATGCCATTCGTATTCCATCAACCGCAATGGGTATCACCTTGTCAGAACGCGCTCTTCTTGTGAAGCTGTTTTATTAAAACGCGAGCAATGCTGCCGTTGCGCTTCGAGAATTCCGACGTCGTAAGAATTTGACGCGAGGTCTATTGACTCCATGTGCTCTCAGAAGAATGATTGCTCGTTTCGAAGAAACTGGATGTCTACGTGTTCAACCAGGGCGAGGGTGCAAACCTATAGCTCCAGAAGTGGTTGAAGATATCTCCACGGCGCTTGTGGATTGCTCCATGGATAATGTGTACCAGGTTTCAGTGATGCACGCGCAGTGTCACGGAAGCTGGATGTGCCCTAGACCACCGTGTTGAAGGTACTGAGAAAGGTGTTGCATTTTTTTCCATACAAGATCGGCCACACCAAACAGTTGATTGATGGTGACAAGGACACCAGACTGACTTTTGCATTGACCTTCCTTGATAGAATGAAAGTGGACGATGCGTGGCCATGGGAGATCTTGTGGAGTGACGAGGCACATTTTCACCTCAATGGAACAGTCAACACGCATCACTGTCGCATTTGGGCATTTCAAAATCCTCATGCATTTCAACAGATTCCACTGTTGAAGTGAAAGACAGTAATCAGTTACGTTCGGCCGTTGAACACACTGCTCATTGACTTCAGGTTTTGCAATTTAACAATGGCGCCCACATTGAGCAGTACCGGTTGCACCGCTAAGGTGTCTCCGGTGTTTAATTGCACAATCTCTCCCTTGTGCAATTAAATACAGGAGACAACAAAACGTCTAGACCGCAACACGTGTGTTGATTTCTTCTTCGATTTTTGAATCGTCTCCCACGTAGAGCCGGACATTGTCTTGATTATCGAAGTTTGCAGTGCCAGAAGTCTCCTAGTGGTGACTTTTGGGACTTTTTTTGATTTTTTCAGAAATCTCCTCCGCCTGTCCTGATTTGTCAGAATACCAAATTTGGTTGCGTTTGGACTACTAGATATCTCTCCACAGAGTGTTGACTCGGGATACTTTAATATGATCACCCTGTACAACACAGCTGATGCTTCCTGTTGGTCATTCTACCTAAGGTTTCTGGAACAAAACTCAGTGAGTTGAAATCTGTTTTACTTTTTCGGCAGCCCCGGTGACGCAGTGGTCTAAGAGTGGGTCAGCACGAAAGCGTGGACCACAAATGCATTGCTACAGCCCTTCAAGCTGGTGGAGGCAACGTTATGGTTTGGGGAATGTTTTTCTGGCATGCTTTGGGCCCTTTAATTCGTGTTGATCAACGTCTTACAGGGACTGGCACATCATATCTAAACATCGTTGCGGACCAAGTGCATCCTGTCATGTGGATGGTTTATCACAATAGCGATGGCTACTTTCAACAAGATAATACGTCCTGCCATAGTGCTCGTATTGTACAGGATTAGTTTCAGGAACATGCCGGTGAGTTTACTTTGCTTAGGTGGCCCCCACAATCTCCAGATCTCAACCCCATTGGGAATTTGTGGGATGAAGTTGAACGAGCCATCAGACAGCTAGATCCACACCCTGCAATCTTACACTCCTGGAAAGTGCTATTCATCAAGCATGGTCTCAGATTCCACAAACCACATATGAACATTTCGTGGAGTCCATGCCACGAAGAATCGACGCAGTATTAAAGGCAAAAGGTGGCCCAGCGAAGTACTGAGGGGGTGGTCATAATAAAGTGGTCACTCAGTGTATATCGTTTCGTTTTTTGAAGCTTTAGATGCATTTTAAACACTGCTATAGCCTCAGTTGTTTGAATATATCATTTACTTTTGAATAGTGTATCCGTGGCATATTTGATAAGAATACATAGTTCGTTTTGAAATATATATCCAGCAATTTTTAGCTGACATGTTTTACTTGCTATTGAAGTTATGAAACTGGGTCTGTATCTCCGATAAAACCACATTATGAGCTAACACTCAAATGTATAACTGAATCAGTTATGTGAGAATTCGAAACAGCTTTAATAATTCGGAGGTCGCCCGATAGTTGAGCAACAGGTCCTTTGCTACCGTTGTGTTGGTACAGAGTCTAAATCCGGAATGATTCATCCAAGTTTTCTTCGACCTTAGAGCACTAGCTCTGTCTGTTCTCTGAAAGCGGCTACTCTAAAAAAATTAATTATCTTAACACAATTTATGCTTAGGGTGTGGTGAGACTTAAAAATAGTCACATAATTACCAGAGTACGATTCATGAGAGTAAGGAATATATACGAACGTATCCATTGTTGATTCAAGGGTATCTTTGTTCGTAGGATCTCCCTAGTCACTTTCAGACTTTTTTCGAGACCTGTATAATTTATAAACTGCGATATGTTATAGGCCTGTGCAATTCAATGTAACGTTATTTGCAATTCATAGGGAACCTTTTCTATTAGTTCTGCCAAAAACGCAATCAGTTGTATGCATTAGTCATCTTAAGTAGCAAATAGCGGAAAGTATTTGCATATTAGAATTCAATTTCAACTAAATTTTAAAATGGTTTAAGTAGAGCTTCTACATGGTCACTTACATTAAATGGGCGTGGAACTGCATTTCTAAAGAAATGTTAATGAATAAATTAAAATGTAAGTTAGAAATTATTTCAGGATCTGTTTTAAAATTAGTCTTTTATCTGAGTTGTTACGCAAACTATTTCGTTCCAAGTGTGATGTAAAGCATGGTGGTAAATTAAAATATAAATTCATATAATAAGCAATGGGGCATCTTTCGGATTATTTTTTTAGCATCATTTTTCAAATTATTTTCGTTTGCATCATTTTTCAAATTCACCAGAATTTCAGGTGATTTTAATAACTAATAACCATATTATGGGGAATTTTAGAGCAAAATAAAATTTACTTTTATATTATGTAAAAGTAAACTTAATGGTATGACTATATATATTTTTATATATTACATTATATTATCGTTGTGGTGTTAGTGAATAATATTTTTACAGTTTTCCAGGTTATGCATGAGTCTTACTGAAACTTACTTCAATTAAAAAACGTATATCCTGTTAGGAGAAAGGCGTTAGAAAATCGGAAATAACAGTAAAACAGCAGTACAATACATATAATGGAAAATTTCTTATTGTCATTAGTAAGGTTTTGCTAGTGCTATGAAAGTTCTCCCTCTCTGAATGTCGAAAAGAGTTTGCAGTAGATTTCGGCTAATATAAAATGTAAAATGATTTTAACTACACTGACGGAAAAAAATCCCAACACCAAGAAGGGGTTGTGTTAGACAGTTGGTAGGCGGTGAGAGTACATCTGTAAGATGACGTATATACGAATTTCGCGCTCGGCACATACTTGTGGCGCTAGTAGCGCCCCTCGGAACATGCAAAGCAGGTTTGCTGTAAATACGCGCTGTAACGTTCGTGAGCGTTAGTTATCGTTGAGATTCGACGTAGGGTGTTGATGTTAGTCAAGAATGCCTTTAAGAAGACAAAGAAGCCATTATCAACAGTTCACGGAGTTTGAACGGGGTCGTGTAATAGGGCTACGAGAAGGTGGATTTTCTTTCCGCAATATTGCAGAACGACTTGGCAGGAATGTAGCCACTGTGAATGATTGTTGGCAGCGGTGGTCAAGGGAAGGTACTGCCTCAAGAAAACGCCATACACGGCGGGAAGACCGCCGTGTACGGCGTATGGCCGTGGCGCATCGTATCGCGTCTGCGGCAGAAATTTGAGCTGCAGTTGCAACCACAGTGACACAACGAACTGTTACAATACGGTTAGTTGAAGGACAGCTTCGAGCCAGACGCCATGTAGCGTGAATTACACTTACTTCAAACCACTGCCGTTTGCGACGTCAGTGGTGTCAAGCTAGAACTCATTGGAGGACGGAGTGGAGATCTGTTGTGTTTTCTGATGAAAACCGGTTCTGCCTGGGTGCCAGTGATGGCCGTGTGTTGGTTATAAGGAGGCCAGGTGAGCGCCTGCAACCAACTTGTCTGCGACCGAGACTCACTGGACTTACACCTGAAGTTATGGTCTGGGGAGCAATTTCCTATGACAGCAGGAGCACTCTCGTGGTTATCCCACGCACCCTGACGGCACAGTTGTACGTCGGTCTGGTGATTAAACCTGTTGTGCTGCCATTCATGAACAGCATTCCAGGGGTGTTTCCAACAAGATAACGCTCGCCCGCATACCGCTGTTGTAACCCAACATGCTCTACAGTGTGTCGACATGTTGCCGTGGCCTGCTAGATCATTAGATCTTTCCCCAATCGAGCACGTTTGGAACATCATTGGACGACAACACCAGCGTCACCCCCAACCAGCATTAACCGTCCCTGTATTGACCGACCAAGTGCAACAGGCATGGAACTCCATCCCACAAACTGACATCCAGTACCTGTACGACACAATGCATGAACGTTTGCGTGCTTGCATTCAACATTCTGGCGGTTACACCGGTTATTAATGTAAAAGCATTTCACATTTAAAATGGCTCTTCTCGCGCTTACAATAAGCTGTGATCTTGAAACCTTAATCGATTAAATATGTTACCTATACAAATGTATTGCCGCCATTTCATTCCTCTACAACTATTTTTTCGTGGTGTTGGGATTTTTTTTTTCGTCAGTGTATAAATGCAATAGTACTTTTTCCCACTGTTAACAGACTAAGGTGAAGTAGCCTTCCCATAAGAAGTACTGCCTGAAATACAGTAAACAGGTTACTGAACTGGAAAGGGAAGATAAATGGCAGGAAGCCGTCTTGAGGTTGGCTGGTTAATAGCCATTTATTGGCGCAAGTGTCTGAAAGTACCTAAGACCTCTAAGCCCTGGTTTGAAATGGAACGGAAAACAACACGAAACATAACAACAGTATGACAAGAAACAGTGTAAATCGCTGGCAGTAAGACAACGGATGACACACACACACAAAACCACCCCCCGTGCAGAACAAGAAAGAGCGGACCCGTCCCAAAGATCGTTTAAGAGCAGATCCAGGGTTTCTGAGCAGTCTGGTACGGTGGTAAAAGCAAATACAGAGGTAAGTAATTTCGCTTCTATCGTAAATTTTTTTAATATGTCCAATTTGTGCTCTTCCAAAGCGAACTATAGGAAAAGTGCTAATGATTCTTCCTCGAATTAAGTTTGTGTAAAATCAATTTTATTCAACGGCATTTCCATAAAAAAATGAGAGTAAAATCCCCGAAAATGAAGAAATAGGTACCGCAAAATATATGTTATTCTTTCTCAAAGTATCTTCACTTGTATGATATGCAACGGTCATATCGTTCAATCCACTTTTCAAAGCATGTGGCACAGGCATGTTGTGGAAATTGCTTTAGCGACCCCTGTACAGCTTGTAAAACGCCAGCGTCTGTGTTGAATGTTGCGCCACGGAACTTCTTCTTCATTGTAGGAAAAACCAGAAATTTCACGGGGCGAGGACAGGACTGTAGGAAGGCTATGGCATAATTTCAATACTGCATTTCGTAAGAAATTGTTGAACACAAGCAGCCAAATGTGGGCGACCGCTATAATGGTGTAGGGTCTAGTTGCTCATCAGTTCGTGTCGTTTAATCGATATGTGTCATCGCAGACGCTTCAAGACTGAAATGTAATACTCAACATTGCCAGTAATTTGTGGAAGAACCGCAGGCTGGTACACTACACCTTTGTGATCAAAGAAAATTATCATCATCACCTTCCCAGCTGATTTGGTTTGGCAGACTTTTTTCGGAGGAGGCGAGACTGCGTGTTTCTAGAAACGTGTTGCCCGCTTCGTGAGGGTGTCGAAAGAGTGGACTCATGTTTCATGGGCAGTTATTACTGTGTTTAGAAATCCTTTGCAATCAGTGTTTTATTCATGACGCACCTGAACTCCGGCTAACAATTGTTCTCTCGTCAGGTGATGAGGTACCCATCTAGAACACACACGATGCAGCACTAAATGTTGGCACAAAATGCGGAGTGTCGAAGTTTTTGAAGCATTAGTTGACGCCGCTATGTATTTACACGGCATTCGGTGATATTCTTGGAAGATTTCCCAAACAGTGTTAACAATACGCTCTGCAACAACACTTGCAGGTCGACCAGGCATAGGAGCAAGTTCAGCCGACAAACGCCCTTTTTTGAAATCATGGTGCCATCTAAAAATCATTGACTTCCCCAAACATTTATTTTGTAAGCTTAAATAAACTATTTCTGGAGTCGTTTTACCCAAAAGATAGATGAATTTCATCGCACAAGGTGTTTCACTTCTTGACTCTGAATAACTCATCTCTATCGATGTATGGTGAAGTGCAGACGTACCTTAAACAACTGCGCAATAACAAAACCAGAATCGTCTGCCGCGGCTATTACCAGTTGCCATAGTTACTTCTTTAATTCAGTTAGTCGCCTGCGTGGTTATTTTGTCCCTTCGCATTGCTGCCATCTCAAAAAAAATACTCTCTGTTTTTATTAAACGGACTTTGTACATACCACATTGTAGATGAAAACGCGCACGAAACAAAAATAGAATGAGACGGAAGACGATTGAAAGGGTACGCATGCCTTTATACAGTATACCACATGGGGTAATAGATAAGTAAAGGATATTTCTGCTTCTTGTATGCGAAAGCATTCATAAAAAAGATGCGCTCCGCAAATTGTTCCTTTTTTAATTTCATACCAGAATTATTATTGCCAAAGAACTTACAGAAATGCAATATTACAAAATTAGAGGAGTGCTTACAAATGTATCCATTTTTGAAGTGGCTTTTGACTCACTGCCGATGATTAGACAAAATATGACAAATTTACCACATGGAAGGCTGCACGCAGATTTGTTTAGCCCATTATCTTTCCACATAAGAAGCATATAAAAGCACGAAAAGTCGCCCAACTCTAGTTTAGGGTTAAAGACTGCTGGAAAGGGAAAAAACCCGATGAGAAACCCAACAACGTTTTCTTACCAGGGATATGAACAGGGGTACATGAGGAAGAAGCTACGTTACATAGCGTTAAAACAATGAGAAATGCATCCTAAGAGCTAAAGCAAACTAAAATGGAAAATAGATTTAATTCCAAAAAGAAAAAATGACTGAAATTAAGACAATTAGTGAATTTAGAACTGTAAACTAGATCGTTCGAATTCCGTACAAAAATGTTAATGTTTGGTGCATAAGTCTGTAAATGAGACAGGGGTGGAACGAACTAACGTCAAAAAAAAACCAACCTTGGCTACCATATGGCGTTAGCTGGAGCGCTCGTAAATTCCAGATTCCTGGGCATACTGACCTTGACGCTATCTCCAAAAATTCAGTTTTTCGTTTGACGCTAACTCAGGTGCACGTGTTAATAATCGTTTCATTTTTTACACCATATCTCATTCAACAGGAACTGGACTACATCCATTCACTATAATGGTATGCGATGAAACTCTCACAAAATATTCTGAAAACTACACAAAATGTAAAAATGGCTACGAGAAAAGATATGATCCTCCAGAAGCCTTTCACAAGCTTGTTGACAATATTTTAGAAGGTTCCAGAAGAAAGCGGAACAGATGTTGGGTGTACTACAATATAGAAAAAAATGACTATGCACTCATGTAATGCATGTGGAAAAGCTTTTTGTACCAAGGAACATTTTGAGCAATTTTATAAAGATTTGTAATTTTAATTCTAATTTCCCTATTTTTTCAACTTTTTGTAACCAAGCCTAAAAATAATCTAAAATGTTTTGTCTGTAATCCCAATAAAACAAAATCTACCATATGATGTTTCCCGTGCTGGTTACACTGGTTTTACACCTCAATAAGTCATGTATCCACTTGAGATTACATGGATTTTGCCCTATACATAGCATGTATCCCCTTGTGGTTACATGGTAGCCAAGGGGTTAATTAAAGCACATTTTTAGCCAGCCTTTAAAATTAAGTCCTTACAACTCAGCGAAAGAACTGGCGCTGAGAACTGTAAAACCATTCTATGACAACATAGAGAATATCATCTGATCGAGTTTTACATTGGGAAAATCTACAGTTTAATCTGCGGAAAGATAACTTCCTTTTCTCGGTTAAACATTTAAGTTGTTGCGGTAATTATTACTACCCTCGTACATACCATTTGGCTGCTCATGGATGCAACTAAACCTAAATATCCAGCAAAACGCTTGGAAGAACGATGCTTCTTTATCAACAGTTTTTCATGGTGTCCGTAAGAAGTCACGTACTGACCACGTCTGAACTGCTTTACTTCCCGTGATCGAACGCGAAACGGAGATTGACGGGTTGCCAAATCCGACATCACTGATCATAAACGCTCAATACTTAGATAAGATCATTTGGTCGCAATTATTGGTAATTAGTGCAACAGAATGGATATTCCAATGCATAATTAGCAGAGAGAGTCCTGCGGTACACAAAACAATAATTGTGTCCTCTATAACAGAGAAGAAGTTACTGATAAAGAAATAAATAACGTACTTGTGAACCTAGAAATAGGAAATTTCTCTCTTGTTGCAAAATTTCCTTCATTGCATAATATTATCACTCGCAATTATACTGCTATCAGAAAGATATCGAAGTAGCTAATATCACTAAGTAATAAAATAGGTTAAATAGTATAAGCATGAAATTTAATTTTATTGATTAGGAACTTCATTATAAATTGTACATGCGAATAAAGTTTATTTATCAGTATTTTTACAGCAAAAATTAACATTGCAAGAAATACTAAGAACTGGGACTACTAAAGTCATCCCAAGTTTCTTTACTGCCGATCTATCGACGTTGCGAAGCATTGCTTTATGTTTCATTTGTACTTTATTTATATACGTCATTCGTTTCTAAGTTTCAAAGTCCGACTCAGTTCAAAAACAAGCTATACATTAGGTTCCTTGATGTTTAAACCAATTGTATCCGATCCAGTGAATATTTAGCTTTGTTTTTCTGAGGAATAATGTCTTCATAGTAATAAGAAGAAAATTTCTTTTTGCACTGCAACTGAAGCTAAGAAAGGCAATAATTTGTAAATACTTAAGTAGGTGATTTATCACCTACATAATTTACCTGGTAGAAGATTTCCTTTTTCAAAAGCAAAAAAAAAAAAAGACTTCTGCATGTGGCATTCGGGATAATAATCTCTCAATTAATGCTGATTTTCCCTTTCCGCCGTAAAATAAGAAAGTTAAAATTACCCAGTGGTGTGGTTTACTTCAACACCATTTTCATCGTGTTTAAATTACAGCGTTGAGGAGATGTAGCTCATTTAAAAAAATGATAACAAAAATCCTTTGAAACACGTTAAACACTAGTAATATATTTTTGATGTTCTCTTTTGTTTTTCCTCTGGAGACAGTACGTGCTCTCTGTTAATCTTAAATATTTAACGTTCCAGAAACGTACACATCGTAATTCAGTGTTTTTACAAAACAACATTTGCTAAATAAATTAAGACACCTAACAATTCTCAGCATGCTAAGTGAGAGAAAGTTTAAAACATTATTCAATGGGCTTGTTAACAGAAAAAAGGCTGTTTTACAATTCAAATGATGCTTGCTTGGTTTCTCCGTTCTTTCGTTTCGGCACATGAAGCAATTCAAAGGAGGTGCCTTTAAATAAACGATTCTCACCTTTTTAATTTAAGTCGTTTTCCAAACCAAATTGTTTCTAATATATACTCTCAAATCGTATTCTCAGCTTGAGCTATATAATGGATTTAATTCCTAAGTTATCGCAGTAATTTCTAAAACCCATGAATAAGACGATCAGTTTTTAGAAGTTAGAGCGATAACTGGAAATTTATGAAGTTGTAGAACATCAGAAGACCCGTGCTGTTTCAGTATGACGGAAATGCATGCAGATTTTATGCACAACACATTCACACCTCGATGGTTTTTTCAATGCTGTAGACTGGATCATGCACAAGGGTATGAAACTGAGGTGTTCATACTTTCATATATTTATATTCTAATAAAATCGATGCAAGCTGAACTAGTTATGATACAAATGTACAAACGTAGAATTCGCACAGAAGGGCTAAAGCAGCAATCCGGAACGAATCATATCATACTATCGATAAAAACGTACCTAAAAATAAACTGGTTTTTTGGGGGTTTTTTTGGTTTTGTTTTTTTTAGAAATTGTGGCTTGTAGTGGTATGTTTTTGTCGATAGTATATATATATATATATATATATATAAACAAAGATATAGTATACAATAAAGTAGCGTAAGCCTAAATCACGAAAGTTTATCCAAACCATACAAACAATGAGCACAGAAAGAAAGATTCAAACAGAGCACCATAATAATAGACAGCCCATTCTACACGAATATATATTTATGTATACTAATAAGGTAATTCTTTTTTTCGTGTAGAATGGGCTGCCCATTATTATGGTGATCTGTTTGAATCTTTCTTTCTGTGCTCATAGTTTGCATGTTTTGGTTAAACGTTCTATATATAAATATTAAATATATCATCATCATCATCATCATTGTCAACCATTATCAATCTACTGCTGGTAGAAGGTCTGCCAAAGTTTCCTCCACAACGGTCTGTCTTGTGCCAGTCTTCTCCATGCCACTTCCGCATACTTTCGAATTTCATCCACCCATCTCCCATGTGGTCTTCTTCTGGGTCTTTTCCTGTCCCTTGGAATCCAATCTAAAATTTCGGCTGTCCATCGATGGTCTGTCCTTCTGGCAGTATGTCAAGCCCATTGCCGTTTCAGGGATTTAACTCTGATCATGATGTCTCCTACTCTTGTCATTTCTCGGATCCACGAGTTCCTTTTCTTATCTCTCCTGGTTACACCAGGCATGCACCTCTCCATGCTGCTTTGAGTTGTCTGCAGCCTTTGTATGTCTCTTTTAGTTAAGGTCCACGTCTCTGCACCATACGTAAGCACTGGAAGGATGCATTGATCAAACACTTTTCTTTTAAGACATAATAGCATATTGCTCTTGAAAATTATGCTCTTTCTTCCAAAAGCTCTCCAGGCAAGTTTTGTACGCCGATTAATTTCTTCATCAATTTGACCCTCACTTGATATCTGCTGTCCAAGATAAACGTACGTGTCTGTTATCTCCAGCTTTTCTCCATCAATCGACAAGTCTTCATTTCTTGTAAAGGCATTGTACATCACTTTTGTCTTCTGAAAGTTCATTTTTAATCCCACTTCTTTACTCTTGTCAGCAAGTTCCTGGATCATACTCTGCAGATCTGATGGGGTAGTTGCAAAAATGACTACGTCATCAGCAAAACGAAGGTGAGTTAAATTATCTCCATTAATCCTTATCCCTTTGTTTTCCCAGTTCAGTGATTGAAAGACATTTTCCAATGTAGCATTAAAGAGCTTCGGATATATGTTGTCACCTTGTTTCACTCCCTTTCCAATTTTAATGAGGGCTGTATTTTCAAACAGCCGAATCTTTGCACTTGCATTCTCATAAATGTTATTAATAATATTAATGTATGCATCTTCAATACCGCAGGATTTCAGAGCCATTGTAACTGCTGATGGTTTCACCGAGTCAAAGCCTTTTTCATAATCGATAAAAGCCATGCACAATGGAAGTTCATATTCCCTCGCTCTTTCAATTAGTTCGCTCAGTACGTGGATATGATCTATTGTGCTGTAGCCACTCCTGAATCCAGCTTGTTCTCTCAGTTGAGCTGTGTCCAGTGTTACCTTCAAGCGGTGTGAAATAACTTTAGTGAAGATTTTATAAACCACTGATAGGAGGCTGATAGGTGTGCAGTTCCTGAGTTCCTCAATGTCACCTTTTTTATGTACCAGGATCATTGTAGCGTTGTTCCAATCCTCAGGAATCTTCCCTTCATTAAGGCATCGAGTGAAAATTTGGGCGAGTACTGTTTCGATTTCTCCACTTGCTTCTTGTATGATGTCTACAGTAATTCCATCTTCTCCTGGAGCTTTTCCCCGCTTCATGTTCTTGATTGCATGTGCAACGTCTGCTGGGAGGATTGGAAGAACTCTGGTACTGGTACCTTTCATGATGTCTGGAGTACATGTATCATCCCTTTCATATAATTTGGAGTAGAAATCTTTCACTCTTGTCAAAATTTCGCCTTTATTTCTTGTTACAGAACCATCTTCTTTTCTCAGTGCCATAATCTGTTTTCTCCCCTTACTGAGATGTCCCTTTGCTATCTTTAGGCTTTGGTTGTTTTCAATTGCTTTCCTCACTAGTCACAGTTGAATTTTCTTACGTCTTGAGTGATACTTTTCGTACTGTCTTGCATAGCTCTATATATTCCACTTTGGAAGTCACATGTTCTTTAGTTGTCCTCATCTCTCTTCTTTTTTGCATCAACATTTTGTTTTTTCCTGATAATTTGTTCACATGCAACTTGTTCTTAGACCCAGCTAATTTTGTTGCTGTTTCCATAAGAGCTTTGGTTACTTTTCTGTTAACTTCAGAAATATCCTCTTCTTCCGATGTTAGGCCTACTGAAACAGAGAATCTGTTCTTCAGTTCCAACTTGAAGGTATTATGGTGCTTTTTAAGGTTAGTTATGTCAATACATTTGTTTGCCTTATGAGCTTGCCACGTTCAAGTTTAGTGTTGAGGTGCACCTTACATCTCATCAATCTATGGTAACTACCTGTGTTGAACTTGTTTAGCACACTGTAGTCTTCTATGACGAATTTTTTGTTACACATAATTCTTCTATGACATAATTCTTCTATTCTTTACACATAATTCTTCTGTAGTCTTCTATGACGAATTTTTTGTTACACGTCCCATTTGGATGTCTCCATGTCCATTTCCTGTGTGGCTATTTCTTAAAAAGGAGTTCATGATGAAAAACCCTTCTGCCTCTGCAAACTCAACGAGAGTATTTCCACGCTGGTTTCTGCTGCTGTGACCAAATTTACCTACTGAAGTTTCATTCTGTTGCCGTTGCCCTATTTTTGCATTGAAATCTCCCATAATTATCTTCAAGTGCTGCTTACCTTTATTATTTAGATCACGAGTTTCCTCATAAAATTCTTCAATTTTATTCTTCAGGATGACTTGTGATGGGTGCATAAGTTTGAACAATCTGAGCCTTGTATCTTCTCGATAGTTGGATAACGAGTCGTGCAGCTCTGTCAGAGAAACTTTCAACTTCTACAACTTTATCCTTCAGTTTCTTGTTTATTATAAATCCAACACCACTAGTTCTGCCGGTATCTGTCCCTCGATAGTAGAAGAGATGTCCACTTTTCAGTTCAATGAGATCTTCTCCTTTTCTCCTTACCTCACGTAGCCCGACGATGTCCCACTTGATTCTTTGTGGTTCCTCTTCCAATTCAAGAAGCCTTGAAACAAAAAATAGGGAGCGACCATTATACGTAGCCAAGGTCAGCATCAGATTGCAGCCTAGTCCTGTCCTCCGGGGATTCTTAACACCCTCTGCCTTCATGTCACACTGGCTGCTACCTTGGCCAGGTACATTCCAGCTGCCGGAGACTGAGGGCCAAGATTTAAGTTGTGGAGTCATTTTGGAGGGGTTTGGCCATACATCACCACGCTGGCCAAGCGAGTTGGTGAGTGTGGGATAGCATTTCCTCTAATCCCGATGGTGTAGTTATACCGCTATTGGCGGTCGTCAGAGCCCCTTTAGTAGGAACAGGATGTTCCACGAGAAGGGGGGGTTGACATTTGTCAAGGAGAGGCTGTGATGTTACGCATCACCTGACCTTACATCCCATTAAATATATATATACTTTGTTCAAAATTTCCTCTTTAGTTTCACATTTATATATATATACATGTATATATATGATATATAAAGTAATAAAAATATTTATTTTTAATATTATTAACTAATTCCACATCATCGCACATGCTTTTTTTAAATTAAACAACAAGTAGAGATATGAAGAGAAAATGTGATATAATTTTGCATTTCCTTACCGAGGAAAAATGGGCGTAAAATGTTTTTCATGGTCAAAGAAGTCCAACCAAAGTATATTTTTTGAAGAAGTTTTAAAGAGTAGTAATTCGATTTGTCGGTGAAAAAAAAATCGTAGGAAATTACAAAATTGTTTATCGCATTGCAAAAATTAAAAAGCCTACAAAAATCGAATTCCTCTTTTTACGACTCTATCTGTCTATAAAAATCCTGATTGTAGATTAAGTGAAATCGCCACAACTAAGAATCTGAGACTAATCCTTCGGTATAGAACTCGTGAAGTAACAGTTTTTTCCCCTGCGATTCCTGAGTGCATCCATTTGAAACCAGAATGTTGAATATTTTGAATACATTTAGGGTACGATTCTTCTACACCACGAAGAAGTGGAACCACAAAGTTATGTCCCATAGATTTATCAATTTCTTAAATAGCACATCTGTGTGTGAGTCATGAAATGCGAAAACATTTTTTTTTGTCATCCAAACCGAAAGTAAACAAAATACCCTTCTCTGATGGGATCAAGGTTCAATTTGGGCTGCACCAAGAAGGAATCTGCAGAGGTATCTGCACAGTTGTAACATGCCGTATCACGTATAAAAATAATAAAAGAGAAATGTATTTTTGACAATGTGAGATTCATATTTTAATGTACAACCGCAAAAACCATATAAATGAATTACGTTTAACCACATCGATGCTTTGCCACCACAAAATACTACGTGATGTCTCAGACAGATTAACAAACGCATGCAAACGACGACAGAGATATAGCAACCTTTCTCTGAAATAAAAATCTGGAGTGTTAGTACGTGGTCTAGAGCTTGTAGAAGAGTAGGTCTACCAGTTGAAGACCCTGATGGGGAACTAATCTAAAGATCATTACTTTGAGACGGTACTGCTGCATAGTGACTGTCAGCACGATACCCGAGTAGGTCATGCGTTTACTATCTGGACCGCATAACATTCCAGCGCATATTTGCCGTGTTTTTCGAAGGCTCAGAAAAATCGGCAGAATAACGTCTGGTCCACTATCGGGCAAATGGAAAATATCCGGTATTTGATCGCATCAAGCTGATCTCATGGGATATCCTCGTCCACGCATATATCATTACCAGAGCCGTCAAGGAGGCTTGCAGTTTAACATCAGTACTTATGCGACAAATTCTGAAACGCATGTTGCACCCCCTGCCATTCCATATTGAAGCACAATTTGATGTCAGGAGACCATGAAAGTTGTTTACATCTTTGCAAGTTTGTGCTAAGCCCCTTAGAAGATAATTCATCCTTTTTCCCATAGATCTTTTAGACAGATTCGACCCAACTCACGCTGGTACAAAGCCGTTATGGAATCTTAGCAATCCGTATTTTCGACGAGCGACGTGGCGTCAAATACTATAGTCAATTAAGGTATGTTGCGGAGTGGGAAATAATGCAACGTTTGGACCTCTATTCTACGACGGAACATTAACAAGTAAGATGTAACTTTAACTGTTACAGAACACGATCTGTGACTGATTGGATGGCCTTTTGTCTCGGGAATGTACAAAGCATGTGGGTAATAACATCATCATACACTTCTTCACCAGACAGAAAACATACGTTCTTATCGGTAAGACACGTTAGAATGTCAGATGATTGGGTGCGTTGAGCTTGTGGAGTAACCTGCGTGGTCAACGGACTTCATTCCCATGGGCATTTTCCTTTGGGATTACCTGCAAAAATAGGTTTGTACCAGAGAACTTGAAAGTACATAATATGCACGCTGTAGGGTTGTTCATGTCTGTTTTTGAATGTCCCCTGCAATGCTGATGGCTGTACAACAAGTTATTCTTCCTCGATTTCAGATGTTCACTGTACATTGCGGGCAAAACGTACAGCGTGATTTATGTTAGAATCCTACGCCTGTGAATTGTGTTTAAATCATTCATAAGTTAGGAATAATCATCCTGCAAGCTTTAATCTGTGTATAAATAGTTTCTTAACTGTTCTCTCTCTCTGGTTTTCTGTTGTATATGCCATGTTTTTCGCGCTGTGGATTGTCACATTTTGTGCCGAAGAAGCATAAATTGCCCGGTTTCGAATCGTTGGCTTTTGTAGCTTTCTAGCCACTGATTTTTAAAGCAGTCACTAAATAATTTTCCAATATATATAATATTCTGTAAAACTTTGTAGTTTACTTGTTTTTCTTTCCCCCTTTTTTGCCGAGTTGGGTTTGCTAACTTCATAATTTACAGCGAGTCGCGCAACATAATTTTTTTTTTTATAAAAGTTGCTGTCATAGATCAGGCATTCATTTTCCTATAGGTACATTTAGATTTTGTACCTATAAAATCCTTCATTAAAATATTATTTCGGTGTTTAGGACTTTCCTTTGAACCCTGTGTCGTTCTTATCAACACCTACTGAAACCTCGCTCTTTCGGGTGGCAAAAATTTTCTACCAAATATTTCGATCGGAAGAAACAGGTGTTATTAATTGTCCGAGAGACACAGAGCAACGCCGAATTACATTTCATCCAAGATTTGTCAGAAAATGTCAAGAAAAGAAACAACCGACAAGTATTAATTTGTTATATTTATGCAAAAGGTTGTTTCATATATTTTTAATTAGCTTTCATCTTCCGAGGTAAAAGAGACCGAGATTTTCCTAACACATCTTTCGATTGGAAAAATCAGGTGTTAGAAAATGTCCGAGAGACACAGAACAACACCGAAATAACGTTGCTCCGGGGTTTGACTTTGATTCCTTTGTCAAATTATACATTTTTTTACGTGAATCTTTTAATTAGGTCTTATGTTTCAAGGTAAAAGCGACAAATACTGTACTACCAAATCATTCGTTCGGGAAAAACAGGTCTTAGTAAGTGTTTGGAAGACACAAAGAAATGCGTTTACTCCAGGGTTTGATAGAAAATGCCAAGAAAAGATACGACAAAGTGGGATTTATTTGTTAAATTTATGCAAAACGTTTTATCTAATTCTTTTCATTAGGACTTAAGTGTCAAGGTAATAACGCCGAAGGCTGTTTTACATCATTTCCATTTAGCAGATCCTTCAGGCAACCCACTAAACGCTATCTTCATGCAAAAACGTTTTTGACGGAAATCCGAGGATCGCAAACAAGCCACAACTGCATTTATCTAAACTAATTTACACGCCAGGATAATCTAGTAGTGTGTTTGATATCCAAATGTTCACGTTCTTTCGCTAAGAAAATTTTCAAGTTGTCAGTCAAATTATCGGATATTGTTTGATAACACAAACTAATTTATTTGAATTCAAGCCTCATACTTGTTTTTCAATTGACATACGAACGTGATGTAAAGATGGTACTTTTTGGCAGCGAATCATCGCATGTTGTACTCGAAGCGTTAGAACAAAGTAGGACTGAGATAATAACTGTTTTTGACCGTGTAATGCTTTAAGCAACAAATGTAAGCATAATTCCGTATATTTTCTGATTTTACCTCGTGAAATTTTTGAGCATCTTAACATTTGCAGTATCAACACAACAGAATGGCATAAAGGACTGTAATGTGTGCGCGAAAGTTACTAGATGTAAAAAAAGATACGTTTTCCAAAGCACGGCAATATTTTTCACCCTATCGTAGAAGAAGGCATAAGACGCACCGGTGGCCGAGTGATCAGAGGCGTAGGGCTCTGGCTGAAAGTTCGAGATGGGTTGACAACACCCATGGCCGGATGAGACATGGGTGTTGTGTTTACCATACAGCGCTAACTCTCTCCCCTTACTTGGAACCAGTAGCCCTAAATTATGGACGGATAACTGTTTTTAGCCATTAAAAGGAAGCAAAATACGGCATAAGGCAGCGATGTCGTTCATTTACCATCAGAGGACATAGAAAGCAATATGGCAGCGATTACATCCAGCGACATAGACCACCTAAGTTCTACGCAAATGTTTACTATAAGAGGTACCGCATGTGCCGTGGTTTGTACTGATCTAATGATTAGAACACCAGGGACTACACGGCCAGTAGTGGTCCATAACAACGCAAGGTTCCCTCCTCTACATGACGGAAGCCTCCACGCGTACACTAATTCTAGATCTCAATGGCTTAAAAGTGCAGATTACCCACACAGCTCAAAATCGCTACTCTAATAGCGATGAAATTTGTTTCACGCGTGTTGGGGATATTTAACCATCACAATACGCGTAGGTGTATTTATTAATTGAGACCTCATTATACCTCAAGTCAACGAAGTCATCAGCGTCGGTGAAACATTAACATGTGGGGTAGCATAAAAGTTCTGGAGGCATGTAGATAATTTCAACTTCTGAACGTTTTTCTGTGACAAGCATTATCTGAATTATTAGATGCTCTACTCTACGAGAACTCTTATTTCACCATAAAGGTGCGCCTGTTAATTTTACAGTAAAAATCCAATAATATCTGAACACCAGTTTTTCGGAAGACGGACTGTAGATGTTGGTCCTCTAACATGGTCTTAATCCATTTTGGAGTGCCTTTAATCTCAGGCTTTACTCCCATTGCATTTACTCTTTGGGACCAATTAAAGAAATGCACATATCTGATACCTCCCGGCAGTGTCTAAGATTTGTTGGCATACCATCCTGCAGCGATTACCATACTCAACAGATGCATGGTCAGTTGTACTCAGGACAGAGTTTACAAACGCGATATTGCCTATTGCTAAAGATAGTATATATATATTTAACACCTAGTGTATCGGGGTAAGGGCTTCTTCCAACAAAATCAGAATAATGTGTACCAAAATATTATGTTTCATTTTCGAAACATTAGCTTTTTAACCTTTGGTGGAGGAAGAGATACCCGATTTTCACATGCTATGTAGGAAAACACTATAATTTTTGCGCATCACTACGCAGCCTAATATTGACCGTCGTACCGATATTTCTAATAACATTGGTATCATATGTAGCAAAACGTCTTTTATGTACCCAAGTATTATTCTGACCTTCCTCAGTATCATTTCTCATTTGCCTTGTACTAAGGTCAAACGCATTATCAGAAAGCGCGAAATGTTGCCACATATATCTCTGTTTCTTAGATATATCCAATACAAATATTATGCAAATCTATACATATAAAACTGAAAGCCCGCACTGAGTCAATGACTCATCACAGAATCTCAGAAACTATTGAATTTAGAAATTTCATATTTGGCAGGAATGCTTCTTTTACAACATAAAGGCGCACTAAGAAAGGATTTTTTCCTACGATAACTTTAAGTGGGTCGAAATGGGTTTTTTAAATAACCCAGCTTACCATACTCAACAGATGATTTGTTAACGCTAGGACGCTTTGCATTGATCGAGCCATTGTTACCCAGCAACTGATGCCCCGCTCTAAGATTTAGATTTTACCTTTTTTTTTTTTTTTTTTCCTAAATGGGCGGATTTCTGAATGACTTGAGTTGACCTGATCAGTATATATTTTGGTCTAAATTTATTTGTTCTGAATTTATTTAACAAAAAAAAAAACTTTTTAAAAATATCACGTAAAAAGCGCTATATCTTAATCTTTTGACATATTGAATGTCAAGGTTTTTTGAGTCAAAATCAAATTACCAACGTTCGTTTTCACCGAAGCAACGGCGACGTTATATAAGTGTTTTATTTTTTTTGTTGTTGTTTGTTTGGTCAAAATCAAATTACCAACATTCGTTTTCACCGAAGCAACGGTTACCTCATATAAGTGGTAAGGTGAGTGCAATAAATATAGATAGGCGGGTAGATTTTCATAGTAATTGAAACTTGAAAACAAAAAGTTTCTCTCTTGAGATATTAGCGATGGCAACACAATTTTTCTCAAGCTTCCGAAAATATCTGACTTGCTACCTTTTAAATGTACAGTTTTGAACGAAATTGCTTACGAAATTGTTTATAAGCAAAGTTCGTTTTACATTTATGCTGAAAGTAACAACGTATTTTGTTCTGTTTTCTATTATTATTTTGTTCTGTTTTCTATTATTATTTTGTTCTGTTGTCTATTAATATTTTAATGATGAAAGTGAAGAATAACGACGTATTTTGATTTGTTTCGTGTAGGCTTGAAGTGTTAAATTTACAGTTATGAACGAAATTCCGAAATTGCTTATGTGTCGTCTGGCAGAATAAGTCAGGCAGACATGTGTTTCCCAAAAGAGCTAAGAAATATGTAGTGTAGAATGACTTGAGTTCACCTGCCCAGTATATATTTTGTTCTAAATTTATTTGTTCTGAATTTATTTGAAAAAAACCCTAGAAAATCACGTAAAAAGCTCTATATGTAATATGCTTTGCATTTAAACATTTATTATCGTTTGACATATCGAATCTCAAGGGTTTTTTTATATGTTCTAAATTTATTTAGCACAAAAGCCCTTTTAAAAATATCACGTAAAAAGCACTATATCATAATATGCTTTGCATTTAAACATTTATATTATCGTTTGACATATCGAATGTCAAGGTTTTTGGAGTCAAAAATCAAATTAAGATCTGCTTTGCTATGACGATCAATAAATCACAAGGACATTATTTTAAAAATGGCTGGTATCGACTTAAGAGAAAACTGTTTCTCTGATGGCCAGGTTTACGTAGCGTGCTCAAGAGTTAAAGACTAGCAGTTTGGTAATACTGGCGGATGATTCCAGAACAGCCAACGTAGTGTACAAAGAAGCACTAACATAAGTCAATATATTATTTTTATTTTTCCATTCGTTTATAGTTACAAATGGCAACACTCCGCATCTTATAAGGATGAAGAAATGAATCCATTTTATTACCGATATGATATAATAAAGTTTTAGAACAAACCGACCCAGTGTGTTATTAGTATATTAATTTGTGGTACAAATTATATTATAGTATGGTATGAAATCCCGTATTATAGAAGCATTTTTAATATCATCAAGTTTGAAGAACGGGTAGTTAGCTACTAATGAGTATAAAATGCACGTGGCTCAGTGTCCGTGTCTTAGTTGTTAAGATAGTATAGGGATGAGAGTTCTGGGTCCACTAGACATTGGATCTCAGTTGAAATATCTGGTAATTCGTTGTTTCGATTGCCCTTACGGCAGTAATTATCATCCGTTTTTTCATCTCATTGCGTTCAATTATTGTTGGGAAAACTCTACAAACCCCTAAAATTGATCTGGCTTACTAAAAAGAAAGAAAAGGAATCATTTGTAATAACAATGACTCTGGAATCATTTGTAATAACAATGACTCTGGAATCATTTGTAATAACAATGACCCTTAATTCCTTATTTAGTTTGCTGAGATGTAAAAAAACTGTTGTCGAGTAAAAAATGAAAAAACAAGAAAGAGAAATTAATGTTTGACGTTGGTCTGCTGAAGTAGATCTCTTTACAGAATTTCATGGTTTCTCTGAACAGTGATCGTATGAAAAAATCCCTTTCTTTTTCCATTTGCATCTGGCGAATCAGCTCGTCACGACATATGTCACACAGATTAAGATATGTGGCATAAATATTATTCGGAATGAATACAAAGATAACATGCTTGCATACGTGGAGTATCTTTAAGATATTCGCCATATGTAGCTATGCTTTTGTTTGAAGTATATTAATTTGTGGTACAAATTAATATACTTCAAACAAAAACATAGCATTGTCCAACATTGTCTAACGTGAATGTGTTAAATCACATTCCTCTTTTGAAAGTACATTCACGTCAATTAAATGTGTAGTCATCAGTCTTGTATAATATTTTCTTATATTCTTTTCCCCCAAATTCAGCTTTTTGCTCTTTAATTTGTTCCTGTATGTATTCTTAAGTCACAGTTTTTCCATTTAGCTTTTTTACACTGATTTATCTCCATTTTTGTATTTTGGGTTTGGAGGTTTAATGACTTTTTTTGACCCCCGTGAGCAAATCGATTGGATATAAACAGTCGCCAATCCCTGATTTAGGGGACGCGCGACCCAGGGAAGGGAGAGAGCCAAAGTCGTAAGAAGAATACAATATCTCTGCCTCGTCAGGATTCGAACCCATCTGAAACGAATGCCTAGAATCCAGCTTTTAGAACACTGATCCCCGGGATGTAGCGACGCGCTCCATTTCTGCCCATGACTTCCATTGTTGCCCTTTCTTTATTCGTTCATTTATCTAGTATCTGTTCTCTCCCCTTCTTTGCCTCTTCCGGCTCGGCGTTTATTTTTTCTTCTTTCTTTCTCATTTATTTTATTGGTAATTCATAAGATTTTAGGTCTGGCATAATAAAACCTACTTTCTTCCTTCTTCGATTTGTGTTTGTTGTTTAATTGTTATTTTGCTCTGTTATGTCCTTCCTAACGCTGGAGGTCTGAAACAAAAGACAAGCAACACTCCATCAAATACTCATTCTGTGCTTTCAGATGAACTTAATTTGGCGAGGAAGACATTTCCTGTCCGAGCCGGTTCACCGGAGTTGAAGGTACGAAATAATAATAATAAACAGTCTCTTTCAATCCCTTCTACCTAGGTTTCTCTCTTCTTAATCATTCGCATGTCTTTCTTCTATCTTTCATAAGTTTTTCTGGCTATTCCTTGCCTCCTCCTTTTCTTTTTTTATTATTTTGCCCGGGCCCATGCCATTTATAGTGTGTACTAATAATACTTTTTAATCGCTCGGGTGAAGTGGCTTGTTGATGCATTTTATATGATTTCACATATCTTGTGAATTGTTCACCTCAGTCCATTGATTAAATCGCTACGGTCTTGAAAATCATGAATGTGTCTTGGAATGGGAACCAGTTAGGAAATACATACGGCACAACTGGGAAACAACAAACTGTAGCAAATCGTAGCAATGAGAGATGAGGCAGCCGATGCAGTTTGTTCTCCAAGTCAGCCCACTTGATTAGGTGGCACACAGAAGCGGACCAAGTAGACACGTCGAATCTTTTGGATGAGGAAATAGAAGTAGTTGGAGCCCCCCAATGTGGCCTGCGAATGATTGAGTTTAGCGAATGGGAAGCGTTCTGCGCAAAGCATACAAGAAAAGAAGAAAAAGTCCAGTACGACAGCTGCTCCAGTTGTTTAGATAGGCTTGGCTTCCGAAAATACTTCATTAGAGCGTCCATCCCTTTAACCGGCCAATAGCGGAAAGACTGCTACACAGGAACGCATCTTCAAAGATAAGTAAGCCAATATTCCACACACACTTGGGTGATTAGTGATTATTTTTATCCAACCTTTGGCGAAAACGTTGTCACTATATTAAAATAATCACGTTAGATTAACGTTTTGTTGTTCTTCTAAACACAACTGTTTTAAGAGTCGAACACTGTGGTCAGTATTAAGATACACATATTTGAGAAACATGATCGTTAAAACAATTTTAGCTCACCTTGAACAAGCTCTGTTATATGAAAAAAAACATTTTCTTTGGAATTTACTCCAAAAAATCATGAAAATACAAGGATTACACATCGTGCTGTCATCCATTAAGGGTTTCAAAGTCATTGTTTTCTAATATGTTCATAGTGCGCATTGTTAAATTAAAAAATAAGTATGCATGTCATTTGGCGCAAACCTATTGCGAAAACAATAGTCAATGTAATTTAGTTTACTCAAAACAAGTTTTTACTGTTAAGGAAGAGTAATATATGTTATTAAACAATACATCTACAACAATCTACGAAATCTACCTAAAAGTATTCAATAATAAAAGAATGAATGACTTCTAAATCGTCTTTTTTTGTTGCAAATGATGCGCAATATATCTTATTTACAAGTCCACACCTACAACATGGTAAATACAAGAATAATGAATGACATGTAGGTAGATTTTGATGATTTTACGTCTATTTTCAGTGGCCTGGTTTTTAATCTGTTTGACATATCCGATAGTGCACATACGAGAATATACAGCTTTTTCTTGTGTCATGCCGTACGAATTAGTCCACAAAATAAACGAAATGCGGGTTCAGTAAAAACTATTTGGTTCTTCCGTCGCACGTCCAGAGCTTTCTCCTCCGGGTCTTTTAAAACATGCTCAATTTTAAAAAAACTGTTAGATATATTTTGCTCATTTGACGTTTATTTTCATTGATACAATTTTGGGAAATATATTGTATACCGCGTGACTCGAAAGACCATTTAAATTTTAAAACATTATAAAACAGAACGAATACATATAATGCAATGGGGTATGCACTAAAAACATCAGCGAGAAAGGAAACTTTGTTTGGATACGGAAAAACTTTCAATTCAAATAGTCATTGATTAGAGAGCGATAATGGATAAAACGTAGACAACACGTACGTTGCATTAATCTAGAGACACTATCACAACAGTAGCTGTTCAACACGTCCTCCATCACAATATATTAGAGCTTTCAAGCTTGTGACAACTCCTGTGATCGCCGAACACAGTATGTCCACTTGAACACAACACACTTCGCGGCAAATGTTTTCCTCCAGTTATGCCAAAGTGAAATGTCGTACTCTGGCCTTTAGATAACCTTACAACCAGAAATTTAAGGATGTCCAATCTGGAGACCGAGGTGGCCACTGGATGCTGCATTACCGGCTAATTAGTCTTTTATGCGTTAAATGTGGCGATAACAAAGTTCTTCACTGAAGGTGCGACGTGAGCTAGCTCTCCATCCTGAATAGAAGTCACGGTGTGCAGAGGGGTATCTTCTTGCAAATAAATATTAGATACCCTGGAATATAGGATCAGGGATATTGAGAGTCTCCTTCATATAGTTATATAATAATGCATACGGCAAGGTTTTCCGACTTTTAATTATATATGTTGATGTATTGCTCTTGAAAATTACACTGCATTGGGGGCGTAGTGGTCTAAGCACTGGCCTGTGATTGTTCGTCCAAATGACCCCGGGTTCGAGACCTAGATCACGCATGTGTAGTGTATTTTTCTGATGTCACTGGTTCTTCCTTTCTCTAGAAATAGTGGCCCTAAATTAGGGCCGGGATACTACTTAAAACTCTTAGAATCCCTCACAGTGGTTGCTAAACCCCCAAACAAAAAAACTCACTGGTACTATTAAAATTGAAGTTACAGGGAAGTTGGAATTTTCCAGGCTTAATACGAATAGACGCTAATTATCGCACGGCGTAAAAAGCTTGGAACTCATACCCAATCACACCACGATTCGATTGGCTTCAACTATGTGTACCGTTATTTGATTTACAACTGAACCTAACATAACTATATGCAGACATAGCGTTTTAGTGGGTATGCGCAGGATAATGACTCAATTGAACATCTACCTTATAATTTCAGTCCTCTGTATTATGTAGCATGAAATTTTTATTTCATCTTACACATAGAGGGGTTTGTCAAAATACTGGAAACACCGACTGCGACGGGAGTACACGCAATGCGCCGTATGCAAATCACAGTGTCAACGTCAACCACGATGTGAGATAAATAAAATGGTGCAGCACAATGTCGGCCATTACCTAGCAGTGACCCAATCGCTAGTGAAACAGTTCCTGTGGAGTAATTGTCGAAAATGTGATATCCTAGTCACTTCAAAAAAGGCATCGTCATTAATGCGCGGTTTTAAGAAACTTCAGTAACTGTAACGAGAGAATAAGTAGATGTAACACGAGGAACTTGATTGAAGGTTATGGCTACTTATCAAAGATAACATTGAGTTCAAACGTGCAAATTGTGGATGTCATACGAGGGTGTCAGACAGGGATAGGCGAGCATTGGCAAGGATCATGCAACGGAAGCACAATGCCATGGCCCCGAAAATAGTACCGGAGTTGAACACCAGTCGGAATGATCGAGATTCCGTCGTAACAGTTTGTCCAAAACCTACACCGGGCCAATATTTATGGCCGTGCTGCAATCTACAAACCTCTGATTACCAACATAAATGCAAGAAAATGTAAAAGATGATACAAAGCACATAAAAATTAGAGTACTAAAAACTAGCAACTTATCATTTTGTCTGATGATTCACGCTTCACATTGTCTGCCACCATTCTTACAGTGTATGTCTGACAAAAATCTGCAGAAACGCACCACACAGACTGTTTGGTTCCGACTGTGAAGCATGGAGGTGGATACCTGATGCTGTGGGGTGCCGCGTCATGGCATTCCTCAGAGCTATTTTTAGCACGTCTTTTGGAAAAAGATTGTGCTTATGTTATCGGTTTGTCCGTCCGTCCGTCTGTCGGTCTGTAGACTTGATATGTCTGGAACTATTGGTCCGATTTGAAAAATTCTTTTTTTTTGCATTAGGAAGCCTGAAATGTGCGAATGATGATCCTTTACTTTGTTTTTTTCTTTGCGATGTACAATTTCGCCGCTAGATGGCGTAAATTCAGATGATGTCGAATTCAAAAGTACATATTATTCCATATATTTGCTTCTCATCATCCGGTTGAGAAAAATCTTTTATCTTTCTATTCCATTTATGTAGAAACATATTTCAGATACAGTTACTTTTCAAAATTATGCATAGATTTTCCGCTAGGGGGCGTAAAAATAAATTACGTTTTCACCGATATCTATTCTTCTAAAACTCCGATTTGAAACATTTTTTCTCCAGCGTATGGAGCTCCTGATGGAAAATCTTTTGCATTTATTTTCTAATTTTTAGTAAATAATACTTTGGCCACCAGGGGGCGTTAGTGTTAATTTTTGCTTCTGATGTATTTGCCATAAAATCTGAGCTTCTAAAATATCGATTGAAAAAATTCTTTCGTGGACTGCTGCCCCTCACGTATATAAACGTTTTAGGAATATTTTCTTCTTAAAATATTCCATGCTTTCTCCGCCAGGGGGCGTAGATGTATATCTTATTTTTGTCAATATCTCTACTTCTAGGAGTCCGATTTGAAAAATTCCTACTTTGTTGGATAGTGTTTTCCGTTTCACATCCATTTCTTATAATTTCAAAACTTTCAAATAAATCATAGACTTTCTGCCAGGGGTTTAAATGTAAACTGCCCCCCCCCCCTATATCTCTGCTTCTAAATCTCCGATTTGAAAAATTGTTTCTGCACCGGATACAGCTCCTGATGGGAAATCCTTTGCACATAATCCCTAATTTTTGTAAAAAATGGTTTGGCGACCGTGTGCCGTAAGTCTTAATTTCCGCTTCTGATGTAATTCTGCAAAATATGAACTTCTAAAATTTCGTTTGAAAAAAACGACCTTTGTGGACCGATACTACTCATGTCGACAAACCTTTTAGGAACATTTTCTTCTTAAAATAATGCATGGTTTCTACGCCAGGGGCTTAGATATATATTTTATTTTTGTCAATATCTCGACTTCTAGGGGCCCGATTTCAAAAATTCCACCTTTGTTGGATAGTGTTTCCGATGCGAAATGTGTTTCCTATAAATTCAAAATTTTCAAATAAATCATGTAATTTCCGCTAGGGGACACAAAGGTAAATTGCGTTTTCTGCGTTATTTCTGCTTCTAAAACTCCGATTTGAAAAAATCCTTCCTGTATCGCATACAACACCTGATGGAAAATATTTTTCATATAATTTGTAATGTTTGGTAAAGAGTGGTTTGCTTACCAAGGGGCATAAGTGGTAACTTCTGCTTCTGATGTATTTGTAGCAAAATCTGGGTTCCTGAAAAGTCGACTAAATTTTTTTTTCTTGCAGTGGCACCGCTTATATTGAAAAATCTTTTGAGATTGCTTTCTTCCTAAAATAATGCATGGTTTGCCCAGCAGGGGACGCAAAGTCACATCTTATTTTTGTCGATATCCCTGTTTCTAAGAGTCCGATTTAAAAAAATATTTCTGTGTTGGAAAGGGTTTCCGGTGCTAAATGTTTTTCATATAAATTCATGCTTTTCTTAACGCCCAAGTCTGCAACCAGAGGGCGTAAGCTCACGATTCCGTTTACAGCAATATCTGAGGGATTAAAAACACGACTGAATTTTTTTTTATCCGTCAGATACTATTGTTTTCCATGCCGGTTCCGTTGAGTTTGGATAGCTTTGATAAATTTAATTTGCGTCAGAACGGATTCCAAAGACGTGCTTATTACACCCGAAAATTCGGTGTCATCTTTCTTGTTTATTTTGCAGCGTCGGTTTGTATATGAAACGTACGAATCCATTCTTAGAGATCGCCTGCACCCAGTGTTGTAGGCATTGTTCCTTAATGACATACCCTGAACAACTATACTTTACAACTATTTTGGTGCGATTTTATACCTTTTACTTTTAAACGTTCTTACCCTAATACAATCCGGCTTAACACCACTTATCAAATTTAAGGTAGCACTCACTCTTTTGTGGATGACTTTTTATTAATACGTTGTAGGCCCATTTAGGGATTTCAGAATAGATGTGATTCGCCTTCGAAATAGACTTAAACAAATCATGTGCATACGTTTACCCTTTAAGCGACCGATGAATTGCCCACATAGACCCGGGTTTTGCGAAAACTACGGCAAAGAATTCCTTTCTACCTCTCATGTCAGCGGTATCGACATTAAAGCCTGTCACTAGTGATAACTGATCCCTTCTAATCTTTTATAATTCATGACGCAATGCATGATGGGAAAGGGCTTATAAATCACGATATAAACCTTATAATCTATACAATGTATGATGGGGAAGGGCTTGTATTTCTGTCATGGACATCATGCCACCGGGTTGAAACAAGACCATCTTATCTCTCCTTTCTTTGGTTCGTTGCCAATCTTATAGACCTTTTAGTAAGTAATAAGTCACAAATTATTTCACTACTCTAAATGGCCATTTTGAATAACAATGTTAAGGAGACAGCAACGCTTTGTGATGCCCAGGTTCACTCCTTCCATCCGCGTTTGGCCAACTTCTTACACACACAATGTATTCGTACGAGCAGATTTCATCCCCTTTTCCTAACCCCGAGTTAATTCGTTCCAGTCCGTTAATGGGTTAATAGAATTTGGGACCATTCTTCTTGTAAAATGTGTCCCAACTGCAGAAGTGATGTTAGAGGTGAAAAGTGTAATATGACCTTTAGCTCCACATGTTTCCACAAATGTTCGATAATATTGAGATCTAGAAGTTGAGGTGGCCAGGGTAGCTGGCGTGTCTCATACTCATGCAACGTGGGGCCCATTATCTGCTTAATACCAGGGACACACAGAAAATTTCACAAGAAGGATGGTCCCAAATTCTATTAACGTATGCACATGATGTGTTTAAGTCTATTCTAAGGCGAATTATATCTACTCTGAAAGCCCTAGATGGGCCTACAGCGTATCAATAAAAAGTCCTACACAAACAGTAAGTGCTACCTTTGATTTGATAAGTGATGTTAAGCCGGATTGTATTTGGGTAAGGGAATTTGAAAGTAAAAGGTATTAAGTCACACCACAACAGCAGTAAATTACAGTGGTTCCAGTAAACCTCCAAATAACGAAACACGTTAAGAGTTCTTAACAAATGGGCCTGTTATTCATCAATGCAAAAAATGACAGACGCAAATGTTTTTTTTATAGAAATCATCATCATCATTGTCAACCATTATCAATCCACTGCTGGACGAAGGTCTCCCCAAGTTTCCTCCACAACGGTCTGTCTTGTGCCAGTCTCCTCCATGTCACCCCTGCATACTTTCGAATTTCATCCACCCATCTTCCATGTGGTCTTCTTCTGGGTCTTTTCCTGTCCCTTGGAATCCAATCTAAAATTTCGGCTGTCCATTGATGATCTGTCCTTCTGGCAGTATGTCCAGCCCATTGCCATTTCAGGGATTTAACTCTGATCATCGCTAATAATAAATAGTGATAATGAAAGCAGACACCAGAATTGTAAGAAATAATAATTACCTATGTTAATAGTTTCAAATGTTGATTATTTCAAATAGTGCTTTTCGCAGTAACACGGACAACATGTTACACACCCACTGCATTCTCAGAGCAAAGCGTGGATAGTTCTTATTACCAATAAATTTGTTTTCTCACCTTTATATTCGTAGAACCTTAAATCACACTCAGTAATATTATATTTTCCCAAATCTACAAGGTACTATTTTGTTTGTCAGTTTAACGTACAGTGAAACACTCTCCGGTCTATAAGCAGTCGCCTGACCGTACTTTATGGGTAGTGGTTCCAGAAAAGGGAGAGAATCAATGCCGTAAGAAACGCAACATCGATGCCTTAGGGAGATTCCAACCCGGATCCGTACTGGGCGAATGGGCAGAAGCGAGAGCACAGACAAATTTGCCACCAGGACGGCTACTAGTTTGGAAACACTCTATCATTAGATCAGCAAGTTAACGGGAAGATAAAAATATAATCGTATTCTTTAAAGAAAATACTACCCTACAACAACCGATCAAAACAACTTATATTGACAAAAGTCACCGGACACCAAGAAGAGAAACACAACATAGCATTTATTGATATATGTTAGTACGGTGTCGGTCCACCTTTGGCCTTTTACGCATGCACTGACCCTCCGAGGCATGCTTTCGACAAGGTTTTGGAACACAGCGAGAGGAATGCGCTTCCGTTCAGTACATAATGCTGCCTCTAACTGTTGCTTAGTTGTAGGCCTTGGTTCCAAACTTTTTATGCGGCGCTCTAATTCATCCCATAGGTGATCTATGGGGATGAGATTAGGACTCTGTGCTGGACAGTCCAAACACAATACGGAATTATCTGCAAACCATGCCGTAACAGTCCTTGCATTATGGTTCGGGGCTTTACCCTTCTGGTAATTACAAGACTCGGTTCCATAGTAATGCCACAGAGTTGCCAGGGCATAATTGTCCAGAATATCAAGGTAGAGCTGCTGGTTAACAAGTTTGTCAACGATAAATGATGAGCCGGGACCATACTGTGAAAAACACCCCAACACGAGTACACTGCCAGCTCCAAACGTGACCGTAGGAACAGTACACTGTGGTAAATAGCGTTCCCCCGGCTACCGTCTTACCAACACATGGCCATCTGACTGATGGATGGTGTATCTGGATTCTTCAGTCCATAGGACCCGTTTCCATTGATCTTCGGTCCACGATAAATGTTCTTTACACCATGCGAAACGACGAGTCCCATTCCGAGTGGAGATGGAAGGCCTATGAGCAGCCGCATGACCACGGTAACCTATGGAATGAAGTTCCCTGCGAATGGTACGTGCACATACCGAGGTTCCAGCATTTTTACTCACCTGTACACTGAGGTCTTGAGCAGTACTCCGTAGATTAGTTGAAACGACTCTCCTTAGGCTTCGACGTCCTCTAGCACTGATTTTTTTTTTTTTTTGATCTGCTGGTACGTTTTCCTGCTTCAGGCACGCCATGTGTCTTCCACTATTCAGAACATCCAAAACAGCTTACTTGGGTATGTTTAAACGCCTCTCGGTTTCCCTTATGGACAACCTACTAATGTAACACCCAACAATCTTTCTTTTCTCAAAGTCAGTTCTCACCCGCCGCGACATTTTCATTCAACCTCACACTGCGATATGATCGTGGCCAGCTGCAGGCTTGTTTTTATACCGTTTGCATTTGCACCGCGCATCTTAACAACGCTACGGATACGTTCATTTGCTTTTGAAGGTGTGTCCGGTGACTTTTTCAATATAGTGTATGTAAGAATAAGTCAAAATGTAACAGCAGTGTATTTATTAAAATTAGAACAATGACAATATTTAATTCTCAAGTGTACAGTTTTTAAATAGAGTCTCCCAGATTTACAAAACATTTTGTTCAGCGCACCGCAATCTTTTGTGCGCACTTAGAAAATGATTTCTATTGAGCGGCAATTTGAATGAAAATGCCTGCAACAGCCCAGGATCACAGAGAATATGATGACATTATTAGCATCGCTGAGAGAGACTAACAAATTATTACTCGATGGCGCAAGACAAAGACTGGCAGGAGGACATCATGAAATTTAAAAAAAAAAAGTGCTGGCGTGTTTAAACAGTGCAGGTAGTAAGTAGTATGGTAAAGATCACAAGCTTTTTCAAGTAGAAGTTTATGATGGATGATTTCTGAGGTCAAAATGTAGCTTTCAGCTGCTCTTTTGTCATTTAGTTAATTGCCATATGTCTGTATGAAAATCCTCGAAATACGTGTCGTCAATGAATAAACAAATACATTGTGTGTCACTAAAACGTGGAAAGAGCGATCTATTTGTTTATATGTTTGTATTTTGAAAATCACCACGTAGACAAATTTAATTTTACCTTCAGTTATCAATATGAGGAACTGGGATGTAAGGTCAGGTGATGCATAACATCACAGCCTCTCCTTGACAAATGTCAACTCCGCCTTCTCGTTGTGCATCCTGTTCCCACTAAAGCGGCTCTGACGACCGCCAATAGCGGTATAACTATACCATCGCGAATAGAGGAAATGCTATCCCACACTCACCAACCCGCTTGGCTGCACGACTCGTTATCCAACTCTCGAGAAGATACCAGGCTCAGATTATTCAAACTTATGCACCAACCACAAGTCACCCTGAAGAAATTGAAGAACTTTAAGAGGAAATTCATGTTCTAAATAATAAAGGTAAGCAACACTTGTAGATAATTATGGAGGATTTCAATGCAAAAATAGGGCAACAGCAACAGAATGAAACTTCAGTAGGTAAATTCGGTCACAGTAACAGAAACCAGCGTGGAAATACTCTCGTTGAGTTTGCAGAGGCAGAAGGGTTTTTCATTTTAATATCCTTTTTCAAGAAAAAGCCACACAGGAAATGGACATGGAGACATCCAAATGGAACGACAAGTGAAATTGATTTTATTATGTGTAACAAAAGAATTCGTCATAGAAGACTGCAGTGTGCTAAATAAGTTCAACACAGGTAGTGACCATAGATTGGTGAGATGTAAGATGCACCTCATCACTAAACTCGAACTTGGCAAGCTTATATGACAAACAAAATGTATTGACATAACCAACCTTAAAAAAGCCATAATGCCTTTAAGTTGGAAATGTAGAACAGGTTCTCTGTTTAGAAGGCCTAACATCGGAAGAAGTGGATATTTCTGACGTTAACAGAAAAGTAATCAAAGCTCTCATGGAAACAGCAAGAAAAGTAGCTGGGTCTAAGAACAAGTTGTATGTGAACAAATTATCACGAAAAACCAAAATGTTGATGCAAAAAAAAGACGAGAGGTGAGGACAACTAAAGACGATGAGACTTCCAAAGTGGAATATATAGAGCTATGCAAGACAGTACGAAAAAGTATCACTGAAGATGTAAGGAAATTCAACTGTGAACTAGTGAGGAAAGCAATTGAAAACAACCAAAGCATAAAGATAGCAAAGGGACATCTCAGTAAGGGAAGCAAACAGATTATGGCACTGAGAAAAGAAGATGGTTCTGTAACACAAAATAGAGGTGAAATTTTGACAATTGTGAAAGATTTCTACTCCAAATTATAAGAAAGGGATGATACATGTACTCCAGACAACATGAAAGGTACTCGAGTTCTTCCAGTCCTCCCAGCAGAAGTTGCACATGCAATCAAGAACATGAAGCGGAGAAAAGCTCCAGGAGAAGATGTAATTACTGTAAACATCATACAAGAAGCAAGTGGAGAAATCGAAACAGTACTCGCCCAAAATTTACTCGATGCCTTAATGAAGGGAAGATTCCTGAGGATTGGAACAACGCTACAATGATCCTGCTACATAAAAAAAAGGTGATATTGAGAACCTCGGGAACTACAGACCTATCAGCTTCCTATCAGTGGTTTATAAAATCTTCACTAAAGTTCTTTCACACCGCTTGAAGGTAACACTGGACACAGCTCAACCGAGATAACAAGCTGGATTCAGGAGTGGCTACAGCACAATAGATCATATTCACGTACTGAGAGAACTAATTGGAAGAGCGAGGGAATGTGAGCTTCCATTATGCATGGCTTTTATCGATTATGAAAAAGGCTTTGATTCGGTGAAACCATCAGCAGTTACAATGGCTCTGAAATCCTGCGGTATTGAAGACACATACATTAATATTATTAATAACATCTATGAAAATGCAAGTGCAAAGATTCTGCTGTTTGAAATTACAACACACATAAAAATTGGAAAGGGAGTGAGACAAGGTGACACCATATCTCTGATGCTCTTCAATGCCACATTGGAAAATATCTCTCAATCACTGAACTGGGAAAACAAAGGAATAAAGATTAATGGAGATTATCTAACCCACCTTCCTTTTGCTGATGGCATAGTCATTTTTGCAACTACCCCATCAGAGCTGCAGAGTATGATCCAGGAACTTGCTGAAAAGAGTAAAGAAGTGGGATTAAAAATGAACTTTCAGAAGACAAAAGTGATATTCAATGCTTTTACAAGAAATGAAAATTTATCGATTGATGGAGAAAAGCTGGAGGTAACAGACACGTACGTTTATCTTGGACAGCAGATATCAAGCATGATTTTTAAGAGCAATATGCCATCATGTCTTAAAAGAAAAGTGTTTGATCAATCGATCCTTCCAGTGCTTACGTATGGTGCAGAGACGTGGACCTTAACTAAAAGAGACATACAAAGGCTACAGACAACTCAAAGCAGCATGGAGAGGTGCATGCTTGGTGTAACCAGGAGAGATAAGAAGATTAACTCGTGGATCCGAAAAATGACAAGAGTGGACGACATCATGATCAGAGTTAAATCCCTGAAGTGGCAATGGGCTGTACATACTGCCAGAAGGACAGACCGTTGGTGGACAGCCGAAATTTTAGATTGGATTCCAAGGGACAGCAAAAGACTAAGAAAAAGGCCGAGAGATGGGTGGATGAAATTTGAAAGTATGGATTCCAAGGGACAGCAAAAGACTAAGAAAAAGGCCGGGAGATGAGTGAATGAAATTCGAAAGTATGCGGGAGCGACATAGAGGAGACTGGCACAAGACAGACCGTTGTGGAGGAAACTTGGGAGACCTTCGTCCAGCAGTGGATTGATAATGGTTGACAATGATAATGATGATGAATCAATATGAATAAGATTGCTCTCCATTCTTCCACAATGACAACTTTTCGGTCACTATTCGACCCGACTATTCACTTTACATACTTTGGGGAGGTTAGACACTCTTTTGACATTGTGAGATTAGTCATTGATGAATATCTACACTGAAGAACAATTGAAATAGAGATACCTGTCTAGTAACTGTAGCACCACCTTTCGTCCTGATGACGGCGGCGATTCGTCTAGGCATGGACTCGACAAGACACCGGAAACGTTGGGAAGCCATACGGATCCATGACCCCTGAACAAGCTCCCACAGTTCGCGAAGATTTGATGGAGGGGGTCATCTCTCTCAATTGCATCACAGATGCGCTTGATGGGATTGAGGTCAGCTGACCTAGCTGGCCAAGGAAGCGAGATCACGTCGGTAGAGTGTTCATACAACCATTCGGATACAATTCGGGAGCGATGGCATGGTGCATTGTCTTGTTGCATGATGAAGTCCCCAGTGGGATGTTGAAGACGCACAAACGGGAGCAAATGGTCGTCCAGGATATCCCGGTAATATTGACCTGTGAGGGACGATATCACACGTATCAGGGGTCTCATTTCAGTCCACGTATATAGTCCCCTGAGAAGAATGCCCCCCCCCACTGGCTTCAAGAGTACCCTGCTTGCAAGAAGGATCCTTCGCTTCATGTGGTTTGCACCGTACTCGTATCCTGCCATCCGCATGTACCAACGTGAATCTCGACTCATCAGTCCAGGCAACATTTTCCCACATGTCTAGGGACCAGTGGCGATGTCCCCGCGCCCATGCTAATCTTTGCACCCTGTGATATGCGGTCAGCAGCGGTACCCTCGTGGGACGATGGCTTCTGTATCCCATAGCGAGGAGATGGTTCTGGATGGTGTGGCTGCTTACACGTTTGTGTGCACCAGCGTCAAATTGCCGAGTGATTTCTTGCACTGTGGCCCGTCTATCCGCTGTTATAATGCGTGCTACCTGACAATGACCCCGCTCATCCACACGCTGTTGTCCACGGCAGTTGCCCTTGCAGGGATGGTTTTACCGGATTCGATGTACTCACGGTGCACCCGTGACACAGTGGCTCCTGAAAATTACAGTGCCTCTACGACTTCCGAGATGGAGTGACCCATTCGTCGGGCCCCGACAATTTGCCCACGATCAAAGGCAATTAGTCTTACCCATACTGCGTCGGACTCTTACTGATTCCCGTCCCATCACTCCTTATATTGTCGGATCGCTGCATACGACATGTCGGATCCCTGCATACGCCATGTCGTTTCCGTTTACAGAGCAGCCCACAGCGCCACATTTGCATAACGCCAGCTGTCTCTAATTAAATTTCTCTTCAGTGTATAGTACTTTTACTTTCCTCCAACAAATATCGAATCCGGAGTCCCTGTAAACCTGTTTTTATTTAGCATATGTGGCACGCGGACCTACCATGCTGACGTAGTTAATCGTGAAATGCATCTGAATATTCAAGGTAAAATATTTCACATGTAGGAAACTTCTGTGGATGTTTGCGAATTCAGAAGTCAGAACTATTGCAAAACAAAATCATAAAAACATTTCGATAATATGATAAGAATAAGAATATTCTTAGTTTAGAAGAATTAGATTCTGTTGTTTATAATAGATCCTTCTATTCCATTTTAAACTCTTAAATAAATGCAGAGCTGTATTTATTCAACAGTTGCAATTTTTTACTCTCCTTACCGCCGTCTGCCCTTCAGGCAGAATCTTTTCGTATTTCTTTTATACACATATCCTATGTCCCAATTACAGTGTGTATCATGTTCTACACATTTATGCTGTATTTATTTATAGTGCTTGTCACACAGGAAATACATGATCTTGTTCTCTTCCATAATCGGAATGCAATTCACGTTTCCGTATGAAAACACACACACGAAAATAAAAAGGAACAAGAAAGATGACACAAAATTTTCGGGTGTAATAAGCACGTCTTTTGAATCCGTTCTGACGCAAAAATTTTTTAAAGCTATTCAAAGTCAATGGAACCGGTATGGAAAACAATAGTATCTGACTAAAGAAGGAAGTTTTTCAATCGGGTTTTCAATCCCTCAGGTATTGCTGTAAACGGAATCGTGAGCTTAAGAACTCTTAGAAACAGAGATATCGACAAAAATAAGATGTGACTTTACGTACCTTGTTGGGAAAACCATGCATTATTTTATGAAGAAAGTATTCTCAAAAGGTTTACCCATATGAGCGGTATCGGTCCAAGGAAAAAAATTAGTCAAGTTTGAAGGATCCCAGATTTTGCTACAAATACATCAGAAGCAGAAATTAACACTTATGACCCCTGGTGGCCAAACCATTCTTCACCAAACATTAGAAATTATGTGAAAAATATCTTCCATCATTTTTCGTATGCGATACAGGAAGTATTTTTCAAATCGGAGTTTTAGGAGCAGAATTAACGAAGGAAACGCAATTTATCTTTGCGTCCCCTAGCGGAAAGTCTGTGATTTACTTGAAAATTTTGAATTTACAGGAAAAACATTTCGCATCGGAAACACTATCCAACAAAGAATGAATTTTTCAAATCGGACTCTTAGAAGTAGAGATATTGACAAAAATATGATATACATCTAAGACCCCTGGCGTAGAAACCATGCATTATTTTAAGAAGAAAATGTTTCTAAAAAGTTTATCGACATAAGTAGTATCGGTCAACAAACGACTTTTTTTTCAATCGAGATTTTATAAGCTCTTATTTTGCTGCAAATACATCTCAAGCGGAAATTAAGGCTTACGCCACCTGGTGGACAAAACATTTTTTGCAAAAATTAGAAATTATGGATAAACGGTTTCCCATCAGAAGCTGTATGCCGTGCAGAAAGAATTTTTCAAATCGGAGATTTAGAAGCAGATATATAGGGGGAAACGCAATTTACCATTACGCCCCCTTGCGGAAAGTCTATGAATTTCTTGAAAATTTTGAAGTTATATGAAAAACATGTCACACTGGAAACACTATATAACAAAGAAGGAATTTTTCAAATCGGTCTCCCAGAAGTAGAGATATTGACAAAAATATGATATAAATTTACGCCCTCTGGCGGAGAAACGCGGAATATTTTAGGAAGAAAATATTCCAAAAAAGGTTCATCCATGTGAGTAGCATCAGTCCAGGAAAGAGTTTTTTCAATCATAATTTTAGAAGCTCAAAATTTATGGCAAATACGTCAGAAACAAAAATTAACACTTACGCCCGCTGGTGGCCAAAGTATTCCTTACCAAAAATTCGAAATTATATGCAAAAGATTTTTCATCAGAAGATGTATCCGTTGTAGAAAAAAATGTTCAAATCGGAGTTTTAGAAGAAGAGTTATTGGGAAAATTGTAGTTTACTTTTACGCCCCCTATCGAAAAATGTATTCGTAATTTGAAAAAGTAACTATATCTAATATACTCTTCGACATATAATGGAATCGAAAGACAAAATAACTTTTTCAATCGGATGTGTAGAAGCAAAAATGTGGAATAAAACGTAATTTTGAATTCGACATCATCTGCGTTTAGGCCGTCTAGCGGCGAAATTGTGCATCATAAAAAAAAACGAAATGAAGGATATTCATTCGCATATTTCAGGCTTCCGAATGCAAAAAAAAAAAAAAAAAAAAATTCAAATCGGACTAATATTTGCAGACATATCGTGGATACAGACGGACGGACGGACAAACCGATAACATAAGCACGTTTTTTTTTACAAAAAAAGTGCTAAAGAGGAGAAAATCAGTATTTTCTTATATTTATTACACCTGTAAGACACACATATACACTGCTGGCCACCCAAAATGCAACACCAAGAAGGACACGAGATAGCAAAGAAACATATACTGGACACATAACAACAGATACAAAGATGAAACGATTAAGCTTACAGGCCCGTGCGACTTGCGGAACACGCAGACTTCAATAGTTCGTGTGGCCCAGATGGCTGGCAATAACAGCCGCTACACGCCGCGGCATCGAACGAAAGATTCTTTGTATGTGGGCTTGGGGGATGTCGGTCCAGGCTGCTTCCGCACGTTGCCACAGTATATCAGGTGTAGCCGCGGGTGGTGCTTGCCGGGCCACTCGGTTGCCAATCAGCGACCAGACGTGTTCGATGGGCTACATATCGGGAAAACAGGCGGGCCACGGCAACAGTGACACCTGGTGGGCCGGGAAGAATTCTTGCACGATGCATGCCACGTGCAGGCGCGCATTGTCCTGTTGAAACATGGCCGCTGGCAGGTACTGCAGGAAAGGGAGGACTACAGGCTCCAAAACGTCGGAGATGTAGCGGTGGCTGTTGAGTGTACCGGCTATGCATACCAGAGGGGTGCTGGTTTCATATCCAATTGCGCCCTAAACCATAACGCCAAGCGACGGTCCGGTATGGCGATGCATAATGCAGGCGACATACAGTCTCTTGCCGCGGTCCCGCCACACGCGGATTCGACCATCGTGGTGTTGCAGGCAGAAGCGTGATTCGTCGGAAAAGACAATGTCGTGCCGTTCCGTAGTCCAGTTGCAGCGTTCAACGGCCCACTGCCGCCGCACTTGCCGGTGGTGTAACTACAACGGTAATCTGAGCAATGGGCGCCGTGCGACAATTCCCCGCTCCTGCAGACGACGTCGAACGGTACGTGCTGACACAGGTTGTTGCGCAACACACCCTAATTCCTGCGCTAACATTTTTGATGTGGCGGTGCGATGTGTCAACGCCCGCCGCACAACATGCGGGTCCTCTTGTTCGGTATTGTGCCGCGGCTGCTGCCATCGCTCATGTCGGTCCCACCGTTCCTTTTGCACCCACCGAATCCATACTCGCCTCACTGTGGCTAGATATCGCCCCACACGGGCGCTGATGTCTCAGTACGATAAACCGCTGTCGCGATAAGCCACTATTCGTCCTCCGTCGAACCCCGAAACTTACTGGAATGACTGCCGTATTTTGCGACGAGGCATCAGGAAGCTTCCTACGCACAGGTCCGGCAGCAAAACACACTTCCACTACTTACACCCCGCCTTCTGTGCATCCTTTCTTATAGTGTTACTCGGTGGCGTGCCGGGCGGCTATGATTTGCATATGCCCTGCAATGCTAATCGTTTGCTTGTCCTCTCGCGGGAGATGCATGTTGCAAATTTCAGGCCAATCTGATGTTTCCTTCTTGGTGTTGCATTTTCGGTGGCTAGCAGTGTATATGCCACGATGAGCCTTTCCATTATGACGACCTACCTAACAAGCTGTAGGACTCGATTTAGTCCACAAAACAGCGGCCACTCGGCGAAGCATCGTGTCGATGAGGTTACGATAGGTAACCTGGAGTATCTGGTACCATAATGTCAACATTAGATCCTCCGCTTCCCGTACATTTCGGGGTGGTGATTTAGCACGAACCTGCTTTTCCAAGTCAAACCACAGATGTTCTATTAGATTCATGTCCGGTGAATTTGGAGGTCAGAACATTAACAGAAAGTCACCAGCATGTTCTACGAACTATTTCCTGACGATTTTGGCAGTGTGGCATGGCGCATTATTTTGTTGGTAATGGCCATCACCAGCAGGGAACACAGTTGCCATGAATGAGTTGCCATCATTGGGTGGTTCGCAAAGATGTTCAGATACCTGACAGCTGTCAGGGATTGAGCTATTGGTTTAATGGAACCAACAGTGTCCCAAGAAAACATGAAGCACGGCATAACACCGCCACCGACTGCCGGTTTCAGCCCAACAGTGCATCCAGGTGCCATAGCCTCCGTTGGCAATCGGCGAATCCGCGCTGAGCCGTCTACGTGAGGCACCAGGAATCTTGATTCGTCAGACCAGGCCACTTTCTTCCAATCATCCACGGTCCAATCTCGATGAACTTCGGCCCACTTCATGTGTTGTTGGCGATGACGTGCAGTGAGCATGGAGACCCGGCTGGGTTTTCGGCTAGGCTGGCCGAAGAGCAGAAGGCTGCGATGAACTCTGTACTGTGAGGTATTTCCCTGATCAGCAGTGCTGTATCTGCGGGTGATTTTTCGCACTGTGGGTCTAGGGTCGCTCTGAACAAAGCGTGACAGTATCCGGTCCCCTCTGGCATCAGTGAGCAGCGGGCGACACACGGTTGGACAACGGTTCGTCTTTTAACCATCTGTGCACCACTTTGATACGTACTCACTACAGCGGCATGTGAAGAACCCACAAGGGTGGCCGTTTCCGGGATCGTAGTTCCGAGGCACAGTTCCATTGCAATTTGTCCTTTATCAAACTGCGATAAATCGGCGCTTTTCCTATTCTGACTACCAACACTTTCGTAACCGAAAGCCGGTCCTCGATTTGTATATATACTATTCTGTGAACTTCACCTGCGCCCCGTTCTGCCTCCAGGCGCGCTCATTCCTCTAGGTTGGGGATGGTCATTATGAAATGGCTCATCCGGGCATTCTGCTGAAGAAAATACCCGTTCATCGTCATATCGCAGATATTAATAGCTACAGTATTTAATATTATATGAATGGTAATATTCCTTATTTTCCTTTACACCTTGCAACATTCATGCTAGTCACCTCCCGTACAAATTACCTTGAACAAAAAATATAAAGCTTTCATTCGCCAACAATGCCGCGATGCTGACATATCACACAGCTTCTTAGAGAAACTAGGGTAAAAGAAAACGTACGATCCTATTTTACAAGAACATTTTTCTCGCAATAGCTTTAATTTTCATTAACCTTAAAACCAATCAAAATACTGCTGTCACTATATCGCTCGAACCTGCGCATATCTTCACACATCGACATCAAAAAAGGAATGATATGGTCGAAAGAGAAATAAAACACAGAAAAAAATACCAGGATTTTCCGAAGGGCTATTCATTGCTCAATGAAGTTGTTCGAAAGTTAAATTAAAGGCTTCTTGGAGCAGGAAGATGCTTGTATTTTGCGGCCCAGAAAATGAATTGCGGTGGCAGACCCTGCATAAAACTGATTCCCTGAACTAGAGTTGGGAGCGGAATGAAAAAGAATCTGACCCCAAACAGCAGAGACATCTGCTACACGATATCATTTCTCGGTCTAATGCATTCAGAAAGAAAAGCAGTCCAAGAATTCTGGAAACTTGCTGTTTAAACACCAAGATTTCTTCCGTGCTAGAAATCTAATCATGCTATTAACAATCTTGGGATTTCATCGTAACAAACGGGTAAAGCAACTTTGCACGTGCTTCAGTGCTGAACAAGCAATTCAATGTCAAAGAGTTTGATGATTTTTCTAAAAAAGTTTGTTATTATCATGCAACTTCCCGGAAGCTAAGCTCTAACTTGCACTAGATAAGACATTTATGATGTTATTATTTTGACTACTTCCTCAGTCATTAAGCTATTTAAGGTCACAAACTACAAGTTTATCATTCGACGATTTTATACATAGTGTTTTCGAAAGATCTCAACGAACTTTGGAACTACTACAACGCATAGTGCTAAAAGAGTTCTAACAGGCATTGGCCTTGGAACGCTTTCCTTCGGAGTAATATATCCTCCTTTTGGTAGAGCAAGTAAGGACGCTACTAGGAAATTTCCATGAATTCCATCACTAATCATGCATGAACCACGCCAACACATGTGTTCCATGCATGATGGTGCTCCAGCAAATTTTAGCCTCACTTCTGGAAAGTATGCCAATATTATTTATCCCTTGGGGTTAGAATGGTACCGATGGACTGCGAGTTTCCTAGAATTGAATCATCTGTGTTTCGTCTTACTGAGACACCAGAAGACTACCGTTCACCCTATTCATGATCTTAACACACAAACTCTAAGCTAAGGGACCTTGGATGGTTGTGAAAGAATTCAGAACACTTTGAGACTTTTCGATCGTATAATACAATCAGTAAGAAGACGCTGTGACGCGTGTAGTGCTGCTAACAGATGCCATTTCCAGTTTTCCGTCTGATGTGGATTTGCATAATTGCTCTGATTGAACACTTGGAGTGTGCTTTAATAACTTCAAAAAAAAATTATTGACCTCAACAACTATCTTAATTGCAGAACGATGTGCGTATGGATTTCTTTCATTACTGCGCGCAATAGAGCACTTTCCCTAAGTTTGACTGGAATTTTTAAAACACCCTGTATTACGTTTGTTTTTCTTTCTGTATACCTCAAGCAGCCTGAAGATTTTTGTCTCAATCTAGGTATTCAATTACCTCTATTTACTTTAATGAATGGCTTTATTCTCATGCGATTGTCAGTTATGAGTCTTTAAATAGTGCAGTTTATGTTTAGATGTGTATGCACCTTTAAGGGTTCTAATCAGCTGATTAGCATTCATTTACATAATAAAAGAATAGATGTTATGAAACTCGACGACAAAGTGAAAGTATCATGAGAATAATTTTAGTAGCTTTTTGTTTGATTCTGAATTTTTCTCAGTCCTTGTAATTCATGTTTAAAAAAACTGAGCCATTTGAGAATACTTCGTTGTATTCCAAATCGCTTTCCTCTAGACTACTCTAAAGGAAAAATTCCGGTATTGTTATTAAATCATCTTGCTCTAAAAACAACTGTTTTAAAGGTACAACTGTTAAAAAAATTGGGTTGAAATTTTATTATGTAGTAATAATTTGCTAAGCATTCCAAAGAAATCATGTAAGACTCTCTTAAAAAGGAAAACATTAAAATGCAAAACTTGTTACAACAGATGATAGACATTATTGGTATAACATTTTAAACATTCATTATCATTTCTTACTGCGCTGTCTGCTTCTGTTCTTCGTATACGATCAGTCTGATAAAAGTCTTGTCTTGTAGTTGTCAAGCGTTGCGAAACTTGGTAAAGAAATCATTGTTAAGGGTTGTCAATTTCCAGTGAATTTCACATGAAATTATGAGTGCTGAAATAATGAAGGCAGCATCGGGAGAGAAACTCCTCTTCTGAGTTGAAAAAAATAGTCACATCAGATAAGCAGGGAGAATATACACTGATCGATATGGAAATTGCGCCACCCAAAAACGAGTGAGTCAAATAAGCCGAAAATTTCCAAAGATATGAGCTGCAAAATACAAGACTTCTCCAGGAAAATACATCAGTCTAATAGGTTACAAGACAGGACAGGAGACATCAGTCAATATCTGGTGTGAACATTATGCTGTGCAATGTAATCAGCCCCTCAATCGTGGCTTTGGGTATCTAGGATCATGCAACTTTTACCTATTCCTGTAACGCAGCGGCATTCCGTGGGGGCCAAGTAGAAGCTTGCAAGTTTCGACCAATGAGGGCTCGTGCATGCTCGATAGATGACGGTTACGGAGATCTCGATGGACGTGGAAGCATATGTACCACTTGTTCGATATTTAACCCACGTCGATAACTTTCTGAACTGCTTGTAAACGGGGCAGGTAATTCCGAAAAGTATTTTCTATAAGTACTTTCATTCACACAGTTCCATACATCCACGATTCTTTCTTTCTTATCTATATCTTATGTATTGGGATATACCGTTAGAAATATGAAACATGTGTTGTAAATTAAGCTTACTTCTCACATTTTGGAAGTGGATTATGATCGCCTCCCGTTACAACGAATTTAACTGAACCCTGTAATATTTCGTCATTACGAAATTTCGTAAAAACGATTTTGAAAAGTAGATCAAAGATTTATATAATAAGTGTACAAATAAGTTTTAAAGCATTTTTTGTGTGACGTATACCACTAATTTACATATTCGACATTTCCTTATGTTATTGTCATGTGACCGTAACTAGTCCAGAGTATAAAATGTGACACAGAAGTTTGCCCAACAGTCAAACGCACTTGCACATCGGTAGGTGAAAAATGGCGAGCGATACTGCATTTATTCGACACTACATTCGTTACGAATTTTATCAAGCAAAAAGTGCTGCAAAAGCATGTGCATCGATCTGTTCTGTTCTGGGGGTGAACATTATATCGAAAAGCACGTGTAAATTTTGGTTTAGACGGTTTAAAGCAGGTGATTTTTATGTTCGTGATCGAGAACGTAGGGGCGTCCCGCAGAAGGTTGCACACGAGGAACTGCAAGCATTGCTGGATGAATATTCGTCTCAAACGCAAAAAGAACTAGCTGAACAACTGGGGGTAACTCAACGAACCATTTCTAATCATTTACTCGCAATGGGAAAGATTCAGAAGGAAGGAAAATGGGTGCCACATGACCTGAGCCAGAGGAACAAGGATGAGCGTGTCATGAAGTGTTTGAATCTCTTGAATAAGCAACACAGAAAGTATTTCCAATGGAAATTCGTTACGGGTGATGAAATGTGGAAATGGTACGACAATCCCAAACCCCAAAAAAGCAATGGGTAGACCCCGGAGAAGCAACGACTTCGACACTGAAATGCAATATTCACTCCGAGAAATTTCTGCTGTGCATCTGGTCGGATATAAAAGGTGTGCCCTTTTATGAACTATTAGAACAGGGTCAAACTGGTACTGCTGATCGCTGCAAGCAACAATTTCTGCGCTTGAACCCGGAAATCTGTTGGAAACGTCCATTCACAGGCAAAGGATTGCGTCCCGTGAAATTACTGCATGACAACGCTCGGCCGCATGTCGCGAAATCGGTCAAGGAAACTTTATTGACGCGTCACTGGGAAGCTTTGGAGCACCCGGCGTATAGTCCCGACGTAGCCTCTTCAGACTATCATTTGTTCCGATCGATGCAACATGGTTTATCTGCTGAACGACTCCGGACATGTGACGAAGAGCAAAATTTGGTTGACGACTTCAACGCGTCACACGTTCTTCATGACTGGAATCCGTCAGCTGCCCGACCGATGGCGGGAGGGGATATATATTGAAGGCGCGTTTTGTTTATTCGAAATGGTATTGTTTTTTTCTCCCAAATTACACATTTCCTTGTCTTAAAACGCTTTCAAACGTATTTGTACACCTAATACGTTAGAAACCTTAAAGGTGCATACACATCTAAACATAAACTGCACCATTTAAAGACTCATAACTTACAATCGCATGAGAATAAAGCCATTCATTAAAGTAAATCGAGGTAATTGAATACCTAGATTCAGACAAAAATCTTCAGGCTGCTTGAGGTATACAGAAAGAAAAACAAACGTAATACAGGGTGTTATAAAAATTCCAGTCAAACTTAGGGAAAGTGCTCTATTGCGCGCAGTAATGAAAGAAATCCATAAGCACATCGTTCTGCAATTAAGATAGTTGTTGAGGTCAATAATTTTTTTTTTGAAGTTATTAAAGCACACTCCAAGTGTTCAATCAAAGCAATTATGCAAATCCACATCAGACGGAAAACTGGAAATGGCATCTGTTAGCAGCACTACACGCGTCACAGCGTCTTCTTACTGATTGTATTATACGATCGAAAAGTCTCAAAGTGTTCTGAATTCTTTCACAACCATCCAAGGTCCCTTAGCTTAGAGTTTGTGTGTTAAGATCATTAATAGGGTGAACGGTAGTCTTCTGGTGTCTCAGTAAGACGAAACACAGATGATTCAAATGTGAGGACGATTTTCCTGCAATATATTAAATGTTTAGAATAAAAGTATTTCTGTCTTAAATGTTCTATCTAATGTCCCTTCTCTGGACTATTAACCTACATCCAGATTATCAAGATAACAGGGCATTTCTTAAAATCGGCAGTGACATTGTATTCCGCACCTCTTCTACTAATTTCCATAGTCCAATCACTGTTTTAGGTCTGCTTTTAAAAAGCGCTCTCTTTAACAGCCCGAAGGCACAATAGTCCATTGGAGGCACAACAAGGGAATTTGTAGGAATACGAGCAAAAGTTTCACTTTTTCAAGAAATAGGGTGGTAGATTTGGATGTATGACTGGTAGCGTTATCCTGATGGAGTTCTACTCTTTAAAGGGTCTGTGGATAAAGGAGTGGTATTTCCTCCTTATATATCGGAGTCAAAACATTATTTTGGTAATACGAAGAATTGGTTTTAACATTATTTTTAACTTTTCTTATCTTTAATTTCCCATTGTGCGGGAAACCAGCTATAATCATGAATACTTTACTGAAACGATCTTTGGATTCTACGAACCAAGTTATTAAGTCTTTTTCTGCACTTTTGTGGTAGTAAATTGACCTCTTCTGTTACAGTCGTTTAGGTAGATCCATGTTGTATCAACAGTCACAATAAATTTCCATCTACCTGCGGCTAAGCGATTTTTATATCGCACCAGAAAGCCGGCTTTTCTATTGATGTTATGTTTTCTCCATATTAAAAGGAGTGTCATTAGCCTTGATGGGTTTCTCATTGTTAGCAATATTGCACGTATTTACTTCCGAATCAGCTGCATCGATATTTGTTTTTGTTTTAAAGTGAATTGCACCCTTTTCGAAGAAACACATACAATCAAGAACATGAAGTTCGTTTTAATGAATAATTCGTAAAACTTAATTTTGTTATGCTGAAATTTAAAATACATCACTCTAATGTGATTTTCCCCGGGTATTAAACTTATTATCGTTAAATAGAAATTTTCATTACATCGGTTTAGGCTCTAAAAGGAATCGACTGTACCTGGTAAGGTGGATTCCTTCACCTCTGTCTTCCATACATTTCAGACTGCAGCTACATCATTTTCTGTTGGGGCATCCAATGCTTCCAAGGATGTACATGGATCCTAAAACATTCGTGAAATGTGGGAGAGTCTTGCCGAAAATTTCCTGTAAGAATTGTAGGACTAACCTGTGTGACGTAGTAATATTCACCGAATTGTGCATTAAAAAGCCGAGATGTCGATTAAAATACACAGTCGAGTCACATTATTGTGACCACTTCCTACTTTTGAAGTCAACAGCATGTAGCCAATGAAAGAAGGCATGTGTCGTGAGCTGGCTTGGAGGGAATATAAAGTGTGCTGTAGGCATTCTGAAAACATATCACTCGTTGCTGTCATGGATAAAAGGAGCGATTTATCAGATTTGCAAAAAGGGGTGATTATCGGCTTTCGGATCAACGGAGGCAGTATATCTAAAAAAGCGCAGTTTGTGAACTGTTCGCGTGCTGCCTGGGTTAAAGTGTATCATGATTAGAGAAATGGCATCATTACGAATAAGCTAAGTGGAAACTGCGGAGTACCACGTGCCATTGATGTGAGAGGTGAACGTCGGCTTCAAAGGTGCGTGAGGGCCGATCGACACGCTACAGTGGAGCAACTCACTGGCCGAATGAAACAGGGGTCTACCGGAAGTGTGTCTAATACTACAGTTCAGCGAACCCTGCTGCGTATGGGGCTCCGATGCAGACAAAAGGTCATTGCGCCTATGCTAACAAAGGTACATTGATCAGAAAAAGCTTACATCGGGATTGGATATCCGCTGATTGGCAAAGGATTGCCTTCTCCGATGAGTCATGTTTTCTGCTTCATCGAATGGATGGACGTTGGCGTATATCGCAAGAAACATCGAAGAACAAACACTCTTCAACCATTTCTGAAAAAACACAAGCTGGTGGGGACAGCGTTATGGTCTGGGAATGTTTTCGTGGCATTTTCTGGGTCCATCCATACCTGTGGAAAGCACTATGGACCGAATTATTTATGACTCCATCCTTGCAGACCACGTATACCCATACATGCTGATTGTCTTCCCTGGGGCGAATGGGACCTTCCAGCACGACAATGCGATGTGTCACACAGCTAGAAATATCTGAGAGTGGTTAGAAGAGCACGATGAAAACCTGAAAGCGCTTACCTGGCCCCCTAATTTCCCAGGCTTAAAAACCCAATTGAGCATCTGTGGGATCATCTCGATCGTGTTGTTCACTTTACGGATCTTTTACCACGCAGCCCCCAGAAGCTGTCAGTTGCACTGCAGTTAGCATGGCTTTACATATCTGTGAACACCTTCCAGCACCTTATTGAGGGACTCCCAGCCCGTCGAGCTGCTGTCAGCGCTGCACACGGCGGTTACTCTGGATATTAGCAAGTAGTCAAAATAATGTGACCCGACCGTGTATGTTATGTGTTTCCACGGATTAAAATGGTCTTTAGGACAAGCTGGCGGCTGCAGCTTCAATGTGGCTTGTGCGAATTACTTCAAAGATAAGCAGTCAGAAAAAGATATCCACTGCTAGACCTTGAAAATGCCTCCCCGAAGATGGAACCGGTGATTCGCCACTCAAATCGGTAGACGTGTGCAGGTTGGTGGGGTATCATTTCACTAAGTAATCTGAGGCGTGACAAGTGCTAGAGATAAAAGGGCAAACACGGCATGCCGCAGCCATCTCCTGTCCTGTACTCCAGTTCGTGTTGACCAGACACCGGAATGTTAGGTACTGCTACAGCATATCCAAACACCTAAGATTTCGTGCAGACCTCGTAACTAACTTAATTTCCAGCTGGATGAGTTCGCAAGAGACAGAAGCATAGGCCTCCACAAAGTTGGTTGGTTAATTGACGGAATGGCGGCCCATGTTTACCGTGGTGCCAGAACAGTTGAAAGTTATCGGGAACAATGGTTGCAACAGGAGACCGCCAGTCACCATTGCAGTACAAGTGCAGACAGAACGCATCGATTGGGGTATAAATCGCCAAGCAATTGCACAGCCACAAGATCCTGTAGATAGCATTTACTATAAAGCAGCTACTGTAGATCGCGAGTTGTAGAGGCAATTATGCATATAACCGTAACGTCTCGGATAGTAAACTGAAGTCTGGCGGAGGAAGTCCAGTTAGCCATTGCGTCGAAAACAAGTGTATGTAGGGTATCGGCGAGCTCAGCCAGATTTATGTTGTAGTAGATATGCGTACTGACAGTAATTGCACCATATCGTGTTCAGTGATGAGTACGGTTTATATCTCGGTGCAAATGATCGTCGAGTCCGCGTCTGGAGACAACGTGGCTACGAGAAGCATGTTGCTATTGTGCGCGAGAAGCACACTTCTCGTCGAACCAAATCCTCCTATGGGGAACCATAATTTGCAATAGAAGTTCATCCCTAATAAGTTCGTCATTTTACAGAAGGGCAGTGTGGAAGCACGGCTGTATGAAGATGACGTTTCATAGCCCGTTTTGTTGCCATTTTTAGGTTGTATCCCAGAGGACATTTGACAGTTCATCAGCAACGTGCCGTGCAAATGCCATTTGGCTTGCTGCAACAAGTCATCTGGGCTGATGAATTGTGTTTCACGTTGTTTACCACTATTTATAAAGTATACATCTGACCAAAAACTTTCACAAGTGTACCACTCCGACTGTTTGGTTTCGATTGTGAAGCATGGAGGTCGATCCCTGATGATGTGTGGTACCATATCTTCGCGTTACTTGGGGCCATTGGTTATTCTGCATGGTCAAGTCATATCTTCAACGTACGGATCCATTCTTGGGTATCACCTGCACCCAATGTTGCAGTCATTGTTCCCTAATAACATTCCCTAGTTCCAGGCGGATAATGTACCCATGCATCGTGCGAAACGTGGCAAGTGGTTTTCATAGTATTAGGTACAGCAGCTACTCTTGCCACCTAAATATCCAAACCTTAATGTTATTGAGCGTTTGTAGGAATATCTGGAGCGAGCGGCTGGATCATACTTTGAATTTCCAATATGAAAGACACAGTTGGAACATTTTTACAGGAAAACGGTCCCAAATTCCAATATCGTGTGTGCATGACTTCTACAAGTCTATTCCAAGTTGAATTGCTTCGGTTCTGAAAACTCCAAGGTGTGGTTGCAGCTTATTGATAAAAGGTTTTCCACAAAGTGTTTCCATTATTTTGATAAACACTTGTGTATTTCATCCAGTTGTATTGTTAAATCACAAAATTGCTGTAAACTAACATTTAAGTAAAAGAAACTGGACTGTAGTTTTCAAACGTTACGAAAATATGTTAGCCCCTTTTGACTTTTAACATATAAATGTATTAGACTAAAATTCGCAGGTTTGGGCTTGATGCTTCTGTACCTGTCAGAATATGAGTTCAAGACAAACATTTCGTCACCCGTATGCGTAAAAACGTGTGCACAAACCGGAAGACCCGTGTTTACAAACAAGTATGTGTTTGATTATAATTTTACTCCAATAATGTATGAACTTTTAATTCAGGGAGAAAGTAGAATTTCAAATATCGGTGTGTTGAAAATAAATGAAAATGTAACATTCACTGGTATGAACGAATAATTGTGGTAAGTGAACATTATCTCTTTCTTGATATACAAGAATGAGGCACATTTATGATAAGAAATTAAAAAAACAAATTAACGCATTTTCTAAAAGAGAAGGACTGACTTCCCTGATGAAAATTTAGCAACGAGCCTGTAACGTGTCTACGTATAAGATGAATACGCAGAGAACACGTAGAGGCCAGATTTCTGACTGGCACGTAGGAAACTGGATAAAATATTTAAACCGACTGCCTTGCTTAGAAATTAAATACAGCTTTTCCGCAGAATTAAGGTTAATTAGCCGCATTTTTCGTCCCTTTGTCGGTGCTCTAGCTAATTATCTATAATTACGTAGTTAATTTTAAGTCCGCATCCACCATGTACACAAAATTTGCATAACAAATGGCCTATTTTACTGTGTTACCTCTATATGCGTAGACGCTTAGGAATCCTAAAAGTATCAATCGTTACAAAATTACTGGTACATCTTGATTTAACAATAATAATTTTTTCAATAAATTTATTCAGTATTTTTTTCCAGAATTCTAGGCTGGAGACACGAAATTTAAATTAAAACCTAAACGACCGTGTAAATAAATTTCACTGTTTTATAATCTGAAATCTCGTGTAGAGTTTTCATGACTTCTCCAGAACTGCTAAATAAAGCAACTTGCCTTGATGACGGCTGTGGACCCACAGATGATGTTTCTAACTTTCTAAGACTTCAGCTATAGCAATAACTTGAACACGTTCTGGACTTCAGAACAGTAGCAGAGGGTTTCTCCATTGGTTTGGCTAAGTTTTTGTGACGTTGCATTGCAACATTTCGAATAACATATTCCAATTGGATGAAAATTGATCCAGGAGTCTTACTGCCATTCGACTTCATCCCCCAAAACGATCTGAGGATTGGAGTGGCAAATGAATAACGTATGTTCCTTAAACTACACTGATAAAATTTGGGCTTTGTAATATGGTTCTTTGTCTTGCCAGATATGCATAATCACTGTTTAGAGAATGACCCTGTGTTTACCATCTTGACCAAAAACGATGTTTAAACACACTTATGCATCTAGGTATGATTTTCAACTCGTATGAAGGGATACAAATCCTCATATGAAAATAAAGTCAATATTTCTTTTTGTTTGAAGGTTTAACGACCACCATGAGAAACTCAATCGGCTACAAGCTGTCGCCTGTCCCTAATTTATGGTCACTGGTTCCAGTGAAGGTAGAGAACCAGTGCCGTAAGAAAAACACAACATCCAGGCCTCAAAGGGATTCGAACCCGGACTGTTCACGGACGAATGATCGTAAGCAAGCATTTAGACCATTGCGCTACCGGGGCGGCTAAGGTTCTGGAAATAAAATAAAATCAAATTTGGGAGTAATAATACAATAACTTAAGTCAGTAAGAAACCAACAGGATATTCAAGCATTGATAAAAACCCGAAAGGAATGAAATAGATAAACCCTTAGAATAGCTCTTCAGAAGCTTCATCAGGAGAAGTATTTTATCACGTGCAATATTTTTTCTGTTCAGTTCATCAACTCTCCACTGTATTCTCAACTGACTGGCTTGTCTCTAATGTTGCGTTATTATCACCGGGTTAGGGGGACCAGCAACGCCAGACACACATATGAATTACCTATTCGGGTTTTAGCCTAGTCCTGCAACACCAGAAGTCAGCTTGTGCTGGAATAGCAATTTTAGCTTGTCAAGAAATTTTAACCTGTCAACCAGCAAACGATTTCATGCCCTTGATAGTCGTATGTCCTCCCAGATGTTTTCGAATGCCTTTCATAGCGTGGTCGGGTGTGTGGCGAAAGTAAACTGTTTTCGTATCTTGATGTATTTAAGCACACCGGAAAAAAATTAGTCACCCCTGTCAGAACTTACCTAATAATTTTTGCCCTGATAACAGCATGAATCCAGTGTGGTAGAGACTTCACGAGGCTGCGGATGTGTTCAACATTCATTTGCAGTCACTTGTGCGTTAATTGGTCCCGACGTTCCGCCGGAGTATGTTGGTGTCTATTACGGCGTTTCGCTTTCTGTTTCAAATGATCACACAGATTTTCAATAGGATTCAAATCTGAAGATTTCCGGGTCAGTCGATGTGAGACAGTGTTGCTGATTGTTTGTCGTGCCACTCAGACACATTTTACTTAATTGTTGTCTTGGAGGATAGGAGTGGCAATATGATTCTGCTCCTGGCGATGTAGAGCAAAGGGCAACACTTCGTCATTCAGAATGCAGAGGTACGCATGCGGATTCAAATTAATCTGCACTGCAATGGGAGCGCCCATTTTGTGGTACGGAAAGCATCCCCAAAACATCACAGAACCCCTCCAGCTTGAACAACAACTTCGACACAATCAGGATTAAAGGCTTCATTGGGCCTGCAATGCCCCCGTCGTCTCCCATCTATGGAGCACAAACAAAAACGAGACTCGTCAGACCAAATAACTCGTTTCCAGTCCTCCACAGTAAGGCTTTGGTGCCTCTGATCCCATTGATAACGTGCGACTTTGTGACCTGCTGTTAAAAGAAGCCTCTTACGTGGTATTCTTTCCAGATGTCCATCGCATGTAGTTCTCGTAGCAATGTTCTTTCGGACATTGCTTGGAGTGGACTTTCATTGACTGTTTGAAGCAATTGTTGCCTGGTTTGAAACTGATTTGCGGTTACTAGGCGTGAAACATAGTGGCGGTCCCTGTTGGTGAGAGTCGTTTTCCGGCCACAGTTATGTCGCCGATTTTCAGTTGACTGCGAACTACACCACTGAGATCCACTGGATATTACGCCTCGACAAACCAACAAATTGGGCGACTTCATTAGTTTTGTGTCCGTTGGCACTGCCAAACCCGATGGCTCTGTTTTGCAACTCAGTAACGTCTGTCTTATGACCCATATTGCTGACAAAATTCAACACACACGTTGCTCTTGACTACTTCACGAGACAGAAATGATGCGGTAGACCACGACAGTGCTATGAATATCCCAACAATGCTATCACTATCACGGCGCCTCTGTGCAGCCGGTAACTTCCTACTTTTTCTTCTGTTAAGGGTGATTAATTTTGGTCCGGTGTGCTTATCTAATGGCAAACATTCAAGCGACATCATTTGTGTGAGCAAGACATACACCTAAGAGCAAAAATATCATGACCACCTGCCTAGCATAATGTTCATTTTCCACGTTCCGTCATAGCAGCTCTTACCTGGCGAGACATGAGCGCTAAAATATTTCTAAGAGTGTCTTGTGGTTTCTGTACCAACACACTACCAGAAGATCTTTTGCCTCTTGTACGTTACGTAGTTGAGCCGCCGCAGATCTCATTTACTGTTCCAACACAAATCCCAGATGATCGATGGGATTGATATCTAGAGAATTGGGAGGACTTGGAAATACCTGGAAATCTTCTTCATGTTCGCGAATCATGTTCGAACAACCCGGGCAGTGTAGCATGGCCTATTATCCTTCTGAAAGAAGGCACTGCTAGAGGGGAATACCTGTGCCATGGAAATACATCGCATACCTTGTCTGCAATGATGTTTAGGTAGATGGTAGAAGTCATAGTTTCGTGCACATAGATGATTAGACCCATGGTCTTCAAGAACAACATTTCCCAATGCATTACACTTCCTCCATCGGCTTGTTTCCTTCCCACGGTACCCCTTCACTACCCCATCTAAACGACTCACACGCAAATGGCCGTACACATGATGCAATATGAAATAAGATTCTTCGAACCGGATGCCCTTTCAATTACCCCAGTTCCAGCGTTAATACTCGCATGCCCAATGAAGGCGCTTTCGACTGTGAACTGATGGTAACATGGGCACTCGTAGCTCCATTTTCTACAGAGTTTAATGTACTGTGCGCTGTGACACATTGCACTCGTCACCTGTATTCAATTTTCCGGCGAGCTGCTCCACTGCCCTTTGTTGGCTCGAAACAAATAGCCTTCATTCACCTCTAGCATCGATGAACCGTAGTCGGTTCACAATTTGCCGGCAGATAGTGGGTTTTCCCTCCTCGTACTACATTTTGAAAGTACTAACCACGCCTGACCGCGAGCACCACACAAGTCTTGCCGTCTCGGAAATTCTCTGACCCAGTTGCCGGTCATTAGGGTGTGACCTTTGTCAAACTCGCATAAGTATCAGGTGTTATTTATTGCGGTTCATGACCTTCACATACGCCGTCGTTTAGTTGCAGTTCCTTCGATTTGTATTAAGACGCGCTGGTCATTATATTTTTGTTCTTCGGAGTATGGTTTCATTAGCATGTCGCTTAAAATCGGATGCTGTTGTAGAAGAATTATCTTAGCCATTCCGATTTGATTAGGCATCGAATCGGCTGTATGATTACAAGAGAATTTGATCTAGTTGCGGTGGTTTTTCTTGTTTATTGAACGCGTTTCCTTCCTGTTGAAATATCTAATCGCTCCTTCAAGCATTCATTGTACACTGGTGTGCAAAAGTTAAGGACGAAGAGGAGAAATTAGTATAACTGCGAAACGAGCAGGCAGAGCGGACTGAAAGGCCGTTCAGGAGATAGCCTAGGGTTTCGATACGGTAGGGCATGCGCATATATGCAGCATGACCTGGGGGGGAGCAGTGTCGGAAGGGCATAAAGCACACAGGCGGTTTACGCTCAGCAATTCGGTGAAAGCTATTGCACCGTGTATATCGGTTTGAACGACGTCGAGTTGCTGCCACCGTGTGATATGGCCAACAGGCAATCCAGTAGACGACATCTGGATGACTTTAACCCATAAGTCGCGTCATTGGGAAAATTGGAAGAAGGTCGAAGTGTAACTAGTGTGGCCTAGGAGTCCGGGATTGCTCACAGCATCGTTTCACGAGTTTGGAGAACATTTCAAAAGGCAGGAACAGCTGTCTGAGGGTTTAGCAGTGGTCGTCCACGAGCAACTACGGCGGCAGACGACCGGTATATTGTCCTACAGGCGAGTAGAGACAGACGGCAGACAGCGGGAGAAATCGAAAGGCACATGCAACAGACAACTGGACGTCCGTTATCGCGTTTTACCGTGGCCAGGAAGCTGCACAAAGGTGGTCTATTTGTACGACGACCAGTACGGCGTGTTCCATTAACGCCTGCTCATCGGAGACGGCGGTTTCTGTGGTGCCAGGAACACAATAACTAGGCGCATCAGCAATGGGGTCGAGTTCTCTTTACGGATGAGAGCCGATTTAGTCTGACGAGCGATTCTGGACGTATACACATCTGGAAAGAGCAGAAAACACGCAACACACCTCAAACATCATCGAAGGGGACCGGTTTGGAGGTGGCGGAGTTCTAGTTTGGGGCGGTATCATGCGTGGTAGCCATATTGACCTCCACATCTTCCAAGGAGGTTCAGTCACTGGTGTTCGCTATTGAGCTGAGGTTCACCTGCGTCACGTGCGTCTGTTTAGAGGTGCTGTGTGTCCTGAGTACCTCTTCATTGACGACAACGCTACACCTCATCATACAGTGGATGTCGCAGAGCTGTTGGAGAGTGAAGATATTCAACGCATGGATTGGCACGCAAGGTCCTTGGACCTAAATCCAATCGAACACGTGTGGGGCCTTCTCAGGAGACGCTTGGCAGCAAGTCACCAGCCGCCAGCAACGATTCCGCAGCTGCGATTGGCGCTACAAGAGGAATGGGCCGCGATGCCTCAACGCCTCCTTGACAACCTCGTCCTCAGCATGGGCAGACGTTGTAAATCCTGCAACGCAGTCAGGGGTGATCATTCCCCTACTAAAGACTGGATTTTTCTTGGCAGCCGTCTGTCACATGGACGTTTCTGTTTTCTGTGCAGTTGTGCTCGAAGCTACCTTTTCAATAAAGTGCCTTTGTATCCTTTTGATTCCTGGTTTGGACGGATTTGCTCACTTGTCCCATGTTCTTACATCTTGAGGATCTTATGGTATGATTTGAGTCGATGTGGAGCACTTCTGCACAACGTTACATTCGAAAAACCGTCTCGTCATTAATTGTTGCACGCCAGTGTAGCTTCATCTTCATTAAATACTTCATCTGCAATTATTAAATGTCAAATTGATTAAATCTTACACCAAAAGTAATTTATTTTAACTGTATCCTTCCCAAGAGGCAAACCATACAGAATGGTTGGAATTACAGATCTTATTCACATTTGTGTAATCACAATAGGCAGATGAAAACGGGATTTTGGCCCTCTGTATTTGATTAATCGATGCTGTATGTTTAACGCAAATTAGATAAAAAACGCTTTAAAGTTGATGTACTTTAGCGTAACCCAGCAAAAACACAGGTGTCGGAAAACTGCTGGCCGCCAGCTGGCTGTAATGGGTCACAGCTGGTGGAATTCTACCGTTCGTTTGCGGTACGGTAGCAATCCGCTAGTGGCAGCGCCATCAGTTTGCAGCCGATGATGGCCCTGCAGCATCGTTGTGAATTACGGGCCTCCACGCAAGCGCCACGAGTCGCCCGTAGCTGGCAACAGACGCAACCCTAACACGAGGTGGAGGCAGTGGGATGCTCATGCGCAGAAGCAACACGTACACAGTCTCTCGTGGTACCAGTTAGTTGAAGATGATGCTATTGCCATCGTGTTATTTTAGTGGATGTTAAGGGAAAAAAGTATATAAATAATTAAAGAACTGTAAGAAATAGTCAATCACTCTCGTGAATTTATAGAAACTCATTTCGCAGCAAAATTTTGCATTAACACGAGAATCGAGAATACAAACAGCCATGAAACACACCCACTCCATTCCCGTGAAAAACAAGAAATAATTTCTGAAAACATAATCAATGTATCGTATAACTTTCGTTAACATACACTAGACTGCTTCAAACAAAAGTCCCGGAAAGACATTTAAAAATCGCTATGTTGAAAAAAAAAGGGCTAGAATTATACGCGTACAAAATGGGTACTTTCATTACAAAATGATCAGGTATTTGATAAAAGAAAAAAGCAACTCTATGTGAATTTAACGCAATCATTCATGGGTTGAATGCACAATATTGGAGGAATCTGCGGCTAAAATATAAGAAGTAAAATAAAATATATTTTCTATTTTGAAGAAATGTAGCTTCAGACGGTGGAAAAAAGATACAAAGTCAAAAATGTAACAGAATGTGACATGAACGGGGAAATATATTAATTAAACAGTCGCCTTTGAAGACCACAGAAACAGCGCAAACCTTCGGAAAACGTCTATAAGTTGATACTCTTGTTGAAAGTGAGGGAAGTTCCTTTAAGGTAAATAAAAAAAAAATCGTTACGTTGAAAAAATAAATTTATGAATTATATTAAACTGACGTTTATGAAAAATAGCTTGCAATATTGTAAAATTAAAAAGAAAACCCTTTGTTTTACATCGCGTAGGAAAGAGGCTCACCTAGGATCAAACACTCGCACGTGGAAAACTGGTATAGTGTTTAAAGCGTCCACTCTGTAACCAAACTGTCGTGGTTCGGTGCTACCCTGATCGACCAGGCGCTTTTCCGGACTTGTTGAAGAATTTTCCCCACAGCCGTGGTGTCATCCAGATAAGTGTCGTTGGGAAAGAAAAATGAGTTATGCCTTTGAGGAACTGTGATTTGTTTTTTTTTATGGCCACTACCCGGAAATTGGCGGACAAGATTTGGCAAGCCATTAATTATCTCACGTGACTGCTGCCGGCTGCCACACAGGGCAGGGGAACTAGCGGACCACATTAAGTTAGCCATCATTTAGGGCACGTGCTTGAAGGACCGCTTAACGGCCGCTTCTGGAAGCCGCTACCTGTGATGGATAACTGATGGGCCTGTTTTGGCATATGGCAACTAATGGGAATGCCAACTGTTGGCCCGCTGCTGGACAGAACTGCTGGGCCATGTATTGGCCGCTAGGACATCTTGTCGACTTTCCGGCAGCGGCAACATTATGCTGGCCATTGCTGGCACTGCTGACCGCCAGGGCTGGCTTGAGTGCTGGCCCAGCAAGAATGTTTTTGCTGGGAAATGATAAAAAAATAATCTGCAATGAGTTTAGAAACGAATATACTGTATATTCCAAGATTGTTTAATGTATACAAAAGGTAAATAAAAAGATCGTTACAGCGAATGGGCGTTGGTTCAACGAATCGGACTGTTATTTCTTTAGCTGTGAAAAATTTAGGGACATGTCAGCATATATTTATATATTGCATGCTAGATTTTGGCACTTCTGTTGAAAGCATGCCAGTTAAAAGTATACATCTCCTCAAGGTTTTACAGATACTTGCAATAAAAATTTATTCGGCAGCCCCGACGGCTCCTGACTTTTCATCCGAGATAGGTCTGGGTTCGAATCCCATCGAGGCATAGATGTTCTGTTTATCTTATGGCAGTTGCTCTAACTAGGGACGGGCGACAGCTTTAAGTTGTTCCGGGTGGTCGTTAAACCCACAGAGAAACAGAAAAACAATTATCTCACATTTCCTAAATACACGAACGAATTTCCAAGTTTTTCAGAGAATAACATTTTCCGTTAGCTGGCTCGAATGTACATGAACATTGAACACGACCAAAAGAAAGATTATTTCATTTATTAAATTTTGAGGAAAATGTTTTTAAAAATAACTTTTCTATGAATCGAAGACGGAACACCGTTTCTCAGTTGCCATTGAAAGAAGAGCTTCAATGGTGTTTCGAAGAAACAGGAAAAAGTGCAAATTATGGTTTTTTTCCAAAAGGCTGATGAGCCATGGAACAGATTCGATGATATTCTACTATTCAATGATAATTCATTAGAATGAATTAATCATGTGCTTATGTATTTTTCTTATGGCTCAGTTATTGAAAAACATTATATTCTGGAGGAAAGATAAACAAATCGGGTTACATAAACATTAATTCAGCTTCTTGGACTTTTTTGTGCTCTTTTTGCCTGCAAAATTTATCACATGCCATTCCAAATCAAAATTTTTCAAATCTTTCGACTTTTTGCCACTCAGATAAGAACGGACTAAAGCAGTTCCGATGAAAATAAAATGTGGCTGCTTCCTCTTTACAGTACTGTTTCGGTAATGGCTTCCAGAGGTTGGTAATTCCGTAGAAAGTAAAAGCAAAAAGCGGATAAAATCAATGTTTCTTTCAGAGAATATTGGCTGCACCTTTTCCCCTATGTTTTAAAGGATTAACTTTCTTTTTCCTGAAAAATAACTGAAAAAACTAGCTTGAAACAGAGATTACAGCCTTTGTTTACACACGCATTAATATTTTTAGGCCCGTGAGCATACCCAAAAATTAGAACCATTATAAAATAAATGAAAACATTATATTTCCTAAACATAAAAAAAATTCGTTGCTTAGGAGTAAACAAAATCTTTCCTACACGCGAAAAGATTTTATTAACTCCTAAGCAACGCGGAGACGTACCTTGTGCGTTTTCTATAATATTCTTCGGATTCCGATTCAGAGAAGCGGGATTGTAGTCTTTTAGACATGTTTCTTCATCAGGTAAAAACTCTTTTGAAATGTTTTTATTTCACATTCGTCCATTGTTACAGAAAAGTAATATGCAATTAAATTGGCAGAAAAGTCAATATAAAAAAATGTTTTAGTTTTTGCTCGAAACGTTTATGAAAATAACTCAGCAAAACTGGAATGGTAGTAAAACAGTTAGCCCCAATATGATTCGTATTTTCTAATAACAGTTAAATATGTCTAGATTACCAACATTTGCATGAGATTTGAGATTCTGCGGTTTGCAACTTTAATAAAATGACTTTTTTTATGATATTAATGAAAGCTAATTTACTCATTACGTGTTTATAAACCATTTCATGGAAGTTTTATCAAAGTTATCAATACGTGCCTCACGTGATAGCAATTAATTTTATTCCACCATTTGGTTAGTTAAGGCCAATTGCTCTAGAAAGAGGAGGAAATATTCATATGTTTTCCATGTATCGAAGCTTGGCCCCAAATTGCAGGAAAATTGGATCCTTAAACCTTTCGGCCAACGGCTAGTCTGTCCGTTTTCTCTAATATAATTTATTCGGTCCAAGCACAAGGTCGTCGTTACTTCTCACAAGTTCTAAATGAATCACCTTTATGTGATCCAGAAAGTAAATATTTTTTAGTGTTCGGGTTAAATTTCTTACTGGCATAATAAAAATTCAATTTCTTGGCTGCATAGCTTATGCAACATACACCCCGGAGAAAACACTCTTCCTGGGCCAGCACTCAATCTACCCAGTGCCAGCAGTGGGCCAGCACAATGGTTCCGGTGCTCAAATGTCAATAAAAGGTCCCGGTGGCCAACCCATGGGCCAGCAGTTAGGGTCCAGCAACGGGCCAAGAACTAGGACGCCATAAGGCGTCATATGACACAACAGGGTCAATTATCCATCACAGGATAACATCAGAAGAAAAATAAAAATAAGCAGAGGATAACTAATACTCAACATTTTACATCTCAACGTTTCTCGGACACCATCCAATTATTTGTTTGTGCTCCATATTAGGTGGCATCACAACTCCCCCAAATTTCCAAGTCAGCGCCAAATATTCACTCCACATCGTAGATGTCACGACTCTGTCGGTGCTATTTTTCTTCTTCAGAAAATGTTATTGCGTGACGTCACATCGCTGGAGAAATTCGCTCCACCGATCGGAAAAAATCCGCTGCAGTCTGGCTGGAACCGAACCCCCAACAACTTGGTTGTGACACGGATCCTATGACCACCCACATCATATCGTTTCCTAGTTGCCAAAGTTGCTTGAAGGCGATCCTCTTTTCTGCGCGATGTCTGGAACTACACTGCTGGCCACCCAAAATGCAACACCAAGAAGGAAGCATCCGATTAGCATGAAATTCGCAGCATGCGTCGCACGCGAGAGGGCATGCAAACGATTAGCATTGCAGGGCATATTCAAATCATGTGCGCCCGGCACGCCACCGAGAAGCACTATAAGAAGGGTGCACAGAAGGCGGGGTGAAAGTAATGGAAGTGTGTCGTGATGCCGGACCTGTGCGTCGGAATCTTCCTGATGCCTCGTCGCAGAATACGGCAGTCATTCCAGCACGTTTCGAAGTTCGACAGAGGACGAATAGTGGCTTATCGCGACAGCGGTTTATCGTACCGAGACATCGGCGCCCGTGTAGGATGACATCCAGCCACAGTGAGGCGTGTATGGATTCGGTGGGTGGAGAAAGGACAGACCGACCGATTGCCGTAAGCGATTGCCGCAGCCGCGGCTCACCACCGAACGAGAAGACCAGCATGCTGTGCGGCGGGCAATGACGGCTCACACAGCCACATCACGAACGTTAATGCAGGAATTAGAGTGTGTTGCGCAACAAACTGTGCCCGCACGTACGTACCGTTCGACGTCATCTACAGGAGCGAGGACTTGTCGCACGGAGCCCATTGCTCCGATTACAATTAACGTTACACCACCGACGAGTGCGGCGCCAGTGGGCCGTTGAACGCCGCTCCTGGACTACGGAATGGTACGACGTTGTCTTGTCCGACGAATTCCGCTTTTGTCTGCAGCACCACGATGGTCGGATCCGCGTGTGGCAGCACCGCGGCTAGAGACTATATGACGCATGCATTATGCATCGCCATACCGGTCCGTCGCCTGGAGTTTTGGTTTGGGGCGCAATTGGATATGACACCTGCACCCCTCTGGTACGCATCGCTGGTACACTCAACAGCCACCACTACATCTCCGACTTTTTGAAGCCTGTAGTTTGAATGAATCCATGATCCAGAAACGTCCAGAGCACGTTCATCGTAAAGGTGTTGTGTTCCATTACGACAACGCGAGACCACACACAAGTTTGATCACCCGCCAAACATTTTTGGAGCTTAAGTGGGATGTGTTGCCTCACCCAGCATACTTGCCTGACCTTGTGCCGTCCGACTTTCATTTGTTTCGCTCTCTTCAAAAGTCCTTGCGTTATATAACGTGCAATTCAGATGAGGCTGTAAATCAGCACCTTGTATAGTTTTTCGCCACGAAAGAAAGGACCTTCCATGAAGGAGGGATTCTGCAGCTCACTGAAAGACGGCAAAAAGTTATCGAACAAAACGGGCATTATATCATTGATTGATCTTTGTTCTTTCTATCAATAAATGACCTTTGCAAAACATGGCTAAAATACGTCATGACTTTTCCGACCACCCAATAGCATGCGATCACCTTGACATCGCAAAGTGATCGCGATATAAAAAAACTTGTTATCTCAACCTTGTTTTAGGCTCGCAGAATAATTAAAATGTGAGCATGGGGCGGTCCTCTCTTTTGAAACTCAATCATGTAGATCTGTGCTGTCGATTTTCTTTAAACAATGAACTTTTCTGAAATTCATGCCTGATTTCAACTTCAAACTGTAAGTATGGCGTATTATCCTTCTGAAAGAAGGGACTACTAGAGGGGAATACCCGTGCTATGGAAATACATGGCATACCTTGTCTGCAATGATGTTTAGGTAGATGGTAGAAGTCATAGCTTCGTGTACATAGATGCTTAGACCCATGGTCTCCAAAAACAGCATTTCCCCAAGCATTACACTTCCTCCATCAGCTTGTTTCCCTCCCACGGTACACCTTCACTACCCCATCTAAACGACTCACACGCAAATGGCCGTACACATGGTGCAATATGAAATAAGATTCTTCAAACCGGATGACCTTTCAATAACTCAAGGTCCAGCGTTAATGCTCGCATGCCCACTGAAGGCGCTTTCGACTGTGACCTGAGGGCACTCGTAGCTCCATTTTCTACAGAGTTTGATGTACTGTGGCGCTGTGACACATTGCACTCGTCACCTGCATTCAATTTTCCGGCGAGCTGCTTGCAAAATGTACGATATTGTGACGTTTTTAGCGGTTTCCTCTCAGCATCAAAAAATAGCGACACAATGCAGACTTTGCTGTGACTTCAAGCGCTCCAGACAAAGAGGTCTGGCTGTTTATATGTAAAATTGTGTATTCCAGGAACACAAAGTTTTCGCTGGATGGCCAGTCCATTACAACATAGTGTTGTTGTTCGACTATCTAAGCACAGGATATAGCAATACTCCAAAGTATACCTTGCAATTCACATAACAGCTCAGTTACTATCGAATAATCACATAAACGACAGCAGTGATCTGTGTAACGTATCGCTTTCAGCACACACCGACTGCTGCGTAAGTGCTCTTCATACCAGCCAAATGAGCTACTTTTGCGTATCGATGATTTCTTTGTTTCTATTATGTAACAGAACACATATTTTAATCCTACTTTAGAAGTATCTATAGATATTCTCCATTATTCATTCTTCCACCAGTTCATCTATATGCAGGCTCACACAGAGGGAATGATACATGACAAAAAAAAATAAGGGAGAGTCTCTCGTTTCTTTTTCTAAATACAGAAAACCTTGTACCTGCAGCCAACAAATTTCAATTCTGCAACCTGGATCAAAAAAGTTCTGCTTGTTGTTCGAAAAGGCTTGGGTCACCTTCAAGGTCATTAAGCTGGCATTGCTTAACTTGATCAGATTTTAGACTACTGAGTATTACTTGGATCAGAAGAAGTTGATTGTTCTTCCAAACAGTATTGTTCTTCATTTTCACTGGTAATAATGTGGTTTTTCCAGTTTGCTTGAAGAACAGCGATATCCCCACATGCCATTAGTTTCATTGCAGAGGAGATACCTGCATTCGGTAATTTACTTTTACCTTTCTTAATACCCCTCAGTTTCTGTGAAACAGAAATATCCATCTTCATGACGACTGATTAGCATCACTGGTTCCAGAAATGTGGGAGAGTCAGTGCCGTAAAACCAAGACAGCATCAACGGGATTCGAACTCAGACCCATCTTAGACTAACGGTCAGAAGCCAGAGCTTTGACCACTGCGCCACCGGGCTTACAACCTTTTCATCATATTTTCATAGCGTGTAATGTAGTGCCCAACATTTTTCTTGATCTCCTCTAGGTGATAATCAAGCTGCAAATGATGGGCTTGTTTATAGAGTTTGATATAGATTGGCTTTGCGGTTTTGCTGTAAACTGCAAACAATCCTAATAAAAATGAACTGGTGAGTTTGCACAGACGCGACGCTTCTGCCTTTCCATCTTTTCTCTACAAATTCTCACGAAAACAAATGCACTTAGAGAAAATAACAAACCACAAAGGAATACACTTGACAACTAATGAATAAAGAAAGCAGTAGACTAGATGGACAGAGAGAACCTACAGCATACTGGTAACCTCTTGGCGAAGTGTCGGTTGGGAAAACAGGATATGCCATTCCTTGTCATCATATCGCATCTTGAAATAACAGATTTCTTTCTAAATATTTGACCATATGTAGTTATCCCAATCTGCACTGGTTTTCATAAATTAAGGAAAAACAGAAAAATCGCGATAAAAATTTGGCCCAGCAGAGAAATCCTTTAAATGATTCTTTCAGAAACACTTCTTTCCTACGAAAATGAGTACGCATGCAGAACCAGGTGAAGAAATAAGGTGCCGAAATGAAATAGCCAAAGTACCTCCATAAGGAGTGACCACACTCCTTATGGAGGTACTTTGGCTATTTTTATTTTTTCAGCAATGCAGTACTCATAGTCAACAGCATAAGACATGCAGTACTCATGTCTTATGCTGTTGACGATGGTGTCTTGCAACCCAGTAAGTAGCAATGACCACTGTTTGTGGAAAGGTTGAGTAAGAACCTCTAAAATTTTAAGGATGGAATGATTGTAGGAAGATGTCTCCTTAGAGTAACCCAGATATGTCCATCAGATTAATTTCGGGAGACTTCGCTGGTCAATCCATAAGGACAATGGTCTCTTCTTGAAGAAACTGATGTTCTAAAAGCCTTGCTCAGTGATGATGAACACAATCAATGTATCTCCTATGACACCTGAAACGCTCAAGATGAGAGTGTCATAATATTTTTTTTCAGTTCATATATATCCAAAGGATTTAACAAAAATATTTCTACTAGATTTAGGTAAAAACGGGAGAAAAACAATAGAAACTATCGGTGGATTCAGCACATTTTTTTTAATTCTTGACATCGAAAGAAATAACGATATTTTCAAAGCCAATAAAATTTGAAGAAAATGAAAAAACAACAACAGAAAACCAAGAACGTCTACAACGCTTAGCTACCTGATGTATCAGAAAACTTTTCTTTAATTTTAAAGATAACGGTAGCAAGAACAATCGAAAAAAGGAAAGGAACAGAAGCATTCTTAATCTTCCTGAAATGTTATTAAAGACCTAAAATGCTCATATTCAACAGCATATGTTGGAAACCTTAACACGAATATAAAATGTAGCTACGTGAAACTTATCTGATTTTATCAAAACATGGTATCTTCCCCATAAATATTTAAATTATATGGAAGTATACCATACACAGTGTGATCTTAATGTGTACTTCATCTGGCAATTTAAAATTTGATATTTTAGCAACCATATGAATTTGTGTTAAATCTTAAATTTCTCTTGGATTTTTTCAGCAAAATGCCAGTGCAAATGCTTTTTCATCGTTTTTGCCTATCCAAGGAAAAATGAAACATGAAATGATATAATGTGGATTAAAAATTTATTTTGGCGAGTAACTGTTTGTATATATCCTGGAATAGAATTTTTCAAATATTTCTGCACCCAAACTCATGAAACTTTTCACACAATTCACGGAACCCCTAAATAAACTTGACAGAGACACATATGATACAGGTAGTCGCATTAGAAATATAATATCCCTACGGATTTCTTTTCTATCATTATAGCAAAAAGTATTCCACGTATTCTTTTGTTAGTCTTAAGCCAGTTTAGCTGACTTTTGTTCTTAAGAATGTTCCAGCCGTATTTATGACATCTGCATGCCTCCTGGGAAGTACTGACAGGTATTAAAGCCCCATCCTTAAGGATTCTTCTTTTCCAATCACAAAATATGAATATGTTCAGATTTTAGATAAGTAACTTTGGAGATTATATGCATCTTTGCAGCATAAATATGCCATGTTATCGCGTTCTTATCTCACATTAAGTCTGAAAATAAAAGATGAAGACTACAAAATACTTCAAACGGAGCCGTCAAATTTATCAAAATACATTTTATTTATTATTGTTCGTGTTTCCTAGCGAGAGAATTAAGAATCGCCGTAATCTCTACTTCACAGTCAGTACTACGTAGAAGAAATCCCTGAAGAAATTTGTATTACAGAAATGATGTGCGCACATGAAAATGTTTTTGCATTTTAAAGGATATGAATTTTGCGTTTAGCATCATAACAAAACTTGTTACATAAATAAAGCAAATTTAAATGTTAAAGTAATGATAAAGGATTCGTAAACAAAGATTTCCATTGCAGGGACTAAGATTCACCTTGCAATATTCCTTCCTGTGCAGGATTTTAGAACAAATATCAGAAAGAAGGGCGAAAACGCAACAGACTAACAATAAAAGTAGTAACACACAACTTTTACTTTGAAACCGGATTTATCTTTGAATTATAAGAAAAGCAGACAGTTTGAAATGAAATCGACATTCAATCTGTTTGAAAATCAGGAGGTTCAGTAACTAAAACGTAAAGAAAGTAAAGTTCTGAACAACTAAAAGGAAAGAAAGCAAAGCGGTGTTCTGCTTGGAGAAAAAAATGACTGGGAAGATACCAAACGATAGACACCAAATGAAGTTAAAGCTGTTAGTGAAGAAAAAGGTAAAATCTATGGTGTTAATGCTTTCATGTCTCAACTGAGTTTTGTATTAACAGTAACTGAAATCCTGCTACTGAAGAGCTGAAGTAATCTTTGAATCGCAATTAGAACATACGCATTTTTCAAGGGTAAAATCAACAAGCTGAAGAGATGTTTTACAAAATCAAGACCGTTGTGACAAATGCCGTTGGACCAAACTGTTTCAAATACCCAAAATAATTCAAGTGCACTTTCGGCAAGTACAGATCTGTTTAAAATAGGTTTTGTTACACAAGAGAAAAATGTGATCAGTATTTTGTTGAATGGAGCAAATTAATTTTGGCTACCTGTCGAAAATTACATAACAGGATATTTTGCGTGGTATCCACAACATGTTTCTTTTTTCAAATGTTTCTCAAAGTGACTTGATTCTTACATTACCTTTCACACTCTTTTTTTGCACCATATAATGTTATATAATTTTAGTTTGTTGTGTTTTTCATTTGAAGGCCTATATACTTACCACACATAGACACACACACACGAGCCATTCAATGTCTTATAAGCAGTGGCGCTCTTGAATTTCAGGCCACTATTTCCCGTGAAGAGAGATTGTGAGAGACAATGCAGTGAAACGAACAAACAAACAAACCGTCCATGCCTCTCTCGTGATTGGAACCCGGATCAATTTTGGAAGGATGGTTAGAATCACTCTTGCGGAAACGTGGCTTGCTTATTGTCTTTAAATTGTTTGTTGTACCGCAGTCATAAGTAATCACTAGAGATATGGACTCTCAACTTATGCTCGACGTGGCGGTGGAACACCTCTTGGTTTCTCCGTAGATTGGGAGGGAGGTTTATGATTACCATGGTGCTCGCTCTTCATAAGCGGTTATGAGTCTGAGACCCTCATGAACTGTGTTAGAGTGTCGTGCGTACTTCTAGAAAGTCCTGTAAAATGATCTAAGTGTTGCAGTAATATTTCAAGAATAGCCTTATTTGAAGCTAAGGGATCCAATAATTTATATAATCTCGTTGTTTCCAGTGAACAGCAACCATATTGTAATTAGCTTCTTGCTTTCTGGAGACCAATTCTTCAGCTACTTTGGTTCAATTCAGTACATACGGAAAAACTGTCAGGGAATCTCTTTCAAAGGTATCATACAGTAACCCGCGATTTATTTTACGCCATTGGCGATACTATATTTTGGCCGATTCTTTTAGGCAAGTACCCGCAATTCGCACTTTAAACTACAATTACAATTACAATTACAATTACAATTATTTATTGCACACATTTAAAACTTACAGTTATATGAAAATGCAATACACCAGGAGGAATCTGAACACATTGGTTGTAAGGCGATTCCCCCTATCAGATGTAAGAAAAAGAATAAAACATATAGCATATATGAATGCAAGTAAGATGGTTATAACAGAAGCACCACTGTTAGCAGCATGCTTGGGACTACAATTTAATGATACGGTTGAGATTCGTTATGGAGATCAGGGTGATTTACAATGTAATTTCGCAGAGACAAGGAAAACTTTTTGATATTTTTCAGGGATCTATGCTCTCAGGGAGATTATTCAATAGGAAAATGGCTTTATACAGTATGCTATTTAAACCATATTTAAGTCTAACACACGGCTGACATAATTTGTTGTTAGCAACAGATCTGGTTAAGATAGAATAATCCAGATATTTGATGTCAGATTGAAAAATAGGCAGTTTAAGATGCATTATTTTAAAAAACATGATACCTAGTTTCAAGGTGAAAATTTCATGAATTTTTAGAATATTTAGTTTTAGAAATAATGGTTTTGAATGAGACATGTAACCTGTGTTCAGCATATAGCGAACAGATTTCTTCTGTAATTTGAGCAAGTATAACTTATTGTTTGAACTTATATTTGAATACCAAGATTCTAGACAATAGGAGAGATGGGTATAAATAAAAGCATAGTAAAATGTTTTTAGGACATGGATAGGGAAGAGATGCTTAATTTTCCCAAGCAGGCCAACATGAAAGGAAACTTTTTTTAAAACAAACTGAACATGCGTATTCCAGTTAAAGAATTCATCAAACCAAACACCAAGATACTGAACTTTGTCCAGTATTTTAAGGAGGAGATCATTAATCCTGACTGGAAAGTTATTTATGTCCTCTCTTTTATGAACGTTTCGAAAATATACGGCGTTGGTTTTTAGAATATTAAGTGATAATTTGTTAGAGCATAACCAATGAGATACATTTGATAGATCATTATTGATCATTATCTGTAACTCATGCAAATCATGACATTTTTGAAAAATGACAGTGTCATCAGCGTATAGCAAAGCATGAGTTGATTGCAGGCACAGAGGAAGGTTATTAATATATAACAGGAACAGTAATGGTCCCAATACCGAACCTTGAGGCACTCCATATGAAATATTAAGTAGATCTGAGTTTATTTTATTTACAGTGACATACTGTTTGCGATGAGAGAGGTAGCTCATTAAGAGGGAAACAATTTTTCCACGAAAACCGTATTTGGGTAATTTATGTAACAGAATGTCGTGATTTACCGTGTCAAAAGCTTTTTGGAAATCAATAAAAACACAAATAGTATAGTAACTGTCATCTAGTGCTTCGGAAATGAAGTTTGACAACTTAGCAACAGCCATTTCAGTAGATCTGTTTCTTTGGAAACCGAACTGTTCCAAAGAGAGCATACCATGGGTGTGTAAAAAATCAACCATTCTGCTGTGTAAATAGATCTTTCAAAAATCTTACTCAAAACGGGTAACAAAGATATCGGTCTGTAATTACAAGTAGATTCCCTATCTCCTTTTTTAAAAATAGAAATAACCTTCGCGATTTTCAGACTGTAAGGAAACTGACTTAAATAAAAACTCAGATTAATGGTACTAAAATAGAGATCGAGTCTTTTATGACTGCTATTAATATTGTCTGAACCAGCACTCCTTTTAGAGACAATGCAGTGATAATATTATAGGTTTCAGTATCATCCAAAGGGCGTAGAAACATTAAAAAAGGAACTTCGTTAATTTTGGATAAAAAAGCATAACCTTTAGTATTTGTGGGCAAGTTTTTCTGAGATGCTAAATCATGACTTATGTTAATGAAGTAATTGTTGAATTCATCAGCGACTGATTTTGAATCCACATTAAAATTACCAGAATTTCCTTTTAACGTCAGCGGAGTTTCAGTAGCACAGGATCGTTTTTTAATTGCTGATATGATTATTTTCCGTTTTTGATATGAGTTATTTCCTGCATCTGAAATAGCGAGGTTGTAATAAGCAACTTTCGCATGCTGAATAACATTTCTTAGGGCATAATTATACCTTTTACACTTATCACGTAAGTGACTGTTATAAGGATTTTTCTACTTTTTTTACGAAGCTTATCCTTTTTTTGATAGATCTAATGATTCCATTGGTCATCCAAGGTTGGGTCTAAATGTCATATTTAGTATTAACTTCCTTGTGAACGGTTGTGATCTCAAGGAAATCATTCAAAAGGCCTTGCAAAATTTCGGTAGCTATTGTTGGACACGTTGTATTGAATATACTCGACTTGTCCCAGTAAAAATTAGAAACTAGGTCAGCTAACGTGGTGTAGTCACAATAGGAGATTGTTTTGTCGTTAATTGAGTAATGGTAATTTGTAAAAACTGGAACATGAATGAAGACAGGGTTGTGATCACTAATACTAAAATCAATCACTCCGGACTTTAAAGCAGTATTAAGTAAGTTAGTACCAATATAGTCTAGAATATTGGCACCACGAGTTGGTAAAGAAATGCACATCTGAAAAAAATTGCCTGATAGCATATTAAGATAGATTTCACTTAGAGATAGGTTGTTAATGTTGATATTAATATCTCGCAGAAAAATGCAATTTTTATTTTCGTTATTTATTTTGTTTAAGATATTGTCAAAGCGATCACAAAAGGTTTTTCGATCACTACTAGGCGATCTGTAGATAACGCCAATAATTAGGGTTTTGGACTTGGCACTTTGGATTTCAGTACAAAGCATTTCACAGGAATCAAGTACAAGGGACATATTATTCAAGTCCTCACGAATAAAGTAGGTGATGTGAGACTTCAGGTATAGGCCAACACCACCAGGACCCCTTATATTCAGTAATGAATTGTTCCGATTTCTAACTTTGCATTCATAATTATATGTACTGAGATTAAAAAACTCCTTTTGTTTCTCATCAATTAAATGAGTTTCGCTAAGTACAATTACAGAAAAATCATGATTCAATTGTGACAGAAAAGTTTGAAGCTTATCAAATTTAGAGTTAATGCTTTGAATATTGATATGTAAGAGTGACATACCAACTTTGTCGATTTCATCAGAGAGATCATATGAAAATACCTTTTCACAAGTACAGTCCGGATGGTAATAATCCAGGTAAAGGTCATATATTTGTTCCGAGCCAGCCATTAATCAGAGCAGATGGAGGGTGAATGTCATTGTAATGCCTAGTTAATTTTTCCGTGTCACTAACAGACTGAATGTGTAGTGCAGGCGAGTCCTTATCTTTGCGGGCAAAGATCCTACCGTTTCGATCCGTCCACACGAAATTCCACCCACGTTCTCTTTTCCTTGTTTGCACTAGACCAAGAAGGCGTTTACTGGCAGGGAAAAGATGATCATTTACATGCTCGGGCTTATTGTAAAGATCAAAATGGTCTGCAGTACATTTTAGTAAGACCCCTACTACAACAAATGGGATTGTACACTCATGAGGCTCACAATGGCTGAAGAGAGAATTCCGTGGCATCGACGTAGAAGGAGTAACCTTTTGCCGAGGTTCAAACACTTGGAAGTTCGTCTGATAGTTAAGTATCACACTGTACAGCAAATGAAGAGGCACAGTGATGAACCAGTTCTTAGTCATTCAGAAAAAATATTTGGGCGCCATTATGATGTTTATATATTTTAGTTTGTAGTTTACGGATTGTTTGCTGTAACACAGTACCTTAAATTATGAATTAATTACAGGGTGCGTACGGTATTTGGAGACAAATGTGATTATTTACTTAAACAACTTTATCTGACCAAAAACTCAATATATTTGCATCAAAAGTTGTACACATATTCTGACATACCTGTATTACAGGTTTATTTTACTGTATGTAACCGCCCTCAGTATCAATGACTGTTCAATGAGGGGCCGAGAGCATTTTATTCATTTCGTACATTACCCGGATAATGGCGGCCTTCAGTGAATTTTTTGGTACTGTGGAGACGTTGATTAGCCTCCTTTAAATAACGCTCCACATGTAAATAGCCAAGGGGATTTATATCTGGCGAGTTTGGAGGCCACTGTTGGGTGTAACGTTGATCGTGAAGATTGTCTGACATCCATTGAGCTTTGTGAGCAGGTGAGGAGTTCTTCTGAAACACGTATGGCCGTCCATTACTTACCCTTCCATCCAGGGCTTGACAACTATTTCTAGGACCTCAATGTAGCCAACAGCATTAACTCCACAACCCTGCGGAAAGAAGTGAGGTGGCATGACGTGTCCTTCGCTACTCACCACTCCTATATCCATCATAGTTGCGAGAAACTGGATGCGCATAAATCTGGGGACATCAGCAGGATCTGCACATAACCACCTGTCATTTCCGCTGGTAAACTTTTTATCCTGGTCGAAGTGTTTTTCAGCAGAGTAAAAATAGAGAATGCTATGTTCTTTAGGGTATTTAATCTTGTTGAGTAACAGCTTTGCTCTGATTAGGCAATTTTCCTGTGTCTTCGCAGATATGAATTGACGTCTCCTTATCACATACGACTTACATAGAATGTCTTCATGCACCACAGTTCTGATAGTGCCCTCTGACACCTGGAAATCTGCAGCAATGGTTATCATTGACTTTCCGGGTTTATCATTTACCAATAATGTTCTGAACATGTTGTATTAACTGTGGTGTCCTGATAGCATCAGAATGCCGAGAATGCTTTTTATGCTTCGATACAGGTGAAACGGTCATGCCCGAGGCTTCCAAGTGCTTCCCAGCTTTATGAACAAATGACCTGGCAACATTAAAAAATGTTGCAATCTCTAAATCGCTATGGTTTGCGCATAAGGCAACAATAACAGCGTGCCTCTTCATTTCTTGGGTCAGCTTTTAATCCCTCATGGGCTATCTGAAACAAAAAAGGCAGTTAACTTACTTTGACGGACACAACAGGTTTAAAACGACATGTCCTCAAATACTCTACGCACTATGTAATAGGCATTTGGACAAATAATCAAACAAGAACCACTTACACAGAAAATGCAATCCGTTCTTTATTCTTCTTTACTTCTCGAATTGCAGCTTGGAGATTTAAATCTACGGCAACACCAACAAAGTATATATTATCATGAGATATCACTTTAAACCTTATTCGAAGTACAGATCATCTTTGATTCTAGTAATATCATGATCATATGCAGTCAAAGTATAAGCAGTATTGATATTACCTGCAAACAAACAAACTTAACACTGTGTGTGGCGTTTTATTTATCTCCGGCTCACTCTCAGCCATCGAAAGTTTTGGTATGCAGCTCAGAAAGAAATATAAAGAAGCAACATAATTTATGTAAGAACAGAAACTCAAAGAGGAGAGTTAATACTGATGCATACATCACAGCCACCGCAGTGTGCATCTCCTGCAGTCTCCGTCTCCTGAAGACTCCGTCTCACTCACATAAATACAACTTTCAGGTATGCCTAATCACTTTCTGAATTTCAGTTTCATCTCATTAAACTCAGAGCTGAGCAAGAATACATTACAAAATAATGGAATTACAAATTACAATTAACGTGTAATACATGACAAGGTAATGCAGTAACAGATAATCCGAAGTATGGTTTGCACAAGGTAATGGAATTAATATGTAATGCATTACAATGAAGAAGATATATTCAATTATTTAATAATGCCATTCCAACGCAACGGAATTATTTGGTAATGAAATTACACAACTTGCAAATAATAATTACACACTAACAGTTCATAGAAAGTACATGTGCCAAAAGCTATGTCTAAAGTCGGCCATGTAACATAGCAGACAAAGACCAAAGTGTCGTGCAGATTGTTCTTGAAGCGGCAAGAATGGGTTAGATGTTTGTAGAATGCTCTAGAATGATCGCGCAGTGGGAAGTTGGAGAGCTTTATGTAAATCAAGAATATTCCAGAAGGTTTAGGTCCTGTCGTGAAGTATATATAAAGGAGTCAGTCGCTCGCTAGTCCAGTGTTCGTATCGGACAAATAATGGACAACAACACTTGAGAAGTACGGCAAAAATGTCACGAGTTTGCAAATTTCTGTAATATTCGGCAGTGCACCCTCAGTTGCTGAACTCTGAGTGTAGTATATGTGCTTGTGGCTATAGTGGGTAATAATTTTGGACACTGAAACGTATGTAATGGACAAGAATACTGTACTGGAGCTGGACGAAATGAGTATCTCAAACTGAAATAAACATCCCATTCGCACTTACTTCATATGTATTATTTCATTCAAATCACTTTTCTTGCGGCGAAGACGGGGCAGCTACTCATGTCATACACATACAATCTCCAATACCTACATACACGCATTTGAGGTCCGAGGGGTGGAACAATTGTCAAACAACCAAACAACGTGTAAGGGTGTACTGGCTGCTGGTCTATTCACGTTGTACTTTTACCCATAAATTAGTGGTTAATTATCATAATATAGTTAATCATTACGATTATAATGGGTAACTGCTACATGTCATTACAATTACCATGTGATTCTAATGACCAGTTCACTATTACCATGTAATGGTAACGCTAAGTTCTTTTTTCCATTACCATTAAGCTGTAATGGATAACCGATTAATTCAATTACGATTTTGCCCAACTCTGCTACTAAACAAGTTTGTTTATTAACCGCACAATCTTAACGTTTGAAATTACTCTAAACATATTTGTTTTTTGTTTTTTGGGGTGTAGCAAACAACACGAAATATCTATGGGATATAATCAGCCGCCCTATCCTAGTTCCCTTGAAAGGGACAGAGCCTTTGCTCCGACGAGCATACTGTCTATGACTCATCGGGTATTCGAACCCAGACCTATTTCGGCCGAATGATAAGAAGCAGGCGCCTTAGACCACTCGGCAACAAGAGCGGCCATATGATATTAAGCCGGTGAGAAATAACAAAAGAGATGTGAAGAAATCATGACTTATAAAGAAAACCCTGAAATGCTAGATCTCTCTAAGTAAGAAAGCCGACAAATATACAATTGTATGGTGTGTTCCAATAAATATTTTTGCCCCTGCAGATGAAATACATTCAAAATTAATTAGGCAAAATATCTTAAAATGTTCTAGTAATTTTAAACGAAGTTATTTCCTAATAGGACGTGCTTAATCGTAATTTTGTTTCCACTATATGAAAACGTGCAAAACGTATAACACGGAATTTTCAGTTGTAAATAGCATTTTTTTATAAACGTATGAAACCTATTTATGCTAAAGGTATTCCGAGTTCCTTTTTAATTTTTAGTGAGCTCTACAATGAGTACTACTATAGAACATTCGAATCTAGCCGAAAACGTTTACATCAGAACCTGAAGAATGCGTGAAAATCATGGTCAGCAGTACTATGAATAAAGGATTTCGGAAATGCAAATACAGTAAAAATATCAAATGTATAATTAAGCTTCCAAGAGAGAGAATTGGGTATCCAGAAAATCGGAGCGTATGTAGAAAATTCTGACGACAGTTAGAACGAACAAGCTCTAAAAGAGCTTTCTAGTATGAGCTGAAGAAGAATGGAAGAATTGAGACAACAGTGGTCATTGCTACAGAGGCATATAAAAAAAGGGATTGCCGAATAAGAGTGTCACAAAAGCTTGCTAGCCAGCGTTGAAGAATGCTTCCGATCGGGTAGTACCGTTGCACTAGAAATCTCAGTGTACGCAATCTAGCGGCAATATTTTGCATCGGAAAGTGTTCAAACACCCATGAAAAATTTCGTTCGTAATCATGATTACTCAAAGATAAATGCAGTTCCTAAACCCGATTTATAGAAAGGATGTAAATACACTGCTGGCCACCCAAAATACAACACCAAGAAGGATTCGAGATAGCAAAGCCAGATTTACTGGACACGTAACAACAGATACAAAGATGAAACGATTGAGTTTACAGGCCCGTGCGACTTGCGGATTACGTAGACATCAATAGTTCGTGTACCCCCCATGGCTGGCAATAACGGCCGATACACGTCGCCGCATAGAACGAAAGAGGCTTTGGATGTAGGCTTGGGGTATGTTGGTCCAGGCTGCTTCCACACGTTGCCACAATTCATCAGGTGTAGCCGCGGGTGGTGCTTGCCGGGCCACGCGGTTGCCGATCAGCGACCGGACGTGTTCGATGGGCGACATATCGGAAGAACAGTCGGGCCACGGCAGCAGTGACAACTGGTGGGCCGTAAAGAATTGTTGCACGATGCGTGACACGTGCGGGCGCGCATTGTTCTGTTGAAACGTGGCCGCTGGCAGGTCCTGCAGGTAATGAAAGACTACAGGCTAAAAAACAAAACGTCGGAGATGTAGCGGTGGCTGTTGAGTGTACCGGCGATGCGTACCAGAGGAGTAAGGGTGTCCTATCCAATTGCGCCCCAAACCAAAACGCCTGGTGACGGACCGGTATGGCAATGCATAATGCAGGCGTCATACAGTCTCTCGCCGCGGTACCACCACACGCGGATCCGACCATCGTGGTGTTGCAGGCAGAAGCGGGATTCGTCGGAGAAGACAATGTCGTGCCATTCTGTAGTCCAGGTGTGGCTTTCAACGGCCCACTGCCGCCGCATTCGCCGGTGGTGTAAGGTAAATGCTAATCAGAGCAATGGGCGCCGTGCGACAAGTCCCTGCTCCTGCAGACGACTTCGAACAGTACGTGCTAACAGAAGTTGTTGCGCAACACACCCTAATTCCTGCGCTAACGTTCGTGATGGGGCGGTGCGAGCCGTCAATGCCTGCCGCACAACATGCCGGTCCCTTCGTTCAGTGGTGGGCCGCGGCCGCGGCAATCGCTCACGTCGGTCCGTGCGTCCCTCCTGCACCCACCGAATCCATACTCGCCTCACTGTGGCTAAATGTCGTCCCACACAGGCGACGATGTCTCGGTGCGATAAACCGCTGTTGCGATAAGCCACTATTCGTCCTCTGTCGAACTCCGAAACGTGCTGCAATGACTGCAGTATTATGCGACGAGGCATCAGGAAGCTTCCCACAAAACGTCTACTACTTACACCCTACCTTCTGGGCACCCTTCTTATAGTGCTTCTCGGTGGCGTACCGGGCGCACATGATTTGCATATGCCCTGCAATGCTAATCGTTTGCATGTCCTCTCGCGGGCGACGCATGCTGTGAATTTCAGGCCAATCGGATGTTTCCTTCTTGGTGTTGCATTTTGGGTGGCCAGCAGTGAATAATACCAAAATTCAAGAATGCATTTATTTCATTTCTCTGAAAGATTCATTTATCAAAATTAGCAGTAACGTTTATCAAAGAAATAAATTGATGGACAGCTCTTTCCTTTGCTCTTATTACCGAGAATTGAAATAATATTTCTGGCTGGAATTTGTGAAATGTTGATATCGTGGCACACATAAAATTAAGTTTATGCCAACTACCAACAAAACTATACATAAAAGAAAACTATTGCATGAAACATCTTACGTATGTTAAACCAAAGATAATTTGAAAAATTCTAATTCGTAATTCCGTAGACATTGTGTTCCTAATAGATATATCGACGCTCTGCCAAAGAGCTACCATATAATCTGAAGACATTCTGGAAACTCATTTTCGTTTTCCAAAAAATATGGGAGAACCGAATCACACTTCCTCACCCACTTCTCCATTACTTATTGGCGAATTACCTGCTCAAGGTAACCATAAACGGTACCGCAGGAAATGGAGAGATTATGTTGCATACTTTGCAAGCAATAAATAGTACAATGAAATCTTAATAAACGGATACCTCTTCGAACAAAAGAAACCTCTGAGCAACGACAAGTTTTGGTGGTACAGAACAGCTGCCGTACAATTAACATTAGGGATAACTTTTGAACAACCATATCTATTAACAGCAGTCAAAATGCTACCATAGAATCAGAAGAAATCCTATAAATTCATTTTTATTTTCTCGAAAATCTGGGAGTACTTAACCACTCTTCCTCTCTCGCTTTTCCATTACTTATTGGCGAATTACATGTTCAAGGTAATTATGAAAAGTTTTCCAGAAAATGGAGAGATTGTTGCATACGTTGCAAACAAATATTACAGTGAAATCTATATTAACGGATACCTCTGAACAGTGGTAACCTCATAAAAATGATAACCGCTGAACAATAGCAACCTTCAAGCAACGGCAAGTTTTGGTTGGTACAGAAAAGCTGTTGTAGGATTATTATTAACGAAAATACCCGACAAAGAAACATATTAACAGCGGTCACCAGACACCCTGGTCGGTCCTTAACAAGATGTAATGGGCACCTTGTATCTTGGGATTTTACGGTGTTCATTCGGTGCTTGAGATAGGGACAAAGAATATTACAAGAATATTTAAATATTAAGATAGGAATAGAGACTATTACTATAGGATAAACAGGTCTGGCCGAATGGGTTGGATAACAGTGGGTAAAATAAGTTAAACAAAGGAGTTAAAAATTTAGTTCAAAGTAAGGCGAAATTCAGCTCTCATGTATGTTTCAGTCGTCCGCCAGAGGCAGACTGTGTGGTTCCTGGTATCTGGAATGTTGCCCGTTGTCTGCGGTATCACTTGGTCTGTTCCTGATTACTGGCGCGCGGCTAGCTTTATAACTGTTTACTTAAGCTTCACTGTCTAACATTTTTATTATTTTCTTTCCTATATTGTACCTTTACCTAATCTCTTATTTTGCTATTCCTGAGAGCTATTTACGACCAGCCCTCAGACACTCCTTTCCTAAAGTCGTCTGTATTATGGTTTATTTAATTAATATATTGAGTTTTATTCATCTTTCACAGCATTCAGAGAAAGCACTGCAACTGTTTTCTTTGTACATAAGCTTCATACTCTTATTCTGCTTTTGTGCGAACGCAAAGGACTTGCAATATTAGCCTAAGCTTAACTGCCCCCTCCCATCAATGCTCACTTTTCACCCGTCCGAGAAGTGCCCATTATTCGGAGGTTTCACTGTGCTAAAGGAACTGTACTTCACGACAAAATTATGCTTTTAAATACGTATTTGCACGCAAACACCTTTCAAAATATTCTATGATGATTCTGGGTTCGAAAGGACACTAAGGGAAATAATTAGACTCACAACCTAATCTTCGGAGTAACACCACTACAAGTCTTAATACATGGTACAAAACGTAACACCACTACAAGTCTTAAAACAACCGAAAATTCAACTATACGTAACAGGACGCATTCATAGACGAAGCAAACGCTAACGTGGGAAAGTACCCTAACCAGAACTGACCATAAATTTGCGTGGTCCCTGTATTTGTGCCACTTATACTGTCTTGACTGCGTGCTAGTCATGGACAAGCGAACAAGAGTACAATGGAATTCAGATGTAACGTTCCGCATGGAAAACAAAACGCGAAATTCCCAATACTTACATAATTGAAAAGTCAACAAAAATAGATGATTAAAAAGGCCGAATGTATCCAATACAAACATTTCCAATTTAATGGGCATATTTCTAGTGTTCTTTCACTTAATTAATATAGTCGTGTTTTTAAAGTACTGGGCACTGCACTTTTAACATAACACAACCAATCAAATTCGAGAAAATCAAAATTAAATTGTACCAATTAAGATGTTGATATTTATATGGAACTAAACGGAAAAGGTATCGCTGAACACTGTATATTCTGCTCCATTGTGTGAAAATTGATTATGTTATTGTTCGCTGAAATTTTTAATAAGTTTAGAATAAAGCATAAAAAATAAAGAAGCAGAGGAAAACGAATCATAGCCTTTATTAAAGAACGGCATTTTTCATTCCCTTATGTTTGATGAGATCCCCTTTAAAAGACACTGCTAATTGGTTTCACCTGTAGTCTCAGAAAAAATCCAAACACCAATAAAGGAAATGCCACAAAAGCACACTTTAAACATTTTTGGTGCCCCATGACAACTTTTACTCTTTAAATATGGTTAGCGTTTGTTTCCATTAAAAAAGCAGAAGTGAGAAAAGACGAAATGATTTCGCAGCATTCGTTTGATTCCAGTACTAACGCTAGCCCTTCATGCTTCCTGGCGCTCCGGGTGTTCAAAGTATTGTTGTTAGGGTATCTGAATTACTTCCATAGAACATTCATCTCCAGGGTTAAAGGTCATTCATACGTTCATCAATCTGAGTAATACTGATATTGATTACTCATAAGGAGAAGATAGACTGAGTTAATGGCAAGACACTCTGTAATGGACGTCGTATCAGATGCTGGTTTCTGTGTAAAAATGCCAGAGCCTTGGGAATTGCAAATGAGAAATACTTTAATGGATGCCACGTCACTCTGTTAGACACGAGCTCGGTGAGCAGCGTTTTGGATGGAATTACCAGGCGAGTAATAAAACTACCAATATAAAGATTTGTTTTAACCAGGTGGAAACGCTACTCTTTTCCTAGTAAACACCCTAAAACTATCATTTATTCTTACTAAAGCTTTCCTTTGCCTGATAATTAGAAATTTAAATCTATACAAAGAAAATCCTCTGTTCAATCTTCTGGGATAGGATCTCATAAATAAATATCATTACCTCAGGTTAGACACAATGTGAATTACTTTTTCACTATTTGAATAAAATTTTGAGAAACATTTTTTTATGCGTTCTCTGAGTCAAACATTTTTGTTGGTATTCAGTTTCATACACTTTTAAAAGATTTATTGTAGATTGCACCAAAAAGTGGTACTACACCAGTTGCACCATTTTCTGAGAAAACATATACCACTGTGTGGTGCAAAAAAATAGAAACACGTGGTGCAACTTCACACCACTTGATGGTGCAAGATTGCACTGATTATGGTGCAAGATTGTACTCATTAAGGTGCAAGGTTGAACCAATCTGTTGGCTTCCTTTGTACCACAAAATGGTGTACCATTTTTCAGAAAGTGGTGCAGCTTGTGTAGTACCACTTTTTGGTGCAACCTACCACACAAATTTTAAAAGTGTACTACATGTTACGATAACGTCACATTTTTAACACACACATAACGGAATGACGTGGTTACACTAACATTTGCATATTCTTCTAATTCTATTGCAGAGGAAATTTAGTTTCGATAAGTTCGATTTAAGAATAATCTTTGCAAAATACTTGGTTAAAATATTAAATATAAAATATTTGTAGCTTCTACTGTTCTTCCTTTACGTCGTCATATTTGCCTGTTTTCTGACATCTCTGTTTCTAAAATATGTACTGAAAATAATTGGTTTTAATAAACTATGTCCTGATACAGATTTTCCACTTATATTCCACTTTTCTGATGTCTGTTCTTTCTCTTGAGAGTCCGAAAGTTACTATTATCACAAAACATTCATTTCTAAAAGTTGGATGGTAGAATACATTTCTGGTTTCAACAGCTGAAAACCTAACCAAGCTTTTCGAAATAGTATCAACATTTACTAATGGACAGGTTGCTTTCTTGTAAGAAAATACATTTGCTTTTGTAACCAAATTTTACATTTCTATCAAACAAACGAAAAAAAAATTCTTTGATGAAACTGGTATGATTTTTATTTTTAAAATCAGTTTTCTGATGACGTAAAAGCAATAGGTCGTTCCTCATAGTATTTTTATACTGATTTCCAAAATGTACTTATCGATAATCAGGCAGAGAGGCATTTCAGTATGGTATATGTTCACCCCCAAATGCGATGTAGCTCTCACAACGTCGTGACATGCTGATCGCCAGGCGATTCAGGAGTTCGTGAGGCCAATTGGCCCACTTCACCCTCAGAGCATGGAGGAGACCATACCTGCTTTCTGGAGAGCATGTTGAGCACATATGCATCGCCCAGTTGCGTTCTAGACGAGTTCAGTGAAGTTGATGTCTGGAGAACGTGCTGGCTAGTTGATGCGATAAATACCTTCTCTCTCCAGAAGCTACTGCTCTGCGTTCGTGCGATGAGGCGTCGCGTTGTCATCCATAAACTAAACGTCTTCGACTACATTCCACGGAATAATCAAACATGGCGGAGGAGAACTTCGTTGCAATATCGTTCACCCATCATGGTCCCATTTTTCAGCACAATTAGTTCTGTGCGTCCATTAATCATGATGTCACCCCGCACCACCATATCTGCCCCCTTCCTGAACAATCTCGCGCTGGTACGCAGTACCACTTTCACGCCAGATCAGCTGATGAGTAGAATACATGGACAGACTGAAACGACTCTCACCTGTTAAGAGTAGATTGGTTCCTTGATGAAGTGCCCAATTTCTGTGGATACGACACCACTGAAAACGTGCGCTACATTGAGCTCTGGATGTAAGGAGGCCGATTACAAGCCTTAGAACATATAGTCCTATATGTCGCAGACGTCTTTCCACAGTTTGTCGGGATATCAGCGTTCCTGTGCTGGAATCGGGTCGACTCGCAAGCTGACCAGCCGTAGTGCGGCGATTACGTTTTGCTGTTACAACTAATAATCTACCTTCATGCGTCGTAGTAGAGCGAGGTCGACTTCCTACCATGTGTTGTAACGTATATTCTATTTTTAACTTTCCTTTTGAGTTTATTTTTCTGTGTAAATTTGAGTTCGTTCTCTTAGACATTTTCAAACCTTAACATTATGTATTTTCCCTCAAACGAGAATGATGTTGGCAACACACTGAGGTCGGAGCAAGTGACGTATGTGTGGCCGGATAAGAACAATAGATAAAAAGGCAATGCAGCGGTTGTTTAAGGGGATTGATGTTATTAATGATAGATGTGATGTTATACTGCGATTGGATGTTAAATCCCTGATACTGTATTGAGAACGCCAATAAACCCGATGTGAGTGTGGAGTACAAATCATGCAAGCAAAATAAACGTATTTGTAAGTACTACAATTGACCTCTTTCTTGTAATGCGTATTAATACCTTCTAATATTACAATAACTTTAGCACACATAACGTAATCACTGACGTAATGACTAAGTTACAGCGGAAAGAAAATTACGTTACAGTTTCTGGAACTCATTTCATTGGCTTCAAACGCTGATCAGGGACTCGATGACATACTCTGCGTGATTCCAAAGTCCTTGGCAGCATCAGTCACTCGGCGGTCTTCTTCCAGCTACCCTATAATTCTGTCCCGCGTGAAATCATCTAGATGATGTCTTTGAGACATAACATAAATTACACGTTCGTACCTTTATGCCTTCACGTCCAGATTTTCCTTCAAGCACATGTCGCCTACCGCGCCCTTTTTATATCCATTTAAGTGTATCACGTGACCTATGTGCGTTCTATTCGACATTTTGCATGTGTACCTGCTTTCTACTGAACGTCCCCAGTCATGCAAATTGACACAAGCTGTTAAGTCGGACTTTGTAGTTGTAATCTTTCGGAATAGTATTCGTCCTTAGGTTTTGGACATCGGTGTGAAAAATGCTCATATAACTTGCCAACTGATTAACTTCTCTTAAATAATGTGTTTCTAAATATACATTCTCTATGATGGATGCAATTTTCGTTTCCCTGATTTCTTTTTTTAACTATTTCGGCCACTAAGGCCAACTTCTTCAGCATCCAACAGTATTCCGCCATTGTGCTCACATTCAATTGTCCCTTGTATCTCTTCTTCATTTTTTTTAAAAATCTTGATGGAATCTTTCTCCTTGCTCTCTACTTCTGTCAACTACGTAGTTCGTCACCAGAAAGCACTGCAGCCGATATTCGACGTGCTGTATCATCGGTATTGGACGTCGCCATAACGACCGGAACTGTAAACTGAAGGCTACATGAGGCAAACCTACGCAGTATGCAATCGTCACGTCGACTGTCATAGACGGCGAGTCTTGGCAACGCTCGTCTGGCTTTGTGCCGAACTCATGCAAAATTGCGTCACAAAGGGAGCAGTGTGGCTCTCAGTGATGAATCCCTATTCTTGTCTGGGTGCTGTTGATTGACGGATCTGTGTCTGGAGATACCCTGGTGAGCGGACGGATCCCGGTTTTGTTCAGGACCGCCACACCGCCCGTCAGGCAGGCATCGTGATATGAGGTGCTGTTGCGCATGACAGCAAATCTCGTCTTGTCCTCATCACGGGCACACTGACAGCTGCACGATGCGTGAGCGAGGTTCTGCAGCCAAAGTTGATACCGTTTCTGATTGGCATACAGCACCCGATTTTTCAGGAATATAACGCCCGTGTACACACCCGCTCGACACTGTTTGCAACTTGTTCAAACACTGGCATGACCAGTGAGATCGTCCGTTTACTCGTCCAAACACTAACATGGCCATTAAGATCACCCAAACACTGGAGTGGCAAGCAAGATCGCCTGGAAACCTGTGGTACCACATTGGACGTTGTCTGAAATCGAATCGGCCTACTCACGATCTCGATGAATTATGGGAGCAAGTCAACCGTGCTTGGCGTTCCATTTTTCAGGACGATATCCGTCGACTGTATGATTCATTGCCACGCCGTATTGTTGCCTGTATCGCCGTTCGTGGCGGTGCAACCACTTACTGAGGCGTACCAATTGTGCTTCATTATCTCATCTGATAAAGCTGTACGTAGCTGAAAATAACATCAAGGTAAACCCTTATGTGTTCCTATTTGTATGCTCAGTTTCGCCCCACTATCCTCACTCCTTCTGGGAGGGGCAGTTTCAAAGTCGAGCAGTGTAAGTTGCCAACCGCAGTGCCAAAACTGACAATGCGTACTGTTTATCCTAACATCCCCTCAGCAAGCAGACCAGCACCTCACGGTGATGATCGTCATTTTTTCTTTGCGGTATATTGGACTGGAGAATATAATAGCAGAAAACAGTGAATCGAAAGAAGATTCGAAATCTACATGCCTGAGGTTCGTAAGTTGACTCTACAGTTATTTACGCGGCCGAACTTAATGTTCTTGTACGAGATCAGAATTTCCGGAAAGAAAGTATTGAACTGGACTGCAATAAAAAAAACTTTTATCACCAGGAATACTTTTTCATGGTACAGGTACCGTGAATTAGAGCGAATTCAATATTTTTTTGAAGAAAAGTCTTTTGCATATTGTAAAAACGTAGCTGTGATAATAAAATATTTTGATGTTGTTTGCAGACAACCTGAATGACTTTTATTTATTGACTCGTCTGCAAAATGGCTTCAAAAGTGCTTTGCTACATAATCGGAATACGTACGCGTCTATCACATTGGTAATTTCTGTGAATTTATTTTAAATAATCCTATGAATCTCACAAGCTTTCGTTGATTAAAGTGAAATATGAGGAACATGGATGTTTTTAGTGCAGTGATTGGCCTGTTGCTTGGACAATTGGATCACTGCACAACAAAGCCTTGTTGCTTGTGCTAGAGGAACATATACGGTATATGGCATACCAGAAGTGCCGACTTCACCAAAATATTGGGCGGGGGATGGGGGCAGCCGCGAAGATATCACAGATGAGAGGAGCACGACTCTTCCATTGCCAGGAAGAAGATTTAAACAAGTTAGTAAAATCCTGCAATGCATTGATTATGATACGCTTTCCAACATACCAGAAATCATTACTCAAGTTATGAGGATAGGGTGTAGAATTAATCTCGCTCCTATGACCCGACCTTTGACCCCATTTCGATAATATTCAACAGAACCGGTAAAGTATACTTCCGGAACAACATGAAAAGTGTTGTCTCAATTGAAGCCTTTTTACGTAAATTATAACGCATAGAGGCTATGGAATGGATCCCGATCCTATGTCTTGACCTTTGACCCCATTTCACGCATTTTCAATAGGGGTCGTCCCCAGATGGTCCCCTACCACAAACTACAATTTCATCGAAATCGAACCATTTTTACGCACGTTATGACGCATAAGGGCAATGGAATGCATCCCGCTCTTATGTCCTGACCTTTGACCCCACTTCACCCATTTTCAATAGGGTTCGTCCCTACGACATACTAAAATTTCATCGAAATCGAACCATATTTACTCAAGTTATGACGCAAAAGGGAAATGGAGTGCATCCCGCTATGTCCTGACCTTTGACCCCACTTCACCCATTTTCAATAGGGTTCGTTTCCAGGTAGCCCTCTACGACATACTAAAATTTCTTAGAAATCGAACAATATTTACGCAAATTATGACGCATAAAGACGATGGAATGCATCCCGCTCCTATGTCCTGACCTTTGACCCCACTTCACCCATTTTTAATAGGGGGTCGTCCCCAGATGGTCCCCTACCACATACTACAATTTCATCGAAATCGGACCATTTTTACGCACGTTATGACGCATAAGGGCAATAGAATGCATCCCGCTCCTATGTCCGGACCTTTGACCCCTTTTCACCCTTTTCAATAGGGTTCGTCCCTAGGTGGTCCTCTACGACATACTAAAATTTCATCGAAATCGAACCATATTTACTCAAGTTATGACGCATAAGGGAAATGGAGTGCATCCCGCTATGTCCTGACCGTTGACCCCACTTCACCCATTTTCAATAGGGTTCGTTTCCAGGTGGCGCTCTACGACATACTAAAATTTCTTAGAAATCGAATCATATTTACGCAAGATATAACGCATAAGGGCAATGGAATGCATTCCGCCCCTATGTCCTGACTTTTGAAACCATTTCACCCATTTTCAACAGGATTTTCAATAGATACATAAAATGTGACCCCCAGTAGTTTTCTACGACATACAAACATTTCATGGAAATCGAACCATATTTACGCAAGTTATGACGCATAAGGGCGATGGAATGCATCCCGCTCCTATGTCCTGACCTTTGACCACACTTCACCCATTTTCAATAGAGTTCGTCCCCAGTGATCTCCTATCATATATGAAAATTTCATCGAAATCGAACCATTTTTAAGCGAGTTATCGTGAGGACAGACAGACGGACGGACGGACGGACAGACGGACGGACGGACGGACAGACGGACAAAGCTGTAGCATATAGGCTTCTTGAACCTACGGTTGGAAAGCGGAAAAAAGATGGGCAAAAGGTAAACTGCGAGATTCGATGTATATTCCAAAACACAATTGCAACTGCAGATCTACAAATGAACAAGGAAATAGAAATATTATTTTGCTGAATATTAAAGTTTTTAAAATTAAAATTCCGCCTGTGATTTCATAAAAAATATCCAACGAGATTTTGTTACCAAATGTTTCTAAAAGAAATGAGAAATTCGCTGGTTAACTTAAACAAAGAACAAGAAGTGAACAAAATAAATAGATACATAAAAACTTTAGAGAGCAAACGTTTCTGTAATTTTGTTTATTTTTTTGTTGAAAATTGTTTTAAACTTTTACCACGTATCGCGATAACATTTCAAACACAATACGGGGCTGGTAGTCCAGTTTCTTATCAAATGAGCAACTCGGAATATGAATAAGAGCTTACTTATTTTGTTATTTATTATATTTTAGGAAATAAATCGCTTTGGCCTCATAAGTTGGAGCTTTGTCCCCTTTTGTGGCTAAAGCGATTATTTAATAAACAGGACGAAAAGTATTGGCTGCGCACTGCACCCCCCCCTCCAGTACAATTATTTGAGGGGCCAGATTCACTTTGCCTACCTACAGTCGGCACCTAGGTGTATAATTTAGTGTATGTATACGTACATATTTCCTTCTGTTTAACTTTTTCATCAAATGAGAGAGCTATTTCATCTTATGTATCATTTCTTTGATTGTATAATAGGTAAACAAACACAGAATTTGATTACTAATTTATTAATTTGTAATAACAATTTTTATAATCTTATTATACGTAATAAATTGTAAAGCAAAATTCATCGTCAGTATGTTGTGAGGCAGAAATTGCAATCAAGAGTAACAAAGAGTGTTTGAAAAATTGCAACAGCTACTTTAATGAACGCAGTGGAGATCGATAAGAGAGTACGACAAAACCCCACATAAAGTATTACTTTCAAAATAATACTAAAAATAATAAAAAGAAGAAGTTAAACAACGATTAGGTCATTTCTAGAAACAATTTTAAGAAAGGGACCCTTGCTGAACACCTATATATTAAACTATTTTGAGATAACGTGACTTAAAATATTGTGAAGGAAAAATTGAATTTGCAATCCTCGAAATCCAAATTTAATTGCTATAATAGAGATGAGTATCGACAGTATTTTCATTGTTATTGATTTATGTGTTTTTCGTGAGTTTAAGTTTATCTCGTTTCGACGCCATATTGTATCTTTTTATTTCGTTTTCAGTTCGACATGCTACTGCCTCCTGAATTGACGTGACATGTTTCACTTTCAAAACGTTACTCAACTTTTCACTTACCAATTCCTTTGTAAAACTTTTATATTATACAATTCCTTTTGTAAAACTGTAAAGAAAAACAAAGAACAGAAACAGAAAGGAAACGTAGAATTTAAAATATGATCTACAAAGCTACCACTAAATTTGGTCACAAGGAAATTAACTTGTCATAAAATGCTAAATTATTTGGCATAATTGTTTCTTTTGCTCGCAAAATCCGCGTTGAAAAACAAAAGGAAAAAAAAGATAATTACTTTGAGAGTTTAAACCAAGCGAAGTTCTATTTCCATCTTAAAGACAAAAGAAGCAGTAAAACTAACGATCAGAAAATTGTTCAGCGTGTGGGATTAAGTTCTTTTGTGATTCTCAGTGGCATTTTTTGTTTTAAAAACTCTTTTCTGTTTGGCTCGTCGGATATCGTTTTAGTTTTGCTGAGAGTACGCTTTGTTTCTGCCACTTAATCACAGAACCCAGATTCAACTTTTATTGTAAAATGAATGAAATCAAAAAAGTATAACAAAGAAGTCAAACTAGATGTCTGATTCAAATACGACAGGACTTGCTGTGTAAAAAAAGTCACGTTTTGTTCGGAAAAGAAGTATATGCTTTCTGAGCTTGTAAGCAGGGCGCTTAAATTACTTGAAAACCATAAGCACTGCTCAAGATCCGAATGAATGGTTGCACTCATTGGTTAGAAATGGAAAAAATAAATCCAGGTTCTAAGCAATTTACAAAAAGGTCAAAATTAAATTCCAAGTAAAGGAGCCTTAAGACGAATCTGCCTTACTTTTATTTTGCGGAATGTTTACCTTCTCATATTTCAACTGATATGCGCTGGTCTCCTATAAAGATATCTGAGTCATATTAGGGCATAATAATTACTCTGAAAGTTTTCCTCAGTAGTCAGTTTTATTCGCACACTTTCGTCGTCCTGTTGAAATAAGTTACTTACGGCTAAAAGTGAAGCATTAAGGAAGCCGCTCTCGTTAAGAACAGGAATATAAACGCTATGTTAGAGAAAGAATAAAGACAAAAAAACTAGAATTTCCACATCAATTACAAATTTGAAGCCATTAATAAGACGGGTAAACTTAATTGATTAAAAAAGTAAGAAAGAAAAACGGTCATCAATTTGGGAAGAAAGATTTGTGAGACAATCTGTATCTGATAATTATATACAGTATATCGGACGACAGAATATTTGTGGAACTCTTGTAAAGAACAGATTGAGATTCTCAAATACCAAACACTTATGAGTTCAGTTTTCCACAACCAAACTACCTCGTGAAATTAACTGTCCAATATCCAACTATGAAGTGCAGTCAACTGACGCTTGCAGCTACAACATGCGTTCTACGTATTTTATGGAACGCCCTTTTTTAAATAGAATACTTCAAACAACAGTTTACAATACCAATTATATTATGAATTGCATCATGTGCGACACCTAGAATAAATGGCACATGGACCACGCGACGGGGAAGATAGATGTATACTTTTACAAACGGATCACAGACGTTGATATATGAGTTCGTTCAGAAGCTACTTGCATTAATTTCGTTTTACAATACATTGCGACTTGCAACCACAATCAGTGTCATAATTGTCCCTGCGTGCAAGCTTCACTCTTGATAGGTACACGGTTCCAATGCGCTGCGGCGAGAAAATATTTCGTCATTGGTCGTTATTTTTCAATCACTTGCATATTCGGCACGGAGGTACGTGAATAAACCGAACAACATTACCGGACTGCTTAGTTGTTTTTTTTGTTTTTTTTTCAAATAGTGTTTGTTCAGTCCTAGGTTTCGAACTTAGACCTAGCATTTTGAAAAAAAAGCTTGTGCCCTATACTTAATTAATAATTGTGTTCCTTTACCCTTTAAACCCCCGAAGACGACGCAAAAACATAATTACGCAAGCATGTTTAGAACACGGTAACTAACGACCAGACCGTCATACTGAGACCCATGGATAAGACTTGAATTTGTCATTTCAAAATTCCGAATTGATGGTACTTAAGACTGAATACTTTCATACAGACTCTACCATCCCTAAATACATTCATTTCTTTTATGTTTGCATGTGTGGTCTCCTATAAAGTAGGAACAACGTCCAAGAAATCTTAGTAAAAGGGTATTGCTATTTCGCTCCTATCTATAGATATCTGCACAGTCGAGTCACATTATTGTTACCACCTCCTACTTTTAACGTCAACAGTGCGTAGCCAATGAAAGAAGGAACGTGTTGTGAGCTGGCTTGGAGAGTATCTTAGGTGTGGTGTAGGCATTCTGAAAACATATCAGTCGTTGCTGTCATGGATAAAAGGAGCGATTCATCAGATTTGCAAAAAGGAAAAATCATCGGCTTTCGGGCCAAGGGTGGCAGTATTCATGAAACAGCACAATTTGTCAACTGTTCGCTTGCTGCTGTGGTTAAAGTGTATCGTGATTGGAGAAATGGTATCATTGCGAATATGCGACGTGGAAATAGCGGAGAACCACGTGCCATTGATGTCAGAGGTGAACGTCGGCTTCGAAGGTGCATGAGGGCCGATCCACACGCTACAGTAGAGCAAATCACTGGTCGAATGAATCAGGGGGCTACCGGAAGTGTGTCTACAACGACTGTTCAGCAAACCCTGCTGCGTATGGGGCTCCGGTGCAGACGGAAGGGCACTGCATCTATGTTCTCGAAGTTGCATCGGCAGAAAATGCTTACATGTGCACGGCAATATCGGAATTGGACCTCCGCTGATTGGCAAAGGACTGCCTTCTCCGATGAGTCTTGTTTTCTGTTTCATCGAACGGATGGATGTTGGCGCATAAGACGAGAAATATTGGCGAACAAACACTCTTCAACCACTGCTGAAAGAACACCAGCTGGTGGGGGCAGCGTTATGGCGTGGGGAATGTTTTCGTGGCATTCCCTGGGTCAACTAATACCTGGAAGCTGTATGGACCGAATTCTTTATGAATCCATCCTTACAGACCACGTACACCCATACATGCTGATTGTCTTTCCTTGGGCGAATGGGATCTTCCAGAACGACAATGCGACATGTAACACTGCCAGAAATATCCGAGAGTGGTTGGAAGAGCACGATTAAGACTTCAAAGCACTTCCCTAGCCTCCTAATTCCCCAGACTTAAGCCCAATTGAGCATGTGTAGGACCATTTCTATCGTGTTGTTTGCCCTATGGATCCTCCACCACGCACCCTCCAGCAGCTGTCAGATGCACTGCGGTCAGCATGGCTCCACAACCACATGCCTGTGAACTCCTTCCAGCACTTTATTGAGTCACTCCTAGCCCGTCTAGCTGCTGTCCGCGCTGTACACGCTGGTTACTCTGGATATTAGCTGGTGGTCACGGTAATGTGACTCGACCGTGTAATTTACATTTTCCTATATGATACTGATAACATGAAACGTTGTTTTCTTCAACCAACGTATGCCCTTAACTCGACCACTTAGAATTGCTTCGTCTTTCCATTGCTGAAGTTATTTCTGGAAGGTGAACATAATTTACATTTTGTGACGTAAGAATAGCAAACCAGTCTTTCATGAAATGCATATAAAAGCTCAGTGAGGACTCACGTGATAATATAAATGTAGAATTCTTGTCTGAGCAATTAGAAAGACAAAAAAGATCCCTAAATGTTTATCTACGAAGCAATAGGGTACAGTGGTTTTAAGTTTGCAAACTGTCGTTAAAAATACATGCGAATCTTCGACAAAATGTTTTATTTAATAAAGAGTCGAATTATGTCCTGATTTTGATTTAGATCGGGAATTATGCTTTAAGAATTTACTTCAGTTTCAGCATTAGAGCGACATTGATCACTTTCTGAAGCAGCACGAGTCGGCTACTACCCGTACAAAAGGTATACTATTTTATAACTCTCAACATTTTATAAGCATCTCACAAAGAAACAGATTCTGTTTCTTTCTTTCATTTGTTGGCGCATTTACGTAAAAGGGTCTTTTCGCCCGCACCTCGGTCGTTACCTGCGCAGCTCCCTGTCCACTGAATTGGCACATTGCCTTCTTGAAAATGATAATTTCCTTAATATAGCGCCTTAATTTATCAAAATTGCTTCACATAATTTTCATCAACTTGCTGGGCTTTTTTCTGTTTTTGGTTGAGGGTTTAATAACCACCGTGAGTAACTCAATGGGCTATAAGAAGTCGTCCGACCCTAATTTAGGGTCACTGGTTCCAGGGAAATGAGAGAGCGAGTCTTCTAAGACAAACGCAACATCCATGCCTTAAAAGGATTCGAACGCGGACCCACTTGAATCAACAGTCATAAGCCAACGCGTAGACCACAGCGCCACCGAGGCGGCGGTTTCGTTTCTTTTTTGTAGCCTGATAGTTCCATGTACCCATGATGTTGATGATGTTGTGCAAATCCCTTTTATTGTAATACTATTTTTTCCCTTTCCTTTAGAAATCATTATGTGATATACCACACTTTGTTATAAAGCACTGGAACCAGAATTCAACTGCAGTTGTATGTTGTTTATGCTGTCCTTATTTACATTGAAAAGACAATTTATCATACTCAGCAATCTATTAACCCATGTTTTGGCTTCACAACAGCAGCAGGTCCTCGTAGCATGGACTGTACCAGGTGTTGTTAATGTTCGCTGGTACCGCTGGCAAAAATTCCAAGACAGACGACAATAAAGCGCAGAGATTTGCCAGCGGTGGGTTTCAAGGTCGAATACATCGCTCCACTTTGTTTCGCATATGATCAATTAAGCTAAAAACCGGAGTAACAGAAGTTTAATCGAGGATTCGTAACTCACTGGAATGCTCTTCCAACCAGTCGTTCTTCAAACGGGAGGGAAGAGAAGGGGTGTTGTCATCTTTACAAGGAAAACATCCTGCTGTTGGAAAACGGAAGGCCATTGACGGGTGTAGGTAGTTGGATGGTGCATCAATATAGCCTTCTGCGGTGGTGGTGGTCTCAATAGGTAGAAGCGGTCTTAAGGCGGGCCACGTAAACTCTCCCTAGTATGTTACACAGCCTCCACGGTCTTGTAACAGTTGGCTAGATAGATGGGGTCCATGTTGTATGGGCTACGGTAAAATTTGCTCCCCCCCCCCCGTCGGCTTGCTGCAGTTGGAGCTTCTATACATAGAACCAAGCTAGTAGTTAACAGTTTTCCAAGGCCCAATAACGATGTTGCTTCGCCCACTGCAGTCTTATAGCCTGATGACGTACTAAATATATGGTTGCTCAATGTGGGCTTGGCCTTCATAGCACAGTCGTGCCATCCCTGACTTTTTGAAGCCACGAAGATGGAACATTTTATCTTACGCGCAACGATTGTAAGCCGAGATGGGACTCCCTCAGACAGGCTGCGTTACTGTAGCAGAACAGAGTTGCATTGTGGATAGGTGTGGCGTGTATAATAAATTGTGCTTTCAGTGAACGTCTCAACAGTACAGTTATTTGTAGCGCCAGCTTCACAAACGCCTCGACACGGCTTGTCTAGGTTCCTTACCTTATCTTAGCGTTATAACGTACGGGCCCGTTTTGAATTTTGATCTCATCACACTGTGAAACGCAGTGTAATCAGAGTTGGGCAAAATCGTAATTAAATTAATCGGTAATGCGTTACAGCTTAATGGTAATGGGAACAAGAACTTAGCTTTACCATTACATAGTATTGGTGAACTGGTCCTTAGAATTACGTGGTAATTGTAATAACCTACATGTAACATAGTAGACAAAGACAGATGTGACAGACAACACTTCTGTCTTTGTCTGCTATGTTACATGGCCAACTTTTCTAAACATAGCTTTTGGCCCATGTGCATTTCTATAAACTATTAGTATGTAATTATTATTTGCAAATTGTGTAATTTCATTACCAAACAATTCCATTGCGTTTGAAGGACATTATTAAATAACTGAATTATATCCCCTTCATTGTAATGCATTACAGATTAATTTCATTACCTTGTGCAAACCATATTTAGGATTACCTTGTGATGCATTACCTGTTACTGCATTACAAGGTAATGCATTAAACGTTAATTGTAATCTGTACTTTCATTACTTTGTAATGCATTCCTGCCCAACTCTGTTTAGTATTACAACGTAAAAACTGATTTAGGGACATTCTCATGGCATTTACTTTTATTCATAAAGGAGCGGTGTTCGTAAAAGTAAATTTTCTTCTATTTCCAGGTTACAGATGTATTCCATGTTGCACAAATACAAACTTGAAAAAGAAACGAAGTATCTAATAAAAACTAAATAAAACCAATATGCCATTCGAATTAACCAATCTGAAAGACAATTCAATGAATTTACGTTTTTGGAATGTTGTTAGGCATATACTGTATTTGTAATAAACTGTAGCATTAATTAATCTTTTATACGTACCTTTATACACAGAAAATGCCATATACAAAACAAAAGAAACAAAAAAGAAGAGTAACATATAGAATTGGGAAGCGAATTCCCCCCAAAAAAAGAATTCTTCATAGATACACGGCAGGCATTGCAATGCTATTATTGGCATATTTTCACTGTATTCCATGTAACCACTTCCTTCAGAAAACTTCAAAGTTTTCATCGCCCTAGAGCTGAAATCGAATTCACACCTTCCGATTTCCGGTCGAGCATGCTAGTCGTTACACTACCCAGGACAAAGAAATTCCAAGCAACTAAACGTAGATATCTGAGATCCTTCAGATTTGCGCTAGTCGATGCTATTCCTGCCCCACGGTAGCATCTCACGACCTTTTCTCACATACAGTGTCGGATGTAGGCCACGCACGAATTCAAGTGATGAAATTACGTCATATGCAATTGGAAACGAATTTCGTTTCCCAATATACGTACTTTCATCACTGGAATTCGTGACCTACATCCGACCCTGTATGTGAGACAAGATCGTGAGACGCTACGATGGGGCAGGAATAGTATCGCCTAGGGCAAATCTGAAGGATCTCAGTTATCTACGTTCAGTTGTTTGGAATGTCCTTGTCTTGGGTAGTGTAACGACTAGCATGATCGAAGTTTTCTAAAGGAAGTGGTTACATGAAATACAGTGAAAATATGCCAATAATAGCAAGAAAAGTAACAGCTTCCTTACTTTGGAAATATGATTTCATTGATTGATTGGAGGTTTAACGACAACCGTGAGCAACTCAATGGGCTATAAGCAGTTGCCCGTCCCTAATTTAGGGTCACTGGTTCCGGGGAAGGGAGAGAGCCAGTGCCGTAAGACAAACACAACATCCATGCCTCACGGGATTCGAACCCGGGCCCCTTACAGACGAATGATCAGAAGGCCATCGCTTAGACCACTGCGCCACCGGGGCGGCGTTGGAAATATGGAGTTACATATTCTTATTCAGGAAAACTTGAGCCGCCCCGGTGGCGCAGTGGTCTAAGCGATGGCTTCTGATCATTCGTCCTAAACGGGTCCAGATTCGAATCCCAGTGAGGCATGGATTTTGTGTTTGTCTTACGGCACTGGCTGTCTCCCTTCCCTGGAACCAGTGGCCCTAAATTAGGGACGGGGGACTGCTTATAACCCATTGAGTTGCTCACGGTGGTCGTTAAACCTCCAATCAAAAAAAAAAAAATTCGAAAACATCTGTTGGGCACGTTTTTTTAGAACTTTTTGCATTTACAATTGCATGATTTAAGTGAATTTACAACTCAACTATTAGGTTCGGAGCTTCACTATCGTTACATTGAGACAAACACAACCGGAGACACGGAAGCATTCTAAACAAGAAAGATGACACCGAATTTTCGGTGTCAATGAGCACATCTTTCGAATTATTCAAAATCAAAGGAACCGGTTAGAAAAAAACAACTGGATTTCTACAATCGATAAAACATCCAGAAATAGAAACAGCTACTCACTTCCACAAGCGGCTAAAACGCATGTTGCGAAAATTTATAAATGGCGCACAAAAAGTTTCTCATAGCAGAAGGAAGAAGTAGAAATAAAGAGATTGCCAAATCGAACAGTCAAAATAAGAAAACAGAAGTACCCAAACATCACCTAGCGACAGAACTGTAAACTACAAAATTCCTCAAATACAAACCTAATGTACTCCACAATGTAAATGGTATCCGGTGTTTAAAAAATTTCTGAAATCGCACATTTAGAATCAGATATAATAATAAAAAAAAAGAAAAAAAAAAGAAACACACACATATTAAACATTTGACCCCACTAGCAGCGAAATTGTGCATTATCGTGTAAGCAAAATATGCAAAAAGAGTTTTTATAGTTAGTTCATCTGGCCGAAAAATATTTTTTTCAATCGGGTTTTTAGTCCGGTAGATATTGCTGAAAATGCAAACGTGAACTTACGCCCTCTAGCAACACATTTGTGCGCTAAGAAAGAATTGAAGTTACATCAGAAACATTTGGCACCAGAAACGCTGTCCAATGAAGTTCTTTACAAAAATTGGGTTATATGGAAGACTTTTTCCAATAGAAGCTGTATCCGATGCAGGAAGAAATTTACAAATCGAACATTTAGAAGCAGAGATATCGAGGAAAACGCAATTTACCTTTACGCCCCTAGCTGAAAATGTATGCATTACTTGAAAAAAGGGATAGTATCTCAAATAGTCTTCGATGTAAATGGCATTCAAAGTGAAAAAAAAATCAATCGAATATTTTGGAGCAAATATGTGGAATAAAATACATTTCGAATTCGATGTCATGAATTTATGCGCGCTAGCGGCAGACAGACGGACGGACAGAGATAGTGATGAAATAAACACGAACTATTTTTGCACAAAAGACGTGCTAACATTAACGTGAAACACAGCTGACTTTTAGCAAGAGTCCAGGCAAAAGGTTTGGGACGGTTGAAGCCCAACTTGCTAGGGCTGCTTTGTCAGTTGAGCGAGGACTCGGCCACCGCCGGCGCTGTCACTTACGAAATCGTGCTGACTGATGTATGTTTAATCATTCGTAATACCGTCACTTGACAGGAACTGGGAGTTTCCAAATATGTCTTTGGGTTATTCGGATATTTTTTTTTATGTTTTGAAAAGGGGTTAACGACCACGTGAGCAACTCAATGGGCTATAAGCATTAGTCTGTCCCCAATTTGGGCCAGTGATTCCAAGGAAGGGAAAGATCCTAATCTGCACGATAAGCACAACGTCCATGTCTCACGAGGTATCGAACCCCGACACATTTTGGATGAACAGTCAGAAGCCAGCGCTTAGATCACGGCGCCACCGGGGCGGCTCGGATCGATATGCACGTCTGTAGCAGAGATAATCTGCGAAAGAGAACAGGATTGCCCATAAATTTGACGAGATCGTACCCGTGGGCTGTCTGTTAAGAGCATATTTATTATATGAAAATTTCGCAAAGCACATGAAGTCATAAACACTACGTTTTAAAATCGTGGCGTTGGGCATACTCGCTGTAAAATGTTCGCGCAGGAAAATTCAGACCGCACTGATTGGGACATATGTCCGTGTCGAGCATTGTGCGCGGAATTCTTTGAGTGCACTGCAGAATAATTTCTGTGAAAAGAAATCGTTAAGTATATTTTCTTTTTCACTTACTTGAAGAAAAACAGATAAATTACGTAAAACTGAATGTATTGCGTTTCAATTTCTCTTCACCGCAGTTATCACCTACAAATGTTATAAATGTCATCATTAACACGAATGCGCCGTACTTTCACTGTTTTCATGTGGCCACAACTTTAGAAGACTTGAAAATTTCATTGTCCTTTAGCGGGAATCGAACCCGAACCTCCCGATTTCCGTTCGACCACGCTATCTGTTACAAGAACGGAAATTAAATGGAACTCGGGAGATATGTGTTCGATTCCCGCTCCAGGATGATGCATTTTTTAAGGTTTTTGAAGTGGCGGCTAGAAGGAAAAAAAAACGAATACAGGGTGTGTTTCACGAAGAGTGTCCGAAAGGGATACGAAAGTAATGATTGGTTGTAGCAGTAAATTGAAAAATGTGAAACACGCAGCAAATGGAGGACAATTCAGCTGTGACAGTTGCACCCCGGAATGGATAAATTTCCGAAAAATAAGAAAATTAGAATTTTTATACGGCCCCGCACGGAAACATAATTCAATTAATAAAAACGCCTTTCGGAAACTCTTCGTGGAACATCCTGTATACAGTACATTGGTAAAACGATGATATTTGTATTGCCTTCCACGCACATGTGAAGAATTATTTCGAGAGATTTGTTTCCCACTAATATATAAGATGTACAACTGTTACATTAAAGACTGCATAATTCTTTTTTGTTGTCTTGCTTAGATATAACTAGACGAAACCCGTCGGAATCGACGGTAAGGGTACTTTTTTTTTTTTTTGAAAATAATAAACTCATATGGAACAACAAATGTAAACTTTATTTGATGAACAAATTCATTTAACCACTTCAGTAAAGACAATAGTCCAGGTTCGTGATTTTTTTTGTGACTGAAGGTTTAACAACCACTGTGAGCAATTTAATGCGCTATAAGCAGTCGCCCGTCCCTAATTTAGGGTCAGTGGTTCCGGGAAAGGGAAAGAGCCATTGGCGTAAGACGAACACAACATCCATGCCTCACCGGGATTCGAACGCGGACCCTTCACGAACGAATGATCATCAGCCAACGCTTGGGCTATAAGCAGTCACCCGTTCCTAATTTAGGGTCACTGGCTTCAGGGAAGGGAGAGGGGCAGTGACGTAAGACAAACAATATCCATGCCTCACCGGAAGTTTAACCCGGTAGACGAAACCCGTCGGAATCGACGAATAGTTTGTTTTTTCTCCCGGTAGACGAAACCCGTCGGAATGGACGACAGATTTTTTTTTTTTTTTTTGTTTTTTTGAAAAGAATAAACTCATATGAACCGTTTATTTACATCTTTACATAAAGGGAAACGTCTTACCTGCGTGAATAAACTGGATCGAATATATGTCAAATTGTATATACATCACACAGTCCAATGGCACAACGCAATCAGGTCTTTGAGTGTTCGCTTCTCCGATAAGAACCTTCAAACAAATTCCTGCAAGCGTTGTTTTGCACAACGGTTCACTGAGAAGAAAGACTTCGGATTTTTGGACTATCTGAATCCCTCCATTATGCCGCCTTCAACAGCGCGTGAGTCAACCGCACGCTTCTCCCATTGACTTTACATGCGCATTTTACCGCCTCACAACGCCCGAACTGTTGCCCCAATCTCATTCTGTTCTTCGACTGGCACATCTACATGGTAAGACCTTTATTTTGATCCCTGAACCATATTTTTACGTTCAGCCGTTCTCTGAAAATAGGTCTCACTGTAATAAACCTTATAGAATTAATATATAGGTATGCCGGTGGTTCTAAAATGTTATCAGGTAATAACACGTAAATATGTTTCTTTGAGCTAATGTGATGAAATAATGATTTGAGATGCAATAGCAAAAATAAGAATGCACAACCACAAAATGAAAAAATATATAATGTACTGTTGTTTATATCTTTTTGTATTTCCCGAGCGTGCCACGCTCGGGAAATACAAACATCGCGCTTTCATGTTTAAATCTTAGAGAAGAAACGGATACTGATGAATAGCGAAGAATTTTTCTTCTGAAAGATGTTTAAAAATATATTTTTACACATTAATATCTCATTAATATTCTTGTCGGAGTAACTGAAGGGTAACAAAAAGAAGGTACATTTTTTGTAACATCTAGTCCTTTCAACGACGGCTATTTTTTTGACTTCGTCGTTTCCTCAGTAAATGCTTCTCGACATCTGAAAACGAAAGAACGAGGAATTTCGATTGATCATCAGCTCACACTTCGGTGGGTATTTAACGATTGAGTTAACATGAATCTACAAGCTCGCACGAGATATGGATGACAGTCAGATATTGACGTGAATAAAAAAGAAATATTTTCGATGCAATTTCAGACTCGGAACGGGCTCAAAATAAATTCATAACAACTTTCTTTATTTCACTCCACTGTTAAATGTTCAGTGATTTATAGTTCTCTTTCTAGAACAGTTCATAGATACCTCAATATTTTTTTTAAGTAATGGAACCCCGAGAAGTATAAAAAGCCTGCAATGTACAGGAAGTATCGTTCGATAATTTCTTAAGGTTAGTATTTCTTAAATGCGTACCTCATCAAAATATTTCTAATACTAGTGCAAAGTTCCACACTTTGGAATCTCTCATAGTTTTTAGACTTCCCAACAAAATAGAAAAGAGCTACTTTCAGTCTCTAATATTCGTCTTCAGCTTTCATTCTTCCCCCGTAGCGAATCGCTCAATCTTGTGTCCACAATGACATCGAAGAAATACGTATATAAAAAGAAATTACGACGAAATTGTTTTGGAAAGACTAGATGACATTTTCAGTTTTCACTTTCTCTTTGTTTTTACTTCTCATTTGGTACTAAAACCAGTGGCGGGTAGTGTTTTAGCAAGCAGAATGTAACGGGAAATGATGTGTAAATATTTGTGTGTATGCTGCACTAAGTATTAAAATTACGTCAAGAAAAAAGGTGTCAAAATAAATTCCTGGATCGGACACCGAGCACGATTCATTATGTAGTTACACAGCAAATTCAAATACACACCACGAATACAGGTCATAAGATGTGACAAAACAAATCGATTGTTTGTTTACAGTTTCTTTTTTGTTGTTGTTGAATTTTCCACCTGTAATAAGAATGTTTGTTCAACAAATTACAGCCAAAGCTAGTACATTATTCTTGAGTGCAAAGAACACATCACGCTTTCCAATATATATATATATTTTTTTTTTGGCAAAATGTCGAAAAACTTTTCCACCAGTTCTAGACCTAAAGTTTCGTGCGTTAACAATAAACATGGCAAACAATGTACAGCATTTTTTATGTCATAGCCGAATACCAACGCATTCTTACTGTGTGTTTGGGAAGTGAACTTCGTGATTCTCTCAAGATTTTTATCTATATATTTTTGCTGCAATTTAAGATATAGCATAGGTCTATCAAATCTCAATTTCCAATTTCTGGATGTTTCAAAAACATCCTTTCTCGCATTCCTTGGACAGAAGTTATCTTGTATAAAGTGTAGCATCCGAGTACGGGTGTTTCACCTTCTATATTGTAATCCAATAAAAAGATGAAGAAGACATTTGCACTTAAGAATACATATTTGATAAAGGAAGCGTGCACAAGGAATAGACGTAAATCAAGTTTTCTAATGTATTGTACTTAAAAAATAAAGTGGAGTATCAGAGAATTCTACACACACACCGCTTGTGAAAAACACCATGGCAGAAGGAACGACAGAATGCGTGTGAAAATTTCGGGTCCTCCTCTATCACCAGAGTCTCCCCCCCCCTCCCACCACCACAAACTGGTCGCGCGATACAGTGTTAGCACTTAACGCAGTTACCGCACCGCTGTTAGAAGTAATTGAAATAAGAAACGTCTTTTTCGCCGCGCGTGGAAACAATGTTTGGCGACTGCTGTAAATGATTCAGTTACTTAACGCAGGACACCGCAGCGAGAGAGCGATTGTGTTTTTCCCGGGGAACAAAAACGACAATGGCCTACGTGCAAATGTGCGCCGCTGCTATTCTACGAAGCGCCAGCTAGCTTCCAGCCTGATGCTTAACTGAGCGTTCGCAAATACACCTAAACTTGAGCCGCAGGGAACTGTACTCGCGGGAGGCAGAACTCAAGTTTGTACATGGTCTGCGGATGGAAAAACTCTAATGATTAACTGCAAGGAAACGCAAGATGTTTTCACTGGCGTAATGGTACTTTTCAAAACATATAATAACATATTAATTCAAGATTTTTTTCAACGTAATATTCACCTCAGAAAACTGTTTTTAATCGTTAATTTTGTTGTTAATTTGATAAAATTTTCTGAAAAATGGCGGGAAAAATGCTCCTATGGAAGAGTACAAAAGATAAAAAAAATTCTAATGAAAAATCGACCACCGACGTAGGACCGCTGGATAATCGTGAGCCTCGTGTCTCTGTGGTAGGCGACTGCTGCGAGTGCAAATGCCGCTGCAGACCATCCAGATGCAGTTTTTCTGGGTATCCTCGAATATAAGGCGAATGCAAGTTTAAATTAGATTGAACTGTTGAGACATTTCAGGCGGCTGACATTTGAGGCAGGAAACGGGAAACCACCTCTGGTCCACAGCTGTTCCTCTGTATAAACGTCACCATGACTGTATGCAGATAATGGGGATGAATCGGCTGCGTTTTTGCTTAGATTTGTCATCTTACAGAACCATTTCTGCAAAATGTTCAGACCATTCGCAAAAGCTGAATACTTTCTGTAAATGATTTGCTGATATAAAAGTCGGTTCATTATTTTGGTACATGAAGACAGCCGCTCATGCTTGATAAAGTTCCTCTTGACAAGTTTACTCCATTTCTCATATGCATACTTAAGAAGAAATTCGAACTCGAACCAGAACATTTATGTGAAATCATCGCAAAGTATCATGAAATAAACGTGATGTGACAACATTCGCTGACAAATTATACGCAAACTTTTCCGGTACGACGTGTAATTTTTTACACACAGTAATATTAAGTTGAATGCAAAGCTCAACTGTTTTCTGGAGAACTTGAGCTCAGACTTCATTACTATGGCTAAACGCTCTTTACCATTTTAAATCCGTTTAAATAAACAAAAGAAAATGTCGAGGTTGTGTTTTGCAAAAACGCTTTAAGAGAGGCTGCTTATAAGGGTTTCCGACGATTTCGGAATATTAACTACTCTATCTAAATAACGGCTTAGTAATCCATTTTTTTGTTTAAAAATTTGCAAGATTGAATAACAATTAGATATTTTAAAGTATATCCTCGAAAGCTGATTCCACTGCATTGTGATCTGAATTTCAAGAAAATAATACCTGCACAAGTAATAAAATTTGCTCCCGCAGTTTCGCTTTTTACATAAAATTTGTTTTTATCTGAAACGTGGTTACGTGACCATACATTTATTAACCATTTACAACATCATGCAGCTCATAGACTTCCACAATGAACAAAAATCGCATGTGTCGTATATCTCTAATTTAACCTTTCTTTTGAATTTCTTTTCTTATGTAAATTACGCTACATCTCCGTTAGATATTTTCCTTCTGACAGCCGTCACTTCCCCGATTTTTTTCATAAGTTTTAGCAAAAACTTACACAGGGTGAAATACGTATTAATTAAATACAGGTCGAGAGTAAAACGCGTGGTGGTAGTCAACGAGTGATACTTAGCAGGATGTATATTTCGACTCACACGGGCTTTTTTTTTGTTGTTGGAGGTTTAACGACCACGGTGAGCAACTCAAAGGGCTATAAGCAGTCGCCCATCCCTGATTTAGGGCCGCTGGTTCCAGGGAAGGGAGAGAGCCAGTGCCGTAGGACAAAAACAATATCCATGCCTCACCGGGATTCGAACCCAGACCCCTTTCGGACGAATGACCAGAGGCCATCGTTTAGACTACTGTGCCACCGGGACGGCCACGCCGGCTTGATGCTATATATTAGGAGTATGTAAAAGTTCCGCCGCTCCAGCTAGCGGGCGCTGTAGGAGTCTAACCGGCCGGTGACCTGTGCTGTCAGTTTCTACATGGAGCCAAGCATGGCGGTCGATAAAGTTCATTTGCGCACTGTTTGTTATTCATGTTTAATTTAGGGAAAAGTGCGAGTGAACATACGGCTCAATATGTCAGGCATATGGCAAAACGGTTATAGGTGAGCGGACGTGTCGAGAATGGCTTGCCAGGTATAAGAAAGGTGATCTAAGCTTGGAAGACAAGCCACGTGCAGGCAGACCGCAGGAACTCGCAGACGTAGAGCTGAAATCGCTGTTGCAAGAGGATGCCACACAATCGACCACGCAACTGGCGTAACGTTTAAAAGTGGTTCAATGGAAAGCGGTAAGGCGTCTACAGACCTTGGGGAAGATCCAGAAGATTGGTAAGTGGGTTCCGCATATTTTAACGGACCGTAATATTGGTCAACGATTGGGCATCTGCATGTCATTGCTGAAGAGGTTTCAAGGGAAGAATTGCTTTGGAAGGTTGTCACCGGGGATGCAAAATGGGTATATTGCGACAGCTCCGTGCGCAAGCGATTCTGGGTCGACCCAAGGCAGCCATCAACATCCACTGCAAAACAGGATATCCACGGCGGGGAAAAGGTGATGTTGAGTGTGTGTTGGGATTTGCACGGAGTACTGTACTTCAAACTGTTGACACCGGGCGAAACAATCACTGCACAACGATATAGCGATCAGTTGATGAAACTGAACGCCGCAATCGAGCAAAAACGCTCATGGACAGATAAAGGACGCCGCCCAGTCATCTTTTTACACGATAATGGCAGACCACATGTCGCTGCAACCACGAAATTAATCCTTGAACAGTTACACTGGAAGGTTTTGCAGCACCCGGCTTACTCCCCGGACATTGAACCCTCAGACTTTCATCTGTTTCGCTCTATGCAACTTGTCCTAGCCCAACAGTGGTTCACCACAGTTCCAGAGGTGGAAAATTTCGTCAGTGCGTTCTTCAGCTTAAAACTTAAGTCCTTTTATCACAGGGGCATTCATTTGTTTCCTGAAAAATAGCGAGAGGTCATTGATGCTAACGGCCAATATTTCATTGAATAAATGTGTACTTGTTTCCTGATTGTTCCTGTCTACTTTCTCCTTAAAACGGTGGAAACTTTTGCATTCCCTATACAATAGAACAGTCCTATCTAAAAATGTGATATTGTGATAACAACAAATCTCTGTGAAAGGAGGAATGGTGACTAAGAGTGTACTTCGACAACTAAAAATTAAATACATTGTTGTAAGTTATACTCTTCTCGACATAAAAAACTCCATGCCAGAAAGTATTGTCGGAACGCCATGCAAATTGGAGGGTATGTGTTGGTGGTTACGTTATGTAAATATTAGCAGTTGCGAACGAATCACGTGATAGGTGAGAGATAAAAATGTGAAACTGCTTGGCATGGCTACACTTGGTCATCCTCACCTGCGGGTGTGGATCACAGCATCGGATTGAACTCAGTGGTGAAAACACGTTGAAGGAATGCGAATGCCTCAGTGACGTCATAGGTTATCCTACCATCACAGAAACACCTTTATCAGTAACTTCATCATAAATCAACGCACGGCTGGTTGTTTCCTATGTCGCAACGAGGCGGAAACGCATCGTGGTGTAACAACTGTCCGGCAAATGTCGCAACATAGATTAGAAGAAGGTATTGTGATTCGCTGTAATGGGTCCGATGCACGTAGGCGGACGTCCGAAAGCAGTGATCACCGCGTTCCACGGCAAGCCGTAGCAGCCCCACAATCCACAGCGGGAAAACTTTCAACGAGGTGTACAGGCAGGTATAGACATCTCTGTATCGACACAGACTGTGAATCGGAGTTTACCTGGGCAGGTCTGCGCTATCGCCAGCCAATGCAACGACTGCCCCTCACCGCAGCACATCATCACGCATGGTGGCAATGTGGCCGTACCTGATATGCGTTCTGTGACGAACGGAAGAATGTCATGTTCAACAATAAGTTTGGTTTCTGGCTCAGCTCCTACAATTGCGGATTAAAAATCTGAAGACGACGTGTTTACTGAACCGATCTTCTTGCCACCCGTGAGTGTGATACGGCTTCTCAGCCTGGTGATCTGGTTTGGGGCACTATGAGTTTGAACAGCCGTTGATCACTTGTACGCATAGTGATTACAGTAACAGCACGACGATGTGTCGATGATTTTCTTCAGCCCGTTATGTTTTCGTAGTTCCGCGGTATTCCTGTTGCTCAGTTTGAACAAGATAACGCCCGCCTACACTCTGCCAACAAGGTGCCCAGGTAATGATGCCCTGGTCGGTGCGATCCCCAGACCTGTCCACCAAAATGAACGTGTGCGACGTCATTCGCAGGCGACCTAAGGCCTCAGCATGACCCTCATGCACTATCCGTGAATTGTCGACACAGGTCAACGATATCTCAGTGTACCATCCAGGAATTATTTTCACTCGATGACACGCCGTATTGCCTAGCTAGCCACCATGGTTTTTATACTTTATACTGACTCTGCAACATTACACTGTCTCCTCGCGTTCATCGTTGTCACTCAATCGCTCAGAAATTAAATTATTTTATTACCAATTTACTTGTCTATATGTGTGGTAACTTTCATTATATTTCGCGCATTACTTCATGGAGGGCATTTTCTATTCCGAGTAGTGTATGTCTTGATATTTCTCGGTTATAGATCGCTGAGACCGATAAGTGATAATAAAACTGTTGTCTTTCACATTAATGGTATCTCAAAACACAAGAACCTAAAAATGCAGAAGTATACCAAAATATTATAGGCACTCTTTGTCAAGGACTGCTTGTGTTTCCACAGAAACAAAATGCATTAATCTCATTTTCGCTTCCTATGAAATCAGGTTTGCCTCCGCTGTAATTCCATTCATTCTTCACCGTTGAACTAAAAATCTGGATTCATTAAAATAGTTATTACCTTCCCCATCATGCTAGTGCTATCTTGTTTTCGTTCTATGGTGTTTAAATTTATTTGCTAACTGCGTTAAGTGTGTTAAATAAAAATGAACTTAATTGTATTTTTCTTGATCTTCTTTTTACCGCTATCATTGCAGGAAGCTACCTTTTTTCTTATTATTATATATAAAATATTTAGCTACTATATTAAGGATTCATGTGCACTAAAACAAAAGATGTAAAGCATAGTCTGTTTCTTTCGTTTTTCTACCTCTTTTACTGACACGTTCTGAATGGTTTTAAGTACACGCAGGCGTAAGATTTTGACTCTTGTACCTGCAATGTAACTCTTGGGATTATCGTTTTGAAGGTATGAAATTTTCTGCAGATTACTTAAGATACACTATCTGATCAAACGTATACGGATACTTGCCTTTCCGTGAATTCCCTGTCATAGAAAACGAATTAATATCCAGTTGGTCCATCTTTTGCTGCTATCATAGCCTCCAATTTGCTGGTTCTACTGGATTTTCATACAATGCTTCCGTAATTGCCTTCCATTCTGTACAAGTGCATTAGGTAAGTTCTTCGTCATGATAGGGTGGTTTGGCTCGCTTCGCAGTCGGCATTCCATATCATCCCAAAGTGTTTCAAGGGATTGAGAGAGGGGCTATCTGCAGGCCAGTCAAATTCTTCTACACCCAACTGGTCAAACCATACGTGCATTCCTGCACGTACCACGTTTTGTGGACGGGATCATTGTTTTGTTGTTAAAGGAAAGGGCTTTCACCGAACTGTTGCCGTAATCTTATATTATATAACGTTGAAACAACCGAGCATTGGAATAAGGGGGCTAATTCAAAATACGAAAGGAGCCCCAGAGAATGATGTCTCCTTCACCAAACTTCACAACTGACTCAACACAGTCTGGAAGACAGCATTCACCTGGCATCTTCCACACCCAGGCTCATCTATCGGACTGAAAGTTGGTGAAACGTGATATTCATCACACCAGAGAAAGCGTTCCCACTTTTCTGGAGTCCAATAATGTTGAGCTTTACACCGCTCCTACAGACACTTAGTGTTGATCTTGCTGAAGTTTAGCTTGCGAGCAGCTACTAGGGCAAGGAAACCCATTCCCTTCAGTTTTCGACGAGACGCTGTGGTGTTGACTTTGCTTTCAGAGGCATTTGGGACACTGTGGTGTTGACTTTGTTTTCAAATGAATTTAGGACACTGTGGTGTTGACTTTGCTTCCAGAGGCATTTGGGACACTGTGGTGTTGACTTTGCTTCCAGAAGCATTTGGGACCCTGTGGTGTTGACTTTGCTTTCAGAGGAATTTGGGTCACTGTGGTGTTGACTTAGCTTCCAGAGGCATTTGGGACACTGTAGTGTTGACTTTGCTTCCAGAGGCATTTGGAGCACTGTGGTGTTGACTTTGCTTTCAGAGGCATTTGGGGCACTGTGGTGTTGACGTCTGCTTCCAGAGGCATTTGGGACAATGTAGTGCTGACTTCTGCTTCCAGAGGCATTTGGGATACTGTGGTGTTGACTTGGCTTCCAGAGATATTTGGGACGCTGTGGTAAGTTTTACAACAGACAGAAGGCGAGCATTTTGCCCCACTTGGTTCAACACTCAGCGGTCAAGCTCTGCCCTTTTACGTGGCCTACTAGGTCGCGATTGCCTTGTTGTTATTCCAACGCATTTCCACTTCATAATGATGTCGGCAGCTGCAGTAAGACAGAAATTTCCCGAAGTAACTTGTTGCTGAGATGGTATCGCCTGGCAGTGCCACGTGGAAAGTCACTGTGCTTTGTCGTTAGACCCATTACTATTCTTGCTTGTCTTTGATGTTTGCCGGGTCACGTGCGTCCTTTTATGAATGAATCGGCCATAGCTGTGACGTAAACGAGGAAATCCGTTGCTCAAAAAGAGTGTCCGAATATTTTGTATCATATAGCGTACCTCTCAAACTAGCGGGTACTCCATTGAAACAAAAACATGAAATTCTTTGTACAGATGCAAGCAAAATTCAATAATAGTAAAAAACAAATAAAACCCTTTTTATTCTACTTTTTAGAGGGTAAAACCGACGACGCCGAAAATTCTGGAATAATGAAATAAATAAAGTAGTTCCCATTGTAATGGAAAAATTCTTGATCTTTATTTAATCATGTGTATTTGGTCATGTTTCACAAGACCTTAAAGTATTCATTTTCCCACTAAACTTGATATGGTTGTTGTTTGGAGGTTTAACGACCACCGTGAGCAACTCAATGGGCTATACGCAGTAGCCCGTCCCTAATTTAGGGTCACTGGTTCCAGAGAAGGGAGAGATCCAGTACCGTAAGACAAAACACAACATCCATGCCTCGCCGGGATTCGAACCCGGACCTCTTTTGGACGATTGATCAGAGGCCATCGTTTAGTTTCAATATTCGCTTTTATTCACGTAAAAGAATTACAACAGAACATCCCCTAACCTCACACGCAGTGTGAGAGAAGGGGAGAAATAAAACAAAATGTAGATATTTACAATGAAATGATAATTGTACAGATGAGCAATGACAGGCATTGCATTATTTGCTGTAAACAGCAGTAGCTCTGGGATAAATGTTCATCGAAGTCTTGGAACATCACTGGAGTGAAAAAATTTACAGAAAAAAATCTGTGCAGTTCTAGTGACATGGGAATCACTGGTGGTAGAGAGTCACTGTGCGGATGAAGAGAACTGTGTACAAAAGGTGACATCAGCAGGAAGCAAACACAAACCAGTTCCAGGAGAAAACATGGTGAGGGAACAGTAAAAATTGAAAGTTCCGACGTAGGTTTATTAAAACAGCAGATGAACAGTCTGGGCACTAGAAAACTGAAACCAGGGACGACACGGCGACCATGTTGCGAAGAAGGCAGGTAACCGTGCCGTATCTTTCGCCAAGGAATATTCCAGGGTGAGTCTGGCTTTAACCCTGTTGCGGTAGTGTGCAACCAAGGAGGTAGAGAATGTAATAGGATCTGGATCTTGTAACTGTAGCAGGTGAGAGAAAATAATATATTTAGCCAGAATAAATAAATACGAACAAACTGGTAAAATAGAGCAGAAACTTGTAGAACTGTGGCCGAGGAAACGATAATCTTCTAGGGTGAGATCACTGGTACAAGAAGGATGTGCAAGTTGGAACATACTGTGAAATAGTGGGAGCAGCGTCGGACAGTAAACAAACATGTGTAAGACGTCTCCAACGACGTTACAAAAAGGACAGAGATCTGATGATACTATATTTCTCCGGAACAAAGTCGAAGGGACAGGCAGTCGATTGTGCAAAAACCTCCAATGCACATTAGGTTCTGAGGAGAGGGCCGGTGAATGTTGGGCAGTAGACCAGACTGAGGTTAGTGCAAAAGAAGGAACAGAGGGAATAGGGCAAGGTACCGCAGAAGAAGAACGGAGAAAACGGTACAGGGTGCGGGTGGAAAGACTGTGGAGAGGGGAGGAGATCACCGGAAAAGGAAAGGAAGAACGGAAAAGGGAGAGAGGCAGAGGAAACGGAAAGGAGGCCAGAGGAATCGACTAGGGAAGGAAAAAGTGATTGAAGAGCATGTTTAATTTGGAGGAAGTTATCAGAGAGTTCGGGCGAGGGTGGTAGGGTGGGAAAAAGTTCGGAAACGGGTTTCCATGAAAAATCGGGGAGGACCAGTTGGGAAACGGAGACTACACCAGCGTGTAGCCATGCGGGGAAAAAGAAAAAGTTGGCAGTAGGGGGGTGGAGGACGGAGGAGAAAAAAAGAGGCTCGGAAAGAAGATCAAGAGTGGAAGAGGGGGGTAAACGAATGAGCGGTAAAGAACGAAGGAACTGAACAGCTTCATGGTAGACTAGAGGAAAACGGGGGGGGATGACAGTGTGAATATCCATCTTGAGAAGAAGATGGACGGTGAGGCAGGGATTAAGGGGGAAGTCAGAACATTAAGCAGAAGAATGGAAGCGGAAGAGTCTGGTTGAACTGTCAAACGGAGGAAATTGAAAATTCTTACAGCTTTATAACGTACGGTAATCTCTGGCATATTGAGGCCACCGCAAGTCGAAGGTAGAGACAATACTGAGGAAGATAACCAATGAGTAGATGACCAAACAATGCTGAGCATTGCTGATGTTGTTGCAGTTTGAACGTAGGCTGGTGGCGGTTGTGCAATCCAGGAATGATAAACTAACGAGAGGATGTGGGTGCCAGAAAGCCGTGCACGACTGTGGTAGGTCAAACAGCACTTGAGCTTGGACCAGTAAGCAGCGGTGTGACGTAGTTTCCTGACGAGGGGTCTCCAGGTGGCAACCGCTGCTGAGACCCGGCTGCCAATGTGCACCCCAAGTATCTTTTGACTGGTGGAAGTCCAATGAGCGCCCCACGGTGTATCTGGGCGATGTCTCCAGGAGCCACACCATAAGCCTGTACACTTTGAAAGGTTTAACGAAGCGCCGGAAGCCGCAGCATACACTTGATACCATGCAAGAACAATTGTGAATTGCCATTCTTCTCGGATGAGAACTGTGATATCATCGGCGTAGGCAGTAAGAACGATAGAATGGTGCCTGGTGCTATGCTGAATGGTGGAGGGGGAGGTTGTAGAAGAGAACGGATAGAGCAAAGAAAAGGCTCAAAGACTAGAGAGAAAAGTTGTCCGGAAAGAGGACATCCTTGACGGATGCCCTTACGAAACGGAATGGGGGCTGTAAGGAAGGAGGCCGTCCGGATATGGACAACTGAGTCCTGGTACAGGGCAAGGAGGGCTGTGATGAAGACAGATGGGAAACCGAAGGCAGAGAGCACAGAGGCAAGCCACTGATGACTCACGTTATCAAAGGCCTGCCTCTGATCAAGATTGAGGAAGGCTAAATGTTCGGAGGAAAGGTGGGCAAGGCAATATGAGTCACGGAGGAGATTAATATTAGTATGAATGCTTCGGCCAGGGATGGCGTACGTTTGGTCGGGATGTATGACGGTGGGAAGGACAGGGTTCAATCGAAGAGAGAGTATTTTTAGTATAAATCTTGTAGTCAACATTAAGGATGGATATAGGACGCCAGTTATCCAACTCCAGCAGACACCCTTCTTTGGAAGAAGAATGATGTGAGCTAGAGTAAAAGCGGGGGGAAGAACAGATAAGGAAAAAGCAGCTGTAAAGCAAGGCAATAGGGAGAGGGTGTAAGAAAGAGGAAAACGTACGAAAGAAATTAACTGTCAACCCGTCAGGACCAGGTGACGAGTGACAGTTAAGTAAGGCAAGTGACTGTACTACTTCTGCTGGGGTGATAGGCATAGAAAGAGATGTAACAAGATGCGATGGAATATGTGCTAAGGCACGAAGAATCGAATCAGCATGCGGAGAACTTGACTGGAACTGAGCAAAACGTGACTGGAAATATGTTCTAACACCGGAGCAAATGAGAGGGGGGTCATTAGTAACAGTTCCATCGGGTAACTTCAGATTACGGAGGTGATGAGCAGAACGTTTGTGGAATGCCAGTTGTTGAACCTGTTCACATAGATAGTCATTTGGCTGGAGATAGAGGAGCTTGAGGCGGTGAAGAGCTTGTTGGGAGACAGGAAGTAGCAAGGCACGAAGTTCAGCTTGGTAATGAGAAAACAGCGGAGAATCAAGATCTAGGGTGGAAAAAATCGAGCGTGCAGCATCAATCTTCATAGAGGCGGTGGTACGTTTTTCGTGGGAATATTGCTTGGTATAAAGAAGAATTTGGGATTTGACATTTAACCAATGTTGCAAGGGACAAGAAGCAAAAGGAGCGTATATAAGGCTTGTTGGAGCTGCGATTGGATGGAATTTACGTAAGTTGAATCAAGTAAAAGATCATCATCAAGGGTCCAAGTACGGTAGTATTGCCGAGGAGATGGACCGATGTGAAGACACATTACGACACAGCTGTGGTCGGAAGAAACTGTCGGTGTGTGAGAAAGGAGATAACTGAAGGAAGAAGAATTGAAGAAACATAAAACCGGTCAAGTCGGGCAGTTGTAGGGGAGGAAGTGGAGTAGGAGCGCCAGGTGTACGAACGAAGAAATGGGTGCAGGTGTCGAAAAGCATCTTGGAGTTGTAGCTGGTTGATGGCTGTAGAAAGTGCTCTGGTAAGAAAATACCTGGTATCCGTGGAACCGTCCGATCTGTCGAGGGATGGGTCAAGGGTGCAGTTAAAATCACCACCTAAGATGACAATATCAGAGGCCGGAAGACCTTGAACACAGGAAACAAAATGCTCAAAAAGACAGTCTGCATACTGTTGATTGCCGGAAACATAGATGTTGAAGATATGGTATCGTAAGTTGTGAAGTCGGAAAGACAGAAGCTGCAGGAGGTCACGATAAATCGGTTTGACCGTGATATCAGTAATGAAAGAACGAAGACGAAAATTGATGGCCATCGCAAGTCCTGCGTGAAGACCTAAGTCGATGGGCATGGTAGAATTGAAATGGCCAGGTTCGCCACCGGTGGTATGGGGTGTTAGGATGGCAGTTAGTCTCCTGTAGCAATAATATATCCGCATCATGCGGTGTAATGTCTTCAAACACTAACGCATTGGTAGGAGGGACGGAGCATCCCTTACAGTTGAAAGAAAGTAATTTTAACTTGAAAGAGGTTGTAGTGGTTGAATATTACTATCAGCACTTTTGTGAAGACTGGTTACACGTTTCTTTAAGTTAGATGTCTGCGCATTAGTGACTGTGTTAATTTTTGGCAAAAGAGCAAGTAGATTCTGAAGTTGGGTGATAATAGTGGGAAGCTGAGCATTACGTGATTGAACGCAGTCTAGCTGCTTGAGAGGACGTGACGGTTGATTGAGTATAATGAGAGCAAGATCAGAGGGCGCCAGCGGCCCGTCTAATGCAGGGAAAGTTTCCAGATATTCAGCGAAAGCTTTTTGATCCAACAATTTTGGAACAGCTGAGGACTTAAGAGATGTAGGAACTGCTGTTGGAGAGAAAGACTGTCGAATTGGCGAACGGGAACGAGAGCAGCGTGGAGAAGACGTCACTGGCGAGATGGAACTCTGTCTGGCACGTTTCAACGTGGGAACGCCGGGAGAAGCTGGTGGGTGTAGGACAGGTAGATCTGACTTCACATTAGGGGATCCAAGGGAAGAAGATGAAGCAACACGACGGAGGGGTTGCCATTCCTTTTCTGAGATAATACCCTCCGAAGAAGGTAGAGGTACCACAGCAGCAAGTGGGTCCAACGATGGAGAGGTGGCCAAAGTACCTGTAGTAGATATCGAAGACTTGGAGACTGATGATGAATCATCACTTGCTGGGGGAGAATCATCTGGAACAACAGTAGAAGGGATCAAGGACGTCTGTGGAGCCGAACTTGGTGTGGCCAGAGAAACTGGTGTTGAGGCTGGGGTGTTGACTTTGGGTGGTATGGAAATAGGGGGCTTGGCAGATACATGTGGACAACGTGATTGGATGTGGCCATATGCCTTGCATTTAAAACAATGCAAGGCAGTAACGATATCGATCCGGAAAATCTGCTTCCCTACAACCACAGTGAGGTCAGTAGGGCAATCAGCAATGGCATCTTCAGTAGGAAACAGGATCCTTGCTTGGCGACGCAGACCTAAGATGTTCCTGTCATCTGGGTCTGTTGGTGCGGAAGACAGAGTGGAAATGGATCCAACTACTTTTCCACAACGGGAAAGGGCCGCCATTAAGTAATGGTCCTTGATTTCTGGTGGTACGGGGTAGCACGTAACAAGTACGGGGCGCTGCGTGAGCGGGACTCCCAGTAAGGTATGATCCCCAACATGCAGTCCGTCAGATAAGACGCGCTCCACAAACTCTGGCTTCGCAAAATAGATGAGAACAGTCCTAGGCTTCCTCGCCATATGGGTGATCGCTCCCTTAGGGAGGATTTGGCGGACGGCTAAGGAGTATTTCTTAAGGCTGGTGTCCGGGAGGGCATCAAAACATATGCCAAGTTTCTGTGTGCGTAAAACCTCCTGCCCAGCAGCTGAAGTTTCCGGGATTTCGATGCGTAATTTCTTGTTGTCTCTAGTGACAATCATAGCAAGAGGCGTTGTACATGGATTCTTCGCTGTAGAGGAAGATGAACTGGTACCCTTCACAACGGAAGCATAAGGTAGAGTTGCCGTAGGAATGGGCGGAGATGGGGAAGGTCGAGACGCAGTGCTCGCAGGAGCAGATGAAGTACCAGAGGCAACGGAAACTGAAGAAGTTAATGACGTCACGGTGGTGGAAAATGTCGGGAAATCAACATCCATAAAGTTGGAAGAAGAAGTGGTAACATCAGATAACGCGGCTTGGAAACCAGCTGCGTGTGGTAGTGACGATGACCGAACGTGGCCAGGTGGGGGCGGAGCTTCGCTATCAAGCTTCAGACCTGGCCTATCAGATGCGGTCGCCGCCATTTGCAATGGCTGGCTTGCTAAACCCGACCCTGGGCAAAGCCAGGACGGCAAAAGAGTTAGTACAAGTAAAGTTTTACTTACAGGACGTCAAAATCGGTCTCAATCGACACAGGAGACGTTCACAACACAGGTGATACACAAAATGACGGCACACACACAAAAGAACACCAATAAACGCAGGTCAAACACGGAGCACAGGTCAACACAACCTTTACAAAGCCATCGTTTAGACCACTGCGTCACCGGGGTGGCTTCGATATGGTCACTGGTTGATGCCTGTCTCTGTTTTTAGTTTTTGATCCCCATTGTTTTCTAGGGTTGGTTTTATCTCATCCAACAATCTCTGGAAAAGGCTTCGCCTAATCAATCCCAATCAGATAATGTTCTTCGTGCCGTTAAGGTCAGGCAACCTTCTATTTCACATTTCATTAGTTTTGACAAGCATTAATGCATGTTCTGGTTCAGTTGATTGTCGTATCTCGGTAAAGCTTTGTCTGTCGTCCAAATACACACCTAACATTATTTTTTGATATTTTCTTGAACTGCCTTTATCTAAAATGTTTTACATTCGGTGTTCGTATCTCTGCAGTATATGTACATACATGTTCATAATATACAGAACATCTGAAAGCAGTAGAGCTACGACTTTGATTTTTACAGGATATGCTAATCAGGCAATATCACAGAAATGATTAGCATTCCGGCGTCATAGGTGAAGGCGGGGTATAGGCAATTCAGATCGCGTAACGTCACAGTTTGGTCTTCCCTCCTTATCATTTAATGTTACAACTGTACGAATCTCTATATAATTTACGACATTTATGTGAGACACAGTAATAATGAAGTGCATCAGATATAGTAGTACATTAACTAACAAAACGTGAACCTAGAATGCAAAGATCAATATATATATATGTATATATATGAATGCCCTCAATTAAGGGTGACTAAAATCTAAATCTCGACACGACCAACAGCATAATAAACTATGGTAACATTAATTAGCATCGCATCAACTCAAATTCAAATGGGCCGCCCCGGTGGCGCAGTGGTCTAAGGCGCTGGCCTCTGATCATTCGTCTGTAAGGGGTCCGGGTTCAAATCCTGGTCAGGCATGGCTGTTGCGTTTGTCTTACGGCCCTGGCTCTCTCCCTTCCCTAGAACCAGTTACCCTAAATTAGGGACGGGTGACTGCTTATAGCCCATTGAGTTGCTCACGGTGGTCGTTAAACCTCCAATCAAAAAAAAAATTCAAATAACTGTAACTAAAACGCCTGCTTTCTAATGAGATACCAAAATTCAGCCCAGCTTGGGCAAATAGATACTCAGGAAAACGTAGTCATAACGTGACACAAAAAATTATGGGGGGGGGGGGGTATCAAGGAATAAGTAAAAACTGACGTTTTCCTTTTGGGGTAGGCCATTCTTGGAAACAGTTTCTCCGTAAATGTTACGTAACGAAGTAACGTAAATGTTACGTACGAAGCGTAGATAACGGGATATGGAAAGACTCGTAATTTAAAGGAGTTAGAAAGGGAGCGTGACGGCAGTTGCCAGACGGACAGGTGCAAACATTTCGGAATCGGCAAACCTCGCTGAATCTTTGCCACATCGAATCGAGGCTGGTTTGAATGCCAATGACGAGTCAAAAGTAAGTGGTCCTAATAATTTGCTATTTCAGTGTGTGCACATTTTTCTCAGAACACAGGAACAAAAAATAATATGTAAACAACGATAAACGCAAGCGATTTAGTAATAGTTTTTCAAATAGCCAGTGTCTTAAATAGAATGTAGTTTCCAGAAGGTTTAGCGTTTCTGAAATGCTTACAATTCTCCTCTTGGCGATCACCTTCATGCTTCTTTGTAAGTCCCATAAATCAAGAGCCTTTCCCATTTTTTGTATGTATCAGTCGAACAGGAGTTGTGAATAATTTGAGGTGAGAGTGTTCTTTAGAGTGAAATCGGTAATTATGGGTCGAGCTCTACATATGTAAGTAAGTGTATTTGTATACAATATATTGACAAAAGTCACCGGACACCTCGAACAGAAACACAACATAGCATTTATTGGCATACATTAGTACGGTGCCGGTCCACCTTTGGCCTTAATGCATGCACTGCCCCTTCGAGATATGCTTTTGACAAGGTTTTGAAACACAGCGATAGGTACGCATTTCCATTCAGTACATAATGCTGCCGCTAACTGTTGCTTAGTAGTAGGCCTTGGTTCCAAACTTCTTATGCGGCTCTCTAATTCATCCCATAGGTGTTCTATGGAATTAAGATCAGGGCACTGTGCTGGCCAGTCCACACACGATACGGAATTATCGTCAAACCACGCTGTAACAATCCTTGCTTTATGGCTCAGGGGATTATCCTGCTGGTACGAACAAAGCTCGGTTCTATAGTATTGCCACAGAGTTGGTAGGGCATAATTCTCCAGAATATCGAGGTAGACGCGATGGTTAAGAGGTTTGTCCACGATAACCAATGGGCCGGGACCACACCACAAAAATCACCCCCACACGAGTACACTGCCAGCTCCAAACTTAATCGTAGGAACAGTGCACTCTGGTTAAAGAGGGTTCCCCGGCTGCCGCCATACCTACACACGGCCATCAGACTGATGGATCGTGTATCTGAATTCATCAGTCCATAGGACGCATTTCCATTGATCTACGGTCCACGATAAATGTTCTTTACATCATGCTAAAAGCCGTGTAGCAATCCGAGTGGAGTTGAAAGGCTCATGAGCAGCCGCACGACCACGGAAACCCATGGAATGAAGTTCTTTCTGAATGGTACGTGTACATACCGAGGTACCAGCATTGTTGCTCACCTGTACACTGAGGTCTTGTGTAGTACTCCGTCGATTAGCTGTAACGACTCTCCTGAGGCTTCGACGTCCTCTATCACTGATTTTATTTGGTCTGGCGGTATGTTTTGCTGCTTCAGGCACGCCATGTGTCTTCCACTTAGTACATCCAAAGCAGTTGACTTGGGTATGTTTAAACGCTTCTCGGTTCCTCTTATGGACAACCCACTAATATAACACCCAACAATCTTTCCTTTCTTTAAGTCAGTTGTCTCCCGCCGCGACATTTTCACACAACCTCACAGTGCGATATGATTGCAGTCAGCTGCAGGCTTGTTTTTATAACGTTTGCAGCTGTATCGCGCATCTTAACAACGCAGCGGATTCTCACATTTTCTTTTGAACTGTGTCCGGTTACTTTTGTCAATATAGTGTATATTGAACCACAAATACGTTGCTAGTTAATATATTATCAAATTTGAATCTCAAAATACGCCAATACATATTGAAGCAGATATGAAAGGCAAGTGGTTCAGGGAAAGGTGTTAACACGTTGTGCACTTCCTGCTAAGATATAAATACTTCATAAAGTATTAGACAACATAATTAGCAAGAGAGGGAAATCGCTTTCATTTACATAAGCACATTTTCTTTAAGAAAGAAGTTAGAAGAGAAATCTTTTAGCTGATGTGCAATATATTTTGATTCATATTATTTTATGGCAGTGAAAGTTGGTTACAATTTCGGATTTACTTAATTAGGAGGAAGGCAGCAACTGACAGGGGAGTGGGAAAGAACTACCAGTGAAATATAGGTGATTCATTGACGCTTAGAACTGCCGATAATGAAAACGTCTCGGATGATAATGTATATCGTATGCGTGAAGTAACATTTGGCTGAGAGAATTCTATTATTTTATTGAATTCTAAATCGTAACCCAAGGGAGAGAGACAGCGGGATATCAAATCAAATCTTGATCTACGGCTAGCCGCTTAATTTAAACACGCGAGACTGAGCGAAACAATCGCGTGTCTTTGTATATGTATGTGTCCTACAGAAAAATCAGAATTCCCACAGGAAATTCGTAAAACCTAGATTTGATCTTATATAAATCAGTCTTACTTTTCCGCTTCTAGAAACCTGAATCCATATGTATTCCTTGTATATGTTATTATTTCTTATAAAAGCTATGCAGAACTACCAGTGAAACACAGGTGTTTCATGGCTGTACATTTAAGTTGATATTCCTTGCTGTACATTTTAAATTTATATTGAAGGTGTTTTAGTCATATTGATAACATTTAAGTGAGAATTTGTTCCTGCATTTTATATTGTAAAGTATTTATCTTCGTAACATGGTAATTATATTGTTAAAAACTATAAACTTGTCTTATATTGGTTTCATTGGTGTATTATATATTCTTGTTATTATTAACCTCAGATTATGTGACATATTGTTCATTCTTTTTGGTGTTGTATTGTGATATTGTACAGCAAAAGAGTTCTAATAAATAAAAAAAATGACTGACTGATTATCTTCCTAGTTAGATAAAATTACATTATACTATATTTCTCTCAGTTAAAGCTAATTCTCCGTGTATCTATCTTAGTTAAAAATAATTTTACCTGTCGTACTCTGAACGTTTGAATCTAGTTCTAACCAGTTTTTTCTCACACTCAGGGTATTTTCATTCAGAATGAAAGCAAACTTACAGGATCTCAGATTTCTGTTGTCTCACTGCGATGATTATCTTCAAATATGATAAATATATCTAAGCTAGAAGTTTATTTAGCTAAAGTAAAAAAAATATGAATTTTCAGTAGTGCTGCTAAGATCAGAATTAATTTCAATGTTATTTAAAAAAGATATTAACTGACCAACACACACTGCACGTACTTTTTTCACGTAGTTAACAATAATGATAATAAGGTGTGTCCCAAATTGATAGAGCCACTAGAATGGCTGTGACGTTTCAGACCCAATGCTTGAAATCAGACAACATAACAAAGATGGGCATTTAAAATAGGTGTTGCGGTGTTGTACATGAAAAACGGTAGCAAATGTCATATAAATAAATGAGTATGATAATTATAAAGATATTGACGTTAAAGATAATTTTCCCAAAATGATACAACCACTCGTACATACCATCGTGTAATGCAAATGTTACTGCAGCTACGCAGCAGATTGTTGCTGCGGTACTGCAGGCAGAGAAACGGTGTTCTTTGTATTGGTCAGTTAAAGTACGTAGAACCTATAGCTCACACAGTTTTCGTAATCCAAAAGGGTTACGAATGCTGGAGGTTTTCATTCGCTTTTATTCCGAATAATATCCCATATCATCTAACGAACGTGAGAAACACGATTCGGAGTACGAACTACGATGGTCAGCCTCTGTGGTATTCTTCTACGAAACCAGTGCTGCTGTTTTCATACTGTTGGTACCAATTAACGATAGCTAAAAGGAGAATCGTATTTTCCCCAGACACGTCACATGCCTCTGGCTGGATTTCCGTACAATTCAAGCTCTTCGCCTGCAAGAAACGAAGTGTAACGCAATCTTCAAATTTGGATGAACAACCGAAATGGCGCACAAAATTTTAGGAGTAATATACTCTTAATGACCACTGAATTATGACTACCTATCTAATACTTCGCAATCCCCCTTCTCGCCCTCAGTATAGCAGCTATCCGACGTTGCATCGATTCAATTAGATGTCGGACGCAATTGGGAGGCACGATCAACCAAGCTGTGTGTAATGCGGCCTTCAATGCAGGTATGGAGGTTACTGATGTATCCAGACGCCTAATATGCCGTTCCATGTTGTCCCACAAGGGTTTTAGTGGATCGTTATCCTGGGAGGTCGGAGGCCAATCGATATGCTAAAAGTCTGAACTGTGTTCCTCACACCGAATTTGCACATTATTGGACCTGTAGCTCGGAGCTTCGTGATCTTGGAAGACACGGTTGTCATTTGGGAAAAGTTGCAACATTACTGGGTGCACAGAGTCAGGAAGGATTTCACATTAGTTGGCACCAGTGATACGTTGTTCCCTATGCAACAGTGGCCCATGTTCCGGCCAGATAAACATACCCCACACCATTCACCCGCCTTCACCGACTTTCACTGTGGAGACCATGCAGGCTGGATTGAGTGTCTCATGTGGTTTTCGCCAAATACGTGCACGACAATCCACGGCATGGGGTTAAAAACACGAATCGTCAGACCAGCACTCCTTTTTCCAGCCATCTGACGTCCAACTTGCATGATCATTGCACCGGGCTGTCTTTTGCGCTGCTTCAGCTCCGGGTCGTTGTTTGGCCATTACCACGCCAGTCCTCATACACTTTACAACGGCGGATAGGGTACAACCCATGAGTTCAGCCGTTTGGGAAATCGAAGCACCCACTCTCCGACCTCCCACAATCTGTCTTTTCTCGAAGTCCTATAAATCCTTCCTCTTACCCATCACGCTCCGAATTTTACTACCTGCTGCTCCACTCACACCTCTCTCGAAAATCATGTGGTAAACGGGCCGCTTCGACGTTCCATAGTATTGGTCCACATTCAGTGAACTCTCTGTGTAAATGCATTACCTACGTTCATGTGTTTCAACCGTCTTGGTCTAGTGGTTGTACTACTCTCTTGCATATACACATATGCCTAAGCAGCTGTCATTATAGTATAACACTGTAGTATTGAAGCATTTAGTAATGGGATTGTATCATTGGTTTTTCCGTAAAAGAAAGCGCAGTCTTGAATAACTTTATAACTTCGCTTGGCGTAGAGTTTAAAAACTTTAAACGCAGTGAATTTCTAAAAAACATTTTAGTTACCTATCTGGTTGTCCTTCAATTAACTCTAAATGTTTAACACTAGCACTTAAGCGATCTATAGATCAAGAAATAGCACATGCAGGCTATCCAAGGGAATTCTTGATTCAGCGAGTTGTTGACGTACAACTCAACTTGTAGAACCACAACACCACAATTTTAACCTAAAGAGCTTTACCTTTATTACCATTAATAGGAAAAACTTGAGTATACCAAAGTATAGCTTCACATTTGCAGGTAATACTAAGGAGACAAACAGCACATTAAGTCTTCTCACACAGCGAGCATAGTGTTGTTTTAGTTTTGTTCAGCTACCAATCTTTGTGAAAACGTCGGAGAACTTCGCGGTACCACTATAAGGTTGAGAATGAGCAATGTACCTAAGTAAAAAGTAACACATTTTACATGAGAGGACGAAATTGAAATGGAAAATCAGAAGAATGACAGTCACACCGTGGTGGCGCATTGGTCTAAGCGATGGCTTCTGATCATTCGTCTAAAACGGGTCCGGGTTCGAATCCCGTGAGGCATGGATGTTGTGTTTGTCTTACGGCACTGGCTCTCTCCTTTCCCTGGAACCAGTGACCCTAACTTAGGGACGGGTGACTGCTTATTGCGCGTTGAGTTACGGTGGTCGTTAAACCTTAAATTAAAAAAAATAAAAATGATGATATGCACCGCATTAGTTAATGTCTGCGTGGTTTGTAAGTATATTTTATTACATGCCAGATTTTATAGTACGTTTCTGAGGTACTGATTTTCATTCCGCTGAAAATAATATTTTCAAGCTGATATTTTAAGTAAAATATCGATTTGTAAATAATATAAAATTACGATGCCAGTAACAAGAAGTATTTCTGTGGAAATGCTTTCAGAACTGATTTCAATCAGCCTACATTTAAGAGCTAATTTAATTGCTACGAACTTCCGAAAATTTATTCAGAAATCTCATAAATTCTAGTAGTGTTCTGTTCTTTTTTCCAGTACAAATTATGTACCAATTTCGGGTATTTACTGTAACTTGTGTGGACACGTTTTACATCAGTGCACGTATTTTGCGTTTCTTCAGCAAGAATATGAAAAAATGATGACAAAAAAATCTTGAGTCAAGAAACGTGAAAAAGTAATTCGTGAAAGTCTTGAAAGCACTTTACACTCATTAGCACATCTTTTATAAAAAAAACTATGAGCTTATAGTATCCTTTTGTCCGACCGTCTGTGAACGATATATCTATGCAAGTATTAGTCCTAGTTAGAAAATTCCTTTTGCTTTGGAAAGCTTCAAATGTGAGAACAATTATCCTTGTTTTCCATATTTTCCGATGCATAATTTCGCCACTAGAGGGCGTAAACGATGGTGGTAGCGGGTTCAAAATATATTTTTCCATATATATGTTTCTACATACCTTATCGAAAAAATTGTTTCTTCCTTTCAATGTCATTTATAACAAAGGCTATTTTGCGTTCAACTTCTATTTCAAATAATGCATTGATTTTCCGCTAAGAGGGTAAAGAAAAATTAAGATTTACCGATATCTCTATATCTTTAGGTCGGCGTTTTCTTTATTTAAGGACTTAAAGAAAACAGCGAGGACCTCGGTGAGCTGTAAGCATTCACCCGTCCTTAATTTAGTGCCACTGGTTCCAGGCAAGAGCCGTAAATCAAACACACCTCCAGCCAACGCCGTAAGTCAAATACAACATCCATGCCTCGCCGAGATTCTAACCTCGACCCATCACCGGCGTATGGTCAGAACTCAGCGTTTAGACCACTGCACCACAAGGGAGGCTCTGCTTCTAAATGTCCTATTTGAAAATCTGATTCATCCCATAAGTGCTCTATGTCATTAAGTCCACACACGATAAGGAATTATCGTCCTACCACGCCGTAACAGTCCTTGCTTTATGGTTCGGTGCATTATCCTGCTTGTACTAACAAGGCTCGGTCCATATTATTGCCACAGAATTGGTAGGGCATAATTCTCCCGAATATCAAGCTACACGTGCTGGTTAGCAGGTTTGTCCACGATAACCAATGGGCCGGAATCATACCACGAAAAACATCCCCACACTAGTACATTGCCAGCTCCAAACTTGACCGTAGGAAGAGTGCACTGTGGTAAATAACGTTCCCCGGCTGGCGCCATACCCACACACGGCCATCAGACTGATGGATCGTGTACTTGGATTCATCAGTCCATAGGACCTGTTTCCATTGATCTACGGATCACGACAAATGTTCTTTACACCGTGCTAAACGGCGAAGCATTCCGACTGGACATGAAAGTCTTATGAGCAGCCGCACGACCAGGGTAACCCATGGAATGAAGTTCTCTGCGAATGGTACGTGTACGTACCGAGGTTCCAGCATTTTTACTCACCTGTACACTGAGGTCTTGTGCAGTGTTCAGTTGATTAGCTGTAACGACTCTCCTGAGGCTTCGACGTCCTCTATCACTGATTTTCTTTGGTGTGTAGGTACATTTTGCTCTTTCAGGCACGCCATGGGTTTTCCACTTATCTAGTACATCCAAACCAGTTGACTTGGGTATGTTTAAACGCTTCTCGGTTTATCTTATGGACAACCTACTAATATAACACCCAACAACCTTTTTTTCTCAAAGTCAGTTCTCTCCCGCTGCGACATTTACACTCAACCTCACAGTGCGATATGATCGCGGTCAGCTGCAGGTTTGCATTTATACCGTTTGCAGCTGTACCGCGCAACTTAATAGCGCCTCGGATCCGTTAATTTGCTTTTAAAGGGGTGTCCGGTTACTTTTGTCAATATAGTGTACGTGTGTTTTTAATAAATAATGTTTTCGCCACGACGGAGGGTAAGTGTTTATTTCTGTTTCTGATGTATTTACAGCAAAATCTAAAAACATCTTTCGTGGTCCGATACTGCTCACCTCGGTAACATTTCTGGGAATACATTCTGCTTAATATAGTTCATAGTCTTTCTGGCAGGGTACGTAGATTTTTTTTTATTTTTGCTGATATCTCTGCTTGTAAGAGTCTGATTTGAAAAAAAAAACTTTCTTTATCGCAGAGTCTTTTCCCTGCGAAATTCTCTACATATAATATTAAATATTTCTTAACGCTTAAGTGTGCCATTTGATGGCGTAAGTTCACGTTTCTATTTACAGTATGTTTGAGGCTTACATATTTTATCTTTAGGTTTATACATTTTTATCTGCGAGACTAAGAAGTTTACTGATAAAATTATTTTTCGGTCAGATGCTGCCAGCTCTGAAAACATTTTATGTGTATTTCCTTCTCAAAATAAGGCATAATTTTCCTGCTTGCAGGAAATAGTTTTCACGCGTTTTTCTCGATATCTCTCATTCTAAATGCCTGATTTAAAACATCCTTTTGCCACCAGATACCATGTACCTTGTAAAACGCTTTAGGTTTTTACATATGGAGATTCTTTTCGCTAGGTGATGTTTGCACACTTCTGTTTGCAGCTGCATATCCGCTTCTAAAAACCCTATTGGAAAATTCCTTTTTCTATAATGTATGATATTTACTACAATAAAGATGGGGAACATTATCTTATTTAAGTAATCTACTGCTTTCCCGCTAGGAGGAGTAATGTCAAAACTTTTTTTTTCACTATCTCTTCTTCCTGGACACCTATTTGAAAAACTATCTTTGCTTAGCATAGCATTTTCTATGAAGAATACTGTTCGCATACTTTAAACTTTTCCTCTATGCAAAATTATTCCGCTAGGGGTACGACCACCCTCCGTACCGATAAAAGAGTGGTCGTTGGGAGGGTGGTCGCTTAAAGAGGTGTTGATACTAAGTATCGGTATTTTCCTAAGACATTAAGAACGAGTTAAATTGCAATGATTGAGGTATCTAAGTAAAACAGTACGTATGTATAAAAATCATTTTAAAAGACCAATATTTATTAAGAAGAAAACATAAATCAAATTTTTTTTAAGAAAGATATAAGCTTAGTTTGTCTCAAATTCTTGAACTTCTCACTAACTACAGATTTTTCGATTGTCTGTTTTACCTAGGAAAATAACATAGATGCATTCAAAATGAATCATAAGTTCATCTATAGTCTTTAAAAAACATAGTTCATCTATAGTCTTTAAAAAATATAGTTCATCTATAGTCTTTAAAAATATAGTTCATCTATAGTCTTTAAAAAATATAGTTCATCTATAGTCTTTAAAAATATAGTTCATCTATAGTCTTTAAAAATATAGTTCATCTATAGTCTTTAAGGTCTCTAAGGCGAAAATAACTGGCTTGGCTTCGTCATTCACCCATCTTCTTCAGAATTTGAATCAGCGCCTGAAAGGCACACACATTTTCATATAGGTAAGACCATGTGAATCCGAAAAACATATGTGTACAGTACATACGTAATAACAATTTTAATGTAATCTACTTACCTTGCGCAACGGCGTTTTTCAAAAGTCGTGCCTCCCAATTATCACCTAGGTCATCGAAGCACTCGATGTTTATCTCATACTCCATTGGTGTTTGGTCGTATTTGATGCCAACAACCTCGGAGAGTTCAACTAATATCTCATCACTGATGCTCGTTTTATCAAGTGACTTAGTTTGGTTTTCAATTTTTGATTTCGTCATTTAACAACTATCAAAACACTTTTTGATAAGATCTGGACTAACATTCCTCGAGGCAGATTTTATCCAATCTACAGCATCTGCAACTGTGATTTTCTTGGCCAATTTCGAAGCAGTTGCGCTTTCATCAATTTGAGGCGATTATCGATTGCAATACATAACGCCGGTATTCATTTTTGAACCATTTAATCCCACCGTGACCAAAGGCTGCAAATTAGTCGTAATGTTTGGGGGTAAAAAGAGCAGTTTTACATTTTTGAGACTTGCTTCACGTGAATGGCAAGTGGCATTGTCTAACACAAGCAGAGCACTTCTTCCTTGATTTCTCATTTTTGATCAAAATTTGTGAGCCACTCTTTAAAATATATGAAGAGTCATCCACGCCTTTGAATTTGATTTCCAAATCACACCCATATTTGCAATGTTTTTTTCCCTTAAAACATCTTGGTCTTTGGTATTTCCAGATTACCAACGGTTTCTCTTTTTCGCCTGCAGTATTAACACAAAATTCAAGCGTTAAGCGTTGTTTTGCAATTTTGCCTCCTTGTGATTCTTCCAATTTTTGCATCAGGATTTTGGTCGGCAGAGCACGGAAAAAAAGTCCGGTTTCATCCATATTGAAAATGTCCTTGCGCCCGAATAACATTTTTTCGGTTGTTGTGCGTTGCTTAACGGGGAAAGAGCGATGGATTTATTTACTCAACTGACGCCACGTATTTAGATCATTTTCACCTTCGATCTTGCCCTTTGGATTATTGCTATAATTATATATAGCCAGTGCCGTTAATGCCCACCAGATAGAGACCTCTCAGTAGCTGAGCCCATCTTACGGATTTATGATGTCAGATGCTGACTACAAAAGAAAAACACACATAGTACCGTGAATTGTTGGCCGCTGTGGTGTAAGGATAACGCTTTCGGCTAGATATCGAGAGATTCGGCATTCGATTCCCAGACGGCGGCGGAATAACAATGTTTCGGTTACTGTGAGTTGCTTAACGAGGAAAGAGCGATGGATTTATTTACTCAACTGACGACACGTATTTAGATGATTTTCACCTTGGATCTCGCCCTTTGGATTATTGCTATAATTATATATAGCCAGTGCCGTTAATGCCCACCAGATAGAGACGTCTAAGTAGCTGAGCCCATCTTACGGATTTATGATGTCAGATGCTGACTGAAAAAGAAAAACACACATAGCACCGTGGATTGTTGGCTGTGGTGTAAGGCTAGCGCGCTCGGCTAGATATCGAGAGATTCGGGTTCGATTCCCCGACGACGGCCGAATAACAATTTTTTGGTTGCTGGGCGTTGCTTAACGTGGAAAGAGCGATGGATTTATTTACTCAACTATTAGATGATTTAGATGATTTTCTCCTTGTCTTCATAACCGGCCAAAAGTAATGGGAGTCTCGTAACCCAGTCCTCACACAATTGCTGATCTACGTCTGCTGCTTCACCACTCAATGCACGAAAAACGATGCTATGTCGGATCCGAAATTTGTTCAACCATCTATTGCTAGCAGGAAAGCCTTCAATCCCGAGAGCATCTGCTATCTCGTTAGCCCTTTTCTTAATCAAAGATTCACTGATCGGAACGTTCTTTGTCCTTGCGATTTTGAACCACTCCAACACAGCTTTGTTGATATCCGAAAACTTTGTGAGGCTAATCTGCTTGACTCCACGAAACTCGAAGTCCTCCCATTCTTTTAAAACTGTAACTTTGTCCTTGATAATCTTGTTTATTTGAGTCTTACCGCAGTTAAATGATTCTGATAACTTCCCTTCAGATTTTCCATTTTCATGCAGTTTTATGACCCCAACACGCTGTTCAAGAGAAAAAAAACCCGGTTTTTAGACATTGCAAAAATTATCCACGTGAATTCGCGAATGAACACTAGATTCACCACTGGCACGAGACGACAAGAATTTCTTTCTTTCGTCCGACAATGCAATGCTCGAACGCCCGCCCTCGAATGAGCAATCAGCGATCACACGTGTACACGCCAAGGTCAGACAGTTGGCTCCTTTCCACTTGTTCCCCCGCGTACAAGCGGGTCGGAATCTTCTTTTAGGGAGGGAAATAGGGAAAACCGGTTGCTCGTGGAAGTTGGCTTGGTTGTTCATAGGGGCGTTTTAACATTATGTCTACGGTCTAAAAATTATTGCCTAAGAAAATCGGTAGTTAGGGGGGTCGTTATATACGGGTGGCCGTTATATAGGTGTGGTCGTTATATAGGGGTGGTCGCTCGGAACGGTTTTAGGGTATCATGTTTCTTTCTATATTTCATCTTTTAACTGACTGATTGGAAAATCTCCTTTTTCTGATATGTTTCTTTTGCTATGAGAAACGTTTTGTGCACCACATGAGATTCATGACATACTTTTGAGCCGCTGGTGGGAGTAAATATTTATTTCGATTTCTGGATGTTTTATCGATTGTAAAAATCCCGTTCATTTTTTTTTTTTTTTTTTTTTGTTATTATGTCTTGCGCTAACAGGTTCCGTTGACTATGAATAACTTTAAAATGTTTTAATGGCTGCGAAAAAGTATTCAAAAAACGTGCTCAGTTAGAATGAAACATCGGTGTTGGCATCAGTGTTCCTTTCTATTCAATTTTTATTCTTCTTCAGTTTTTCCTTTTTTCTCTTTTTTTTTTTTTTTTGCGTTTAGTTGAAACCACGTTCACTTTTCTCGTTCAAAATGCCCACATCTCTCAGAAATGCGGTTTCTGAAAGAAAGAATAAAACGAAAATGAAAGAGAACTGAATAGTTAATATCTGTGTAAAGTGACAATACTCGATATTATTTATATATCAAAGTGCGAAATGAACCCATTTCCTACCCTTTGCTCACGCAATCTCATAGACATATCATCGCACTTTCAATCATTTTAGTTTTGTTATCATGAGTGTTTCGGTGTTTTTTTTTTTTTTTGTTCTTTTTGCTAAAACATGCACATCTATTTGCCCATTTGGTTGAAATAAAACTGCAATGAAACTCTGCGAAAGTCATGGCTGTGTTTATACCTTGAGCAAGTGCAGCACCTTCCTCATTTTTTCAGCACCCTAAAGTTACGCTCATGCAACCTGTGTTTGCACCGAAATTTCGTTAAAAATTCCACCGTTACTTAACAAAATGATTGAAATGGAAGGAAGTTCTCAAAAATAACGCAACGTTTTTGTAAACTCCATGCGATATAGCCGCAAAATACTTTGCTAAACTATAATTCTCCTTTTATGGAAAACTAATACTAGTCAAGTTTTTTTTTTTTTTTTTTTTGGTGGGGGCAGCAAATCGGATAGATCTGTTTCCTTTCCAGTTAGGAGAGAGGCGCACAAAAAGAGAATCAAAGGGAGAATGCATAAGAAAAATATGGGAGCATTCGGTCATTGGTGATTCGCTGAGACTATTTCGAAGTGCACGCAGTCACGGAATCGTTGAATTGGAGCTAACTTGCATCAATTCTCCGATAAAGCATGTCGTTCTTCCCTCTTCTTCATTCAATCTGTTTTGTCGCTTCTTCCTTTTTCCACAATTCTCCTTCACACATCTGCTTTTTTTTTCTGTTTATACCGAACTTGTATAGACCAGAAACGTTCTTGTATCCAGAAATCCTTGTAGTCGACGTCATTTTATCCCTTCTCCCCAACCGCATGCCATGATCAAAACCCACATACTCTTGATCTGAAGGTTTTCTCATCGTTCTGGTAACAAATGGCTGTTTCTCAGGCTCTGCTATCTTCTCCTGGTGGAGTTGATTTTGAACACGAGATAGTGAGACGGTCTTCCATCTTAGCTGTTGGCTTTATTTTTATCTAACTCTTAAATTCCGTACTTCCTTTTTCCTTTTTTTCTAGTTAACTTTTCTTTTGCAACTTTCAAGTTTCTAAGTTGTGTAATTAGATTTTTCGAGAAAACTGAAACAAAAAAGATATGATACCCATGGTATTCATTGTTATCAACTCCAAACGAGTAAAAAAAATGAACCATCCTGTATATTTCACCAGGTGTTCAGTGACGTGGTTTAACAAAAAACAGGGTAAACATAAATAATCCATAAAACCTTTGATTGTATATCATTCTGAGAGAAAAAAATGGATATCTAACTAGTTCACTGAATTGACTAAGCATATGTAAACATATTTAAACATAAATATTATCACTGATAATTTAAATAAAACAATCGACGCAATATGGGATAATTTATGTATGATTATCATATATTTTCTGTCATTTAATAAATGATAACTGTGACCAAAAATACTTGTATTTCGCTGATTAATCCTTATTTTAAAATTAAAAGTCTGATAAAAAATAATCGTTTATTTCATCTCAGAAATTAAAACTATTTAACAGAATTTATATATAAGGCTTCAATTACAATAAAATTGCCTAAACAATAAAATAAATTCCTGAAAAATAGTTATCTAATTAAACGAAAAAAGTTTGGCGACACTTATATATCTTATTTTCATTTATTTCGTAAATAGTGATGATGACGTGTTTGACATTTTCTCATATTTTGTAAACAAGGGAAAAAATGTTTAAAGAGAAACGTTCTACTCATTATTTAATTACGAGGACCATCTTGCATAATTTGTACGGAATTTAGTACGAAATGTACATTTCTCACATTGGGTTCAGTAAAGAACGCAATTATTGGAGTGCTTTCTCTTCACCAAGAATTTTGTACTTCAAACTTAAGAGTTTTAAATACTTATGCAAAATATAGTAGGCCCTAGGGAGAGCATTTTGTTTTGTCATTAAGTGGCTAAAGTTGTGCTAATGAAAAAGTTATTTAGTATTATAACATCCTACTCGAGATGTTGAGGAAATCCGTCATTTATAAAAATATCGATTCTCTTAAACATTAGCACAACATGCACTGGTTTCGAAGAAGAAACGTGTTGATATAAAAATTTAACTACTACTAGAGATCGGTTACCAGTGTTGGTAGCTACATCATATCTCAATTAGCATCATGACAGCACAGCACGAGACTTGCGAGCTTCGATAAGAGTACCCTGCGAGAGGTGGAAAACGGGTCGTTTTACCGCTTGGTGTAGAGGTTTGGCTCAATATATTACTATATTTTTATTGTGGGATTAACCTGAAATGGTGCCCAGCCGAAGTTTAAGCATTGACAACAGAAATAGGGCTGTTTGTATGCTACAAGCAGGAGCATGGAAAATCGATGCAACTGTTGCATTAGGAGTTTCGCAAAGTGTAGTAAGTGGGCTACGCACAAGATTTTTACGGCATGGAAATGTTGCGTATAAGTGGTCACCCGAGGATAACCACTAGTAAGCAAATCGCTATCTTTGAATAGGTTCTCGGTGAAAGCCCAGTATAACCAGTACCCAACTCCGGGAATCATTTCGAGCTGCTTTTGGTGTCACAGTTTGTACTCAAACAGTACAAAACCGTCTTCACGAGTACAAACTCAGAACAGGGAGACCGTTAAGATGTATCAGCTCACCGGTGTCAAAGATGTGCCTTTGTGCAACAGTACACGTCATGGAAAACAGAGTGACACAATGTACTTTCCACAGACGAATCCCATTTCGCTCTTTATCATGATACTTGATAAGTACACATGTTGAGCTTATCCGACACACGAATGCAACTACACTATACGCAGTCTCCCCACCCTTACCAGCGGCAGTCAGTTCTGGTTTGTGGGAGATGCAGTCAGTTCTGGTTTTTGCAGCTGGAATTTTTCATTAAGGCATTCATGTTGCCTTGTTTTTCAAGGCAACATGAATGCCTTAATGTGCCAAAATAAGATCATTGTTCCCATTGTGACACTGTTTCATGTCGCTATTGGACATACATTCCGTTTTCTTGATGACGATGTAACCCGTCACTGTACCTGTAGCGTGCTTTAGGAGATGGAAAATCATGGGATTGAGTCGTTACAGCTGCCTCCGAAGTCTCCTGACCTTAATCGTATTGAGAACATTTGCTCTACAGCGATGTGTGTATAACCACGTTCCATACCCCAATACACTGGGAAACCTCCGTAACGTGTTGCCTTTAATGTGGAACGAGATGTTCCAGACATTCATCAATAATTTCATTGCAAGTACGTCTTCGACACAGAGGTGGTGTTACAGGGTATCAAAATCCAGATGGATGGACATTCTTCGAATTTAACAATTTGTCTATATTGTAGTGTTACATTGTTGTGTGCAAAAATTGTATAATAAATTGTTTTTGTTACCTCATTCCTTATCGTTTGTGTTGGGTAGCTTCACTGATGTTATTTTTATGCGTGTTACTTGAGTCAGATACATACATTCTTCATTTCATGTAATATTCCTAGCTTTATCTGACAAGTGTATAAGACAAGATACTTCCAGATTCATTTTATATCTCTCATTAACGGAAGCGCATTATGATGTCTTATATGACTGCGTACCTTAACACATCGGTGTTAGCTTAATTCAGTACTTCAGTCTTATGTCTTCAATGTTTGAACTAGCATCGACTTTTTTTTTCTTTTCTTGTCGCACGTTGCAAATTATTATGCAAAAAGCAAAGGAGTGTACATTAAATATTGCAACAAACTCCGGAAGAATGTAACCAAAGCAAATGGAATAATTAACAACCCCTTACGGAAAGCAGACAATGTCGGTTTTACAAGTTTACGAGTAGCAGTTCCCTTGCATTAACCATTTGATTACATATTGTGCTGCTATTAGCATTTTGTAATACGTAAGTGCCATATTTATCTTGAATGTGTTGTAACGCATTTTTGCTCTGGTGACAAAATTTTGGTTTCTCTTAATGCATCTCACACTTGATGTATTCCCTGCCCATGTGTTAAATATCAACACATGATTTTGGTTTTCTCACCTTTATTCTTTTGACTGGAAACCACCACGGTTACAAATATGCCATTTATGTAATATTCAACACTTCTTTCCTTTCCTAGTAAGGAAACGAGAAATAGAGATGCGATGTTTAGAATGTCATAACGAAGAGTGCAACGTCTTCATCTCTCCCAAAATTTTAAAATTGTATGAACATTTCTTCTGTTTGTTCATTCTGAAAAGTCAGTTACATTAAAATACAAGAGGAAATTTGGATAAAAGTTTTTGGTTTAGTGTCTGATTCTTGCAGTTAAATTTTGGTTTGAAACACAATGGTTTATAGCTGAACAAGAGCCCTTTATCCATCATTTCCTATTTTAAAAAAAAAAGGACAAGTGCACATTTTGTGAGTGAATGGTATGTTTCATGTAAAATTTTCATCACTGTGCACGATTCATGGAAACAGTCTTTTTCTTCTAGTTCTCATTTTATGCCGATAGCCTTATGATGAATGAAACATTATCCCTAATTTTCATCACCAACATACACTGAAGTAGCAAATGACTAGGAACACCTACCATATAGAGTGTTGGGCTGCCCTTGGTCTGCAAAACAGCCTCGGCTTGATGTGTGTTGGAATCAACGAAGTGCTGATATTGTTCTACAAATTGGTTCAGTTAAGCGGATGTGAGTGCGTCCGTCAATTGCTGGATGTTCGTTGGAGTGGGATCTCTGTCGCGAATGGCACTTTCAATCTCATCCTACACGCTTTTTAGGTTATCCTGTCGGATGAGATTGAGAGTGATATCCGATGGGTAGAGTTATTCGAGCCTTGTGGCTTGCCGCATTATGTTGCTGGAAGTATTCTTCATCAGGAAACACCATGCATATGTACATGTGTGTCTGGTCCTTAATGATATTGAGTCACAGCTTGCCATTCAAATACTGTTTTAGAAGTATTAAAGAGCCCAATGTCCGTCGTGAAAATAGAGCCCACACGATTACATCGCCTCCACTAGCTTGGCAGCTGGGATTCATTAATTCGTGCTGTTGACGCCATATTATGACCCGTACATCGGTGTGAATTAACTGGTAACGTGATTCATCGAAATAGGCGCCCTATTTTTTCCAGATTTGTTGTTGCTGTTTGGAAGTTTAACGGCCACTGTGAGCAACTCAATCGTAGCACTCGCTCGCTCCTAATTTCGGCCACTGGTTGCAGGAAAGATGGAAAGAGTCAGTGCCATAAATCAAACACAACATCCATACCTCAGCGGGATTCAAAACCGGATAAATCTCGGACGAATGGTCAGAAGCCAGGGCCTGGACCACCGTGCAACATGGGTGGCATTTCGTGATTTGAATGGTCGACTTTTGATTTGAATGGTCGACTTAAATCATGAGCCTTTCCCATATTGTCTCTATCTACGCTTCATAAACGTCAGAATCATTCGCAGTAAGCTGTTTATATAGCTATCAGAACCTTACAGTTGCACAAGTGGTGATGGCACGTGTCTGATTACTATTGAGTGTTCTTAATTATTTGCTAGTACATTGTATCTCGCTTGACCATATAAGGAATTACATTTCAGCTTACAATACGATGTGCTTGCTAAAATGCAGTTCCGTATGAAGAATTGCTAGACATTTTTATGATGAGGTTTTTGAAAGTACATTCAAGTTTCATATTTAAATGCATATACCAATCTTACGCTTATTCTGGGAATGCTCATTAAATATTGATAGCACCGCTAAGTTTGAATTAAAATATACAGAACCGATTTTTAATGCCTCTGGATCAATAATACACACGTGTTTGAAATTTACGGGCATGCAAGTTGGGAGAGGAAATCGGGGATACCGGACAGAATACTTGAAGAAAAATTTGCTTTCTTAGCAGATGTTGACTTCAGGCATGCATTTCCTTAAACGAAAACTTTCCAGGGACACTGGAATAGGCTGGAAGAGCCAATTTCCTATGTTTTAAGATTTGGTTTTGGACAGGTGTTGAAAGAAAGCAAAGGAAATGAAAAAGCAGGGAATGTCCATAGAAATTCTTAGAGAATTGAGGATGTTTTCCTCTTTAAGCTTTTCCAAAGTTTTGTGAAAAAATCCTGATATTATGGGCACTTAACGAGAGAAGTCACCTGGGATAGTTAGTAATGGAGTAGTAGCTATGGAAGAGTATTACACATGAAAGGGATTTGTAAATATGTCATCAATGTATGGTTACCGAAAATGTGATGCGCAAAAGTGACTGCCATTTTATCTTCCAAGAAAGTACTGGAAGAAGAAGTTTGTTATCATGGCGTTTCGCGTGGGCCGATAAAATTTCCTATTGCTTTACAATTTTTTTCAAGTAGTGAGTGCCCGTTGTGGATATAAGTTCACGACGGCATTAAACTTTGAATATTTTCAAATAAAATAAAATTAACCAAGGATACATCAGAAAAAAGTTTCACCTGCCTGCAGTAAGACTTCAAAACCCATTTCACTGGTCATAGCCCCATAAGGTTTTGGGAACTGAGTAACTTTCGTTTTATAATTTTAAAATTTTAAACATTCTCTGTGTTAATGCGAATAAAGATTAAACGTGAGCTTTAGAAAATTGTAGATACTTTCTAAATTTATAAAATGCTTTGTCCGAAATGTTAAAGGAGATATAAATGAAGATAAGCCCGAATATAAAATATTTCTAGAAACACCATCCAAGACACATAAGCTTTCTTGAACTGATGCCGTGGAGTCTAAGAACGCAAATTCTTTTAAAAATCTTGGAAATAAATAAACTCTGGAAAAAATTGACCTGGACATTCGGGACACAATTGAAGCAGAAAATAACGCTCACTTTACTATCTTCTTATATTTATTTTCAACTGAAACTCCTTTTAATAGACTAAAAACTAAAAACAATTATAAAACTATTAGACTTATTACGGTATATAGTGTAGACACTATTCCCGTAACAATACTTACACCCGTAACACTCAACAAAGTAGGAGAAAGGGGAACGAAATATAATAATGGCATTTATTGTGTAAACATTTCTAATGTAAATAGTTGAAATCAAATTGCATAGAAATCAAACTACATGAAATCAAATTGTTGTCATTTGCCATAATCTGAGCGTGCCGAAGCTATGAAATCGCTTCGGTACCCTGAAAGTATTGGAAATAACACGCTACTTAGACAAAATCTTCTATCGATTTCAGTTTATAAACAACATATGTGAAAACCATGAAGACGTTGTGAAATTATTGTTCAAAAAATACTTTAAAGAATTATGAATCTCAGATCAGAGTAACAACTTCCAGGGGACAGTGGAATGGAAAAGGGTGGTGGATTCGGGTAAGGAGCGTGGATGTTAAAATACCTGAAGCTGAAGTTGTAGTAGTTCAGTGTTCTATATATATATATATATATATATATATATATATATATATCATCATCATTGTCAACCATTATCAATCCACTGCTGGACGAAGGTCTCCCCAAGTTTCCTCCACAACGGTCTGTCTTGTGCCAGTCTCCTCCATGTCACCCCTGCATACTTTCGAATTTCATCCACCCATCTCCCATGTGGTCTTCTTCTGGGTCTTTTCCTGTCCCTTGGAATCCAATCTAAAATTTCGGCTGTCCATCGATGATCTGTCCTTCTGGCAGTATGTCCAGCCCATTGCCATTTCAGGGATTTAACTCTGATCATGATGTCTTCCACTCTTGTCATTTTTCGGATCCACGAGTTCCTCTTCTTATCTCTCCTGGTTACACCAAGTATGCACCTCTCCATGCTTCTTTGAGTTGTCTGCAGCCTTTGTATGTCTCTTTTAGTTAAGGTCCACGTCTCTGCACCATACGTAAGCACTGGAAGGATGCATTGATCAAACACTTTTCTTTTAAGACATAATGGCATATTGCTCTTGAAAATTATGCTGTTTCTTCCAAAAGCTCTCCAGGCAAGTTTTGTACGCCGATTAATTTCTTCATCAATGTGACCATCACTTGATATCTGCTGTCCAAGATAAACGTACGTGTCTGTTATCTCCAGCTTTTCTCCATCAATCGATAAATCTTCATTTCTTGTAAAAGCATTGAACATCACTTTTGTCTTCTGAAAGTTCATTTTTAATCCCACTTCTTTACTCTTGTCAGCAAGTTCCTGGATCATACTCTGCAGCTCTGATGGGCTAGTCGCAAAAATGACCACGTCATCAGCAAAACGAAGGTGGGTTAGATAATCTCCATTAATCCCCCTTGTTATCCCAGATCAGTGACTGAAAAACACCCTCCAATGTGGCATTAAAGAGCTTCGGAGATATGGTGTCACCTTGTCTCACTCCCTTTCCAATTTTTATGTGTGTTGTATTTTCAAACAGCCGAATCTTTGCACTTGCATTTTCATAGATGTTATTAATAATATTAATGTATGCATCTTCAATACCACAGGTTTTCAGAGCCATTGTAACTGCTGATGGTTTCACCGAATCAAAGGCTTTTTCATAATCGATAAAAGCCATGCACAATGGAAGTTCATATTCCCTTGCTCTTTCAATTAGTTCTCTCAGCACATGGATATGATCTATTGTGCTGTAGCCACTCCTGAATCCAGCTTGTTCTCTCGGTTGAGCCATGTCCAGTGTTACCTTCAAGCGGTGTGAAAGAACTTTAGTGAAGATTTTATAAACTACTGATAGGAGGCTGATAGGTCTGTAGTTTCCGAGATCCTCAATGTCGCCTTTCTTATGTAGCAGGATCATTGTAGCGGTGTTCCAATCCTCAGGAATCTTTCCTTCATTAAGGCATCGAGTGAAAATTTGGGCGAGTACTGTTTCGATTTCTCCACTTGCTTCTTGTATGATGTCTACAGTAATTCCATCTTCTCCTGGAGCTTTTCCCCGCTTCATGTTCTTGATTGCATGTGCAACTTCTGCTGGAAGGACTGGAGGAACTCTGGTACTGGTATCTTTCATGATGTCTGGAGTGCATGTATCATCCCTTTCATATAATTTGGAGTAGAAATCTTTCACTCTAGTCAAAATTTCGCCTCTATTTCTTGTTACAGAACCATCTTCTTTTCTCAGTGCCATAATCTGTTTTCTTCAATTACTGAGATGTCCCTTTGCTATCTTTAGGCTTTGGTTGTTTTCAATTGCTTTCCTCACTAGTTCACAGTTGAATTTTCTTACGTCTTCAGTGATACTTTTTCGTACTGTCTTGCATAGCTCTATATATTCCACTTTGGAAGTCCCATCTTCTTTAGTTGTCCTCATCTCTCTTCTTTTTTGCATCAACATTTTTGTTTTTCCTGATAATTTATTTACATGCAACTTGTTCTTAGACCCAGCTAATTTTGTTGCTGTTTCCATAAGAGCTTTGGTTACTTTTCTGTTAACTTCAGAGATGTCCACTTCTTCCGATGTTAGGCCTTCTAAAGCAGAGAACCTGTTCTTCAGTTCCAACTTGAAGGTATTATGGTGTTTTTTAAGGTTGGTTATGTCAATAGATTTTGTTTGTCTTATGAGCTTGCCACGTTCCAGTTTAGTGTTGAGGTGCATCTTACATCTCACCAATCTATGGTCACTACCTGTGTTGAACTTGTTCAGCACACTGCAGTCTTCGATGACGAATTTTTTGTTACACATAATAAAATCAATTTCACTTGTCGTCCCAATTGGATGTCTCCATGTCCATTTCCTGTGTGGCTTTTTCTTGAAAAAGGAGTTCAAGATGAAAAATCCTTCTGCCTCTGCAAACTCAACGAGAGTATTTCCACGCTGGTTTCTGTTGCCGTGACCGAATTTACCTACTGAAGTTTCATTCTGTTGCCGTTGCCCTATTTTTGCATTGAAATCTCCCATAATTATTTTCAAGTGCTGCTTACCTTTATTATTTAGATGACAAATTTCCTCATAAAATTCTTCAATTTCTTCTTCAGGATGACTTGTGGTGGGTGCATAAGTTTGAATAATCTGAGCCTGGTATCTTTTCGAGAGTTGGATAACAAGCCGTGCCGCTCTGTCAGAGGAACTTTCAACTTCTAAAACTTTATCCTTCAGTCTCTTGTTTATTATAAATCCAACACCACTAGTTCTGCCAGTATCTGTCCCACGATAGTAGAAGAGATGTCCACTTTTCAGTTCGATGAGATCTTCTCCTTTTCTCCTTACCTCACTTAGCCCCACGATGTCCCACTTGATCCTTCGTAGTTCTTCTTCCAATTCAAGAAGCCTTGAATCAGAAGATAGGGAGCGTCCATTGTACGTTGCCAAGGTCAGCATCAGATGGCAGCCTAGTCCGGTCCTCCGGGGATTCTTAGCACCCTCTGCCTTCATGTCGCACTAGCCGCTGCCTTGGCCAGGTACATTCCAGCTGCCGGAGACTGAGGGCCATGATTTAAGTTGTGGAGTCATTTTGGAGGGGTTTGGCCATAACTCACCACGCTGGCCAAGCGGGTTGGTGAGTGTGGGATAGAATTTCCTCTAATCCCGATGGTATAGTTATACCGCTATTGGCGGTCGTCAGAGCCCCTTTAGTCGGAACAGGATGCACCACGAGAAGGCGGGGTTGACATTTGTCAAGGAGAGGCTGTGATGTTACGCATCACCTGACCTTACATCCCATATATATATATATATATATATATATATATATATATATATATATATATATATATATATATATATATATATATATATATATATATATATATATATATATATATATATATATATATATATATATAGTTAACAGTGCATAAATTGCCGCCCCGGTGGCGCAGTGGTCTAAGCGATGGCCTCTGATCATTCGTCCGAACGGGGTCCGGGTTCGAATCCCGGTGAGGCATGGATGTTGTGTTTGTCTTACGGTACTGGCTCTCTCCCTTACCTGGAACCAGTGACCCTAAATTAGGGACGGGCGACTGCTTATAGCCCATTGAGTTGCTCACGGTGGTCGTTAAACCTCCAACCAAAAAAAAAAAAAAAAGTGCATAAATTTCCATTGGTAAAATATTTATGACGCAAATTTCTCCATCCAGTTAACAGTGCGTAAATTTCCATTCGTAAAATATGTATGACGCAAATTTGTCCATCCAATTAACAGTGCGTAAATTTCCATTCGTTAAATATGTATGACGCAAATTTCTCCATCCAGTTAACAGTGCGTAAATTTCCATTCGTAAAATATGTATGACGCAAATTTCTCTATCCTGTTAACAGTGCGTAAATTTCCATTCGTAAAGTGCGTATGGCGTAAATTTCAATCCAGTCGACAGTGCGTAAATTTCTATTCCGTGACAACTGCCTTTTTTCAGCAGTATGTGTTAATTATTAAGTAATTTCCCTGTCCTAATTTTGCAGTATTATAATAAGAATAAATGTCTTATAAAATGGAATGAACAGATCACTGTTGTTAATATTATAAATCAGAATACTAGGCCAGGCAGACCGCTGAATCATAATATTAACAACAGAATCATAATACTAACAGTAATTAAATTATAATATCACAACTTAATTTTGGATTGATATCTTGATCCAAAAATAACGTGATCGCTATGTAATCGTTCATCGCCTTAGCGACATGAGAATACACCGGTGGAGAAAGTTTGACATAAGAAGGTAAATATAACAGCAAAAAGTAAAGCGGTAATCGATTTTGTACTGAACGTTTACCAATCCAATACAGGGACTATGACTTCAGTTAACTTCTCACTGGAAAGACACAAAGGCAAAGAACTAGTGTAATTGGGCGCGGTAAATTGAAGGCAAGGTGTTTCAAATAAAGGTTCTCATACGGAGTAAAAATTTATGGGCAAGAAATTCCCCAAGTTTTTTCAACTGATACTTCTGCGTGTGATTTATTCTAAAGTATTCGGTTCAAAAATTTCGGGCATTTCCTCGGGGCTGGGACTCAGATTTCCTTCCGGAGATTGGTCACTCTTCTCTTCAGGAGTTGAACGGTGAGTAGAGGTTTGGGTCCGAGGAAACTACGGAGGGCATTCTCATCAATCACGACACTTCGACACTGTCTTGCTTCTTTCTCACCATCCCCTGTGAACCTCATAATAGTCGGTCCCCCGCTTCCTCGGCCTAATTTGTCATCATCCACGATGGAGGAGGTAAGAGAGAGAAAGAGCACTATCTCTCCAAGCTATGGGCTCACGATGCTCAAGCACTCTAGCACATAGAGTAGTTTAAGGGAAAAAGGGGGAGTATTTTTCTCCCTCTTTTTCTCCCCTTTACATGATGATGGTGGGTTACTGTGGATTCTTGGGTGAAATCTTCACGGTTTAATGATAATGCCACGGAATAGAAAATTCAATGAAGTATAAAAGTACGAACAAAAACTATTTAGTTTTTCTCTAAAACCTTCCTCAAAACGCTTTTGAAGAGCAACGAGAAGAAGAGAAGGACGAAAACTCTTGTTTAGTTCTGTAAAAACTCAAGGAACGCACTTTTCTTTCGGATCGTTTAAACACTGAAAACAGAACTAAAGTTAAAATGATATTCAGAAATTGGAATTTTAACGCTGGCTCGGGATTCAATTTTCTAGAGAATGCAAAATGCGTTAGGTAAAAACGGATCAAAAAGTGGTTTTCATTACTCTGAAAGCTTTCTTGATGAAAGACAAGTCTCTCACTAAATTTGCACTTTTGCTGAGAAGTTTCCTCTGGGCCGATGATTTTGTTTACCGCTATAAGTAAACCTGCGGAAGTAATGGAAAAATGTGAATAAATATTTCTACCTTTAAACTAATAGCAATTTTACTTCATCAACACTAAAGAGACATTGCTTAGTATCCATAAATTGCATTCTGGATGTAAAAGGGTACGTCATTCACATACAAAATAAGTCATATTTCGTCTGAGTTCTTTGTTTTTAAATTTATATCAATTGATGCGACAAAATTGTATAACAGACGAAGGCTTCAGCCAAAAGCATATTCCTTTCTAAACGCAAATAGAGTGGGCTGATGTTCAAAATGTCATAAAGCTAGAATTTGAACATTAATAAAATACAGTAATTAACACACATTAATAAAAATTTCATGTTCTTAAGTTTGTTTTCTGTTCGTAGTTTGCATTAAAACTCAATTTGCTTAACATTTTTCAGCGCAAAATCAATCATTGATTCACGTTCAGGAGCATTTCCTAGAGACTTATATGCATGACGTATAACCATTTCTCGAATATTTTCAAAACTTTTAGGCACGTCTAGTGCAACAACTCCGACGATGTTCTTAAAAACAAGTGTTTCAAAAAGACATTTCGTAATATTTGTATTTGTCGCACACTATTAACACTTGCCATTCCCACTTAAGTTTTTGAAGCTTTTTTCTTTACCAGCTTCACAGTGTGAAAATCCTCCGAATACGTGGGGTCAGTGAATAAACAAATACATCGCTCTTTCCACGGTTTTTTTTTTTTTGATTGGAGGTTGAACGACCACCGTGATCAACTCAATGGGCTATAAGCAGTCGCCCGTCCCTAATTTAGGGTCACTGGTTCCAGGGAAGGGAGAGAATCTGTGCAGTAAGACAAACACAGCATCCATGCCTCACCGGAATTCGAACCCGGACCACGTTCGGACGAATGATCAGAGGCCATCGCTTAGACCACTGTGCCACCGGGGCGGCCTTCCACGTTTTAGCAACACATAATGTAAAAACCACAAGGTATGCTGTCAGTTACCCAGATCATGCATTGATTTTTGAAACCGAGGAAGAAAGGTCACTAGATGACAACAGAATGTTTTGGTGTTAGCTGAAGTGTCACGTCTTTTTCTATGAACTTCAGATATATTAGGCCTATATCATTATCGATATAAGTACGAAAGCGTTCTTATCATTATCTATGAAAACGTTCTTATCATTATCAATAGTGGTATGAAAGCGTTCTGTAGTGAAAAGTTTTACAATGTGTTTGCGAAAATGGGAAATTAAAATCAACAAAGAATTGGCATAAATCAGATAATATTTGCTGACTTAGATTAAAATTATATTTATTAAAATAAACTCAACCTTAGAGAAAATATTCCCGGTTATTTGAACTCCTATGAAAATGAAATTTTTAAATAAGGAAAGTCAAATTTTCAGACATTAGATTTTCCGCAAAGCAGGGTTTTTTTTTTTTTTTTTTTTTAATTTTCAAATCTTGTGTGAAGCTTTAAGATCCATCGAAAAATCACTATCATGTTTGTTTTCCTGTGAATTCCATTATATATAACTAAACAAAAGAGGCATGGGAGTTAAGTTTCGGATTTAGTAAGCATGTCTTTGTATTCAAAAGAACGTGTGACTGTACAAAATGCAATAATCGCGTCGAAAGCCTAACACCTAAAACTCTATTATTAGTACAAAAGTGTTCATAGAGAATATCGTCAAATACAAAAACAACTCTTTTTCAATCTGCCCCTTATAAGCACGGAAACAGCTGCAAATCAAAATATCAATTTGCGCGCCAAGGAAAAGCTGATAACTGTATTAGACAGTACAATGCACTCTTTTTGAACAACAGTGTGTCTGCCACTGAAAAGCGGATATACACTCAATAGACAAAACTATTACACACGTTGTCCGTCCCAAAAGTAATGAGAATGATTCGTTGACGCTCGCCACGAAGGCCGCGGGAGGCAGGTGGCGCTTCCGGTTGTTGCGTGGGTATCTCAGGTAAACGGCTGGACAATCCTCAGTTTAGGGCGAGCCGTTCGAAGCGTCGAAACGTTAAAAAAGCGCACCCTTGTTTTTCACACTCGTTACGGACGAAAATGCAAAGCGGCGTCGACACTTTAAAAAAGTGAACCCTTGTTTTTCAGTCGTTACGGACGAAAATGCAAAGGGGCGTCGAAACGTTAAAAAAGTGCACCCTTCTTTTTCACACTCGTTACGGACGAAAATGCAAAGGGGCGTCGAGCATCGTTACTCCATCACATTTTGCGTAAAACTGGAGAAAACAGCCGCAGAAACCTTAGATGCTGAAGACAGCGTATGGGAACGTAGCTTCGTCATCAGCCGAAGTTTTCGGGTGGCACAAGACCTTCAAGGATGGAAGGGAAGCCGTGCTCAGGCGTGTGTTCAGTCCCACGGTACTTACTTCGATGGTGATCGGGCCTAATGGTATGTATTTTGATTAAGCGCAATTGTTTTGCAATCATTCTCATTACTCTTGGGACGGGCCTCAAATCCGTACCTAATAGCTGGTTGGTTTTCCTCTAGCGCAAATAACAGTCTGTACAAGCCAAGGCATCGACTCCACCAGGCGCCAGAGTGTTTCCAGAGGCAATGCTAGCCATGCATGTTGCAGCATTGGCTAAAATTCCACCAGAGACATAGGTCCAGGATCCATGGATCTGATGTTCTGCTCCACGGCATCCCAGAAAACTTCCACAGGGTTTACATCCGGGGAACGTGGGGTCATTGGATGGTTCGAAACTCTAATGAGTGTTTCAGGACCATGCCTGGGTGTTTGCGGCTAGGTGAAGCGTCACATTGAGCTGCTAGAACAGACCATCGGCCGCAGGAAGCGGAAAAGTCATGAAAAAAGTGTGTAAGTGATCAGCCAGCACATTCTGGTAGCGCGCAGTGGATACGAACCTATCCGCACAAACTAAGTGACCTTTTGTGTCCCATGAGAAAGCTCCCTGAAGGATCACAGAGACACTACCGCTTTGAAAAGAGCCGACCTGGCACGAGGGGGTCATACCCCCATGCTGTTGATGGCACTCATGCATCCTGACGTCTTAATACCCGATTCATATGACCACACCACGCGGAACCACTCCGAAGAGAAACAGTTCTGGTGTTCGCGTCATCGGCCAACGTTCAATTTCTGATGACGTGTAGAGAACAGTGCGACATGAGTAGAGCGTCGGATCCCGTAACCCAGGTTATACAGCGTGTGCCATATCGTTCACTAGCTGAAGCTGCTTGCGCCTCCAACATTTAACCTGGATGTGATTTTCACTTCCGTTGCTGAACGGTCGGTCTGTACGAGCCTGGGTAATATACACTGAAGTGCCAGAAAAACCGGTACAGACGAGCTTATGCATAATACATAGCAAAGTCACCTATACGCGTACTTGGTTGCGTCCACCAGGGCGTATAAAAAGCGACTGACATCCGTGTCAGCTGTCAGAGCTGTTTTCGAAATGAGAATGACAAGAAATAACAATTTAAGCGACTTTCAACGCGGTGTCATAGTTGGCACTCGTGAGATGGGCCATAGTATTTCAGAGGTAGAAACAAAGTTCGATTTTCACGGACGGCCATTGCAAGGGTGTACCGTGACTACAAGATATCGGGCAAAACCTCCAACCTACGATACCAGTGTGGCCGTAAAAGTCATTGGGTAAACGTGACCATCGTCGGCTGTCGAGAATCGCTTCATGCAACAGGGGGCAACAATTTCTCAGGTATTATCGGAATTCAATGCTGAAGCCTCAACAAGCATCAGCGTCCGGACTGTGCAACGTACCCTGCACGATATGAGCTTTGGGAGCCGACGCCCAACTCGAGTCCCCTTGATGGGTACACGACACAGAGCTATGCGCCTCGCTTGGGCACGTCAACACTGCCACTGGAAACTTGATGACTGGAATAAAGTAGCCTGGTCTGACGAGTCGCGTTTGCAACTGTTTCGGGAAGAAGGAAGGATTCGTGTGTGGCGCAAACCCCATGAGGCCATGGATCCTGCCAGTCATCAGGGAACTGTACCGGCTAGTGGGGGTCCGTAATGGTAGGGTGTGTGTTTAGCTGGACTTCACTGGGACTTTAGTACATCTACAAACGTCTGTGACCTGCCAAAACTATGTGTGCATCCTTTCTGACGAGGTACACCCGTTCATGTCCTGCATACATACTGATGGGTTGGGCCTGTTCCAATAGGACAAGACAAGTGTCGGGATGCCACATTATGGTTAGAGGAGCATTCATCTGTGTTTGGGGTGCTGCCATCCCACCCAAGTCCCCAGATCTGAACGTGATAGAACACAATTGGAAGGCCATGCAACGCGCTATCGAACACAGGAATCCGAGACCTCGGAATACACCCGAATTGTGGAACGCTCAGCAGGAAGCATGGTGTGCATTGCCTACAGCGTATTTCCGGAAGCTAGTGGAGTTCATGCCCCGTCGTATTTCTGCGGTCTTGCTCTCTCGTGGGGGACCTACCAAGTATTAGACTGGTGTACCAGTTTTTCTGGCACTTCAGTGTACGTCGATCCAGGTCATCAATAATGTGTGGTCATCCACCGCTTGCTCTGTGGGAGCTGATATACACGCGATACAACCTTGATACCTTTGCCCTTGAGAACCCGAGGACTCCTTTCAAGTGGGTGATAGAATCACCCGTCGTTCTTGCGCCGACAGTGCATCCACGATCAAAGTTGCTCAGAGTAGCACGTTTACCATGTTGATCGCTTGCTATACACTGTTTTGAAGCCCTAGTGTCCGCCTATTCATCACCTGTGTTTGGTTTGGGTTTGTTTCGGTCTTCGCGGGAATGCCCATGTCAACTGCCCATCACCCCGTTGTCTAATGTTTTGTCTGCTGAGTGTATGGTCGAATACAAAAATAAATATGTATGCTCCTAAGCAGAAAACCATATGCAAATTTCGAAGCGAAAAGATATATGCAAATGTTTGTCATGGTGACTGACATTCAATACAAACGATATCTTTTCAATTTATTCTTTAGAATGACAATTTTGAGCACAATGTACACTTGCTCAAAATTAAAGTATAACACTGCCCAACACACATTTTAGTGTCTTGAAAGTTAAACCTATTCGTGGATATATTTGGGACGCTGATTTTAAAAATGGCGTCAGTTTTGCCCTATCAGCTCTAGTTTTGGAGATAGCGCATATCCAAACCCAAGTGCTGATTCCACCGGTCATTCGTCAAATTTCGGGATCTTACATCGCATGATCTGCTATATTTTGACATGATCTTGACAAATATTGATACTATATACATACTATTGAAGCAAGCACATATTACTAAATACACTGTATGTATATTTCAACACAAGAGCATATAAAATGACCAGTCATTCAACATATGAAAAACGTTTTTTATAGGACTATTTTTGACATGATCTTGACAAATATTGATACTAAATAACATACTATTGAAACAAGTACATATTACTAAATCTGTATATTTCAACACAAGAGTAGAAAGACTGATCAGTCATTCAACATATGAGAAACGTCTTTTATAGGACTTTCTAGAGTGAGATCTACGAGGACAGTCCCGCTGAAGGTTCCAGCAGTAATCTGCCATCATGTGGGTATCCAACCTACCCTGGCGTTATCTTCCATAGTTTTTATGTCCTGGTGAAATCTTTCACCTTGCTCTTCGCTTAAATCACCAAGGTATTTTGGAAAGCGATCTAAGTGGCTGTGTAGGTACTTCGATGCTCAAATTACAGCCGAACTTATTAAAATTGGAGAGCATGTCCTCAACTAATTCAGAGTAGTTATCTGCCTTATGTTTGCCAAGAAGGTTTTTGACAACTAGAACAAACGACGTCCAGGCACAAGACTCAATGTTGACCATTGAATCTATAAAATATGGATTGTTTATAAGTTGCCTTACCTAGGGACCATCGAAAATCCCTGCTTTCAGTTTTTCCGTGCTCAGTCCAGGGAATGTACGTGATAAATAGCCAAAGCACAAACCTTCTGTGTTCAACGCCTTTATAAATTGTTTCTTTAGGCCTAGTTTGATATGTAATGGTGACAGGATGATTTTTCTCTGCTTACCAAAGGTTGCTTAATGACATATTGTTCCCCAACTACCATATCTTTTCTGAGAGGCCGCACTTTTCTTATCCAGTGGTCGTGTTTGGCTGTGCTGTCCCAAAGACATATAAATCAAGGATATTTTGTGTAGCTGCTTTGCTGACCAAGGAGAAAGTTCACCATCTTTAGGTCTACACAAATCATCCATTGATGTTCTTGATACTTCAGGTTTTCTAAATTTAGAGGGACTGTCTCGTACGACTCTGTCATACTGGATGAGTGACCAATTAGAATTGAGCCATATCTGTTGCCGTTGTGTAAAAGAACACATCGTAAACTCCGCTTGGAGCTCTCAATGAAAAGGCGCCATTCATTTGGCATGTATGATGATGGATCCATTTTCCTGAGAAGGCCACTGACATCATTGCAGTACACTATGTTGCTGTCCTTAGAGAAAATGGGTAGCAAATCATTTTCTCTGCGACGGTAAAAGGTAATGTTGTTTCCAGATTAAAGTAAATTATTTTCATTTAACCTGGAAGCCAGAAATTCTGAAGAAACCTTTTAGAGGTTCAGATCCCTGATGAGGTCACTCAGTTCATGTTGGTTAAACGGTTGAGCACTTGATAAAGCTCCTGCGAAATCACAATCCCTTTCCCCCACTGCTGTTATCTTTTATGTGATCAGACATGCTTGATTCCTCATCCTCTGGCAGCTCTGGTAGGTGGATGAAAGATGGAATGAGTACTTCATTTGAGTGTGAAAGCGATTGTCTTGCTGAATCAAGGTCAGGATATGTCCAATTGCTTCGATTGTTTCGATTGATGCCCTTGATGTTGACCAGACAAAAATAACAGTCATCATGGTGATGTTTAGGTCCCCTCCACACCATTGGTATTCTAAATTTCAGAGAGCTCTTTTTTCTATTTGTCCACTGCCGTAAATGCTCCGTGCAAGTTTTGCATACAATATGGGGAGCCCACGACTTATCTTGGTCTCTAACCTGAACAACAAAATACCCAAGATATGCCCTTTTCACGAACTCAGAAATAGGTTTCCTACTTTCTTTAATGGTGTACTCGCCACAAATGTAGCAAAATACATCTGGATGATTCAAGCAACTTCTTCGTAGGAAGCCATGGCGTCTACTCAATCTGCAAACAAAACTAGATCACATTAGATTATGTGGTTGTATAGTTGTTCACAAACTCCCAATTAGGCTAACAGTTAATTGGAGTTAACTGTTAGTCTAATTGGGAGTTTGCAGTCATTGCTAGTCTAATTGGAAGAAAATACTTCTTCTTCCTGTATTTTCTTGGAAGATAAAAAGGCAAGCACTTTAGCGCATCAAAGTTTCGGTAACCATACATTGCTGATATATTTACAAAACGTATAGTTTGCATGTGTCAGTACTATAATCTTTTAATTTACATAAAAGAGCAGCCCATGGAACAATATTTAAAGTCCTTCGCTTAAGACACCTAGTAATTTAATATGGAGCATTACTACCTCTTATAGCCTTGCAGCTCAAGCAGCTACTCCTCATACTGTTTATGAGGATATTAATAAGATTTTGAGTGATTAATAACCACTTCTCAACAAATGTTCTGGGTAGGGGCTGGCAAGCTCGAAATGGTTTCACTAGAACTTCTCGTAAATGCTCAGTGGTTTTAGAGTCACGATTACGGGTGGATATCCCATTCAGCGAATAAGAAAAGCGTCGGCAGAATGAGCTCAATGAATTTGGGCATTATCTACCATAAGAATAAATCCTCGTATATTAGCAAAACGATGGGTAGATACACCATAAACGACAAGAAAAACAATGAAAAAATCCGTTTTATCGGTGTATACTTATATAGTACGCAACCAAGATTTCACCACAAAACGTGTGGCTTCGCCAGGCAGGATTTCCGCCTAAAGCAAATCCTCGACCGACAGATTCCCCGAATTGCTTGACATATCCGTTCAGGATCTCAACTCTGTACCTTAGAGCAGAAGCAGAGGGACTCAAAGATGTGCAAGCCTGTGCCGCTGTTTGTTTTAATCCCTACCCAGATCATCACGCCACCGCCACCAAATTAATCCCTTTCTATGATGATAGAGGGATGCTGCGGATCTGTGGTTCTCTCCAGGTTGGAATATGTTGCGAATCAATACTTAAACTGAATCGCTATTGATCTGTGCGAAAAACAATGGCCGACTGCTCTGGACGCGAAATGTGATGTTGGCTAATGCATGTTAAATGAGCTCCCCGGACGACGTACGTTAGAAGGGCAAAAATTGCCGCCCTCCTTGCATAAAGCCATTGCTCACGAAATCATCTACAAACAGCATGCTTTGCAGCCCTCGTTTCAGTAGTTACTAAAAGCTTCAAAAAGCTTAACCCAGAGGACATCCCTGTGTTGCAGTCAGACTCATATAGTGATCATCTGCAGCAGTTATGGATCAGTAACGGCCTTGCCCTCCTCGATGACGAAGATCTCCTGTCTGTTGAAACTGTCTGTAAACTCTTGGCATGACATTTTGCGGAATATTCAGTGTTCTGAAAACTTCCGTCTGGGACTGACCTGCTTCCATCTTACCAGTCGCTATTTACCGCTGAAATTCATCCATACTATGTCTTCGCGACGAAATCAGCTCGACGTGCTAATGAAATCAAGGCAATGTTTGCTTCGGACAACTGCATGATGAGGGTGCAGCCGCACAATTTTTTAACGAAATCCTAATTTGCGTATTTCGGCTTGTCTGCGGCAAAACTAAACGCTTTATGTTCTTCATCGTAGCGAAATTTGTATGTTCGCCAATTTTCGGCACATTATTTTACACACGTTTCAGTAGTTACTAAGCAGCTATGGCATTTTTTGCAAATCATCCTCTAATTTTGAGAACCAGTATACAGGGAGTTTCCAAAATTCGCGGCTCACTTCAATAATTCGAAAATGATTTGGGACAGAAAAACAGAGTCAACGGATACGAAAAAGAAATTATATGATCTATTTAAAGGATATGTGAATGACCTCCAAGGCCTTCTTAATTGGGGGCCCCTGGGAGCTGTCTCGTAAACGAAGCAAGTTAGAAACAAAATTCCAATTACAAAGTTGTACAGGGTTCTTACCTTAGTATAAATCCGCAGAAAAATTTCCAATAGCTCTCAAAGTTCGGGCTGTGCCTTCTTGAGCTATACAATATTTACAAGGAAAAGTTGTTTTCCCCGCAAATATTGAAATGTTTCTGCCCTTTCCTGAGCTTTGGAGGTAAAGGCATGTCAGGGGATGGTCTTCGTTGGTGAAGTTAAGGGAGGTATGTGTTCGAAAGCACCCCTCCCTGATATAAGTCATCTACACGTCCGACTTTTCCCAGTTTTCACCAAGAATATGTAAACTCACCTACACTTTGCGTAAAATCCCGCCGTGTAATAAATTTAAGGCTTTTCTTCATGTACCTAGGAATTTAGAAGGCAATCTTGGAAATTATGTCCCTAAGCTGTCCCCGAATACCCGAAAAAATTATTTCCTACGGTTACCCCTGCAGGAGCGCAACAACTACAAAAAGCAGTAGATATTTAGGGGGAAAAACAACTCATCTAGAAGACCCTGGCAATAGTAACTGATATATTAGGACAAAACAAAATAGATAAACGAAGTTTTTTACCACCAATCTGATAGCTGGATTCAAAAAAGCAGTTCACCTCACAGTGGCTTGTCGAAAGTAATGCTGAACTGCATAAACTTGTCGTCTTAATATACACTGCTGGCCACCCAAAATGCAACACCAAGAAGGACAGGAGATAGCAAAGCCACATTTACTTAACACATAACAACAGATACAAAGATGAAACGATTGAGCTTACAGGCCCGTGCGACTTGCGGAACACGCAGACATCAATAGTTCGTGTGGCCCCCCATGGCTGGCAATAACGGCCGCTTCACGCCGCGGCATCGAACGAAAGAGGCTTTGTATGTGGGCATGGGGTGTTTCGGTCCAGGCTGCTTCCACGCGTTGCCACAGTTCACCAGGCGTAGCCGCGGGTGATGCTTGCCGGGCCACTCGGTTGCCGATCAGCGACCAGACGTGTTCGATGGGCGACATATCGGGAGAACAGGCGGGCCACGGCAGCTGTGGCACCTGGTGGGCCGTGGAGAAATGTTGCACGATGCGTGCCACGTGCAGGCGCGCATTGTCCTGTTGAAACGTGGCCGCTGGAAGGTCCTGAAGGTAAGGGAGGACTACAGGCTATAAAACGTCGGAGATGTAGCGGTGGCTGTTGGGTGTACCGACGATCCGTACCAGAGGGTGCGGGTGTCGTATCCAATTGCGCCCAAATCATAACGCCAGGCGACGGACCGGTATGGCGATGCATAATGTAGACGTCATACAGTCTCTCGCCACGGTGCCGCCACACGTGGATCCGACCATCGTGGTGTTGCAAGCAGAAGTGGGATTCCTCGGAGAAGACAATATCGTGCCATTCGGTAGTCCAGTTTCGGCGTTCAACGGTCCTAACGTCAATAGTAATCGGAGCAATGGGCGCCGTGCGACAAGTCCCCGCTCCTGCAGACGACGTCGAACGGTACGTGCTGACACAAGTTGTAGCGCAACACACCCTAATTCCTGCACTAACGTTCGTGATGTGGCGGTGCGAGCCGTCAATGCCCGCCGCACAAAATGCCGGTCCTCTCGTTCAGTGGTGTGCCACGGCTGCGGCAATCGCTGACGTCGGTCCTTCCGTCCCACCTGCACTCACCGTATCCGTACTCGCCTCACTGTGGCTGGATGTCGTCCCACACGGGCGCCGATGTCGCGGTACGATAAACCGCTGTCGCGATAAGCCACTATTCTTCCTCTGTCGAACTCCGAAATGTGCTGGAATGACTGCCGTATTCTGCGACGAGGATTCAGGAAGCTTTCCACGCAAAGGTCCGGTAGCACAACACACTTCCACTACTTACACCCCGCCTTCTGTTCACCCTTCTTATAGTGCTTCTCGGTGGCGTGCAGGGCGCACATGATTTGCATATGCCCTGCAATGCTAATCGTTTGCATACCCTCTCGCGAGCGACGCATGCTGCGAATTTCAGGCCAATCGGATGCTTCCTTCTTGGTGTTGCCTTTTGGGTGGCCAGCAGTGTAGTAACTCATTCTTGGCAAATGGACTTTTACTTACGCAAACCTCCTTCTCAGAATAAAAAGTAACTTTGTATATTACCATGGTCATAAGGTGGGCGCAAATTAACAAGCATCTGTATAAGTAAGCCACACGTTGTCCACAAAAGACACTGTTTCTAGGAGAAGTCGCCGGCACTGTCAGGATCCTGTGTTCTTATACGGTTTAACTGAACAAATATGCACATGGGAGCATGCTATTATTGGGATAAGCATATTTTTGTCAGATCCGAACTTTTCTGCAATCCTGTTTGAAATATAGATATTCTCGCGTTCATTTGTAGCCCCTCTTATTTATTCATTACAGTCCGAACTCTGTTTATCTAAGTAGCTTGCAAGAATATGGTCTGCTTCTGTTATTAATGATACCGCTGTCACCCGCACATCAGGAAAAAATAATGACAAGTTGTTTATTTTAAGGTTTGAAATTTGAAAACTGTTGCTTGTATCACAAGCTGCATTTCTTTGTTGTTTTTCTTTTGTTGTTTTTTCATTCATTTCTTACAGGCAGATATATTCCACGAAAACATTATCGATGGAAATGCACATTTGCATGCTTTTTTTATACCCCTTATACGTCAAGACTTCCGAGGTATCTGGTACTGGGTGGGTACGTGGCCCGTTGAACGCTCTCAGGGGTAAAAGACCTAGATCAGTTGTAGGCGATATAAGAATCGCCATAAGAGATAGACATAATTCAACTTCGGTACAAAAGCTTTTCTCGATAAGGGAACGAGGTAAATGAAAGAGCATGGTCTTCTACGATACACTTTAACTGTGCCATATTTTATAAATGCCTGATTAAAGCACCCATATTTCCTGATGTCAGAGGTCAAGAAATGCCAATAAAAGCACACAACGGTACATGAGTTTTTGCATGTCCTAATGGTACAACTATCATGGACTATGTAAAAAGGAAGGGGCGTATTTAGAGGTGGGGAAAGGGGCACTCCTTCCTTCACCCCGTTACTTATATAAGAAAAAAATGCTTTAATTCTTTTTTTATTTTTCATTAAACTTTATTTTATTCTGGTGGACTTCAGAACTTCCATTTTTCGTCGTCCCCTTCCCCCCCCCGAAAAAAAATCTACATATACTCCCTTGAAACAAGGGCAACATAATCAAAATGATTGCATAAAACTACAGACAGCTGGTATGGATACATTAAATATCAGTCGGTCGATTTTTGTATTTGTTGAGCTCTTGAAGAGGTAACTATGGACAGTAATTTATTTCGGGGATTCGAGCAGAGCTTAAGGCCATAATTTCCAAAATTTATTTCCAAAGTTCTAGGTACACGGATTGAAAACCAAAATTTACTGCGCAGCTGGATTTTGCGCAAATCTTAGGCGAGTTAATAGATCCTCGGCGAAAACTGAGTAAAGTTAGACTGGGGGGGGGGTGCTTATTTCAGTGAGCGGTGCTTTCGAACCCTTAACTTCTCCAACAAAAACCATCCCCTCAGATGACTTATCCATCAAAGCTCAGGAAAAAGCAGAAGCATTATAAGATTTGTGGGGAAAACAACTTTTCCTTGTACATATATGAAGTACCTTTTATAGCCCTTTTGCCGCCCCGGTGGCGCAGTGGTCTAAGGGATGACCTCGGATCATTCGTCCGTAAGGGGTCCGGGTTCGAATCCCGGTGAGGCATGGATGTTGTGTTTGTCTTACGGCACTGGCTCTCTCCCTTCCCTGGAACCAGTGACCTTAAATTAGGGACGGGCGACTGCTTATAGCCCATTGAGTTGCTCACGGTGGTCGTTAAACCTCCAATAAAAAAAAAAATAGCCCTTTCGATTACTCCCTCTTATAGACCTCGATTTGTGCTGAAAACAACTTTTTCTTGTACATATATAAGTTCGGGCTGTACCCTCAAGAGCGTACAGCGCGAACCTTGAGAGCTATTGGAAACTTTTTTCCGGCTTTGCACTAAAGTAAGAATGCTGTACACTTTGTAATTGGAATTTTGTTTTTAACTTGCTTGGTATACGAGATAGTTTGCCGTGCCTCCTAATTAGGGGGTCCTTGGGGGTCATTCACATATCCCTGATATAGATAATAGCATATCTTATTAGTATCCGTTGACTCTGTTTTTCTGTTCCAATTCATTTTCGAATTATTAAAGTGAGCCGCGACTTTCGGAAACACCCTGCATACACCTTAACATACAGGTATCTGCAAATCTGTTTCGAACAGTTTGGATTTTCAGAACGCTTATAGCCTAATGTAAATCCGTTTCCTCAGTGGTGTAATTCAATATATCGAAGTTTCTAAGAATTTTATCTCACCTGCGAGGAATTTTCAAGGCAATGGTTGGACATAAAATGCATTTTTTACGTAACAACAGTTTGGTAAGGTTTCAAAATAGCTTTATTATTAAGGACTGCAAGCAATGAAACGAATCCTAAGAGAGGTTTAACGTAATGTAATGAACATTTTTTATTGTTCTAATGCTGAGAAAATTGCTTGGCCACGCATAATGGAAGACAGCGTTTTTAATTAAAAAAAAAAAGATTGATATTAACATGTTCAAAGCGCTGAAAGCTGAATAAAAACAAGTCGCATGTTTTGTTGATTTCACTGTAATTTATTACGCAGTAGAAGAGAACATTTCTTCTTTGGAAAGGGACAGATCTCAACTTCACCGATGCATCAAACTATCAAAGATGTATTGCAAAGCGAAACGGCTCCCGTCACAACGAATAGACAGGAAACAACAAAACTAAAACCCACATCTTGATCACTAGACAGAGCGTTTATAGTAACAATAATAAAATCTCATACGGAATAAAGAAACTGAATCCAAACATTGAGGCACGCCAAAAAAACAAAAACAAAAAAAACAACTGAAATATCGACATGAAAAATTCCCGTCCTGTAAATATAAATTCCGAACGTTATACTTAAATATATTTTACAAGGAAAAGTCAAATGAACAAGGAAAACCCGTCTAAGGAACAAAAAATAGGGGGTAGAGTCCAACTCGAACGGTCATGCAGAAATCTCTGCCTTTGCCCACTAGGATATCGTAGCGGGAAAAATTAATTTTCGTAAATATTTTTAGCACGTCTTTTGTAAAAAAATCGCACTTGTTTTATCGGTTTGCACCTCCGTCCGTCCATCTGTGGAAACCATATCTCTGCAACTATTAGTCCGATTCGAATTTTTCTGGCATTGGAGAGCTTGAATTATGCGAATGATGATCCTTTATTTGATTTTTTACGATGTACAATTTCGCAGCAACAGGGCGTAAACGCAGATGATATCGAATTTTTTTTTTCTTTTTTTTTGATTGGAGGTTTAACGATCACCGTGAGCAACTCAATGGGCTATAAGCAGTCGCCCGTCCCTAATTTAGGGTCACTGGTTCCAGGGAAGGGAGAGAGCCAGTGCCGTAAGACAAACACAACATCCATGCCTCACCGGGATTCGAACCCGGACCCCTTTCGGACGAATGATCAGAGGCCATTGCCTTAGACCACTGCGCCACCGGGGCGGCGATATCGAATTCAAAATACATTTTATTCCATATATTTGCTTCTAAACATCCGATTGAAAAAGTTATTTTACCTTTTGATTCCATTGTGAAGTAAAAACTACAAATATGCGCGTCATATATGATAAAAGGAATAAAACCCGTATCTGTGCGTTCAAATAACGTTAGCCCTAATACACAAGACTTTAATTAAAATATTATATACACTTTAAAAGCATTAGTACTTTCGGGCTACTATAGCCCATCATCAGATGTAAGACAGATTTTTATTTAGTACAGCACATATATACATACATAGGAAGGTGGCGCAAAGGATCATGGGTAAGGGGCGGGGCCACGGTGGCGTGGTCCTGTACAGAGGGCTGCTGCCAAAGTAATGTATCCCTCAAGACGGGGGGTATATCGCAGGGGGCATTGTCATTACAACATGTGCCGCGGTCAGTCAAACTTTCAGTCAATAACAGCGTGGCTTTATTTCTTGGAGTTATGATGATTTTTGCATTATCCCAATCAGGTCTATATGTACCATTATAGATGCTTCCGGCTAGGGCAGTGATTTGCTACCCATTCTGCGCATTATATTTATGTTCACGCAGTCTGCATCTTAAGTTCCTAGTCGTGGATCCGATGTAACTGGAAGTGCATTGTCCGTTGGCGCCCAGGAGGGGGATATGGTATACGCCCCATTTTTGTTCCTTAGACGGTTTTTCCTTGTTCTTCTTTAGTGATGCAAACAGTGTGATGGAGCGCAGTCCGAAACCCAATTGGAACCGGTTACAGATATTACCCAGGGGGACGGTAATGGCGGGGTGGTAATCCAAAGAAAAAACATATTGTTTTTGACGTCGATCACTATTTAATGTTGTCAAGTAGGATTGTCTAATCTGCGAATGCATTCTGTTGATGAGATATTCCGGGTATCTGTTAATACTCGAATTATTATAAATAAATTCGATGTTCCGTTTGCCCTGGTTTTGATCAGAGGAATGTGTGCATGCCCTTCGGATTTGAAAACGAAGGGATGCCAGTTTATGATTGATTGGGTGGGCTGACGAAAATGGTATCATTAATCGGGTGCTGGATAGTTTTCTATATACAATGAAAGATAGTGGGAATCCACTGTAGGTGGATGTGAGATCAAAATGTCCAGGTATGGTAGCTTATTGTGGTGCTACGCTGGTAATGAATGAAATTTGCTAATAACTCAACACCGCGGCACATGTTGTAATGACTATGCCGCTGCTATATACCCTTCCGTCTGGAGGGATACATTACTTTAATGGGATAATAGGTAAGGGGCGGGGCCACGGGACGGGGCCCCGCCCCTTACCCATTATCCTTTGCGCCACCTCCCTATGTATATATATATATATATATACATATATATATATATGCTGTACTAACCAAAGATCTGTCTCTGATAATTGGCTATAGTAGCCTGAAAGTACTAATGCTTTTAAAGTATACATAATATTTTAATTAAAGTCTTGGGTATTAGGGCTAACGTTATTTGAACGCACAGAGACGATTCCATTTATGTCAAAGAGTATTTTAGGTATGGGCACTTTTTAAGTTACGCACAGATTTTCTGCTAGGTGGCGTAAAAGTAAATTTCGTTTTCCCCGATGTCTCTACTTGTAAAACTCCGATTTGAAAACTTTTTTCTTCAGCGAATACAGCTCTTGTTGGGAAATCTTCTACCAATAATTTCTAATTTTTGGTAAAAAATGATTTGAATGCCATGGGGCGTAAGTGCTAATTTCTGCTTCTAATGTATTTGCCACAAAATTTGAGAGCCTGAAAATCGAATGAGAAAATTCTTTCCTGGACCAATACCGCTCACACCGAAACACCTTTTGAGAATACTTTCTTCTTAAAATAATGCATGTTCTTCCCGCCAGGGGTCGTAGATGCACATCTTATATTTGACGATATCTGTGCTTCTAAGAGGCCGATTTGAAGAATTATTTCTTTGTTGGAGGGCGTTTCCGCTCTTAAATGTTTCTCATATAATTTAAATTTTCTCTTAACGCACAAGTCTGCAAACAGAGGGCGTAAGTTCACGATTCCGTTTACAGCAATATATGCTGGATTAAAAGCCCGATTGAAAAACTTCTTTCCTCGGTCAGGTTACTACTGTTTTCCATACCGGTTGCATTGACTTTGAATTGCATTGATAAATTTAATTCGCGTCAGAACTGATTCAAAAAAACGTATTCATTACCAGGGAAAATTCGGTATCATCTTACTTGTTGTTTTTCAATAGTTTGGAGGAATTACGACAGCCATGAGCAACTCACTGTGCTATCCAGTGCCGAAAGACAAACACAACGTTCATGCCTTACCCTAATATTCGAACTCGGACCCACCACGAATAAATAGTCAGAAGCCAGAGCTTGGACCACCTGGTCAGCAGTATTAATTTGCGAATCGCCTGCAAAAGCAGCTATGGAATTTGGATTTCATTGCAATCAAAAGTCCTCGCACAGAAAATAGCATGATAAAACAAATATACAAAGCATTACTTTTACTTGCCATATCAGGTAATCATGACATAATTCCATTTGTTGTTCTTTCGATGATGTCTCATATTGGTACAAATATCCTCAATCTTTTTTTGCTCGCGTTACTGCATTCCGCGTAGCCTACATACGTTATGTTACAACGAAAAAACTCGTTTTTAGAAACTTTTCTTTAAAAAACGTACATGCTTCGTCTAGTGGTCAACGTTCGTGACTGCCACGGTTCGATCCACGGCAGGTACGAACACTCGAACCACTAAGTATCTGCCGTGCGTCGTATGGGCACGTTAAGCCGTCGGACCCCGGGTACTGGCCCCTCGGTAATAAATAAGGGCGTCTTCCTCCGTCTTTCTACCTCGCTTCCGTGTGACTTTCCTATCTGGCACTCTAGCCCAAATTACCTAGCTTCCTATTTCTAAGGGTTGTTTAAGAACTGGGGTCAGACACTCCCTTTCTAAAACCCTCTACATATGATCTGATCTGATCTGATCTGAAATGTACATGCTTATAGCATCACTTTTTCTATCAGTCTGTGTGCCCGTCCGTCTGGGGACACCATATCTCTGCAGCTGTGAGTCCGCTTTGAAATATTATTTCTGTATTAGAAAGTTTGAAATGTGAGAACGCACATCCTTGCTTTCCGGATGTTTTCTGGTGCATATCTTCGCCGCTAGAGAGACTAAATTCAGATGCTATCGAATTCAAAATAGATTTAACTTCATATATTTACTTCTAAATATCCGATTTAAAATAAATATATTTCTTTATTTTGATGCCATTTATAGCGGAGACCATTTTGGGTACAGTATCTTTTTCAGGTAATACGTCGGTTCTTTTCGAAGGCGCAAAGTTAAATTGCGATTTCCCCAATATATCTACTTCCGAAAGTCCTACTTGAAAAATTATGTTTGTGTCGGATAGAGCACCTGCGTGAAATGTTCTGCATACATTTTTACAATTTTAGTAAAAAATGGTTTGGCCACCAGAAGTCGTAAGAATTTATTACTGTTTCTGATGTATTTGCACCAGAATCTGCGCATCTGAAACTTCTACTGAAAAAATTATTTCGTGGGCCGAAACCGTTCACCTCCGAAAATATTTTGAGAATACCTTCTGCTTAAAATAGCACATAACGTTTTCCGCTAGGAGACATAGATTAATATCTTATTTTTTGACGATATCTCTGCTTCTAAGGGTCCGATTTGTAATTTCTTTCTTTATCAGAGAGCGTTACCAGAGCGAAATGTTCTGCATATACTGTATTATCAAATTTTCTGGACGCACAAGTGTGCCACTAAAGAGCGTAAGTTCACATTTCCGTTTACAGGATGTCTGAAGCAATATCTGCTGCAAACATATCTGCAAAACGAACAGTTGTGAAATTCTTCAGGATATAACCTTTTGACGGTGACTTCACACCCATAGCTTCCTACTACGGAACAGCTATTCTCCCAGTTGAGCTATGCCTGCAGATTCATCGCTGCTTCATTGTCGATTTGACCCATGCGTCATCTCAGTAGTAATTACGTCATCTACGTCAGGTGACGTAGAACGAACAGCTGTAAAATTTTACGAAAGTTTTTAAAAATGTTTATTTTCCGTTGCTTCTACTCATATATCATTTTTGATACACAAATATGTGTAAAGAAAACGTGCTGTGGAAATGAGGTATTCTTTAGATCTGAGTTATTTGAATATCATCAAAAGGAAGCAAACACAGCTTCTCCACTATGCCACACTCTGTTATATATTATTCTCGAAAATTAATATCTTTTCACAGTTTTGAGGTAGAAATCTATCCCCTAAAGCTCACGCTAGCTGCTCTTGGAGAACCATGTTAAAAAGGAAGACAAGGTAATGAGCTCATGATGTTTAAATGTAGACCACCCGCACACTTCGTGAAGGCTTTGTGCGTAAATCACATGATTCTACATAGCTGATGAAGGAGCTCTGCCTTCAACGAGACACAACGAAATTATTGCGACCCATTATCGCACAGCGTGTGTTGCATTATTTAACGTCCATCTAGTCATTTCACCTAATATATTTTAATAAAGATTTTGGCTAGCTTGTTGACGATGTGAGCTCATAAAAATTGAAGATGTTGTGTATAGTACATTTTCGGAGTTATCACATGCAGATTTCCTACTCAGTAGGTCGGCAATAAAAGAATACCGGAATCACTAGGAAGCAGACAAAAATGGCACATCATAGACAGGCGTACGTATATCCTATTGAAAAATTGTTTCCTTAATCCTACCTGCAGTAGTTGAAATATAGTGTCTGCAGGTCAGGGAAATGGCCAGCAACACGGGCACGCACGTAAAACAAAAAAAAATATATATGCTTGTATCTATGGCTAACAGCAAAAGGAATTTAGCAATCTGAATTGTGAAAACTGTGGATAACTTGTTCGTAAAGATAAAAAGATAAAAAAAAAAAGCATAACGGAATATTTTTAGTATGTGTTCATAAGCAGGATGAAAAAAAACGCATTCTCACTTTTTGAAGTGGAGCCATGCTCACGCAGAGATCTACCAATAAACACGCATTCGCATGTCTGCCACGAGATAAACTGGCAAATAAAAAACATCTTTCGTTTTCTATCAGTAGAGGAGGATACGGAAAACCAGATTCTTCTAACCAAGATCTATAAGGTATGCAACTTAATTCTCGGCCACAGGCACGACACATTGACAACAAATTATAGCAAATCAAATACATACGTAATCAGTGAAATAATCCCCGTCGTGTTGGATACATTTGAGCCTTCGATCACGGAGCTGCCGAATGCCACTGCGGAAAAAAAGGGGCTGTTTCGAGTTGATAAAGTCATGAATACTTGTGTGGACCTCCTCGATAGAAGTGAAGGGCGTATCACTCAGGTGATGTTGCAGGAGCGAAAGGGGTGATAATCCGATGGGGCGAAGTCTGGAGAATACGCCGGGTGGGATAAAATCTCCCTTCCCAGGTCACTGATCGTTTTCGCGGTGTGCGGACGCGCGTTTTCCTAAAGCAACAGGACCCACCGTCTTGCCCTTGCCGATGTATGGCCTTTTCGCATCCATTGCGTCACTCACACGAACCTGTTGCTGCCACTAAAGCCCAGCATTGACCGTTTCACCAGGTTTGAGCAACTCATATTGTACGACACCGCGTTGATCCCACCATATGCACAGCAACAACTTCCTGGCATGGATATTCGGTTTGGCGGTACTGGTGGTAGGCTGACCGGGATAAACCTACAATTTGCGCCGCTTAGGATTATGTTATAGGATCCACTTCTCATCATAGGTCAAAATCTTGTGTAGGAAATCCTTCTTCTTGAATCCGGAGAGCAAGGACACAGCACCATCGTAGTGCCTAGACTTGTTCGCAGCTGTGAGTTGGTGAGGCACCCAACGGCCCTGCTTGTGAATCCGTCCAAGCTTGTGAAGGCGCTTTGCAATGGCTTGCCGTGTTACTCCGAGTTCCTGGGCGAGCTCTTACTGAACGTTCTGCATCACGGAGATCGAAAATCCAGGACGTTCTGCATAACGGAGATCGAAATTTTCTCCTTAAACCATTTCTTACACGTACTGTAGGGGACAACAGCCTCACCCAAAGCAGCACAGATCATTTGCTGGGCTTCCGCGGCCCTTTTGTTCAGCTAAAATGCGAACAGGAGGCAATGCCTCAAATGTTGCTTCTCGAAATGCATTGCTTTCACCGTCAACTTTCGTCCCTTCTGTCACTACAGCAGTGAGCGGTTACGGTTTCCTGGAAAGCTGTTGAATGGCTCTGCAATCAGCCATTATCGCACACAGCTGTTTGAAATTTGCCTACGTTCTAGAATTACGTTGCACACGTAATAAATATCTATTAGGCGTCCCAACCACAGACAGAACGACGGCATGCAATGCTGTTCACAGCAACGACTGCCACTTTATAGTCCTTTCGACTGACTGCAGCGCGCGACTTGAACTAGTTAAAACACGTGACATACCCGCCGCAGCACATGCGTTTATGCAAATATTGTAAAACTTTCGACTCACTCTCTGTAAATGAAATTTTGGAAAACAAATTCTGAAAAACATATGTCAGCTTAGAACATTTACAACAAGAAATCGTAATTTCAGAGAGACTAAAAACTCTTTTGAAATTTTAGTGAAGAGAAACATGTTTCAGCTCGGAGATTATATCACTTGACTTGTGTAATTTTGATGTATATAGAGTAGTTTCATTAAAATTCATACTTGGTGTATAGGCATCTGTTCAGTTTATGATATCACTATATAGGACATTAATTGTTACAAAAATAAAGCGTTTCCATTAGAACAGCTCTATTAAAATAATGCAAACAAAGACTATTCGGTAATATAATACAATGTTTGTAATGTAGCCTTTTTATATGAAATGTAGACGATTAGTATTTAAGTTACCAAGACTTAAAATCTGTTACACATTTGAATAAAAGAATACACTATATTGACTAAAGTCACCGAACACCTAGAAGAGAAACACAACATAGCATTTATTGACATACGTTAGTACGGTGTCGGCCCACCTTTGGCCTTAATTCATGCAATGAACCTTCGAGACATGCTTTCGACAAAGTTTTGGAACACAGAGATAGCTATGCGTTTTCCATTCAGTAAACAATGATGCCGCCAACTGTTGCTTAGTCGTAGGCCTTAGTTCCAAACTTCTTATGGGGCGCTCTAATTCATTCCATATGTGATCTATGGGACTGAGATCAGGGCTCTGTGCTGGCCAGTCGACACAGGATACGGAATTATCGTCAAACCACGCCGTAACAAACCTTGCTTAATAGCTCGGTGCATTATCTTGCTGGTACCAACAAAATTCGGTTCCATAGTATTGCCACAGAGTTGGTAGGGCATAATTGTCGAGAATCTCGAAATATACGTGCTGGTTAACAGGTTCGACCACGATAACCAATGGGCCGGGATCATACCACGAAAAACACCCCCACAAGAGTACACTGCCAGCTCCAAACTTGACCGTAGATACAGTACACTGTGGTAAATAGCATTCCCCCTGCCGCCCGCATACCTACACAAGGCCATCAGACTGATGGATCGTGTATCTGGATTCATCAGTGCATAGGACCCGTTTAGATTGATCTACTACGGTCCACGATATATGTTCTTTACACGATGTTAAACAACGAGTAGCATTCCGAGTGGAGATAAAAGGCTTATGAGCAGCGGCACGACCACTGTAACTCACGGAATGAAGTTCTCTGCAAATGGTACGTGTACATACCGAGGTTCTAGCATTTTTACTCACCTGTACACTGAGGTCTTGTGTAGTACTCCGTCGATTAGCTGTAAGGACTCTCCTTGGGCTTCGACGTCTTCTATCAGTGATTTTCTTTGATCTGCTGGTACGTTTTGCTGTTTCAGTCACGCCATGTGGTTTCCACTTATTCAGTACATCCAAAACAGTTGACTTGGGTATGTTTAGACGCCTCTATTTTTCTCTTATGGACAACCCACTAATATAACACCCAACAATCTTTCCGTTCTCAAAGTCAGTTCTCTCCCGCCGCGACATTTTCACTCAACCTACAGTGCGATATGATCCTGGTCAGCTGCAGTCTTGTCTTATAGCGTTTGCAGCTGTACCGCGCACATTAACAACGCAGCGGATCCGTTCATTTGCTTTTGAATGGGTGTCCGGTGACTTTTGTCAATATAGTGTATATGTAAATACTTGCCATAGCGAATGTAATCCGATGTAACAAAAATTCTACCATTCCAAACTTTAGAAAGGACGCAATGATTTCAAATTCAAAAATGTATTTCCGCCCCTCAGCGGTAGTACAGACCGTTAGGGAAAATTGAAATGGTCTACTTGAGATGATCCTAACGTAAGGTTTCTACGCCAAAGCAATTTTTGAATGAGACTTTCAGAACAAGAGGAAATGAGGTAAAAAAAAAAAATTATCCTCTCTGGTAGTAAAATGTACACTATGCAAAATAAGCTATGTCCACAAAATGTTCTACATGATGAATGTTGGCAGGTACAAAAAAAACTCTTTTGAATCTGAATTTTAGAAGCTCATTTAAGGAAGCGATGAGAAATATTTGCATGCATCCTAGCTGTACAGAACTTGCATTACGAGAAAACAAAAAACAAATTATTCAGAAGGTTCCTCATTGTGGAAAATATTCAATAGAAAATTTAACTTTCAAATCGAACGTTTAGGAAGCAATACAACGAGGAAACGGCAAACTAAATTTAGGCCTTTTTAGGGAAAAGTAAGAAAAATGCGAAATGTTCTACATAGTAATATATATGTGGTACATTTTTTAATCGGTTGTTTAGAAGTACAGTTGGATCTGCAAGTAGAAACATAGACTTACGCCCACCAGCTGGAGAAACGTGCGTAATGGAAAATTAGGAAACATGCGTAACACATTCCACTCAGTCGAGGCTGTCTGACCAAAAAGGAATTTTTCAAATCGCACATTTAGAAGCAAGGATAACAAAAGCATTTACGTCTCCTACAAGCAAAACAGTGCATCATTAGAAGAACAAAAATGTTTGCAAACTATCATTTATTTTCTTCATATTCCGACAAAAAGAAGAATGTTTTTCGACAGGAGTTATAAAAGCAATAACACCCACTAAATTAATTATTCAAGCCAATAGCATATGTATTTACATTCCACTAAGCGAGAAGGGTAAGCATCGAAAATGTCCAAAAAAATGTGGAATGCCTTTCTCATACTTGAAGTTGACCAAAGAAAAACACCCCAAATAAGACGAATAGAACATATGGAGCTCGCAGACGGAAGAAGAAAATAGTGTTGAAAGTAGATACGTTTTTTTTTTAAAGGAGTGACAAAAATGTTATTACGAAGGGCGTTCGAAATGTTTTTACATTTGTGTGCAGACTTTCACGCATCTGTCAGAAGTTAGTGGGATACGCCTTGCTTAAAGCTTGTCTAAACGAGTCATTATGTATAAAAATACAAAGGAGGTATCATCATTTCTCTCTCATCTCGCGACGCATGATCTCCAGCCCGCAATACCATACGTTCTTCTATGGAGCTTACCGAAGACGAGGAAAGATTTTATAACTTCATAAGGGTGTAGCATTCGGTGGAGGCAAAAGAAATGCAAGCCGATTATTTATAAGGGGATCATACCTATTTATATGGCACTGATAGCGACTGCCGGTTTCTGCCTGTGGTGGTTTTCGAACTTTCATCTTCTTATTGCAATCCACACCTTGTACCGATTGAACTACGCCGGGAAGTTTTGCTGTTTTGAAGCATGCGTCAGCTCAGTGGTACGTCACCAAATCACAAGTTTTGGGTCCACCGATAACCGTGCTTTAAGGAGCTCAGTGTGAACAACGGAATTCTTATTAATTCCATACGAATGGTGGAAGAAGCACCACACATTTTCTTCTTGTACCTCACCGTCAGGAGATTCATTTTACGTTGGGGTGCCAATATAGCGAATGCCCTTTCTTGCCTGTGGTAGATTCGAAGCTACATCTTCCTACTCCTGGCAACGCGATTGAACTAACTTTACCGATTGAACTACGCCGGCAAGGCTTATCGCTGCAATTTGTCGTTTTGAAGCATGCGTCACCTCAATGTTGCATCACAACTGTTGTCGGTTGGAAGCACCATTTAAGAGAAACACAATAGAGCTTCGAAGACTTCCTTCGTGCAGGAATACCAAACGAGGCCGTGAACAAGGGAACTATCACTGCTGTTGGTAAACTGATTGAAATAAACCTATACACTAACATTGAGGTAATACGTTTAGTTGCCGATGTATCGATTGGTAATGTCGAAGAAATTATTCATCAAGATTTAAAGTTCCGCAAAAATTGTCTCAAATGGGTACTCCATAAACTGGGAGAATAGGGGAGAAAAGCTGGAGTCCACCCTTGCATGGAGATGCTGGCAATTTTAGGACATAGGGGCCTGAAAAGTTTAACAGGTATTATTACAGGTAATAAGATTTGGTTTGATTGTTATAGAGCTCTTAGAAAGAGTGTAGACTGTCTTTGGGTTGCGGAAGGTGAACAGCGTCCCCAAATCTTCCGACAAGACCTTCGCTCAAGGAAAAAAGGATTTTAATTGTTTTTTTCAATTCCCAAGAAGCGATAGCTGTGGACGCCTTAGCTGAAAAAATTATGATAAAGAGCAAAAACAACACAATCACATTTTTGCATAAAATGGTTAAAGGAGATGAAAGAGCAGCTTTCAACAACATGCATGTCAAAAGATTTCTTTCCTTATGACAATACCTCTCCTCATAAAACCCGATAAGTTAGGCTGTTTGGATCAGAAAAGAATCAAACAGTTTCCCCATCCTGCTGCATGCGATTTTTGGTTGTTTCCAAAACTTAAAAATAAACTTACTAGGAAGTCTTGCTCAGAGTTGCAAGACCTTGCAAAATGTGTTTATTCACAGTTACAGAGGATTTTCCAACAGTAGCACTGTCAAGCGTTCGATAATCGTAGTAGACGTCTGCAAGTTTGCATGAATACCGGAGAAGTGTACTTTGAAGGACTTTAAAAGTTTCGTCTAGGTTCTAACAATAGTTTTTGCACAACAGATGCATGTCAAGAACGTTTTGTACGCTTTTCATGGCATAGAAGTTTGGATTTTCCTTGAAACAAATACAGATATTATTGATGTATAAAACACAACAACATTCTGAATCGTAAATAACTGAGTCTGAGAGATGCAGAAAAGATACAAAATTTTCAATGTTTTACTTCTGAAACAATGTTTTACTTTTCCTTTTGTCTCTGCTTTCCAAACGAAACAACATTGGTGTAACGGAAGAAAACAGTAGTTTCATAAAAATATATCCTTCTATCACCGTGAGAAAATACGATAACGAGAAGAATATTATGAGGGTCTTACTCAGCTCTCGAGGGAAACAACCTCGCCCCTGCTGGTGTCTTAACGATGAAGACTTCTGAATGTAGGAACGTACAATGTAGCATATCAGGACGATTCCGGGCTATAAGATTGCGAATCGATTTCCAGCAGTGGGAAATTTTATTGTAGCAAGTAAGCGAGTTCTTTGTATACTTATTTTTAGATAATATTTCAACAACTTTAAAATGTATGGGCGTTGCTGAAACTTCATCAGATTTTAGATAGGAAACGTTTTCACAAAAATTTTCCGATGAATATGTTTGCTCTGCGCACCAGAACTACTAATGGTTGACTTTATTAAAGTTTTATCATAATTGTGAATTGGATTAATATGTGCAAAATAATATTCGGAATGTTGGCGATAGCATACTTTTTATTTTATTTGTTTATATACTATGCTGTTTAATTTTACTGTAATATAAAGAAACAAAATCTTCATATTTCATGCTGTGCTGTCCAGTAAATGAGAACATTTTCAGGATTACAATCCCTTTCGTAGATAAAACAGTGGTATATGCGTGACTAAGAACGCTCTTTAGAATGTGACTCATTTTTCGTACTGCTGATTTTGACAGTTCGAGAGTCTACGGCCTGAGTACAACAACTTAGTTTATGCGACAGTGCATATTGATGATCATCACGGACATAATGTCACTTCTTTTTATAAACGCATGGAGATAGATGAACTAAAACCGTGTTTGTACCAATGTAGAAAACTGAAATACACTCTTAAAGGAAATGGACGTAACACGAGTGAAATATGGTACAACAGTTTAGTTTATAATCTAGTGACACCACAAAAATGAAGTAATACATTGTAGTACACTGAGTGGCCACTTTATTATGACCACCCACTCCGTACTTCGTAGGGCCACCTTTTGCCTTTAATACTGCGTCGATTCTTCGTGGCATGGCCTCCACGAGATGTTGATAGGTGGTTTGTGGAATCTGAGACCATGCTTGATGAATAGCACTTTCCACGAGCGTGAGATTGCAGGGTTGTGAATCCAGCTGTCTGATGGCTCGCTCAACATCATCCCACAAATTCTCAATGGGGTTGAGATCTGGAGATTGTGGGGGCCACCTAAGCAAAGTAAACTCACCGGCATGTTCCTGAAACCAATCCTGTACAATACGAGCACCATGGCAGGACGTATTATCTTGTTGAAAGTAGCCATCGCCACTGGGACAAACCATCCACATGACAGAATGCACTTGGTCCGCAACAATGTTTAGATATGATGTGCCAGTCAGACGTTGATCAACACGAATGAAAGGGCCCAAAGCTTGCCAGGAAATCATTCCTCAAACCATAACGTTGCCTCCACCAGCTTGAAGGGCTGTAGCAATGCATTTGGGGTCCATGCTTTCGTGACGTTTCCGCCAAATTCTCACCCGGTCATTGGCATGGTGCAACTGAAAACGTGATTCATCGGAAAACATAGGTTTTTTTCTAATTATCAACTGTCCAATCCTTGTGCTTCTGTGCGAACTGGAGACGTTTTCTCTTGTTAACTGCAGACAGCAAAGGTGTTTGAACAGGCCTTCGACTGCCATATCCCAGTGCGTGCAGAAATCATTTGAGGGGATCCTTGATTAAGATGGTCTGTAATTTGATGCACTGTTGCCCTTCTGTTTTCTGTTACCAGTCTGGACACTCTCCGTTCCGTCCGAACAGTCACTAGTCGATGACGACCACACGTTGCACGTAGAGACCCAGATTTTTGGCTGACAGTCCAGTCTTTAAACACTTTAACAACAGCTGCTCTGGAACATTTCACGAATGCGGTGGTTTCGGTGATACTCGCTCTATGGCTTCGAGCTCCTACAAACATCCCACGTTGAAAGTCCGTCAAATCGCATTTTTTACCCATCTCGTCTCCCAAAAGTCACTTCTACTACTGTCGCAAGCACAAAGCTTTCCGTTTTTATACTAGCCTCGCCCTCTGGCGGCAACAGCGTGCAGTCATAGCTCATTTGCTTAAAACTGTCAGGTGGTCATAATAAAGTGGCCATTCAGTGTAAAATATAAAAATCTAACTACCAGAAAAAGATAATTCTGCGACTAGTAAAATGAATATCTAGTGTTTTTACATTAGGATAAGTGAAGAGTGCATATTATAGAAATTAATATTAGGTGCTGAAAAAGTACACAGAAGACCCCGATGAAGAGCAGTATCTCCCTGAAACAGCTAAATATGCTGAATAAATGTGAACGATTTCCAATACATTGGAGTTCTCATGCGTCTGAAGCAACAGTTCCTATACTTCTAATAGAGATGCTTTTAACTTACTAAGGTACTAGTTGACGGCTTGCAATGGGACTCTGTGCTCATGTTCGATGGTAATTTAGTCTGGCAAAGACATTTGTGAGTGACATTTAGTTTTTAAGTGCTCCTCCAAAACACGCTGTGAGCAAGCGCGTAGTGGTCCATAAACGGAAATTGTGGACAAACATCATCCGAACGAATAAAGAAAATCGCACCTAAGGTTGGAAGACATGAGCTCCATATTTATGTAAGTTACGGATTTTTCATAAAAGACATAAACTGGAATGCTGCCTTTCGTTGTTATGCTATCTTACACTAGTACTCCGTCTCCACAATTGAATTAATGTTTCTCAAATTGCAGATGCTATAATGCTTTCTTGGTACTCCCCAGATTAATACTTTAACCAGCTGAAGCAAATTCATTCGCGGTTTATAAAATTGGCTGAAATCAGGTGGAACGAATATAAAAGCTGTTTAAAAAGTCATGCGAAAACAAATGGAAGGCGATAATCTGCTCATCAGAAAGCGTTGCTTTTTCCTCCACCTTGTATTGAAAGTCGCCATCTATCGGGATGATTGACACTAATCCTTTCTGACGGATTACCTACGGAAAGGGCTATGATAATGTCCACGAACCTATGAAACGAGAGGGAATGTTTAAAACAGCGTTACGTGGCCAATCCTTTAATGTCTAAGATACTATAAAGTGGGCTGTGAACACATTTTTGCATTAAGGAAGATATACTTTTCAACGAAGGGAATACATTCTTTTATTCACTGCTGCATTGGGTGCATGAAAAATCCTGGCAAAAATGTTGATAAATAGAAATCAAGGGTGAATAGGTCTTAGATTTCTTTGGACAATATTCTAAACTTTTGAAAATAAATAATTTGTTTTCAAGTTTCTATGTAACTTTCTTACATTAATCGATCACCAATTTTCATTTATAAAATTAAAGAATAGAAGCAAACAAACATCCATACGTTAAAGAACTTAATCCAAGCTACCTGTAAAGATATTTTCGGTACCACAGTTTTTTTACCGGATTGAAGAAACTTTGAAAACCCTTTGTTTCCGCTATTTAACTCAAAACATTTTCCCCTTAATTTAGCTGGAAGTATATCCTACAAATTTTCCGCCTGAATTTGTCATTTTGCAATGGTCTTGGACATAAAAATATTTCCGGAATTGTATTGAGTTACTTTCTGTTTTACTCGATCGGTTGACGTAGAGGTTATGTCTTTTTGAGAGTGACATTTTGGGGCAGTGTTTCTGACGTCAGGTTTAGATCAATCATTTCCGAAATCGCACCGAGGAAATTTTGCTCTGAAGCATTGAACTTTGCGCTTTGTCAATAGGAAACAATCATTTATTTTCTGCTTTTATAAAAAGGAAGAAAACAGAGGCAGAATTTGGAAGCAGGAACAAAAAATCTAGAAACAAACGGAAGGTTTCATAAATCCTTTTTTGCTTTTTCACTTTCATTATAGAAAATATATTATACTGATAATTACAAGAATATATTTTTGTCATAGCTGGTATACCACAAAAATCAATTACGATATTTATGCTTGACTCGCTTCTTAAATATGAAGTTTTGAAAAAAGACCAACTACTTAATTTCGCGAGGAAATAAACTATATCTACTAACACCCCTACCGTTGGGTGTTTTGCGAAATTGTCAGACAACACTGTTTTTTCAGGTAAAAATTGGCCTGCTTTATGATATTCTGCTTCAAAACTGTCTGGATTTGCATTCGTAGATTCTTATTTTGGATGATCTCCTCTCACACAGTTATTTGGCTTTTCTGTATTCGAGGAACCGCTCCTCATTGATTCATATTTCTTTAGCTTTTGTCCAGAATATTAGTATGGTTATCGAATTTCAGTCAACTGATTTTTCAGTGATGACAGAAAAATTCCAGTACATGCTTTTTTTGCGATTTTCTGGAACAGCTCCCTTTTCGTGTCTCTAATATGGTAAATGACTGCCTTAGATTAAAAAGAGAAAAATAATTAATGCGAAAATTTGACGAGTACCTGAACTACATTGTATTTTCTTTATACATATTTATATCTTCTCTTCCAGAATAGAACAACTATTACTAACGTATTCCACAGTTTCAGAAGATGCAGCACTTTCTTTACAGATGTCAGCCTCGGCAACCTAAACTATTTGCCTCTCGTAGTTAAAAATGTTAAAGTTCTAAAATGATTTTGAATTAAGCTAAATAATCTATGAGTTCCACGGCATACTATTCAATCAGCGTAGTGATGAATTTGTGTCAATGCTTTACAGCTGAAGGAAGTTTGGGATCATGCGGTGATGCAGTGGTCTAAGCGGTGGTTTCTGATTATTCTCCCGGGTTCGAATCCCTGTGGTGTTGTGTTTGTATCGTTACACTGACTATCTCTCTTCCCTAGAACCAGTGGCCCTAAATTAGGGACAAGTGACTACCTGCAGTCCAGCGACTTTCTCATAGTGGTCGTTAAACCCCCAAACAACAACAACAACAACAAAAAAAACGTTTGGGCACATTTGTTCGTGTAAAACGTTGATTTTACAGCCTTCTAATTTTTCTGGACGCTTTTGCGATTGAGGAATTAAATGGTTATCACTGAGAATGAGAAATGCTCAGTTGATTCCAGAAAAGTTATTGAGATTGTACTTCAGCTATCAAACAGTACCAGCCTGAGGGTTATTGTTCTAGTTATTATTGTTCCATTAACACAAGGTCTGTAACATTAATCAGGTATATGTATCCATATTCTCCACATAGGTACAGTCCCTTAACAGATGAATTTGGGTGGATAAACTTGTTCTGAGATAAAAATCGTATTTTAAATTGATATAATTTATATGTGTCATAACTAGACCATTTCATCGATGCCAAAATATACACCCCGATGGCTCTGTGATGTAAGCTCTCCTTTCTTACCATTCGTCCGAGATGATTTGAGTTTGAATCCCGGTGAGACATGGATGTTAAACTGACTCTGTTCCTTACCAGATACACCAAAATAGGGACGCGAAACTGCTTATATATATATCGAGTTGCTCACGTTGGTTCTTAAGCCCCAGACAAAAAAAATGACCAAAAGTGTATTTTACTGTTGGTGCAGTCTGAGAGTTAGTAGCAGTTATTTTGGTTTTGGGGAATAATTTGATATTCAGAATGTTACTATGTCGATTAATTTATTTAATGCAAATTCCTATTTTGTCTTATCTGAATTATTAGGTGAATTTGCTTGATCCCCAAGTAACTATACGCTTGATATTCTTCGTGGTTGACGATAAATTCGTCCATCATAAACAGAATATGATGTTATGCTTTCGTTTTCAGTGCTCATTCTCATACTTTATGGAGCTGAGTTCCATACGTACTTCATCACTAAATCTCTCGATTGCGTTGATCAGTCTTACCAATGATTATCTGCTGTCGGCGTACGTCTTATAATAACGCACAAATGGAATATCCACTAGGAATTTGGTTCCGCAAGTAGAGAGGACATTTGCATCAAGGTGGATTTAGTGTGTTTTGCTGAAAGATGCCGCGACTAACAGAGATGCTTTCCGTCCTATTTGTGTATGTTATTATATCAGTACCCCAGTTCCTCATCAGAACTCGGAGGAGATGGATATCTCTGAAATAAATTTGAAAGGTTCTCAGGACTGGCTATTAATAAATGAATATACTGCTTTAAAACAGTATACCAGAAACTTTGTTTGAGTGTTTATATCCCCTTGGTATGTAAATTTTGGGTATAATGTGGGTACAACACACTGTAAAGTAACTTTGCTTTACGATGTGCGTGTGTTTCTGTTCCTGTTTTATTATCAGTGCCCTTACACTAGTACCTTGAGACTCCTATAGCCTTTATGCGTATGCGGTTCGTTAAAACCCTAAGAAAAAAGAACCTTAGACAATAAATTTTCAGTTATTCAGTTCAGACAAACTGTTTTTTCATTGTAGGAGGTTATACATTTATTTGATGTTTTAGTTCAATATTCCAGTACTTCCTTTCAAAAATGTACATTAACTTTTTGGGTAACTTGTGGATTCACTGACTTATCGCGTTGCGTAATTACCGGGACTTGGCATTTCCGTACTTAAGGTTCTCCTCTTTTGGTTTGCGATATATATAGATATATATAATGTGCGAATGTGTGATCGGACACCTTCACCCCCCCCCCCCCCCCCAGATATTGAAACATGGCTACGCCACTGATTGAAACTCTTGCAAATACAAATATAATTATTATATTATACAAACATACACGATCGTATCAGAACAATATGGCCACGCACCTAATAATGAGAATAACCACCTTTGGCCAGGATGACAGCGGCGAGACGGCGTGTCATCGACGCAATGAAGCCCTGGAAGGTTGCCCGAAGCTCATGTGCCCATTTGGGCTGCATAAGAGTAGGGAGGTCCCAAAACTGACGTGGTTGTGGGACGGCAGGTCGAACTTGTCGATCCAAATAGTCCCACAACTGATCTATGGTTTTTAGGAAAGGCGATTTCGCCTGCCAAGGGAGAACGGAGTCATTGCTGTGGTGTTCATCGAACTAGTCACGCACCGCCTTTGCGACATGGCAGGGCGCATTGTTCTGTCGGTAGACACCATCACGAACATGGTAAACGTCTAATATGAAGAGAGAAGCATGTGGTCAGAGAGGATGGAAAGGTAGCCATTGGCGTTCAGGGACCCATCCAGTGATCCCAGGTCATACCAGGAAAAATTTCCTAGACATGCACACTACCACCGCCGGCCTTTACTTGACCGACAAGCATGTCTGGGTGTTTGTTCTCGTGTGTCTGACTCCCTATCTACCACCGCCCGTCAGTTCTGTGGAGTAAAAATCTCCCTTCGTCGAAGAACGCAACCTTTTCCGACTATTCCACTGTCCAATGACGGTAGTCCCATGCGAACTGCAGACGTCGTTGTCGATGGACCTGGGGTAACATGGGCGCCTTCATTCAAGAGATCAATGTGCAACAGGGTTCGCTCTACTGTTATCGGGGACACGTATCTGGGTGCCCCAGCGTTCATTTGTGTAGTCAAGTGCTGCACTCTTGCTCGTCAATTTCCCTTTAACAGTCGACGTTCTCCTCTGGAGTCGATGGTCTTTGGGTCTCCACAGTTCTGACGTCGGGAGGTATATGGTGTGCTAATGGTCCATTCTTGGTACACCCTTACTACAGCACCTCGCGAACAGCCCACGAAGTCTAATGTTTCTGAGATGCTACCACCCTTGGCGCAGTAGCCGAAGATCATTCCTTTTTGCAAGTCCGAGAAATACCTTCCTCTGCACATTGTGCTTACGTTCCGCACAATGGCTCATCTCTCCTTGCCGGCAGCTTATATCACCGTGTGGTTGACCTTGTTTCGTGCAATATGTAACGCTGCTGGGCGAGTACACTGTGATTACGGTGGTGGTCATATTTTTCTGATACGACTGTGCAGGAAGGTAACGAAACGTACATCCAGTTGTTTGTTATGTTTTTACATACAATATACACTGCTGGACAATTGCTAAGGACGGATCATAAACGGCTATATAACGCATAAAAAGGTAAGTGTGGTTGGATGCCAAGTGAAATAAAATAATGTCAGAATGCCAGGACATTACAAGAAAGACAATTCATTGTGCTCTGAAATCCAGAAGGCTTTGGAACGTGTTCAAGGGACAAACACGCCATTTTGTGCAGAATACGTAAACGTTAAAAAGTGCAATTACCGTCCGCAGGCGTTCCGGCGTAAGATGTCAATACGGTATATGGCCACCATGGAGGGCGATGCAAGATTCCACACGTCGTGTCATGCTTTGCACAACATTATCAAGCAGCTGTTGGGGTAATTTATACCATTCCTCTGTCAGTGCACGGATGAGGGTGTCCTTGTTTATTGGAGGGCATTGGCGACCAGCAAGACTCCTCCCCAAAGCATCCCACACATTTTTAATGGGATTCAGATCTAGAGAACGTGCTCGCCATACGAGGCGTTGAATATCCTCTCTCTCAAGACACTCCTGGACAGCGACTGTTCGATGACATGTTGCGTTGTCGTCCATGAAAATGAATCTATCACCGACAGCACCACGGAACATGCGAACATGAGGTAGCAGAACATCATTAATGTATCGTTGGCCAGTCATAGTCCTAGTTGGAAGCACATAGAGGGACGTACGGCCATTGATCATGATGCCAGCCCATACCATGACACTACATGTCGGATATCGGTCCCTTTCCTTTACGTTTTCTGGACAATATGCAGTACCACTATCACGCCAGATCAGTTGTCGTCGACAATCAGACGATAGACTATCTACTCTCATCTGAGAAGAGAACAGCAGACCAGTCGTTATCAGTCCAATTGCGATGTTGATGGCATCATTGCAAACGGGCGGTACGGTGACGTCTGGACAATGGGATGCATACAACAGGACGGCGGGCGTATAGTCCTCCTTCATGCAAACGTCTGGCGACAGTTTTTCCGGAGATTTGCTTGCCAGTAGCAGCCATAAACTGATTTGCTACCTCACTAGCTGTGCTGCGCCGGTGTCTTTTTGTTGATAGCACTATGTACCGATCTTCTGCAGGTGTCGTACTGCGAACACGACCTCCCCCGTGACGTTTGCTACGCTCTCCATTTGTTTGAAATGATTTCCAAAGCCTTGAAACAACACTGTGGCTGACGTCGAACTCCCTGGCAACATCTGTTAATTTTCGCCCTTCTTCAATCTTGCCAATAATACGGCCACGCGTAAAATCACCTAGGTGATGTCGGGAAGACATACTGAAAATTGTAAGTTCGTCAATTGATTCTTTCCCTTTCAACTTTGCGTTTGAACAACAACGGTCAATACGCGCAAATCCTTTATATCTCTTATCAGCGCTATGACGTCACGAACAAGTTCGGCAATCCAAAATTTGCATACGCACAACATTTCTTACTGTATCCCGCACTTATGCTGATTTCCACATTTTCCTGCCTTCCATTTTATGGTTGCTATCGTTGCTATTGTCATCCGTCATTAGCAATTGTCCGGCAGTGTATATATAGAAACAGATTTTTACCTTTTGAAAACAAATAGCTTTTTATAAGGAGCCATTTTTAAATATCGGATGTGATACTCAACCGTAAATGCAGTGCAGAGTCTAATAAACTAAATCAGGTCAGCCCAAGATTTTTTTTTCTCTCTGTTTATTCTTAGAAATGGCCAATATAAATAAATGAAGGAAGAAATATTCCTCCTAATACATGGAAAATCGACTGAATATTCAAAGCAAACAGAATATAAATTCTGAATATGCTTCCAGCAACTAAGGCAGTTGCTTGGAACTTCAGTGTCCTGGTTGGTGTAACGGTTAGCATACTCGAACGGAAATCGGGAGATGCGGATTCGATTCCCGCTCTAGGGCGATGAAATTTTCAAGTTTTCTGTGAGATGTTAGATGGATGATCAGTAAGTGTTTCAAGAAAATTCAGAATGTATGTTCTGTTAGTTTTGAATATTCTATTCATGGTCTTTGAAGAGACTTATTAGTGGTACTGCAAAATTCTTATTAGAGTTCATTTCAAACTACATGTTAGGACAAATACAAAATTTGCCAATTAGAAATATCCCTTCTCTTCATTTCGCTTTTCTTTGTTGTTGTTTCTTTAACGACTCTGTTAAGCACATAATGCATACTGATCTCTTTCTTTCCCTATTCTTCTGTCACTGCTTCCAACGAAATGAAACAACCAGCAACATACAAACAAGCACAATATTCATGTTTTCTACGCAGTTGTGACCCAGACTCAGTAGTAAGAAAATCCAAAAATCTCACCGTAACCATTTGACCACCGGACGATGAATGTTTCCAGAAGCATGGTAGCTCGAGTCACACATAAGTGTAAAGACTTATTAAATAGCAAAAGCTATCTATCCTCCTTCGTTAAGCACATTATAACACGCTTAGCCCTCTTAAAAGTTCTAGATGATCTTAAATATTGCAAATTTCGAACGTAAGCGTGATGCAGTCTTTTTTACGCTTTCCCACCGTAATTTGAAGAAGCATATATGCTCCAGTTTTGTCCGTCTGTTTGTTTGTCCTTCCGCAAGTTAACTGACGTAAATAGGGTTCGATTTCAATGAAATTTTAGTATGTGGTAGGGGACAACCAATGGAGGAAACCTATTGAAAATGGACGAAACAGGGTCAAAGGGCAGGACATAGGAGCGGGATCCATTCCATTACCCATATGCGTCATAACTTGACTAAACATTGTTCGATTTCGAATAAATTTCAGTATGCGGTAGGGAACAAATTGGGGACGAAACCTATTGAAAATGGACGGAATGGGGTCAAAGGTCAGGACATAGGAGCGGGATTTATTCCATCGCTCTTATGAGCAATAACGTGACTAAAAATTGTTCGATTTCGATGAAATTTTAGTATGTGGTAGGTGACCACCTGGTGACAAACCCTATTGAAAATGGACGAAATGAGGTCAAAGGTCAGGGCACAGGAGCGAGATTTATTCCACAGCCATTATCCTCTAAACTTGAGTAATGATTTTTGGTATGTATGTTGGAAAGCGAATCATAATCAATGCATTGCATGATTTTACGAACTTGTTCTTCGTTACATCGGTTCGACACCATACTTTCACTAAACAGCTCAGTATTTTTGCTTGCTGCATTAGAAATTTGAATTTCAATAAATTGCTTTTCGAATTGGACTGGAAATAAAGCTGGTCAGTGTGCTTAGCAACAATTTCTCAATCATTTGAACTAAAATATTACTAGGTAAGAAACCGACGGGAATCTATAGTGTTTTAGATGACTGCCTTAGATTAGAGAGAGATATTTTAGGTAATGAGACAACAGAGAAATTTGAGGTAATGATACAGCAAAGAAATTTGAGGTAATGAAGCAGCAGATAAATTTGAGGTAATAATACAGCGGACTGCAACATAACGTGATTAGTGCATCAGCAAGACTTTTACCAGTGTTCTCATCAAAATCCTACAGAAGAGAAAAGTTACTCCATGTTTGGTACCAAAACAACTTACGTAAAGCCAATAACCAACTAGAAAGAAGTTCTAATAGGAAACCCGGCACACTTTTGAGCTCGAAGGAGACGACTTTTAATGATCATTGTAACGATTAATGTAACGTGGATACAGAATTTTGAAAAAGAGCTGAAAGGCCAATCCTTTGCCAAAGTTAATCCATGTTTGGTACCAAAACAACTTACGTAAAGACAATAACCAACCAGAAAGAAGTTCTAATAGAAAACCCTGCACTCATTTGAGCTCGAAGGAAACTTTTAATGAGCATTGTAATGACTAAATGTAACGTGGATACATAATTTTGAAAAAGAGCTGAAAGGCCAAAGCTTGCAATGACACTTTCCTGAAACTGATTTGCCGTAAGCAGTTGAAGAAATCAGTTTGGTGTTAATAGTGACATACAAAACGAGATACAGGTTCATTCGACTATAACGAGCCTGTCCGATGACAAGCAAATGTGCTATATGGAGGAACAACTCGATAAAATAATAGAAACGCAATAATAACCATCCCCGATCAAATGATTAAACGTAAATTTGTAAGGGTGGCCAAATATTGACAGTCAAATTTTAATATGATCAAAATTTACATGTGTTTAAGTGTCATACATCTCCATTATATACTGCATGACTTAAACGCAATGAAAACACATAAAAGGTCGGCAAATAATCTAAATATTAGATTACCAGGTAGGAATGGATCCCTTGTGTAAGATGTTTTGTGTATTGTCTCTCTCTCTACGTTAACAAAAAAGTAAACTTCATTTTTCTTTTTTGTCAACGCAGAGTTACAGTGCACGAAAAATGTTACATATGTGATTCATTCACATCTGCAATTTTTCTGAAAGACATCCAGCATTCCTAAATGTTACATAAAGTTCCTAGTCCTAGAGAAACAGAAATCCAGAGTAGATTGCTTCTTTTTTATCTAAAGGCCACTTGAAATTAAAGCATGAAAAAGCACTAATTGCACCCCAGTTATATTTAACTTGAAGTGCAAGATTAATATGCTACGTTTTCTTTGAGCACTGCAGTTGGTTAAGAAATGTAAAACCGCGAGAAACGTGTCAATGGGGCAGAAACTTGCAGGATGGGTAGGCCGGGTAAGCAGGTAAAAATGATTACAATCACAAGGCACATGCAAATAATTTGTGCCAGTCACCCCCTCGTAGCTGTCCCGCAGGAGATATAAAAACATGACGCACAGGTCATGTTGCCATAGGGGGCAGCGGGTGGCCAAGTGGTCAGCGTTCGTAACTGCCGTGGAGAGGACCTCGGGTTTGATCCCAGACAGGTGCGAACGCTCGAAACACTAAATATCCTCCGTGCGTCGGATGGGCACTTTAAGCCGTCTTACCCCGGGTACTGGCCCCCCAATAATAATAGCAGCCCAAATCTCCTAGTTTCCTATTTCTAAGGGTTGTTTAAGACCTGGGGTCAGACACTCCCCTCCTAAAATCCTCTACATCTGATCTGATCTGATCATGTTGCCATAGTCGATTCACCGGAATTCTTGCAGTGTTAGCAATTGAGTTTGACCCGACGCAGCCAACGAGACCTGTATGTCCAGCTAACGGACTTTGAACTAGGCCGATATGTTGGACTGCCAGAAGGCGGACTTCCGCTCTGCGACATCGCCCCTCGTGTTGCAGGAAAGGCAAGCACATTGATGCAAATATGACGTCAGTTGGAAACGGAAGGTTTTACGTACCGATATAAGGGGTTTGGAGCTCAGCGACGGGTAAACGCACAGGAAGCCCGTCATCCCCACCATACAGCGCTGGGAGACGGAGGAGCCGCATTGCGAGAGTTAGCAAAACAGTGGAAGTATGTATCACATCAATGGTTGTCTACATTCTCTGTCCGACGCCGTTTGCTGCCAAGAGGCCTCCTCGCTGGCTATCCGTTGCTGTGACTCCCTTTGACGTTAAACCACAGACATCAGCGGCTGCAATGGGACTAAGAATGCAGACACTAGCGTGACGAATGGCACCGCATAATGTTTTCGACTAGTCGCGGTTCAACCTAATGACCAATGACGGATGTATCGTTGTACGGCAACACCGTGTTAAACGGCTGTCGATAACTATCCAGTGTCTTAATGTCCCGACACTGGGCGTTTTGGTGTATAGTGCTGTTGGGTTCCATTCGCGTTGTAGCCTCCTACGCGTTGCAGGAACCATGACCAGCCAGCAGTACATCGCGGACGTTGTGGAGGCTGAGGTTCTACCATATCTGCAGAGGGTCCCTGATGTCACCTTTCAACAGGACAATGTCTGACAACATGTGGCGCAGAATATCGTACAGCTCCTGGGTGTCCGATATTTTCCGGGAATTCCTTGACCAGCGCGGTCGCCTGATTTCTCAGCCATTCAACAAGTGTGGGATATGGTTGGTCGACGCCTGGCAGGACAGGCTGAGCAGCCGATTTTCCCAAGATGAACTTTGGATACGAATCGAGACAAACTGGAATGACCTTCCACAGTACGACATCCAGCACCTCTTCCAGTCGATAACAAGCCGTGTACGAGTCGTTATCACCTCTCGTTGTGGGTACACAAGATAGTGAGCATGGTGTGTCAAACATCACTTAAAGGTCTGTAATTCTGATCGCTTACGTCTTGTATAATTAGTACTTCACCCTATAAATCTCACCTCTGTATCTCAGGTCTGTCTTGGTGTCGCATTTTGAACAACAGCACGTATAACATTTATAGTGATATTTTTAGCACGACTTTTGTAAAAAAATATCGTGCTTATGTTATCGGTTTGTCCGTCCGCCCGCCCGCCCGTCCGTCTGTATCCACGGTATCTCTCCAACTATTAGTCCGATTTGAAAAATTCTTTTTGCATTCGAAAGCTTGAAATATGCAAATAATGATCCTTTATTTCGTTTTTTTTTACGATGTACAATTTTGCCGCTAGAGGGCGTAAATACAGATGGTGTCGAATTCAAAAATACGTTTTATTCCACATATTTGCTTCTAAACATCCGATTGAAAAAAATCTTTTATCTTTCGATTCCACTTATGTCGAAGAGCATTTCGGATATAGTTTCTTTTTCAAATTACGCATAGATTTTCCGCTAGGGGGCGTAAAAGTAAATTGCATTTTTTCCGATAACTCTTCTTCTAAAACTCCGATTTTTAAATTTTTTTTTCAGCGGATACATCTTCTGGTGCACAATCTTTTGCATATAATTTCGAATTTTTGGTAAAGAATACTTTGGCCACCAGGGGGCGTAAGTGTTAATTTTCGCTTCTGATGTATTTGTCATAAAATCTGAGCTTCTAAAATATCGATTGAAAAAATTCTTTCGTGGACTAATGCCACTCACATCGATGAAACTTTTCAGAATATTTTCTTCCTGAAATATTCCATAATTTCTGCGCCAGAGGGCGTAGATGTAAATCTTATTTTTGTCAATATCTCGACTTCTAGGAGTCCGATTTGAAAAAATTCCTTCTTTGTTGGATAGTGTTTTCCGTGTGACCTGTTTTTCATATAATTTCAAAATTTTCAAGTAATTCATAGACTTTCCGCTATTGGGCGTAAAGGTAAATTGCGTTTTCCCCTATATCTCTGCTTCTAAATATCCGATCTGAAAAATTCTATCGGCACCGGATACAGCTCCAGATGGGAAACCGTTTGCACATAATTTATAATTTTTGTAAAAATGGTTTGGCCACCAGGGGCATATACCTTAATTTCCGCTTCTGATGCATTTGCAGCAAAATATGAGCTTCTAAATTCTCGATTGAAAATAACATCGTTTGTAGACAGATACTACTCATGTCGACAGACATTTTAGAAACATTTTCTTCTTAAAATAGTGCACGGTTTCTACGCCAGGATGCGTAGATATATATATATCTTATTTTTGCCAATATCACTACTTCTAAAAGTCCAATTTTAAAAATTCCTTCTTTGTTGGATAGTGTTTCCGATGGGAAATGTTTTTCCTATAAATTCAAAATTTTCAAGTAAATCATAGAGTTTCCGCTAGGGCGCACAATGGTAAATTTCGTTTTCTGTTCCTAAAACTCCGATTTGAAAAATTCTTCCTGTATGGCATACAAGACATGACGGAAAATAGTTTTCACGTAATTTCTAATGTTTGGTAAAGAATGGTTTGGCCACCAGGGTCATAAGTGTTAATTTCTACTTTTGATGTATTTGAAGCAAAATCTGGGCTTCTGAAAACTCGACTAAATTTTTTTTCTTGGACCGATACCGCTCATATGGATAAACCTTTTGTGAATACTTTCTTCCTAAAATAATGCATGGTTTTCCCACAAAGGGACGTAAAGTCAAATCTTATTTTTGTCGATAACTCTGTTTCTAAGAGTTCGTAAGCTCACGATTCCGTTTACAGCAATATCTGAGGGATTAAAGACCCGATTGAAAAACTTCTTTCTTCCGTCAGATACTATTGTTTTCCATACCGGTTCCACTGACTTTGAATAGCTTTGATAAATTTAATTTGCGTCAGAACGGATTCAAAAGACGTGCTTATTACACCCGAAAATTCGGTGTCATCTTTCTTGTTTAAATTGGAGATACTACGTTGCATTTATTTGGAGTTAGCTTTATTTGCAGCGCAACTACTGCTTAGCTTAACTTCACTTCGCGTATTGATTTTACAGTAAAACTGCAAACTTTAACTTAAAGGTTATTGCATTAGATTTTCTCTGAACCCAGACACTTGAGTTTCCGATTATGCTGAAAAGATATTAATTAGACATAAGACAAACTTCAGTATAACGCCAATGTCAGAAATGAATCAAATGACTTACATTATAATTCCACCTTCATTATTAATTATGACACATCATCCAAAGCACAAGCACTTTATCCTGTACAATAATTCCTTAAATCAAAAATCACCACTTACGTGGTTTAATCCACATTCAATAATATCCTGTCTATGCTGAATAAACTTGAGCTTACAAAACTTTCACTTGAGAAATAGTATACGAAAGCATAAAACATTGCTTTAACAGAGCCGAATTAAACTTGTTCTTGAGTATTAGAAGGAAACGCTTGGCAATCGTGTACACGACAGAACTCTCCTAACACTTAAAGAAAGCTGCTCTCGAAACATTTTACACCCAAGCCCTTATCTCTTGAGTCTAACTCCGTAACTTGCACTTTGACTTGCGCTTGGGTCTTCCTAACTTGAAATTCATCGAGAGAATCTCGTGACGTTAAGTTAAGAAAATATTTAACGAGGATAAACTAAAAATAAACAAGTTAGTAAAATCATGCAATGCTTTGATTATGATATGCTTTCCAGCATACCAGAAATCATTACACAAGTTATGAGGATAACGGCTGTCGAATAAATATCGCTCCTTTGCCTTGACCTTTGACCTCATTTCGATGATATTAAACATAATTGGTTCAGTATACCCCCCAAAAGAACATACTAAAGTTTTGTCACAATAGAAGAATTTGTACGTAAGTTATGATGCATAAGAGCCATGGAATGGATCCCTCTCCTATGTCCTGACCAAAAGGTCAGTACATAGGAAGTAGGATCGTTATGATAATGGCGGCTGCATAAATCTCGCTCCTGTGCCCTGACCGTTGACCCCATTTTGACGATATTCAACAGAATGGGTTCAGTATACCTCCGGAGCAATATGATAACGTTTTGTAGCAATCGAAGCATTTTTACATACGTTATGATGCACATGGTTCGATTTCGATGAAAGGGCGATGGAACGGATCCCGCTCCTATGCCCTGACGTATTTTCGCCTATTTTCAATAATGTTCGTCCCCAGGTGGTCCCCTACCACATACCGAAATTTCATCGAAATCGAACCATTTTTACTCTAGTAATTTATCGTGCGGAAGGACAGACAAACAGGCAGACAGATAGGCAAAGAGACGGACTAAGCTGGAGCATATACGCTTCTTTAACCTACAATTGGAAAGCAAAAAAGAGAACATAGGAACTGAAAAGGAATGTTAAATTAGAAGTGTGTGTGTGTGCTTGAAACATTTAAATAGCTTCTTCTTTAGATACCGCTCTTGGTAATGGTGTTTTTTACGCTTTCCAACCTTAGGTTGAAGAAGCGTATATACTCCAACTTTGTCCGTCTGTCTGTCTGTACTCACTGTAACTCGTGTAAAAATGGTTCGATTTCGATGAAAAATTTTAGTATGTGGTAGGGGACAACCTGAGGACAAACTCTATTGAAAATAGGCGAAAAATACGTCAAGGGCATAGGAGCGGGATCCGTTCCATCGCCCTTTCATCGAAATCGAACCATGTGCATCCTAACGTACGTAAAAATGCTTCGATTGCTACAAAACGTTATCATGTGGCTCCGGAGTTATACTGAACCCATTCTGTTGAATATCGTCGAAATGGGGTCAAAGGTCAGGGTATGAACTCATTTTTTAAAGTTTATTTCTAGGATTTTCGCTGGTCCTACTAAGAGTTGCCTGGGATCATTATCATCTTTGTCTGACTCCGTTATTTGACCTAGAACATTCAACCAACATAGAGCTACTGATGACGGTTTTTCCTCCGCACATCCTTTATGAACTATGTTCATCACGTCTCTTTTGTGTTAACTTTAATCACTTCATTCGGCAAATGCTCATCCTCTTACATTACTTGCAATTATTTTAATTATTCAGGACGGGTTTATTCTTTTTTAACATCTCAATTATTCCCTGAACCATGGGTTAAATAAAGCTAATGCATTTTCGGAGATACATATTTTTGAGTTTTTGTCGGGTGATAAGAGATTTATTTTCTTCTGGGTGAACTTGACACTGATCAGCTGAAAGAACAACAATTTCTTCCAAACCAATGCTTCATAAATGCGTGAGATTTTTGGAATGTAGTGGTCGAAGAACTATCTCTTGAAGATACATTTGGTCATCCAACCATTTTCCTAACTATCGTAAATCACAGGAAAGTTCTTTCTGTTGATATTTGTCAACTCTAAGCTTTAGGATTTTCACACAAGAAATAATTTTAATTTATGCGTTTCACTTTTCTTTAATGCGATCTATAGTATGAACTGTTGTTTTTTCTTCTTGTATCACGTGTTAGTTTTACTATGCTTAAAATATTGCGCATTATCAGGAAGGAGTTTTCAATAATGCAAAGAAGCTTCGTCAGTTTTCTGGATTTGTTCGTCTCCAAATTCGAAAACTGATTTTCAGTTTCGTAAAAGATGCATCGTGATCAGCAGATAACTTTTCTTCATGAATTTGTACCTGTCGTATGACATGCCCTTTTCTGCGAGATCCGAAAACATACATTGCTGGTACAAAACTATGTTTCAGCATCAAGTTTTAATTTTTTCGTTAATTTCTTTTTCTTTAAGAAGTGGCCCTGAAAAGCGCCACTTCTTAAGGAAAAAATCCCACCGCGCTTTGTTCAGAAAATCGAACTTTGCTTTATTTAAGAACTCAGCTGCTTTGGATAATCTTGACATTTTCCTTTCTAAATTTCCAGTTTTATCTACACCGAAGAGCCAAAAAACTATGATCACCTATCCAATATCATGTTGTTCCTCCACGTGCCACTAAAACAGCTCTTACTTAGTTAGGCATCTGTAAGGGCGAAATGCATTATTAATGTAATGTAGGACATTAAACATTATTTTCATATTTCATGTGTTACGATAAAAGGACAGGAATTGGAAGTCAAGCCACAAAAAAAGAAGCAGCACGTGTTTTCCCATTTCCAGGAAGAGAACTCTTCAATTTTTGTTTTTCATTTCCAGAAAAGGAACATTTCTAGCTGTACATCTGCAAATTAAATTAGTCGGATTACTAAAGGCCCTTGAGGCTAATGGTTTTCGGATGTATTGTAAGACTTCAACATTGCGCCCGACCGTCTGAGAAAATGTACATGTTTATTGTAACCAAGGTAGTTCGGAATGTACGAACGCAAGAGTGTAAACATTGCTGTCGAGCTATGTTGTCCGTTGGAGATTAGTTCATGGAAAAGGTCAAGGTCGCGGTAGGAGCCGTTAGGTGACCTTCCTACTCCGCAGCGAAGGATGGGGGTGAGGAAGCAAGCGGGTCGGAGAAGAAGGGGGGCAACAGCGGTGGCTCGTTGTCTGCCTCTCTCTAGATAATTCATAGCGCCTCAGGCAATAGGGCAGAGGTTAGCACGTGACCAGAGGTAGGGAGAAGAGTTAGTTGAGGGTTGGAGTTACATGGTGAAAGGAGCACGTGTACGTTGCTCGGTATTAAGCCTAAGAACTTCGCATGTCCTCGTGGAATGACGGGAATTTAGCTTCTTCGTGATACACGCCGTTTTCAGGCTCTGACAAGCGCGTGGAGATTCGGTACCGAAATCGCGGACAGTCTCCGGCAATGATTATTATTAACAAACAATAAAGCGTTAGCGAAGGAGAGATGCACTACGACGAAAACGGACGCGTAAAATAATGCGTGAGTGATTTCTCGCCACGAACGAAGTCTCCGATACACAGCCTAGGCTCGGACAGCATTTCTTTGAATGATGATTAAATTTTCTTAAGTTTGATAAATGTTGAGGGATTCCTTTCAAGGGATTTCTCATCATTAATCATTCACCTCCCCTCCCTTGATTAGAAGATCTTTATAGTAAAGCTGGCGGAGCAGAGCGCCTGTTTGACCAATTATTGGTTATCTAAGTAGTATGAACCTTGGCCTATTATCTGTGGGGTGCGTGCTCCGGTGAACGAACTTTCATTATACAGCCTTGCAGGATATTTAGACTATGTAAGGCAGGTGGGGCATTACGTTCGCCTCTACAGTATCGACACTGCAAAATCCCTAAAGGTGTCGCGTAATAACGTGCGGTAGCTAATACCAACACGTCCTCAGCAGGTCTTTTAACTCTTGTGAGTTACGTGGTTGAGCCGCTGCATATCAGATTAGCTGTTCCAACACAGACCACAGATGTTTGACTGGAATGTCGTCTGCGTAATTTGAAGGCTAGGGAAATACCTGGAAGCCTTCTGTATGTTCCAAATAGCATTATAGATCAATCCGGACAGTGTGATGCGACGCATTATCTTTCTGAAAGAAAGCACCATCTGAGGGGATATACCATTGCCATGAAAGGATGTGCCTGGTCTGCAATGATGTTTAGGTAGATGGTAGAAGCCATAGTTTATTGTACATGAATAACTGGCCTCGAGGTGCCAATACATCCCCAAGTAATTGATGGACACGTTCTTGGCTCCACATGGCGCAACTGGAAACCAGATTCTTCTGAACAGCCGAACGTCTCCCAATTGTACAAGGTCCAGTTTTGATGCTTGTATTCCAGTTGTAGACGCTTTCGACGGTAACAGGGGTTAGCATGGTCACTCAAAGTGGTTGTGGCTACGCAGCTCCTTCTTCAGCAGGATTCGATGTGCTGTGTTTTGTGATACATTACTCCCGTCATCAGCATTCAAATTATCGGCGACTTACGCCAGAGTATCCCTTCTGTTGGCTCGTACCATACAGGATAGCTTTCACTTACCTCTTGCAACGATGAGACGTGGTAGGCTCAGGCCTTGCCTCCCGTTCGTGTTTTTGCCCTCCTCGGACCACTTTTTGAAAATACTATCCACGACTGAAAGTAACCATCCCACAAGCCTTGCCGTTTCGGAAATGTTCTGACCCTGTCCTGTGTCCTTTCAATTCGGCCTTCCTAAAACTCGCTTAAATGTGCTGTCTTCCCCATCTGAAGAAAAATAACACCGATTATTAGATCGCGCAATTAACCGTTATTTATATCCTTTCATGATCGTCGCACACGTCATCATTCACCTGCCGTTGCTTCGATTTGCATGAAGATGTGGTGGTTATAATAGTTTGGCTCTTCGCTGTATGTCTTACACACATTTTCTCATAGTTTCCTCGTATTTGTTCCATCCACGACATCATTTGACCAAACTCCTGATGACGATGACCTGTCATCTTTTTACCCTGCATGTGATGATCTTTCACCTGTTTTTCTTGCATGTTTGTTGTGCAAGTTTGCGTCAACTAAATTGAGAGGACAGTGTAGGGAGCAACGTTTGGAAAAGAGAATGTTATAAGTTACACTGGTGAGCAAAAAGTAAGGACGAGACGGTTTTTCGAATGTTACGGTGTGCGGAAGTGCTCCACGTCGACTCAAATCATACCATAAGATCCGCAAGATGTACGAATATGGGACAAGTGAGCAAAACCGTCCAAACAAGGAATCAAAAGGATACAAAGGCACTTTATTGAAAAGGTAGCTTCAAGCACAGCTGGACAGAAGACAGAAGCGTCCATGTCACAGGCGGCTGCCAAAGAAAAATCCAGTCTGTAGTAGAGGATATGATCACCCCTGACTGCTTTGCAGGATTTACAACGTCTGTCCATGCTGAGGACGAGGTTGTCAAAGAGCTGTTGAGGAATCGCGGCCCATTGCTCTTGTACCGCCAATCGCAGCTCCGGAATCGTTGCTGACGGCTAGTGACGTGCTGCCAAGCGCCTGCAGAGAAGGTCCCACACGTGTTCGATTGGATTTAGGTCCGAGGACTTTGAGGGCTATACCATGCGTTGAATATTTTCACTCTCCAACAGCTCTGCGACAGCCACTGTACGATGAGGTGTAGCGTTTTAGTCCGTGAAAAGGAACTCAGGACACACAGCACCTCTGAACAGACGCACGTGAGGCAGGAAAACCTCGGTACAATAGCAGACACCAGTGACGGAACCTACTTGGAAGATGTGGAGGTCAGTACGGATACCAAGCATGATGCCGCCCCAAACGAGGAACTCCGCCACTTCTAAACCAGTCCCTTTTGATGATGTTGGAGGTGTGATTGCGTGTTCCCTGCTCTCTCCAGATGTGTATACGTCCAGAATCGCTCGTCAGACTAAATCGGCTCTCATCCGTAAATAGAACTCGACCCCGTTGCTGATGTGTCCAGTTCTTGTGTTCCTGGCACCACAGAAACCGCCGTCTCCGATGAGCATGCGTTAATGGCACACACCGTACTGGTCGTCGTGCAAATAGACCACCTTTGCGCAGCCTACTGGCCACGGTAAAACGCGATAACGGGCGTCCAGTTGTCTGTTGCATGTGCCTTGCGATTTCTCCCGCTGTCTGCCGTCTGTCTCTTCTCGCCTAAAGGACAACATACCGGTCGTCCGCCGCAGTGGTTGCTCGTGGACGACCACTGCTAAACTCTCGGACAGCTGTTCCTGTCGTTTGAAATGCTCTCCAAGCTCGTGAAACGATGCTGTGAGCGATCCCGAACTCCTCGGCCACACTAGTCACACTTCGACTTTCTTCCCGCTTTACAATGACGCGACCTTGGATAAAGTCATCCAGGTGTCGTCTACTGGATTGACTGTTCGCCATATCACACGGTGGCAGCAACTCGACGTCGTTCAAATCGATGTACACCATGCAATAGCTTTCACCGAATTGCTGAGCATACACCGCCCGTGTGCTTTATACCCTTCCGATTTCCCCCTCCAGTACGTCATGCTGCATATATATCCATGCCCTACCGTACCGTACCCTAGTCTATCTCCTGAGAGGTCTTTCGGTCCGTTCTGCCAGCTCGTTTCGCAGTTATGCTAATTTCTCCTCTTCGTCCTTAATTTTTGCACAGCAGTGTATATCCGTGAGTATTCGGTTTTGTTGTACTCCTTTGGGAAGCCATGAACATAGTACTCACAAAGTTGTTGAAAATTCTAACCGCTTTACTAAGGATATCTTTCAATTGGGAGACTAGAGAAAAACGTGATACGTAAGGGCACGACATAATCCGTGGTTATGTATTGTGGGGAACAGAACGCTAGGGGCATTTGCAAATCTGGAAGCAAGAATAACAGGAAAACCGCGTGACAGTTTAATGAATCTCACGTTTTAATTAAGAAACGTAACCATTCTTTCGTTTGCACATTATCCTGTATGAGAAAACAAAGGTTAATCACGTAAAGTCGCGAATGTTTTGGTTAAACATGAACAGAAAATACTTTTAAAATGCTGTCAGTGGTCTTGTATTCTCCCTATTGGTTTTCGGAACACTGTCCAATTCCGAAATTAAGGGGAACAAGAGGTGACAAATGAAGTTATTCGAACTATCGCTTCTATTTACAATGAAGTCCCTTTGGCAAATGTTCAGAATTTATCGTACGTTAGATGCTAACAAGAATCAATGGAGATTGCGTTGAAAAACTGTAGATTTAATGTAAGTATATGCTTCAAAATGTATAGCAAATAAATACATATAAAAACATACATATCATAAATAAATAGTTATGGAATTCCTGAAGGACTGTGACATGATAAAAGAAGATATTTTTCACAAGTGGTAATATATATATATATATATATATCATCATCATCATCATTGTCAACCATTATCAATCCACTGCTGGACGAAGGTCTCCCCAAGTTTCCTCCACAACGGTCTGTCTTGTGCCAGTCTCCTCCATGTCACCCCTGCATACTTTCGAATTTCATCCACCCATCTCCCATGTGGTCTTCTTCTGGGTCTTTTCCTGTCCCTTGGAATCCAATCTAAAATTTCGGCTGTCCATCGATGATCTGTCCTCCTGGCAGTATGTCCAGCCCATTGCCATTTCAGGGATTTAACTCTGATCATGATGTCTTCCACTCTTGTCATTTTTCGGATCCACGAGTTCCTCTTCTTATCTCTCCTGGTTACACCAAGCATGCACCTCTCCATGCTTCTTTGAGTTGTCTGCAGCCTTTGTATGTCTCTTTTAGTTAAGGTCCACGTCTCTGCACCATACGTAAGCACTGGAAGGATGCATTGATCAAACACTTTTCTTTTAAGACATAATGGCATATTGCTCTTGAAAATTATGCTGTTTCTTCCAAAAGCTCTCCAGGCAAGTTTTGTACGCCGATTAATTTCTTCATCAATGTGACCCTCACTTGATATCTGCTGTCCAAGATAAACGTACGTGTCTGTTATCTCCAGCTTTTCTCCATCAATCGATAAATCTTCATTTCTTGTAAAAGCATTGAACATCACTTTTGTCTTCTGAAAGTTCATTTTTAATCCCACTTCTTTACTCTTGTCAGCAAGTTCCTGGATCATACTCTGCAGCTCTGATGGGCTAGTTGCAAAAATGACTACGTCATCAGCAAAACGAAGGTGGGTTAGATAATCTCCATTAATCTTTATCCCCTTGTTTTCCCAGCTCAGCGACTGAAAAACACCCTCCAATGTGGCATTGAAGAGCTTCGGAGATATGGTGTCACCTTGTCTCACTCCCTTTCCAATTTTTACGTGTGTTGTATTTTCAAACAGCCTAATCTTTGCACTTGCATTTTCATAGATGTTATTAATAATATTAATGTATGCATCTTCAATACCGCAGGTTTTCAGAGCCATTGTAACTGCTGATGGTTTCACCGAATCAAAGGCTTTTTCATAATCGATAAAAGCCATGCACAATGGAAGTTCATATTCCCTCGCTCTTTCAATTAGTTCTCTCAGCACGTGGATATGATCTATTGTGCTGTAGCCACTCCTGAATCCAGCTTGTTCTCTCGGTTGAGCCATGTCCAGTGTTACCTTCAAGCGGTGTGAAAGAACTTTAGTGAAGATTTTATAAACTACTGATAGGAGGCTGATAGGTCTGTAGTTTCCGAGATCCTCAATGTCACCTTTCTTATGCAGCAGGATCATTGTAGCGGTGTTCCAATCCTCAGGAATCTTTCCTTCATTAAGGCATCGAGTGAAAATTTGGGCGAGTACTGTTTCGATTTCTCCACTTGCTTCTTGTATGATGTCTACAGTAATTCCATCTTCTCCTGGAGCTTTTCCCCGCTTCATGTTCTTGATTGCATGTGCAACTTCTGCTGGAAGGACTGGAGGAACTCTGGTACTGGTATCTTTCATGATGTCTAGAGTGCATGTATCATCCCTTTCATATAATTTGGAGTAGAAATCTTTCACTCTTGTCAAAATTTCGCCTCTATTTCTTGTTACAGACCCATCTTCTTTTCTCAGTGCTATAATCTGTTTTCTTCCCTTACTGAGATGTCCCTTTGCTATCTTTAGGCTTTGGTTGTTTTCAATTGCTTTCCTCACTAGTTCACAGTTGAATTTCCTTACGTCTTCAGTGATACTTTTTCTTACTGTCTTGCATAGCTCTATATATTCCACTTTGGAAGTCACATCTTTAGTTGTCCTCATCTCTCTTCTTTTTTGCATCAACATTTTGGTTTTTCCTGATAATTTGTTCACATGCAATTTGTTCTTAGACCCAGCTAATTTTGTTGCTGTTTCCATAAGAGCTTTGGTTACTTTTCTGTTAACTTCAGAGATGTCCACTTCTTCCGATGTTAGGCCTTCTAAAGCAGAGAACCTGTTCTTCAGTTCTAACTTGAAGGTATTATGGTGTTTTTTAAGGTTGGTTATGTCAATAGATTTTGTTTGTCTTATGAGCTTGCCACGTTCAAGTTTAGTGTTGAGGTGCATCTTACATCTCACCAATCTATGGTCACTACCTGTGTTGAACTTGTTTAGCACACTGCAGTCTTCTATGACGAATTTTTTGTTACACATAATAAAATCAATTTCACTTGTCGTCCCATTTGGATGTCTCCATGTCCATTTCCTGTGTGGCTTTTTCTTGAAGAAGGAGTTCAAGATGAAAAACCCTTCTGCCTCTGCAAACTCAACGAGAGTATTTCCACGCTGGTTTTTGTTGCCATGACCGAATTTACCTACTGAAGTTTCATTCTGTTGCCGTTGCCCTATTTTTGCATTGAAATCTCCCATAATTATTTTCAAGTGCTGCTTACCTTTATTATTTAGATGACAAATTTCCTCATAAAATTCTTCAATTTCTTCTTCAGGATGACTTGTGGTGGGTGCATAAGTTTGAATAATCTGAGCCTGGTATCTTTTTGAGAGTTGGATAACAAGTCGTGCAGCTCTGTCAGAGGAACTTTCAACTTCTACAACTTTATCCTTCAGTTTCTTGTTTATTATAAATCCAACACCACTAGTTCTGTCAGTATCTGTCCCACGATAGTAGAAGAGATGTCCACTTTTCAGTTCGATGAGATCTTCTCCTTTTCTCCTTACCTCACTTAGCCCCACGATGTCCCACTTGATCCTTTGTAGTTCCTCTTCCAATTCAAGAAGCCTTGAATCAGAAGATAGGGAGCGTCCATTGTAAGTAGCCAAGGTCAGCATCAGATGGCAGCCTAGTCCGGTTCTCCGGGGATTCTTAGCACCCTCTGCCTTCATGTCGCACTGGCCGCTGCCTTGGCCAGGTACATTCCAGCTGCCGGAGACTGAGGGCCAAGATTTAAGTTGTGGAATCATTTTGGAGGGGTTTGGCCATAACTCACCACGCTGGCCAAGCGGGTTGGTGAGTGTGGGATAGAATTTCCTCTAATCCCGATGGTATAGTTATACCGCTATGGGCGGTCGTCAGAGCCCCTTTAGTGGGAACAGGATGCACCACGAGAAGGCGGGGTTGACATTTGTCAAGGAGAGGCTGTGATGTTACGCATCACCTGACCTTACATCCCATATATATATGTATACACTCTATTGGGGATATATATATATATATACACTCTATTGGGGATGTAAGGTCAGGTGATGCGTAACATCACAGCCTCTCCTTGACAAATGTCAACCCCGCCTTCTCGTGGTGCATCCTGTTCCCACTAAAGGGGCTCTGACGACCGCAAATAGCGGTATAACTATACCATCGGGATCAGAGGAAATGCTATCCCACACTCTGTTTGAAAATACAACACACATAAAAATTGGAAAGGGAGTGAGACAAGGTGACACCATATCTCCGAAGATCTTTAATGCCACATTGGAAAATGTCTTTCAATCACTGAACTGGGAAAACAAAGGGATAAAGATTAATGGAGATTATCTAACCCACCTTCGTTTTGCTGATGACGTAGTCATTTTTGCAACTACCCCATCAGAGCTGCAGAGTATGATCCAGGAACTTGCTGACAAGAGTAAAGAAGTGGGATTAAAAATGAACTTTCAGAAGACAAAAGTGATGTTCAATGCTTTTACAAGAAATGAAGATTTATCGATTGATGGAGAAAAACTGGAGATAACAGATACGTATGTTTATCTTGGACAGCAGATATCAAGTGAGGGTCACATTGATGAAGAAATTAATCGGCGTACAAAACTTACCTGGAGAGCTTTTGGAAGAAACAGCATAATTTTCAAGAGCAATATGCCATTATGTCTTAAAAGAAAAGTGTTTGATCAATGCATCCTTCCAGTGCTTACGTATGGCGCAGAGACGTGGACCTTAACTAAAAGAGACATACAAAGGCTGCAGACAACTCAAAGAAGCATGGAGAGGTGCATGCTTGGTATAACCAGGAGAGATAAGAAGAGGAACTCGTGGATCCGAAAAATGACGAGAGTGGAAGACATCATGATCAGAGTTAAATCCCTGAAATGGCAATGGGCTGGACATACTGCCAGAAGGACAGACCATAGATGGACAGCCGAAATTTTAGATTGGATTCCAAGGGACAGGAAAAGACCCAGAAAAAGACCACATGGGAGATGGGTTAATGAAATTCGTAAATATGCGGGAGTGACATGGAGGAGACTGGCACAAGACAGACCGTTGTGGAGGAAACTTGGGGAGACCTTCGTCCAGCAGTGGATTGATAATGGTTGACAATGATGATGATGATACACTCTATTGACAAAAGTCACCGGACACCTAGAAGAGAAACACAACGTAGCATTTATTGACATACATTAGTACGGTGTCGGCCGCCTTAATGCATGAACTGACCCTTCAAGACATGCTTTCGACAAGGTTTTGGAACACGGCGATAGGTATGCGCTTCCATTCAGTACATAATGCTGACGCTAAATGTTGTTTAGTATTAGGCCTTGGTTCCAAACTTGTTATGCGGTGCTCTAATTCCTCCCATAGGTGCTCTATGGGATTAAGATTAGGGCTCTGTGCTGGACAGTCCATACACAATACGGAATTATCATCAAACCACGCTGTAACAGTCCTTGCTTTATGGGTCGGGGTATCATCCTGCTGGTACCAACAAGGCTCGGTTCGATAGTATTGCCACAGAGTTGGTAAGCCATAATTGTGCAGAATATCAAGGCAGACGTGCTGATTAAGAGAATTGTCCATGATATCCAATGGGCCGGGACCATCCTCGAAAAACACCCAAACACAAGTACACTGCCAGCTCCAAACGTGACCGTAGGCAAGGTACACTGTGATAAATAGCATTCCCCCGCCTTCCGCCCTGCCCACACACGGAAATCAGACTGATGGATCGCGTATCTTGATTCATCAGTCCATTGGACCCATTTCCATTAATTTACGGTCCACGATAAATTTTCTTTACACCATGCCAAACGATGAATAGCATTCCGAGTGGAGATGAAAGGCTTATGAGCAGCCGCACGACCACGGTAACATATGGAATGAAGTTCTCTCCGAATGGTACGTGTACATACCGAGGTTCCAGCATTTTTACTAACTAGTACACTGATGTCTTTTGCAGTACTCCGTCGATCAGCTGTCCGCTGAGGCTTCGACGTCCTCCATCCAGCTTTTTAACTCACCTGTACACTGAGGTCTTGTGCAGTACTCCGTCGATTATGTCTCTCCTGAGATTTCGACGTCCTCTATCACTGGCCATTTTAGGCCTGCTGGTACGTTTTGCTGCTTCAGGCACGGCATATGTATTCCAAATATTCTGTAAATACAAAACACTTGACGCATGTTTGGGCATGTTTAAACGCCTCTTCGTTTCTCTTACGGACAACCCACTAATATAAAAATCAACAATATTTCCTTTCCCAAAGTCAGTTCTATCCCTCCGCTACATTTTCACTCAACCTCACAGTACGATATGATCGCGGGCAGCTGCAGGCTTGTTTTTATACCGCTGTACCGCGCATCTTAACAACGCAGCGAATCTGTTCATTTACTTTTGAAGGGGTATCTGGTGACTTTTGTCAATATAGTGTATATAGATTACATATAGAATAATCAGTTGTCAAAAGGTTCCGAAACAGTACAAGAAACTGTTTAACTTAGAAAAAGCACCCAGGAAGTGAGGCGCCTTATCACCGTAAATCTTTCCTTGCCGCTCCGGTGGCGCAGTGGTCTAAGCGATGGCCTCTAATCATTCGTCCGATAGGGAACCGGGGTTGAATCCCGGTAAGGCATGAATGTTGTGTTTGCCTTACGGTACTGGCTCACTCCCTTCCCTGGAACCAGTGACCCTAAATTAGGGACGGGCGACTGCTTATAGCCCATTGAGTGGCTCACGGTGGTCGTTAAACCTCCAATCAAAAAATTAAAATCTTTCCTCAAACAGTAGAATATAATTTAAAACAGGGTAGGAGAGAAATATACCGTGAGTGTAAAAAGTGTTTTCAGACTCAATGGTTTGAAGATATTCTTGACCAACGGCAATAAATGATGCTGAAAAAAGCTGCAAAAATTTGCAGCATGATTTTACACAAATCAACAAAACAGCACATGTTAAGAAACAAAAAGTATTTATGCACAGGATAGGATGGATGACAGTGCCGAGCCCTATAGCCCGAAGTCGAGCCAGGGCCCGAACTGGGCTCGGTCTCTAAAGAGGAGAGAGAATTTTCTTCCTTTTTTTAATGTGAGTATGTACGATTTAGCACAGGAGATGTTTTTACACTGTTTAGTTGTGAAATAGAATTCTTCGGCAACTGGTTCTAGATGGAGAGTGAGAACTCCGCAGAGCTATTCATTCCGGGCTTTGGTAATAAATACCATACGCCACGAATTACTGAATATCTGCGAAGGAAACGTTTCTTAAGAACTATAGATAGTATAGATAGCAAACTGACGACATTTTGCTCCCTACCCCAAAGGGGCAGCTCCCTGCTATTTGTTGAGCAACGTACGACGTAGTTTGTTGTGCCACCCGATATTTCCTGGTGCCCGGACCAACGAAACATTTCAGGAAGAAATGAAGGGCCAAAGAAAATATAGAAATAGATAGACATCCCTTTCCCACTATGCAGTTGAGAAAGACATCGGTCAATTGCACGGGGAGGAAAGAGTGGAAGTCTGAAAAGAGGAGGTATTTTTAATGCCTAAACAGGTTAAAAATGTAGTTTTCCGGCTCGTTCGGGCTTGGGCTCTAACTTGCAATATAAAATTCAGGCTCGGGTGGGCTCGGACTGACATACTTCAGGCCTGGACTGACATACTTCGGGCTCATGAAATTGTACCCGAATTCAGCTCTGGTGAATGAAGCCTGCAGATTCGATTGCAAAATCCAAACGGCAACGACGGCTTATTGTTAGCAGACGTCTTTAGCCGCAAAATGATTCCTCCAAGCTGTAGTTAAAGACGTGTAGTTCCAACATTGTCTTGTAATGTACGTGAATTGCTCGAAATTGTACGTGAGCATATTGCTGTGCTACATTTACTAGGTAAAAGTGAACGTTCAATTTTTGAAGAAATAGTTAACTGTTTTTCAATAGCTCGCTTTGCAATTCAAAGATACGAGTAACAACGAATAACCAGTCTCGCTAAGTCATCCCAAAGATTTTATTTGACAGAAGTTAAGCAGAATCATAAAACTAGTGAATAGACAGTCACGCATCATTGCCCACTCATGCGACGAACGCATTGCTAAAACAACAGGTAAACACGTTGATGCATCCGCGTCAGAAATGTTTGAAGCAAAACAAATGATCACAGTAGAGCGCCTGCGAATACACCTAATATTAATAAAGCAAAGACACACAAAACAAGAAAGATGACACCGAATCTTCGGGTGTAATGAGCACGTCTTTTGAATACGTTTTCATGCGAATTAAATTTACCAAAGCTACTCAAAATCTATGGAACCAGTATGGAAACCAGTAGTATCTGATCGAAGAAAAAATTTTCTGTCGGGTTTTTAATCCCGCAAATATTGCTGTAAACAGAAACGCCAACTTACGCCATCTGGTGACAGACTTGTGCGTTAAGAAAAATTTGAAATATGAGAAACATTTCGCAACGGAAACCATCTCCAACAAAGAAATAATTTTTCATATCGGGTTCTTAGAAGCAGATATATCGACAAATATAAGATATGCATCTACGCTCCCCGGGAAAATATGCATTATTTTAAAAAGAAAGTATTTTCAAAAGGTTTTCCGATGTGAGCGCTATCGGTCCATGAAAGAATTTTTTCCAATCGAGTTTACAGGAGCTCAGATTTTACTGAAAATACATCAGACGCAGAAATTATGTCTTACGCCCCCTGGTGGCCAAACCATTCTTTATCAAATATTAGAAATTATATGCTGAAAATTTCCTATCAGGAGCTGTATCCGGTGCAGAAAAAATTTCAAATCGGAGTTTTAGAAGCAGAGATATTGAGGAAAACACAATTTGCCTTTACGCCCCCTAGCGGAAAGGCTATGCACTACTTGAAAATTTTTAACTTATATGAGAAACATTTTACACCGGATACGCTAGCTAAGAAAGAAGCAATTTTTCAAATCCGAGTCTTAGAGGCAGAGATATTGACACAAATAAGATAGATATCTGCGCCCTCTTGTGAAGAATTCATGCATTATTTTAAGATGAAAATATTCTCAAATGTTTATCACCAGGTGCGGTATCGGTCCACGAAATATTTTTTTTAATCGGGCTTTTAGAAGCTGAGATTTTGTGCAAATACCTGCGAAGCAGAAATTTAACGCTTACGCCCCTGGTGGCCAAACCACATTTTATAAAAAAATCAGAAATGACAATAGCAAATTTGCCACCAGGAACTGCATCCTGTGCTGGAATAATTTTTCAAATCAGAATTTCGAAAACAGTGATATCGGGGAAAGGGCAATTTACCATTACTCCTCCTAGCGGAAAATCAGTGAATTATTTAAAAAAAATGAAGTTATATTAGAAACACGTCGCACCGGAAACTCTGCCCAACAAGGAATATTTTTTTTCAAATCGGATCATTAGAAGCTGAGATATTGACAAAAACAAGATATACATCTACGCCCCCTGGCGCAAAAGCCATGCATTATTTTAAGAAGAAATTATATCGCAAAGGTTTGTCTACATGAGTAATATCAGTCTACGAAATAATTTTTTCAATTGAGATTTTAGAAGCTCAAATTTTGCTGCTAATGCATTAGAAGCAGAAATCTACACTTACACCCCCTGGTGGCCAAACCATTTCATACCAAAATTTAGAAATTATATGCAAAATATTTCTAATCACGAGCTGTATGCGCCGAAGGAAACATTTTTCAAATCGGAGTTTTAGAAGCAAAGACATCGGGGAAAAAGTGATTTACTTTTACGCCCCCTAGCGGGGAATATATGCGTAACTTGGAAAGGTGACTATTCCTAAAATAATCTTCTACTTGAATGGAATCTAAAAGTAAATTACTTTTTTGAATTGGATATTTAGAAGCAAAAATATGGATTACAATGTGTTTTGAATTCGATATCATCTGCATTCACGCCCTCTAGCGGCAAAGATTTTGCATCGTATAAACAAAACAAAATAAAGGATTATTATTCACACATTTCAAGCTTCCGAATGCAAATTTTTTTTTCTAATCAGGCAATTAGTTGTATAGATATCGTGTCTACAGGCAGACGGACGGACGGATAAACCGATAACATAAGCACGATCTTTTTTTACAAAAGACCTGCTAAAAATAAAGTTTTCTCAGAAATATCTAAATAGAGCTTTGAATTTCTGGTACTTCACAGACGAAAGCAAATTCAATATTTTTGCATTCAATCGACGTAAATATTGTTGAGAGTGAAGTTAGCACTGAGTTTGATATTAAACACGTCTGTACTACAGCAAAACATGGTGCCGGGCATGCTATATTTTGGTGATGTACACTGCTGGCCATTAAAGGTGAAACACTACGAAAGACAAGAAATACCAAAGCCATATTTATTGCACAGAGAGCAGATCATACAAGGCTTAATCGTTTACACATACGGCACGGTGAGACGAGGGGAACACCCAATAACCAGTAAAAGATGTAGTCACCATGGGTGGCAATTGCAGCTGCTACATGACCCGGCATCGAGAGAAGGAGACGTTGGATGTGTGTTTGGGGAATGTCCCTCAACGAAGTTTCGATGAGATACCACAGTTCCTTCGTTGTAGTCGGAGGTTGTAGCTGACGTGGCAGCCGTCCGGCGATCATGGACCACACGTGTTCAATAGGCGACATATCCACCGACCGCCTGTACCAAGGAAGACGTGGCACATGGTGGCGATCAGAGTAAGTCTTGGACGTTGCGTGCCACATACGGTCGTGGTTTATCCTAGTGGTAAATGTCACCAGACAGTCCCTGAAAATAATGTACAACAACAGACTCTAACAACTCAGAGACGTAACGATAGCTGCTCAAAGTACCGGTAATGCGGACGAGGCGCACGCGGAAGTGGAATTCAATGGCACCCCGTACCATTGGATTCCACTCCCGCATGGTAGTAGCGGTAACGCCAAGAGCTGGGCCAATATGGAGCAGTATAATGCACGAATCATTCAGCCGGTCGCCGCGGTACCGCCAGACACGCATTCGTCCATCATGGTGCCGCAAAATTGAAGCGGGATTCGTCGAAAAACACGATGCCTTGCCATTCGCTCCTCCATGCGTCACGCTCTTGGCCTGATTGCAGTTACAGTCGCCGGTGTTGTGCAGTCAAGGGTATCAGGGACAATGGACGCTATTCAAAAATGCCCCGCTGCTGCAGATGACGTGGAACCGTCCGTCAGAAGACAGGGAGTTATGGCACACACCGGAACTGTTGAGCTACGGTGGTCGATGCTGCTGTGCGATCCGTCGGAGTCATACGCACCAGATGTTGGTCTTCTCGTTCCGTGTGACGGAGCTGTTGAGATACCGCACGTCGGTGTGTTCCTTCCTCCACTACTGACGTCATATTCTCCCACCGTGGCCGCATCCGTCTCACACGACCACCGATGTCTCAGAATGATAATGCCTAATCCCGATATGCTACAATTCTCTCTCGATCAAAGTTGCAAACCTACTGGTAGGGCTGCTGTTGTCTTCGACGGGGAATGCTGCAATTGTCAGTGGCCAGGAACGGCGAGCAAACACACTTCGAGTGCTTAACACCGGCTCTTTTTTAACCCTTCTTATACGACTTGCAGAGCGCATTACTGTCCCACATGTGCTTTCCATATGTGCTGCCTTGTTAATCATTTACATGCGCTCCCGTGTTCTGCCCTTCAGCCAATTTTCGCATCTTCCAGATGCTGCACTTTTAATGGCTAGCAGTGTATTTTAAGGTACATCTGCTGATATTTTCTGTCACTAATTAGACTAAAGCATGGTTCCACCTTTACGGTGGCTTGCACATTTACGTTTTATTGTTTTGTGACCAGTAATTCATTTAATTTGTCATTTTATTTTAATTTTAGTTCTTCAAAGTTACACCTGATATGTTCTGTGGCCCATTGGGACCCTCGGGCCAATAAAGTCCAACCTACCAAATATCCAATTGTATCAGACAATGCACTTTTCATCTTTCATTGTGTAACTTCTATTTTTTTCTGAATTTTTCTGTATTTAGTATCTAGGTCTCTCCAGCATAGGTTAGGATAAATATGCTTTCATTGAAATATTTCCTTTTGAAAGAAATGAGTACATATTTCCTGAACAGACCACTTGGATTTCCAAAAGCAATATATGATTGTCGACCACTCCAATTTCTGTCATTTTCCAGATTGGTAAAGTACTTTTCTCAGATAGCTCAAGATAGTTACATATTCCATGGTTTTCACCTTCAGGGTAATTGCGTAAGTTGTATGGTATTTCTTTCTCTTTGATTTTGTTTTCGCTTCAGTTATTTCCAATCCTCAGTAGCGGAGGAACGAATACACCAACGTTCAGGAACTCAACAGCCCCGTCAAACCTCCGAACGAGAGGACCGACATCTGCTGCGCATGGCTCTGGTGGATTGCACAGCCACATCGATCACTGTAGCTCAACAGTTCCGATGTGTGGCACAACTCCCAGTTTTCTGACAAACGATTCGACGTCATCTGCAGCAGCGGGGTATTTTTGCACGGCTCCCATTGTTTCGTCTACTTTTGACTGTACAACACCGGCGTCTGCGACTGCAATGGTGCCAAGAACGTCGCGCATGGAGGAGCGAATGCATCGTGTTTTCTGACGAATCCAGCTTTAGTTTGCAGCACCATGACGGGCGAATCCGTGTCTGGCGGTGACGCGGCGACATTGCTGAGTGACTCCTGCATTGTACTGGGGGATACCGGCCCTGCACATGTCGCTATGGTACAGGATGCCATTGAATTCCACTCCCGCATGCGCCTCGTCTGTATTACCGGTACGTTGAACAAATATTGTTACATCATCGAGTTGTTGGAGCCTGTTGTTGTTGTACCATATTTTCAGGGACTGTCTGGGGCCATTTACCAACAGGATAACGCGCGACCGCATGTGGCACGCAACATCTGATTCTTCCTGGATCGCCACCATGTGCCACGTCTTCCTTGGCCCGCGCGATCCTTTGATATGTCGCCTATTGAACACATGTCCATAATCGCTGGATGCCTGACACGCCAGTGACCAGACCCGGCTACAATAGAAGCACTGCGGCAGCGTATTGAATCTCCGTGTGCGGACATTCCCCAAACACAAACCCAGACATTCCCAAAACACAAATCCAGACTCTCTTGATCTTGATGGCGGGCCTTGTAGAATCTGTAATTGCCGCCCATGGTGGCTACACCAGATACTGATTGTTACGTGTTCCCCTCGTTTCACCGTGCTGTATTTGTAATCGATTCACCCTTATATAATCTGCTTTCTGTACAATAAATATGGCTTTGATATCTCTTTTCTTTCATGGTGTTCTCCTTTTAATGGCCAGCAGTGTATATAGTACCGACTATGAATAGAAAAAATAGTATGCTAATAATCCAGTTAAATATTTCTTCTGTATGCTTCCCAGTAGAATAAGAATTGGCGGTATCAACTTATTGTACTGGTGAAAATCGAAGGGACTAGTAAATATTTGATATCCTAAGCCAAACATATAGCTTACGACCAATGTTTAGTTAACAGCAGGAAAATGCAATATGTATATATATACAAAAGAAGGGGTTTGCAATTTTATTTTGGCATTAAAACGAGTGACATGCCTATCGAGATGGTGGACTTATTCATTTGTTCAGTATCTGTGTTTAATGAAAGAGAAGATGTGATAAAGAAATAAAAAGAAAAAAAATGGAATCTATAAGAAGAAGTATAGTGACGATCACGAAAATATATTTCCCACAAAAATAAATCTGACGCTAAAATTAGGATCTTAAAATTACATATATAGTCATCTTTCTTCTCCTTGTAATCGAAATGTGAACCGCTGTAAAACGTAATTTGCCAAGAAGACTTTGAAACCTCTACAACCTTGGCCCTAAAAAAGTAGGAAAGACATGGTTATTTTAAAACATTTCCAATGATACGAATTCCGATAATAAGCCAGACCCATTAAACTCATTGAAAAATGAGAAAGAGAACCATATAATAACAAGACATGGTGGCTTGAGAAACTATTGAAGGAAAGGAGTACAAAAGCACAGAGAAACTGAGGTGATTTCAGATTACTGAGAAATGGACCGAATAATGCAGAAATCAGTAGCTTTTAGAACCGTCACAGTAAATAAACCACTTGAAGACAATAGACAACACACAAAAGTTGTTTTTTTTTTTTTGCTGCCAGTGCTGTTCTTCTCTGCTCTGCATCCTCAGCTTAAGTGAAAATTATTATTCGGAAGACATTTCACAACTGCGTTCTGATATTTGCAGGATTTATCTAGATGGAGAGTCAAACCTGAGTAGGGAGATTTAGATTAGTACCACCTATGTACTTTATTGCCTAGTAAACCCTGGTGAGCAAAAATATAATTGAGTTTTATAATATTTTGTTGTTAAAAAAACCCCATGCGCTTCATTAATATAGGCAGAGTATTAAACCGAATCCTATGTATTTATAGTATTATTTACTTTTTTTCTCTATCGTAAGAGGTGCATTTCGTCGAAGGCTATTCTAAGAAACTTGGGAAAACTACGGATCAACACTTATAATTGTATCGGTTATTACAATCGATTGACAAACGTCACCAAACACCTAGAAGAGAAACACAAAATAGCATTTATTGACATACATTAGTACGGTATCGGTCCGATACCTTTAGACTAAATGCATTCACTGACCCTTCGAGATATGCTTTCTACAAGGTTTTGGAATACAGCGATAGGTATGTGCTTCCATTCACTACATAATGCTGCCGCTAACTGTTGCTTAGTTGTAGGCCTTCGTTCAAAAATTCTTATGCGGCACTCTAATTCATCCCATAGGTGATCTATGGGATTAGGATCAGGGCTCTGTGTTGGCCAGTCCATACACGATACGGAATTATCGTCAAACTACACCGTAACAGTCTTTGCTTTATGGCTTGGTTCATTATCCTGCTGGTACCAACAAGGATCGGTTCCATAGTATTGTCACAAAGTTGGTAGGACATAATTGTCTATAATATCGAGGTAGACGTGCTGGTTAACAGGTTTGTCTACGATAACCAATGGGCCGGGACTACACCACAAGTAACGACCCATACGAATACACTGTCAGCCCCAAACGTGTCCGTAGGAAAGGTACACTGTAGTAAATAGCGTTCCCCCGGCTGCCGCCATACCCACACACGGCCATCAGACCGATGGATCGTGTACCTGGATTCATCAGTCCATAGGGCACGTTTCCATTGATCTACGATCCATGATAAATGTTCATTTCACCATGCTAAGCGACGAGTAGCATTCCGAGTGGAGGTAAAAGTCTTACGAGCAGCCGCACGACCACGGTATGACATGGAATGAAGTTCTCTGCGAATGGTACGTGTACATACCGAGGTTCCAGCAATTTTACTTACCTGTACACTGAAGTCTAGTGCAGTACTCCGTCGAATATATGTAACGACTCTCCTGAGGTATCGACGTCCTCTCTCACTGATTTTCTTTAGTCTGCCGGATAAATTTTGCTGCTGTTTCAGACACGCCATGTTCCTTCCACTTATTCAGTACATCTAAAACACTTGACTTGGGTATGTTTAAACGCCCCTCGGTTTCTCTTATGGACAACCCACTAATAATAAAAATGAACAATCTTTCCTTTCTCAAAGTCAGTTCTCTCCCGCCGCGACATTTTCACTCAACCTCACAGTGCGATATGATCGCGGTCAGCTGCAGGCTTTTTTTTTACTGTTTGCAGCTGTACCGCGTATATTAACAACGCAGGGGATACGTTCATTTGCTTTTGAAGAGGTGTCCGGTGACTTTTGTCAATATAGTGTATAACCTAATACCAATGGGGTAGCTTGTCGAATTATAGCATCCTAACTGTGGCATAGTTTGGAATGTAATAATTTACCGGCAGCACTGAAGGTAATGGAATTGTAACCTGCTGCCAGTGGAAGATATATAGGCCTCTTGCTATGAAGTTATGGCAACTTGATGACAGCAGCCTAACCTATATTAGATATAGGTTAGGCTGCTATTAGAGTGACAAAATAGTAGGAATCCTATGCCCCTGGGTGTCTATGTGAAAAAAAAGATCGCTAATAAAATGATAAAAAATTACTTACTGATCTATAACTGTTAAAAGCAACATTATAAATCGATAAACCGAATAAAAGGAATTTCAGCCCATGCCAAGAAAAGCCAAAAAGTTTAGAAATAGGAGGATTTGGAATCAAATGATTCATTTTCATTATTATCAAATGGCTCTTTCCGCCATTTGAGATGTAGGCGTTTTAGAACTAACATTTCCTTAATGTAATTGAATCTTTGTTCGCTTACCTTTTGTTTAAAATGAAGCGAGGCTTCCTTATAAAGTAATTTAAATGGTGTATATATTTTGTTAACAAAAGAAATATTTGTTAAATACAGTCATTCCAGCAATTACTCCAGTTTTAAGGAGCCAGCAACCAGGATACAATTCACATATTTGAAAGACCAAGCGAACCATGAAGCCTTCCCAAAACATGCTGACATGAAAAGTCACTCATAGAATGCGAGGCTTTAATGGTGTAGCCTCCGAGTGTTTCGAACAGCTCATACATCTCGAGATTGTCAGCTTTTGACGGAGGACTGCCGCTACTTCCGAACCAATAAATGATGGTGCCAAAACAGCTTCGGCTGATAAAGAGAAAATCGTTCAATAATGATTCGGCTGGCTTTCAACGACTGTATTTTTACGAAATTGTTTTATTGCCTCTAACATTTTCAATATATTTCCGAACAAAAGTATAAAAAAAGTGACTTTTGTGGTGTTACTACGAGGAGAATTGTGGAAAGCCCGTCATTTCAAATAGCGTGTGCACTTGAAAAGTTACGCTGAGAAGAAGATTTTAAGGAAACAAAAAAATTGAGTTGAAGTATTCATTATTTGGGCATTACATTGCGATACTCGAGCTGAGAGAAAAATGAATGGTGTACAAGACACAGAGAGAGAGTGATGTATATTAAAGATACATGTTACAAGTATTGCCCGATGTATCAGGAATTCAGGGTGCAGATATCCTGACCACTGTGCCGTACAGAAGAATGAGAGACGAACAAAGACGATAAGAGGAGATTACCACGTGGTGGCAAAAGACGGAGGGGAAGAACGAGAAGAACGTTGGGCGATGAAATTATTTTGATGGAGAGAATACAGTTAATGAGAATAGCTGAAGATGCACATTACGATGTAAAATACTGGAGGAGACTTTCATCCAGCAGTGAACTGATCATAGTTAAAAGAGAAGAATACCCACTTTCAAATGCTGTTTCTTTTTTCTCAACCTGCGTCATTTCACCTCTCTGGAGGAAGTGGGCTCCATATCTCTCCGCTCACATATACCAATGATAATTCATTTCCTTAATTCAAATATTTTGTCCCTCCATTTTTCCTGCTGTTCCCTCTTTTACCCTTTTCTCTGTTACCGCTTGGTAGTGTTTTCGATATACCTATCATATTTTTTCTGGCACTAGGTTACTTACATTTCTCATTTCATCACTTAGTATGAACTAATACATCTTTAAATTTCGATGTGTCCTCTTATGCAAGTGTGTTACTTTTGACTTTTCCAGCAATATCCAGCATAATCCCCACAGTCTTCATCCGGGTATCTTGAGATATCTTAAACTCATTTTGCTTGTAGGCTCAATACATATAACGGGTGTTAACAGCCAACAGATGTATTTCCTCTTCTCTTAAAGAAAACACACATGTGTTTTTCTTGCGTATACCTCTTTCACATCTAACGGCTATTAAATTTTGTTACACTTTTCTTTGATATGTTCTTACCATAAGCTGTCGAACTCCCCACTGTTATAACACTCTTAAATTTAAGATCTAATTTAATCAATAAGCGAGGGATAAATTTACCGCATTCAATCAGAATTCGGTAATGCAAAGCTCATGTATTTTGATGGAACCACGTTTTTAATATGAATCATAAATAAAAAATATAGCAAATGGTTCCGAATGTTCATGTGTAATGGGCATGTTTTTTCCACAAAAGTCTCAAAGCTGTTTTCTGAAAAGGAGGATTTCCCAGGCATAAACATAAAACCGAGAAATATGTTCTGATATCTGACGCAACTTTTCAGTTCTATTTATAGTAACAAAGACATTGCGGTAAATGTGAATACGCATGCACCCATTAAGTAAAAAAAAAATCATCAAGAAAAGCAGGGAAACGAATGCAAAACCTTGTCAACAACCGCTGCTGCCTATTGAAGAGAGATTTTTTTCCAGTTTTTACTAGATATATCGCGCCTAGCGTAAATATGCAGCTACGCCAACCAGCGAAACAATTTCTGTTAATTGTTCCTATATTTAGAGGGAAAGTTATTGAATTGTGCGGAATATTTGCTGTTTCTGAATTAATGCAGAAAAAGTTTCTAATCCAACCCGAACCGCAGATACTATACTGATTAAAAATGTGCTGTTTCGCCAAACAGAGAAAAACCTGTATATTTGTAGAAGGCAGGATATCGTGGAAAAAATTGCATGACAAAATGAAAAAGGATTTTATTTTCAATTTGATTTCAAAAAAGCGGGATTATCGTGCCTGATGCAAGTATCTGTTGTTTATAATTGGGACGTGTAGAAGAGTTGAAATGACGCTAAATAAAACAAGAAAGACGACACCGAATTTGCCGGTGTAATGAGCATGTCTATTGAATATTTTCCCAAGCGGAAAATAGTTTCCAAATCGGGTCTTCAGAAACGGCAGAGATCAGCTATAAGAAAAGTTTCGTTTACGCTCGCCAGGGGAAATACTGCTCATTACTTAGATTTGAGAGTATGCGCAGTATTTCTTGTACCGAAGAGACCCAATTGCAAAAATATGTTTTTTCAACCGGATCAATACGGCAGAAATGGGAAATGCGCTTTACGAAAAATTCACTAATATTAAGCAAAATGTCCTTCATGGGATAAGATATCAGAAGCGAGTCTATTTTTTTAATCGAACAAATTGGAAGCATTGATATAGAGGAAAATGTAATGTAACTCACGCCTCCTAGCGAAGAAACTCTGCTTTATTTGAAAAGAAGCACGGAATATTCGTCATCCGACCAAGAAGGATTTTTTGTCAAATGGATTTATAAAAAAGGAAAGATAATTTTTCAAATAAAATTATATCCAACATCCCTAGCGGAAAAATTGTACATTCTCAAAACCCAGGAAAATTATACAAAACAGTCTTCTTAAACGCAGCTAATCAACGGAAATATAATTTGTCAATTACGACTTCGGTAAGCAGAGACAGCTAGAAAAGATAATTATATGTACATACAGACACGCCCTTAGCTGAAAAATTGCGCATTACTTAATATGCGAAATTTCTACCGCAGAGAATGGCATACAGCACGAAAATTATTTTCAATCATACAGTAAAAAAACAGAAATACAGAATTGCGCCTCCTATTAGTGGAACAGTTCATTGCAAAACATTTGATATTTTATGCAAAATGGTGCACGCAATGAACAGTATCTTATGTAGAAGAAATTTTCAAGTGGAATATTTAGTAAAAGAGATACTGATAAATATGAAATCTGAATTTATGACACCTAGTAGGTAAAAATCTGCATTATACAGAGCCGAAATTATGCGTAAAATATTTTCTATTCTGAGCAGTATCCTTCCAAAGGAGGACTTATCACCACAGTAGCGCTGTGGTCTAAGCTCCAAGCGTGGCTACTGACCATTCGTCAAAGGTAGGCCCGGGTTCGAGTGCGGGATGCAATATGCGGGTTTGTTTCTGTTACGCTAATTGCTCTCTCTCTTCCCTGGAACCAGTGTTCCCAATTTAAGGACGGGTGATAGCTCACGATGGCCGTGACCTCCCCACCACCAACTAAACAAATAAGAGATTTTTATATTGGGATTTGTAGAGGCGTAGATGGTACTTACTGTAAATATGATGATAATAGAAATATTCACTTATTAAATCCTGTGGCGAAATTATAAGTCACAAAAAATAAAAATGTATGTGAAAAATTATTTTCGCTCTAAACGACTGCGGATGCAAAAAAAAAAAAAGTTTTCAAATCGAACTTCTGGAAGAATAGATATCCAGTATATCTTAATCTCTGGCATGAATAACGTCAACTGGAATCGTCCCACGTTGCGGCGCCAAAATTGTTTCGAATATCTGTTTGCTAGTACAAATCGTACCTCTAGGCGACAAAGATGAGATTTCTAATCCATTTATGCACAAATACCAAGATACACGAAGCCGCAGACGTTAGTACAAATAAGTCACAAATTCCAGCATATTTTTTTGGTTGGAAAATAATTATTTGCTTGCCTTCGGGAAAAGTGAACGAGGACAGCTCTACCAAAGAAAAACTGATCAAGAGATATACACTGAAGAGCAATTGAATTAGACATACCTGTCTAGTAACGTGTAGCACCACCTTTCGACCTGATGACGGCGGCGATTCGTCTCGGCATGGACTCCACAAGACACCGGAAGCGTTGGGAAGCCATACGGATCCACGACCCCTGAACAAGCTCTCACAGTTCACGGAGATTTGATGGAGGGGGTCAGAGCCTCGAGCATCTCACTCGATGGCATCCCACATGTGCTGACAGAAACTTTGCTTTTAGCTGACAGAAACTTTGCTTTTAGCTGACAGATACTTTGCATATTTTTTCTAAAGTGTTTTTTACCTTATCTAAGTGTGACTGCCTCGATACCTGTGTAAAAATGCAAAAGTGTTTTCAAGCTCTCTTAGGAATCAATTTTATGCGCTCCCAAGCCAAAATATCATAAAGAGCTGAAATTTTGTGATGATATGAAGAAATACAGTTAAATAAAAAAAATTGCCCCACCCGGAAATAGTAGATTTACGTTTATGCAAATTAGTGTAAAGGGGCCGTATAATGATTTGTTTAAATGAATAGAAAATCGCAGAACTCCGTACATACCAAGCGACACGGATTCACATAGTTCTAGGAAAGGTTGTCGTTGAGGAAAACTGGATTGAAACAATAAAGAATTGATAAATGACCTGCAAATTCAATTACCATCGTAGGGTAAGGCCATTTCCACTTCGTACAAGAATGTTTAATCAATTCAAATAGCTTGAGTAAGGTCTTACGTAGGTCTATGTGAAGAATGATGGTATTTCTGTTCGAGGATAATATACTACTTGTGAACTGAAGCGCAAGTAATATATTATGCTTTAACATCAAATTTATCATCTCCTCAGTACAACGTTTAGTTATTGCGCTTCATTTGCATTGCTAAGCTTTCGATAAGTACAGATTAATTGTATTAAAAGCTTATTTCAAATTACACTCATTCACACTGAAACTATCCCACCAAGTAAGAGTAAGCCAAATTAGCCGAAAATCGCGAGTAACGTAGAATATATGGTTGATAATACATCTACAATTTTCAAGGCAGTATATCAGTTTGAAGCGTGATGGAGTGACTTAGAAAAAACTAGATCCAGACAGAAAGTTCGTAAGAGATTTAGTGAGTTCTTCATCCAGCAGTGAATTAAAAGTTGTTGATGATGAGGAGGACTGCAGTTTGACAGGCAAGGAAATAGGATCACTTGACCGCAGTTTACTCTTTGTGTGACTACCATGTGAGGCAATTCAACCAGACGCACCACACCGTACAGAGTAGTTCACCTATCTTAATGTGTCCTGAATTATCCGGGACCACTTACCGTTTATCTCATGTAATAAGTCAGCAGCATTTCTGGGCATCCCAGGAGAGACTTCCAAGCACCTTCCAATACATGACAGGTTATAGGCTCGGACATATCGTAGGGCATGCAGGCATATGGACCTTTTGTGGGCAACCTTTGAAGATGTTAGCGGTGCGTATTCGAGTGGAAAACGGCAGCCTGTTTTTATTTATTTGATAGGAGGTTTAACGAACACTGTGAGCAACACAATAGGCTATAAGCAGTCGCCCGTCCCTAATTTAGGGTCACTTGTTCCAGGGAAGGGAGAGAACCAGTGCCGTAAGACAAACACAATATCCATGTCTCCACGAGATTCGAACCCGGACTCTTTTCCTGACTAATGATCAGAAGCCATCGCTTAGACCACTGCGCCACCGGGGCAGCGCAACCTGTTTGATATGAAGGTTTAACGACCACCGTTTGCAATTCAATGGGGTATAAGCAGTCTCCAGTCCCTAATTTAGGGACACTGGTTCCAGGCAAGGGAGAGAGAAAGTGTGATAAGACAAACACAACATCCATGTCTCAGCAGGATTCAAACCCAAATCCTTTTCGGACGCTGACTTATGACCACTGCGCCCCCGGGGCGGGAAAATGGCAGCCTGTTTACAACTCATAAATGCCAACAACACTATTGTAAAACATCATTCACGTACCGCCGGCAGTCACCATGACGGTTAGGGGTATCAGAGGTTACCAGTTATCAATCTAACAGCACCACATACGATAATTCCCGGTTGGCGAGCAATGTGTATATCCTTGCCAACTAGGTCGTCATCAGAGGCGAACTCGAAATTCGTGAACGCCGAAGCAGATTCGGAGCTCATCGCTGAACACAACGCAGTGCCTACCATTCCTGATGGCAAGCAGGTCCATTATGACACCACTACGGCGTGTTTAGGCGATGCCCCACGGACATCGAGAGTCGAAGCCATGGCTGCGCGCAGCGCAAACCAGCTTACTCCGCCAAACTTTGGTTCACCGTCCGAGTCATGAAGCGGATGTCCATAGTCGCCGCGACAGCCCGTAGAATGGTCTTTGTCGTAGCTTGTGGATCTGAAATTTCCTGGCAACGAATAAGTAATCGATGCATGCATCTGAATACGCTGGTCCCGCTACAGCGGTGGGCGGCCTGTTCTTGTAGACACTGTTGCTAACATCGTTAAACTTTTCTAGCATCCCGATGCTCATGGGTCGCGATTACGCTAATCGACAAACCACATTCACGGAAGCCTACAATCCTTCCTCTCTCAAACATGTCCAGCTACTGATAAGGTTGATGACTAGCCAACGAAGCATCTTCTTTCATTGAATGTTCTGCAGGAGCCCTCAAACTACGTTGCCTTTTTCCGTACAAAGTGGAGCACAAAATACGACATGGCTTCGACGGACCGTGTTTGCGCCTTTATATCTCGTGCATGTGATGTGATTAGTTGCATTCTCGAATCTGACATATCCTTCCTATCTGCACACACCTACTAATCTGCATGTCAATTCGGCTACTCCTTCTGGGTGAGGCAGTTTCAATGTTGTGTGGTGTATGTCCCCGCTGACACTGTGGACACATAAAAGACAGCAGACTCTCTAAACAAACTGAAATGGATGCCATTCGGAATACGACCGTATAGACATTGGGAAGATAATGTTCAAAAATATTTGGAAGGGATGGAAATAATATACTGCAGGAAGAATATAGTTTAGTGGAAGAACATAATGCTTGCGAATGGGATCTTTGGATTCACAAACAGCTAAAGAACAAGAAAGCAACTTAAGTTCATTATTCTTTGAATGAAATCCAGGGAGTTATTATTCGCACGTCTTTTGTGAAAAAAGATCGTGTTTATGTTACCGGTTTGTCCGTCAGTCCGTTCGTCCGTCCGTCTGTACGTACGCTATCTCTGCAACTATTAGTCCGATCTGAAAATTTTTTTTGCATTGGGAAGCTTGAAATATGCGAATGATGATCCTTCACTTCGGGGTATTTTACAATGTACAATTTCGCCGCTAGAGGGCGTAAATGCAGATGATGTCGAATTCAAAAATACGTGTTATTCCACATATTTGCTGCTAAACATCCGATTGAAAAAATTATTTTATATTTCGATTCCATGTATGTCGAAGAGTATTTTAGAGATAGTTACATTTTCAAATTACGCATAGATTTTGAACTAGGGTCGTAAAAGTAAATTACATTTTCCCCGATAAATCTTCTAAAACTCCGGTTTGAAAAATTCTTTCTTCAGCGGATACACCTCCTGATGTAAATTCGTTTGCATATAATTTCAAATTTTAGGTAAATAATAGTTTGGCCACCAGGGAGCGTAAGTGTCAATTTTTGCTTCTGATGTACTTGCCGTAAAATCTGAGCTTCTAAAATATCGATTGAAAAATATCTTTCTTGGACTGATGCCACTCCCATCGATAATACCTTTTCGGAACAGTTTATCCGCCAGGGGGCGTACATGTATATCTTATTTTTGTCAATATCTCTACTTCTAGAAGTCCGATTTGAAAAATTCCTTTTTTGATGGATAGGGTTTTCAGTGTGACATGTTTTTCACATAATATCAAAAATTTTCAAGTAATTCATATGTTTTCCTCTCAGGGTCGTAAAGGTAAATTGATTTCCCCCTATATCTCTGCTTCTAAATCTCCGATTTGAAAATTTATTTCTGCTCCGGATACAGCTCCTGATGGGAAATCCTTTGCACATCATTTCTAAGTTTTGTAAAAAATGGTTTGGCCACCAGGTGGGGTATGTCTTAATTTCCGCTTCTGATGTATTTGCAGCAAAATTTGAGGTTCTAAAATTTCGATTGAAAAAAAAGTCGTTTCTTGACCGATACTACTCATGTCGACAAACATTATGCGAACATTTTCTTCTTGAAATAATGCGTGGTTTCTACGCCAGGGGGCGTAGATGTATATCTTATTTTTGTCAATATATCTACTTCTAAGGGTCCGATTCGAAAAATTCCTTCTTTGTTGGATAGTGTTTCCTAAGCGAAATGTTTTTCCTATAAATTCAAAATTTTCAAGTAAATCATAGACTTCCCGCTAGAGGGCAAAATGTAAATTGCGTTTTATGCGTTATTTCTGCTCATAAAACTCCGATTTGAAAATTTCTACCTGCATCGCACACAAGACCTGAAGAAAACTATTTTTCACATATTTCTAATGTTTGGTAAGTTTGGCCACCAGGAGACATAAGTGTTACTTTCTGCTCCAGATGTATTTGTAGCAAAATCTGGGCTCCTGAAAACTCGACTAAATTTTATTTTACTTGGACCGATACCACTCATATGGGAAAACCTTTTGAGAATACTTTCTTTCTAAAGTAATGCATGGTTTTCCCACAAGTGGACGGAAAGTCACATCTTATTTTTGTCGATATCTCTGTTTCTAAGAGTCCGATTTGAAAAATTATTTCTGTGTTGGAAAGCGTTTCCGGTGCGAAATGTTTTTCATATAAAGTCAGGGTTTTCTTAACGCACAAGTCTGCAACCAGAGGTCGTAAGCTCAGGTTTCCGTTTGCAGCAATATCTGAGCGATTAAAAACCCGATTGAAAAAATTATTTCTTTCGTCAGATGCTATTGTTTTCCAAACCGGTTCCATTGACTTTGAAAAGCTTTGATAAATTTAATTTGCGTCAGAACGGAATCAAAGACGTGCTTATTACACCCAAAAATTCGGGGTCATCTTTCTTGTTTTTATACTAGGAAAGAACGTGGCTGCAGTCTGGAACTCGGTATTAGTTCATTTTTCTATACAATACAGTAAAACGCCGATTACCGGGGTTTAAATTATTCGTGGGGTCGGATTAACCATGGCACTCTGTAATGCATACGAATTTCATTTTTTTAATTCTCTATGCAACTGAATTCGTAAAATCATTGTCATTACTGCGCATTTCAAATAATATTGCATCATGATTAAACAATATTGTATCCTCCTCCTAACAGAACTTATTCGTCATCACTGCAGCGTTTCCGCGTTCTGACGCCAGAGTGCGCAGTCAAGGGAACGATTATTTTAATCTAGTCTCTTTTGTCTGTTAAGCGTTTCAATATCTTGTTCGTATGCGCATCTGGTATAACTAAATTCATCTAGCATTTCAACCCCTAAAATGTTACAAGGAAGAAAATTAGTTGTTTTAACAGTAGAAAATAAATTAGCGATTACAAAAAAACGTTTGGAAAAGGGGTGAGTGTTTCATCACATGCAATCGAATTTGGTATTAGCAGCAGCAGAAAATTACTTAAATTCATGGAAATCCGATATGATGATGATGACGAAATCCTCAAAATTTTAGAGCACTTCGGTCTGCAACTCGATGAGACTTTTGGAAAAACAGGAACAGAGTGCCATGACAGGAAATATCTCTGAGCAAAGAGCAAGGAAAAATTTAAGTTTTAACACCTGTAACGAAGTAAATTTCTCCGTCATTTTTGTCCACGCCGGGGCTCGAACCCGGGTTCCCTCATTCCGGAATAAGTCACTCTTCCAATTGAGCTACGCGGACATTCATTCTGACTGCTATCTGCCTGTATGTGGTGTGCGTCCTTCTGGCAGGTACGTCACATACCCCCCCCCGAAAGAGGGCCGGGGGTATGGCCCACGGGTCAGCCGTGACCATGAATCGTTGCAGGCAGCCATCCTCTGTAGAACGTGCCCTTGAGAACTCCCAGTCAATCTGGTGTGTGGAATGCTACATCACTCATTTTTATTTTTCGAAGCGCTGGAGAAGGGATTCTCTTATTTTTCCTATCTTGCGGTGTGGAAATAAAATCACACCATTGCGAGATTTTGAGCGGTCGGGTCATCCGGAAAGTTCGGGCGCCATTATAACGATTCATTCCGGAATAAGTCACTCTACCGATTGAGCTACGCGGACGTTTGTTCTTACTGCTATCTGCCTTTATGTCGTGTGCGTCCTGCTGGCAGGTACGTCACACACCCAAGATGATGTTGATTATTTTTAAGTTTTATAAATTCGCGGATATACCAGAAAAATAAAACAAGAAAATAATGCTACAGAAGAAAACAAACAAAAATGAACTACAAGAAATCTAACAAATAATTTTAAAATATTCAGTTTTGTATTTACACGATACAAGAATATCTTATTTTATTAGAGTTTTTTTTTATGTATTTAACCCAATAAAACGTAATTTAGATTGACCGTGTTTTTCAGTTATCCGATCTCTGGTATGTCCCAATTACCAAGGCTAATTGACGTTTTATGGTACTTTCAAGAAGAAACAGAAACATGGGCTAAAAATTTAGATATCCTGACAAACTTTTTCCCCCACCTAGAGGCTTCACACGTTTTGAAGATTATTTTGAAAAAGTCCTGGAATGCTAGCAGAAGAACGCCTTTTGCGTGATGTATTGTGCAATGCACGAAGAAAAAGGCTATAACGTGACATTTTAATGAATCCAAAATGTATAATGAAAACAGAGTGGGAACTACGTGATCAAAATTTGCATTTGTTACCTAGTTTACGTAACTTGTAAGATCAGATAAATCTATTCAAAATTTTGGTGACCGTAGGTTTAAGTCGCAAACAAAATTAGTCCTGTATATTTAATACATTAGCATAAATTTTAATAACTTACGTTTTGAAGTTCAGTTATATTTTGGCCCATCAGAGAAATTAAAACAAGCAACTAACTAAGCATCTCGATGATGTGTTCTTAAAATACTAAAGCAAATATTCCGCAGCCTATCACAAAATACTCTCTATTAAGAGGAGTGTGAGGATATAGTGAAGGTCTAATTATCTCGAAAATAAATAATACCCCATTGCGCAGCACAAAATGTACGAGAAATAAAGACTACTTCAAGCTTTAAACACATCCCAACAAAATCAATGTATTCCTTAGATAGACGAAGAGCTATTAGAAACTTAGGTACGAATTCTCTTCCGCACTGTAGACTCTTTCGCCTTTCCTCTCTGCCTTTCATTTGCGCCCATTCTGTCCCTCTTTCACTTCCTGTATCTTTTAACTACGCAATGTGCAACCGCGCGTCCATCCGCCCGAATACCCGCCTTCCACACGGAGACCCGTGCGCTTTTCACTTCACTCTCTCTCTCTCTCCACAACACGCACACACACACACACACCGACGTGCAGAGCAGAGCAAAGATTAAACCTTATTTGAGCTTTACCACAAGACGTGGAGCTAATAACTTATTAATGTACTGCACAAACACATGCAATAAATTGAGAGCTCGGGCATGCATCACGGCTCATTTGGTTTCTGTTAAGCATTCTAACATGCCTTTACGCTTCTCAGTTAATGCCGTTCTATGGATCCCTTTACTAACCCATTTTCCCCCAGCGTTAACAAACAGCTGCTCTGGCCATAACTCATGCTGTTGTCCGAAACAGTCATATCGATTATTTGGATTCGTTTGTGACGGCATGAGGCAAAAGTTAACGTCTTTGAACTTCACAACTGGTCTAATGAGATGAAAGACTTTTAACTATTGGAAGAACGATTTAGTTGAGAATGCTAGGAAGTTGAAAACAGGCTCGGAATCCTTCGTAATACGAAAACAAATGGTATGCTTCCTAAGTTGTGTTCAACAGCAAACTATTAGTGCTAAAAGGTCAATTACTTAAAATATTTCTGAAATGTTCTAAATTCAGTGAAATATGCACGCTGTTTTTACTTACAGTGGCCATTTGATGAGATTAGAAAACATTTACTTGGTTCTTTATTTTTACGAAAGCACTTTAAACAGCATCTGTGAATTATATTGAATATCACAATAATATTTTAATGCATATAATTTATTGTAAACATGCGCTAATAAATATAATCTGTTATTCTTTCTTTTACATCTGGAAAGGTTCATATCATTAATATGATACGTTAAAAGCCTTTATCACTTTGGTTTCTCTCCCAGTAATATTCAGAACGCTTCAGTCAGGGATTTGAGTATAAATGACATTATTTGTTTTCCCGAGATAAAAGAAACGGTGCTTCGTTTTTCCTAAACTTAACAGTTCCTAAGGACATGTCAAGCTGTAAGGGCCCACGCTTTTCTGTTTAAAACTGGTATCAAAGACAGAAGGTAATCAGAGTCACAAAAAGAAATACACGTTAATACCATTCCCGGAATTCGGACGCAGTCCTAGTAGAAGAAGGAAACAGAAGAAGCGCCGAAAGAATTATCAGCCCACCACGGAGTCATCTAATAAAGATTTAACTTATTTTAAACATTTCGATACAGTTGCATATTTAATTAAAGGAAGAAAGTAATTAAAAGAAAACTTATTGTTATCGTTCGCCTACTGTAACATGTGATTCAGAATATTACTTTTCTTAATGTGATATAAAAATTTAAACGATCTCTGGAAACAAAATGGTGTTATAGACACTTCTTTCGAAAAGTAGCACTGAAATTTAATAATGTAAATCTTTCTAAAAAAGTCAAAAATTCGACCTTGGTCCTTGTAAATGTCTTCCAGAATTCAACAAAACAGCAGTCTGCCGTGAAGACACAGTAGATAATTGTTTTTCTTCAGTGTTTGTTTTTCTTTAAACCTTTGTCGTGTTGACATTAAATTGTCCTTCCGCCAGCATTATTACCGTTAACCTCCATAAATTATGCAAATGGGAAAAGAAGACCAGCTCTAACCGTGGCGTAGAAATTTCATAGATACATTTAGTTATCTGATTCCCACGAAAAATTAACATTATCCGGTTTTCCACGTTCTTAAATGAACAGAGAAGAACAGCCAAGTGGGTAAAACTATATGCAACATAATTCACCAGCAGTCATCGCAGAATAAGGTACCACGGGATACACGCAACGCTATAACGTTAGCAAACCCACCGTCTCCTCGATACCTTAGTAGCCTATTAGGGTTCTTCACGCATTTGGTCTCGCGGAAGTACAAACTGTAAATATGCGATTTGAACCATGGTTTATTTTACTTTCCAGGACAAATACAACGTGAAACTTTTCATTTATGAACAGCTGATGAGCTTACAAAACAGTTGGCATCATTATAATATGAAACTGTGGCCAGTGTTGTTATAGCATAGGTTTCGCTCTCATTTTATCCTCAAAATGCAAAGGAAAATTTAACTATTTAATAGGAGATTTTGATCTTAAAGGAATTTTCATGATATTCAAAATTTCATGATAGCGTTTTGTTCTTGAACACTAACAAATGTTCTAAAAACTTAAAAAGAGTCTTCCTTCCCTAACTTAGGTCCACTACTGTTTTGAAAAGTCAGCGTCATAAGACAGATAATATACTGTATGTTTTCTTTAGGATTCGGATTCATGCTCGGCAATAGGAGGAACCAGAACTTCTTGTTCTGTAGCGAGCTAATGGTAGAGGATAAGGTTTGAATTGAAGTGCCTGCTCAATTTCTTGGGTAGGAATTCAGGAAATACTTACATTTGAATCAGTCGGCTGTGTAGCACTTAATAGGATATAAACCTTCATATGAAAGAGGGGTTATCCAACGGTAATTTATAACAACCAGAGTGCAGCTGAGACCTTGACATAAGATGTAGCTGTTTAATTGTTCACACAATACTTTAGAAAAGTTACACTGAGGTTCAACTATTGCCAAGCACATGCCAAAAGATAAATTTTCACATTCTAACGCCTGCTTTGTATCTTACATTTAGGCGCCAAGGTGGCGCAGTACATTTGTCCGGGTAGTCGTGGATGGTGTGCTTGTCCTTCAGCACTGGCTCTCTCCTTTCCTGGAACCAGCGGCCCTAAATTAGCGACGGCCGACTGCTCATAGCCCATTTAGTTGCTCACGGTGGTTGTTAAACCTTGAATCAAAAAAGATCTTAAATTTACACTTCTTACACAAGAGAGAGGTGCGAACTGTCGAACACAACTAGTTCATTCAGAATATTTAAGACAAAGTGACTGCATTAAAATATAACAACATATAGGCAATTTTAGGAGTTGTGTGAAGAGATAGCAATGAATCATAAGGTAATTTTTTAGAGAGAAGTTTAAAATGTATTTTTCCTCGTTTCATGAAACGTTTTGCAGAATATTAAACGGTAAACGGCGGAAAACAAACTACCTAAGTATCATCTATATCATTTTTCACGAGCTTCTTCTAAAAAGAATTAACAAAAGTAAAAAGTTGCATAAAAATTTAGACGCATCAAGTGAAGTGTAGTAAATAGAGAAAAAAAGTGAATTTTTATTGAAATAAAGACCTGAATTACTAAATAGGTTCTTCTTTCCACACAGCGATGAAAAAATGCCATAAAAAGACGGTGTTACAATTCAGTGTGCATGTCAGGAACGGGCGGACTCCTTTGTTCTTCACTCCTTGTTAAAACAACAATGTGATAAGAATTTAAAGTAGTTGCCATCATTAGAAGTAGTATTAATTGCACTCATTTTTCCTCTTCAAACGCTCCTGTTTTCTGAAGTCTAAATTACCAAATTTTGCTCGCTATATTGACTCAGAAAGGAAAAGAATTATGATGCTGTCAGCATCGTGCAGTTCTGCCTTTTAGCGAGACTTATAAACCTCTCTGTGACACCAGAACGAAAAGCGCTGTTTTCCATGTTAATTGAGATGATGGTCCAAGTGAGCGATGTGGTAATTCGGGAAAAATGTATATCTTAGAAAACATACAGTATCAGATGGGATATTTAAAGTAAACCTCCTTGCTAAGTTCTCATTTATTTCTGCTTAATGTTTTAACCAAATATTAAATTTGACGTCTTTTAATAGCGTCTTTTGGGTTAAATATGTAAATAATGAAATTCAGTGTGCGTGTGTCTTTCGTTCTACCTGTAACAGCCACATCTCTAGAATTAATATAAGAAGGGACTCCAAATTCAAGACACATAATAAGAAGATCTGCTTTTATAGCTGTAGGAACGCTATGGAAGTAACACTTCAATGCTTATATTTTGTAACGGAGATAATTGTTGGGAACACAATTATTGCGCACCTCTGAATACATCTCTTAAGTTATCATTTGCGAATTATTGTGCGAACAAACCGTTACAGAAGATATTGAAAAACCAAGAATTGTACATTTTTACAGTGGAAATATTTTATATTACATCTGACATTTTAGATAAATCCTGATATTATACACCATATTTCCATCCACGTGCCTGAGCGAATGCCACCAAATAAGAATTCAATTTGGATTGTCGGCAATGTTTACACACGCTACACTTGTTTGGATTGCCAGGCAGATATTATACTGCAGATAACGAGGCTGCTTTTTATTTTATAAACATTAATTTCTGAAATCTGTTATTCTACATTTCCATTTACTTAAATTACAGGTGTATTCAAACCAAGTCTCTGTGTAAAATCTGAATCCTTGTGCTTTGTACAATGAAGCACGTTTTATTATCGAAAAATGTTTGTCGTATATCATTAAAACTACTGGCATAGATTATAATGCTGCGTGTCACAGTCGAATTCCTATAATGCTAGTGAACTTTCCATTTCGCTGTAGAGTTTAAATTCCTCCGTTTAAGCTAAGCTTTGCGATGGCAATTTCTAGAGATTATGGTCAGTTGCTGCTTGCTGTTGAATTGTATTTTGTAATCCGGCATTTTATTGTGGGCAATTTTGTGTGGGTTTTCGTGGCTTAAAATGTGATAAATCTTTGCACAGCAACAAATAATGACAAGCCCAGAAAGAATAATGTACGGACAACTTTATCAATTTATTATAATCACTTTTGGTTTTGGAATGTAAGATGTGTGCTCTTTATATTTTTTTCAAGGTATTCTTCTGTACTGAGTCTCCCCGTCATCTGTTTCTGGCGTTATGTGCATTTTTGTTTGTTTCAAGTTTGCGCCTCCTTTATACATACCCATTCTCATTTCCCTCAGTCAGATTAAAATAGAAAGAAACAATTACATAATTTCTCATGATCCCGCCACATACGCAGCAATATGACTTCAAACGTTTCTCGGTCAACCTATATAAGACCATGAAAATACCATATTTATTTATTTACCGAGATTCTACAGCCAAGACATTTTTATAGGCGTCTTAAGAGATATACCGATCTCTTATATAGTTATCAACTGACGTTTCACTTGCTTAGCTAAACAGATAACATATAATTTTGAAAAAGCTTACGCTCCCGTGTTTTTTTTTTTTTACTGGAGGTTTAACGACCACCGTGAGCAACTCAATGGGCTATAAGCAGTCTCCCGTCCCTAATTTAGGGCACTGGTTCTAGGGAAGAGAGAGAGAGAGCCAGTGGTGTAAAACAAACACAACATCGACGCCTCACCGGGATTCGAACTCGGACCCCTTTCAGCTGAATGATCAGAGGCGATCGCTTAGACCACTGCGCCACCGGGGCAGCTTCCTGTTTTTGAAGAAACATTCAAGAATCTTTAAAAATCGTCAACGCTGCACACCTCGGTATGATTATAAACAATAAGAAAAACATTCTACTCCAACAAGAAGTCGGAGTTCTGTTTTTGCAACCAGATAGTAAGATACAAAAAGGGAGCCGCCCCGGTGTCGCAATGGTATAAGCGCTGGCTTATGACCATTCACCCGAGATGGGTTAAGGTTCTCATCTCGAGTGAATGGTCATAAGCCTAATTTAGGACTACTGGTCCTGGTTCGAATCCCGGTAAGGCATGGATGCTGTGTTTGTCTTACGGCACTGGTCCTCTCCCTTCCCTGGAACCAGTGGTCCTAAATTAGGGATGGGCGACTTCTTATAGCCCATTTAGTGGCTCACGGTGGTCGTTAAATCCCCAATCAAAAAAAAAAAAAAAAGAAGGAAAAAAATTAAAGGGAATTACGCCAAAATGTTAATAATGGAATGATGTAATGAAAGTGTCCTTTTCGAATGCTCTATGAATGGGGAGAACGGCAATGAATAAACTGGGGAGATCATCTGTAAATTACAGTTGTTTCATCTCCGGGTATATATTGTATTTTCTTGAGAGTGAAGGATTCATGATGATACTGTCATTCTTTGCTGTCCATAACCGAAAATACGTATTTCCGGTCGTGGTGTTCTCATAATCTTTGCAAAATCTTTAAACTTCGGAAGGAACTTTTTTATCCAGCAATCACCTAGCGGAGACTTTTTTTATAATGCTTTCTGAAATCAGTGCATATTTATTAATCGAACTACACTTCTTTAAATGTCAGATAATTGTTAATACCACTCTTACGACGTATAGGATAACCAAAAGCGTGTATCATATAGTTATAATTTTAGCGAAATGGGTTCTATACACACGTTAATGGAACGTCAGACGTGCTCTCCGATGAAAGGTTGACAAAATAGTGATATTAATTCCAGAAAGCGCGTTCATGTGTGCGTCAGTGTGTGCATAAGTAGAAAGTAGAAAACCTTTTATTCCGCCGTAATCCCATTTCAATATCTGATTCGGTTTGTCCTCAGGGACATTTTCGTCTGAATTGGTACACAGGTAGCAAACAGAGTTGACTACACTTCGTTATTTTCGCGGTGCGACAGCAAAATATTTCCGCTGACTCTGCCAAAAGGCGTTGGAGAAGATTCATTCCCACGGCTAAATTTTATCGATCGAAAACGTTGAAGCTCAGGCAAAATAAATGCTGCTTTGTTCTATTATTCGCAAGCATCTGGAGTTAAATGAGAAAATTCACTTTCGTGCGGAATTTCATAAACACTCATAGCACCAGAACATCAAGTTCGATGCAGTATTCCAGTAAAATGAAAAACAGATTCAACTAGACAGTTCTTAGAAAGCTTTTAACATCATAAACAGTTTTCGATCTTTGTCTGTGGTCTATATTTTACGGACTTTAAAATTACAGGGCGGTAGTCTTTTATGAATTACTCAGATTCCTAGAGATCTAATGGACGATTCAAATATTAATTTGCTTATCGTGTTATGAACTTATACCATATATTTTTTCCAGAATCTTAACCCCTTTCTACTTTTATTTTACAAAAGAAGAATTTATTGTCAAAAGCCATTTCTCTGTACCTGGAAATTGAAAGATTTACTGAAAACTTTTAATTTCCAGGTACAGAGAAATGAAAAATTTACTGAAATATTTTAATTTCCAGGTACCCTGAAATTTTAAGTTACCCAGGTAGCAGAGCCTTGCAATTTAACATAGACCCAACACTGAGCCACCGTCCTTTAGGAACAGAATACGGTGGTTCAGTGTTGGGTCTACGTTAAATTGTGAGGCTATGCCACATGGGTGAGCACCCTCATAAGTAAACCCCTGGCCTTACACAACCTCTCTCTCTCTCTTTCTCTAGTTGGTTTTCATTACTTTAACCTCTAAACCTATAAAACTAACATAAACAGGTTTAAAATTTTGGTGAGATGTGAATTTCTCGTCGCCAAAGAGGTTTACAAGCTTAAATATCGGTATACCGGAAAACAGACAGATACTCTGTGTTGTGAAATTTTACATTCATGTTTCTTTAAACGTTGTTCTCTATTTTGTCAAATGGGGTTCTAGGTCAGCAAAGAAAGTCTGTATGAATTTTTTTACATTGTTTTGATTTCGTAAGCAATAATTACTACTTATTTCATCATTACTTGATCTGCTTTTTGCAAAATGTAGCTGCCTATAGTTTTATTACTATATTACTATTTAGGTATTCCAGTGTCTTGTAGAATATTGTGATCACAGGCGATAGTCTTAACATAAGTTTCAAAGACCGCATCATTGCAAATATCTATGAAAGGTAATGAAGGAAATTTCCGATGCATGACATTGTATAATTTTTATAATTTATGCGACAATTCTAGAAGGGCGACACCATCTGTTCCAAGAATTTCAATATACGATGAAAAAAGTTTTAGAATTAATTAACGGAAACCATTCAGCACACTCTTATAATGCTAATGATACTGAACGTTTCGTGGATATCTCTTGGGAGGTGGGAACAGTGATTCAAGAACTTTAAGAAAAAGTGAAAATGTTTGCCAATAACGAAAAGACAATAAAATGAACACAGCTCACTTTTAGAAATTTTACAAGTATAAAGATTGCAAATTAATTGGATAACTGTCAATTCATCTATTTTTATGCATATCCTAGCCACAATATTTCCTCTGAGATTCGCGTTAGAAAATAAATTATTCTACAAAAACGAAACTTAGATACGGAATGTTTAAAAAAATTTAGTTTTCAATACGGAAGTGTCACCGTGCCTTAAACGAACATATGATCGACAAAACATATTATTTCCGAATTACGAGGGTTTTACCGGAAGTAATGCAAAAGTGGGCATAAGGTTTTTTTTCTTGTTAACTGATAGAGGTTATTCAAGTTGCACGTGTTGGTAGAGTAATCATTTCTCTATACAAAAGTACTACTCAACATGGTCTACATCACAAGCGATGTATTTGCGCCATCGTTGAGCCCAACTCTCGAATCCTCTTTGAAAAAATTCAGGTGGGGACTGTTGTACCCACTTCTTCACAGCAACTTTCACCTCGTCTGTGTGATCAAATCGTTGTCTCCGGAGATTGTCGTTTATTGGACCGAATACGTAGAAGTCGGAGGGTGCCAGATTTAGGCTGTACGGTGAATGGGGGACCACCGACCAGCCTAATTTGCTGATCGCCTGATTTGTTGCCAAGGATGTGTGTGGTCTCGCATTGTTATGATGAATGTGGATTTTTTCAGATTCTTGTTCGGTCTCTCCCTCCTTATGGCTTCTCTAAGCTGCTTGAGTGTCTCAATGTACCACTCGCTGGTCGCGGTACGGCCACGTTCCAGAAAATCAAAGAGAATAACACCATTGTCATCCCAAACAACAGCTACCGTTACTCTCTGTGCTGATCGCTTGCTCTTGAACTTCTTAGGCCTTGGTGAAGAGGTGTGACGCTATTCCATGAACTGATTCTTGGTTTCCGGATAGTAAAAATACGCCCACGTTTCATCCCCTGTCATCAGATTGAAAAAAAAACATGTCTTCATTGGCTTCAAACGCTTTCAGCAGATCTGAGAAGACTTCCTCTTTTCTCTCCTTCAAATCGGGTGTCAACTGCCGAGGTACTCACTTTGCACACACTTTCCAATACCGTAAATCTACCACCACCTTCTGTATGGCATTGTGACTACAATCCAGTTGTGCAACAAGCTCAAGGATTATGACTCGTCTCTCCGCGAGAATCAATTCATGCACTCGCTGAAGATTCGTGTCAGTGGTCGAAGATGATGGTCTCCCACTGCGTGGTTAGTCTTCAATGCTGGTTTCCCCTTCTTTAAACTTTGTGACGGGCCGACCCAGCAGGACGCACCCGACATAAAGACAGATAGCAGCGATACGAACGACCGCGTAGCTCAATTGGTAGAGCGACTTATTCCGGAATGAGGGGACCAGGGTTCGATCCCCGGCGTGGACAAAAATGACGGATACATTTATTTTGTTAAAATGGCGCCCGAATTTTCCGGATGACCCGGCCGTTCAAGATCTCGCAATGGTGTTATGTTCTTTCCACACCGCGAGATAGGAAAAATAAGAGAATACCTTCTTCAGCGCTTCGAAAAATAAAATTATGTGATGTTGCATTCCACACCCTTGATTGACTGGGAGTTCTCAAGAGTACGTTCTATACAGCGAATGGTCATGCCCCCGGCCCTCTTTCCGGGGGTGGGGGGTAGATGTGACGTGCCTGCCCAGCAGGACGCACACGACATAAAGGCAGATAGCAGCGATACGAACGTCCGCGTAGCTCAATTGGTAGAGCGACTTATTCCGGAATGAGGGGACCCGGGTTCGAGCCCCTGCGTGGACAAAAATGACGGAGAAATTTACTTCGTTATAATTTCGTCATCCATCTGTGCACATTGCTCTTGTCAATGGTGTCATCTCCTTAAACATTCTGTAGCTTTCTGTGAATACCGGACAGCCTGCACACTTCCTTCGTCAAGAACTGAATGACGGCACTTCGCTTCTGCTTGGAATCCATTATTTACCTGCAGTGAAGAAGAACGGCTACCACAGAGGAAGAGTTACCCTACCAACGTGTGCAATTTGTACGGCATCTGTTAGTTAATGAGAAAGTTATGCCAGCTTTTGCATTACTTTCGGTAGAACTCACGTATATATACGTAGGAAGCATTTATTATAACAAACAAAATATGCAAAGATCGCAGTTACCTTTAAACACGGACAGCTAATTTATTCAATAAGTCATAATTCTTATTATAATATATTTTTCCGTAGATACTGCAAGTATAATAAAGAGATGAGTCAAATAACGGCTATAGATTTCTGGAACTCACTTGCTGATATTTTAAATGCATCTTTAATGACGAAGAAAATTGCAATTGTGAAGATCCGTTCGATTTTATCATATTTTGAACAAAACAAGGAACTGAGCCAACTAGGGTTTTTCATTGGCAGTCTGAGCCCTGATGCAACGTTCAATACTTGTCAGATTTTAAATGGTCTCTATTGAATATCTAACTAATAACTGAAATATTTCCTATAATTTATCCTATTTACCTTTGAAAAGTTACTTCTAGTATATTAAAAATGTGTTTATTCCCTTATGTTAAATAAGTGCTGATATAATATGTTGGCTCTTTTGAAGGTATGCGTAAATACGTTCAAAAGGGCCAACATATAGTGAAGTACACACACTATAGACGCTGGTAATATAAAATAACACTTTAACAGCAGCAGGATTAATTTATGCCCTTTAAAAATATAGTTTTGATTCCTTCAAAATCTTTGTTATAGTGACATTGGAAACAAGGACAATTGATGTTGACAAACGCTTTTTTCAGTATCTCTTCTTTTAGCAATCAACAGCAAAAGTTTTAATGTATCTGCAATGTCTGTACTACTGTGTAATCACATTATTTTATGCTGTTTTAGTTATACTCAGCTTCAGAAATTAAATTTTCTATATCATCTTCAGTTAGTTTCTTTAGTATATCATCAAAAATAATAATGAACAAAACTTAAAATGTTTCACTTGATTGATTGCAAATGTCGTTAACAATTATATTAACCGTTGAACTTTAACTACACTTAATACTTCACTGTGTATTTAATGTGTTACTTTATAAAAAAGTTATCCCGGACGAATCTTAGTCGTAGTACCTGAAAACGCAATGATGCACAATCAAACACTTCTGGAATAAAAGTTATGTTTCGGAAATGAATGAACGTAACTTACCGTTCAATCTCGTTTGTTATCAGTCTTATGAGCACATCAGAAAAATACAATAATCGCTGATGATATAATATTTCGCTTCACATAAATATCGTTCGTTCTTTCCACAAATTGACTTAGCTCGTATATCATTCAACAAACGCAACTCAATTGAAAAGAAAAAAACAGTCTGAACTCCTCTACAGAATGTCGCAGTCGAAAAAAGAAATGCACTTATCATTGAACACCAGAGCTCTTCTTTCTTGAGACGTATTAAGTAGTCGCACTTTGTCCTGCTGTCAGGTGTTGTCAAAGTTATACTTATCGAGAATGAAAATGTGGCGTTCCAAGAGAAAACGTTTAACAAGAATAAACCAAATTTACATAAGAATACAGGAACTCAAAGGAAAAGTTAAATTAGAATATTACCTCACAAACCCTCAAAATTGCAATATTACAATGCTGTATTAAGAACAAAATATAGTACCTAAGAAGACGTGTATGTTAGGTTGAGTAGACATGGTATTTCAGAAGGAAAAACAATACGATGATGTCTCCAATGCACTCCCTCGCGCAAAATGACTGTTTACGAGTAATATCATTCACCGTGCGATAGATCAGAACATACACTGGCGGAAAGTGAAAAAGAACACCAAGAAGGAATTGGCAGACGATCATGAATTTTACATATGTTAATGGGGTCGAGTTTACGTAGGTGTGATGTTAATTTCGGGACTAACCGGTCAGCGCTTACGCCACAGCACGGCATGATATGCAAATTATCGTCGGTGGTATTTAAGGAGTACGGCGTAGTGAATGTAATCAGTCGTCTGCGTACGGACACGTGCGAAGACCCTGAAAAAGCTGCAATGCCTGGACATGGAAGACGTGTACGATTTCAGCAGTTATCGGACTTTGAGCGAGGTCGTCTAGTCGTACTCCGAGAGGCCGGGTGGTCGTATCGTCGTGTTGCAGAGCAAATTGGAAGGGAAGTATCGGTGGTGGTACGATGGTGGCGTAGATTGTCCGAGGAACATTCCCACAAGAGAAGACGAGGAACCGGGAGTCACAGACGGACTGATGAGCGGACCGACCGATGCATAAGAAGAGCGGCGTTGTCAAGCAGAACATCCACTGCGACGCAAATCCGAGCTGCCGTTGCACCTGAGGTGACTGTGCGAACAATCCGCAACCGTCTACTGGATGCAGGACTACGAGCACTGTGCCTCTGGCATGTGTACCTCTGACTCCAGCCCACCGTCAGGAACGGCTGCAGTGGTGTCGCCAACGTCTGCACTGGAGAACGCAATGGCGATCTTTCGTGTTCAGCGATGAAATCAGATTTTGCTTGGGAGCCTCCGATGGCTGTATGCGTGTTCGCAGACTCACAAGGGAGCGTCTCCACCCTTATTTCATCCGCCAGCGACACACAGGGCCTACACCTGGTCTCCTGGTGTGGGGAGCGATCAGCTATCGCTCCCGTACACAACTAGTGTTGGTACCGGGTACGTTAAACAGCACCTCTTACATTAACAACATCCTTCAGCCCGTTGTTGTGCATTTGTAAGGTCGGTCCATCGTGGTGTTTTCCAGCAAGATAACGTACGCCCACACATGGCACGTGCAACGCAACATGCACATCAGGGTGTGAGACAACTTCCATGGCCTGCACGTTCACCGGATTTGTCCCCCATTGAGCACGTGTGGGATTTTATGGGACAATAACTTATCCGGTCTCCACGGCCAGCCACGATCATCCCCTATTTACGCGTCCAGGTTGAGGATGCTTGGAACTCAATACCCCAAACTTACATCCAACATCTGTACGACAGACTCCATGCCAGAATTGCACAGTAGGACGCAGTTCATGGCGGTTCAACCTCGTACTAACCATGTTACAAGGAAATGTTATTTTTCAGTTTACCAGCAAATACAGCTGTATTTTGCCATAATGTTTTGATCACGTTATCCTCTCTATTTCGTTATTATGCTGTATAAATTTCATTGGTATCAGACATCTCCTTCTTGGTGTTCTTTTTTCACTTTCCGCCAGTGTATTTGAAATGCCAAAGAAAAATCCTGTTCAACTTTAATTAGTCTTAGAAAGATTGTGGGTTTTGGGGAACGGTATTTAAGTGTTATTTTGCCGGTTGCCGATACATATCCTGAGATTAAAATACTTGCAATAAAATCCAATCTGTATTTTTTTCTGCTTGTCGAAATACTTGTGTGGAAGCGTGACAGATCGTGAATGAGCTAGATATCAGGAATAATTTCACTTGGATAAAGACACACAGTGGGACAGCTACTGGGATGTGTATCTCTTATGTTTAGGAGCGAAACACTTTGTTTATTCGTAGGATAACACCATATTTTGTCACAAACAGGGCGCACCATTTGTCTAATCATGTGAAATTCTTTTCGATCGTAAAGTAGCGATTTTTTTTAAATGTATTATATACTGTGTCAAGATGGTTTGACGGCACGCTTCCTACTAAATACGCAGGTAGTTTAAAAAATAAAGAGACTGGATTTACGTGGGGCATAAGTTTAATGCAGTAAACATACTTACACTTACATACTTTCGAAGTATTTATTCTCCCTTTACCCAAAATCACAGGTCCTACATTGTTATCTACTTCCGGAAGGTGTGTTTGAAGCTCTTCAGCGACAAGTGGTTCAGGGAACCCACCACAACATTGTTCAGTTCAGTATTTGAAGCAAACCGACGCCCAATAAGTTGTTTTTTTACGCTTTCCAACCGTAGGTTGATGAAGCGTATATGCTGCAGCTTTGTCCGTCTGTCTGTCTGTCTGCCCGTCCGTACAAAATCTCGCGTAAATATGCTTCTATTTTGATGAAATTTTAGTATGTGGTAGGGGACCAAGTAAAGGGGGAATAAATACTTTTGAAAATGAACAAAATGGGGTCAAAGATTAGGACATAGGAGCGGAATCCATTCCATCGCCCTTATGCGTCATAACCTGGGTAAAAATGATTCGATTTTGATGAAATTTCAATATGTGGTAAGGAACGACCTGGAGACCAATCCCATTGAAAATGGGTGAAATGGGATTAAAGGCCAGGACCTAGGAGCGAGATCGATTCCATTGCCCTTATTCGTCATAACTTACGTAAAAATGCTGCGATTGCAACAGCATTTTATAATGTTGTTTCCAGAGGCATACTGAACATGTTCTGTTTGATATAATCGAAATGCGGTCAAAGGTCAGGGCACAAGAGCGCGAGTTATTTCACAGCCATTATCCTCATAACTTGACTAAAAATGCTTTCATTGCAACAAAATGTTAGTATGTCGTTCCGGAAGTACACTGAACCAATTCTGCTTAATATTATCAAAACCGGGTCAAAGGTCAGGGCACAGGAGCGGGATCCATTCCATTGACTTTATGCGTCATAACGTACGTAAAAATGCTTCAATTGCGACAAAGCTTTATCATATTGTTCCGGAGCTATACTGAACCGGTTCTGTTGAATATCATCGAAATGGGGTCAAAGGTCAGGACACAGGAGCGAGATTTATTCCACAGCCATTATCCTCATAACTTGACTAAAAATGCTTCTGTTGAGACAACATTTTAGTATGTTTTTCCGGAGGTAGATTGAACCAATGCTGTTGAATATCATCGAAATAGGGTCAAAGGTACAGGTCACAGGAGCGATATTTATTCCACAGCCATTGTCCTTATAACTTGAGTAATAACTTGAGAAACGATTTCTGGTATGTTGGAAAGCGTATCCTATCCAAGGCATTGCATGATTTTACTAACTTGTTTTTTAAACTTCAGGGCATAGGTGGTATACAGTCAGGTGAATACATAGCGTGAGCCGCCATTTCGATGCCTATATCTTGGATAACCTGCTGGGTGAGCAAAGCACGATATGCAGGGGAATTATCTTGATACAAAATCCAACCAGTCTAAGCATATTCTAGGCGTTTTGGGGATTTTTTTCTTTTTAGAGAGCATTTGAAAACTTCAGAATAATAAGCACCTGTAAAAGTTTCCCCTTGCTTACGCTTTCCAACCGTAGGTTGGAGAAGCGTACATGCTCTAGCTTTGTCCGTTTGTCTGTCTGTCCGTCCGTCCGCACGATAACTCGCGTAAAATGGTTCGATTTCGATGAAATTTTATTATGTAGTAGGGGAGAACCTGGGCAGGAACCCTATTGAAAATGGGCGAAATGGGGTCAAAGGTCAGGACATAGGAGTCAAAGGTCCATTCAATGGGGTCAAAGGTCCATTCCATCGCCCTTATGCGTCATAACTAATGTAAAATGCTTCAATTGCGACAAAACTTTACCATGTTGTTCTGGAGCTATACTGAACTGGTTCTGTTGAATATCAATGAAATGGGGTCAAAGGTCAGGGCACAGTAGCGAGATATATTTCACAGCCATTATTCTCATAACTTGACTAGAAATCCTTCTATTGAGACAACACTTTAGTATGTTTTTCCGGAGGTATACGGAACCACTTCTGTTTAATATAATCCAAAATGGGTCAAAGGTCAGGGCACAGGAGCGAGATGTATTCCACAGCCATTGTCCTCATAACTTGAGTAATAAGTAATAAGTTGAGTAATGATTCCGGGTATGTTGGAAAGCGTATCATAATCAATGTATTGCATGACTTTACTAACTTGTGGAAAAACATGGTCATACACAATTCCCTTTTTATCAAAGAAAACCTGGTGCATGAAATTTCTTGCAGTTTCTTGAACCTTTGCTTTCTTCGATCGCGGACTCTGTGGGTGTCTCCATTGGATGCTCTGTTTTTTTGTTTCTGGATCAAAATGGTGAAAAAATGTTTCATCATACGTGTCGAATCGATCCCAAAAGTGTGGCGCACAACATTTCTCTTGGGTGCATCCGTGAGCAAGTAGGGAATCCACTTTGCAGCGACTTTTGGGTACCCTAAAAGGTTTCTCATAATGTCCTCAACAAAAGCAACGGACATCTGCGTCACATTAGAAATCTCCTGAATGGTCATTCGGCGGTCTTCGCGCAGGAGTGCCTTCAATGTACAATGACATTAACCTGCGTACTCGATGTCGAAGGCCAACCTGAGTGTGGCGCACCTTCCAGACACTCTTCACCATTCACAAATTTCGTGTGCCCCTCAAAAAGTCTTGCACGGGACAAAGCATTTTCCTAACTGGCTGTTTTCTGTGGCAGTTTTATTCGAACGCACGCAAAATGTTACTGCTGCTCTTTTCTCCAGTTTTAAATCTATACTGGCTTACAGAAACACGTCTGAATTATCCGGCTTCGACTACGAGGAAGAACTAGGCTGTAAGGACGCATCTCCGGGTCTGTTTAGGATCTATGCCTCAGCCTCGGTACTTTTTGAACATTTTACCTATATGATAACGTTTCACCAAGCTGCAACCAGTATGCATATCCTAGCCACAATATTATGCATATCCTAGCCACAATATTTCCTCTGAGATTCGCGTTAGAAAATAAATTATTCTACAAAAACGAAATTTAGATACGGAAAAAAAAAGTATTGAAAATTAAATTTGATATTTCGCGTACTAACCGAAAGGTGTGTTCAATGCAAAGTACCCTGGTGTGCAAAAATTAAGGACGTAGAGGAGAAATTAGCATAACAGCGGAACGAGCAGGCAGAACGGACCGAAAGAACACTCAGAAGATAGACTACGGTCCGGTACGGTAGGGCATGCGCATATATGCAGCATGACGTTGGGGGTGGGGTTCCGGATGGGTATAAAGCACATGGGCGGTGTACGCTCAGCAATTTGGTGAAAGCTATTGCACGGTGTACATCGGTTTAAACGACGTCGAGTTGCTGCCACCGTGTGATATGGCCAACATGCAATTCAGTAGACGACATCTGGATGACTTTACCCGATGTCGCGTCATTGGAAAGTTGGAAGAAGGTCGAAGTGTGACTAGTGTGGCCGAGGAGTTCGGGGTCGCTCACAGCATCGTTTCACGAGCTTGGAGGGCATTTCAAACGACCGGAACAGCTGTCCGAGTGTTTAGCAGTGGTCGTCCACGAGCAACCACGGCTGGGGACGACCGAAATATTGTCCTACAAGCGAGAAGTGACAGACGGCAGACATCGGGAGAAATCGCAAGGCGTATGCAACAGGCAACTGGATGTCCGTTATCGCGCTTTACCGTGGCCAGGAGGCTGCACAAAGGTTGTCTATTTGCACCACGACCAGTACAGCGTGTTCCATTAACGCCTGCTCATCGGAGACGGCGGTTTCTGTGGTGCCAGGAACACAAGAACTGGACGCATCAGCAATGGGGTCAAGTTCTCTTTACGGATGAAAGCCGATTTATTCTGATGACGGATTCTGGACGTATACACATCTGGTGAGTGCAGGGAACACGCACTCACACCTTTAACATCATCGAAAGAAAACGGTTTGGAGGTAGCGGAGTTCTCGTTTGGGGCGGTATCATGTTTGGTAGCCGTACTGACCTCCACATATTCCAAGGAAGTTCATTCACTGCTGTCCGCTATTGTACCGTGGTTCTTCTGCCTCACGTGCGTCTGTTTAGAGGTGCTGTGGGTCCTGAGTTCCTCTTCATGGACGACAACGCTACACCTCATCGTACAGTGACTCTCGCAGAACTGTTGAAAAGTGAAGATATTTAACGCATGGATTGGCTCGCAAGGTCCCCGGACCTAAATCCAATCAAACACGTGTGGGACCTTCTCGGGAGACGCTTGGCAGCACGTCACCAGCCGCCAGCAACAATTCCGCAGCTGCGATTGGCGCTACAAGAGGAATTGGCCGCGATGCCTCAACAGCTCCTTCACAACCTCGTCCTCAGCATGGAAAGACGCTGTAAATCCTGCAACGCAGTCAGGGGTGATCATATCCCCTACCAAAGACTGGATTTTTCTTTGCAGCCGCCTGTCACATGGACGTTTCTGTCTTCTGTCCAGTTGTGCTCGAAGCTACCTTTTCAATAAAGTGCCTTTGTATCCTTTGGATTCCTTGTTTGGACGGTTTTGCTCACTTGTCCCATATTTTTACATCTTGGGGATCTTATGGTATGATTTGAGTCGATGTGGAGCACTTCTGCACGACGTTACATTCGAAAAACCGTCTCGTCCTTAATTTTTGCACGCCAGTGTAGTAGGTATCGTGTTGTGGATCACAATGGTCATTTGGTTTTGTACTGAGAGTTCTTTTTTTGTCTTTGGATGGTATTAGTATGTTCTTATTTTGGCTTTTTAAATTTTGGTGAAGGCCTGTTACAATAAATTTAATAAGTAACGAAATTTTCAGCGGACGGTGTTCATGCTCCGAAAGAATCCCATAACACATAATTAAAAGATGTCCACTTGAATAATAAAAACGTAATGAAATGTTAAGTATAAAGATCATTGTGTCCAATTGTTTTACGGAATAAGGTGACTTTTTCAAAAATGTTTAGTGGACGCTAATGTTCAACCCCAACGCTCAGGAAAAGATCCTTTGATTTTTCACCCGTTTGTCAAGCAGCTGTTTGAGGTGGAACCGTAAGAGAAATATGAAACAATCGGCATAAACAGAGCCTTCAATCACATCACTTTATTCGTAACTCAACTTATAGTATATTTCATTCATACAAAGAGAGCTTCCCTCAAATCACATGTTCCTTTTCTTCAGGTAAACTGAATTCTTCACAGATAGGCATTGAATTCATTCAGATATTCATGGTTAAGGGTAGGTAGATTTTATTGGACTTACATTTGGAACATTTCCGCCGCATTGAGGTTATTACATCCCTGTCTTTTCAGGGCTTATCTTATTCTTCGCAAGCACGGCAGACCATTAGGTTCTCTTGTCGTCAAATTCAGCCGCAGCCTTAAATAGGATTCTCAAACAAATACGCCAGATTGAGTAGCCAGGCCAATGCTGATGGAGAGCATCAGTCTTTGGGCGAACTTCGAAGGTGGCTTACACCTGCAGGACAGATTTTAGGAGACCTATCCACGCATTTGCTTCACATTTAGGGGGAATCTTTTAATGAACACGGAGGAACTGGTGACAAACCTACTCTTGTCGCTTACCACACTGACACGAGGTTGGCGATTAGCCAAATTCCCTGCACCGGTGGTTCTGGTATCGTCTAGGAAGACTTATTTTTAATTTTATCATCTTGATTTAACCCAAAAAATGGACAACAACCGGACATTAACAAACATTTTGTTTGAAAGGAAATACACTCACGGACAAGGAAATTTGCCCACCTAAAAGGAAGCATGGGATTGAACTGAAATTTTATGGACCTACTTAGGCAGATGAATGATACACATGATGGCAAAAACAGAGCTACAGTTCAATTACAGAAGGTACTGTGGCATACATTCCGGTCATCTTCAATAGCGCGTAGCATCGCCTCGTGCTGCGGTACATGCTGCAACACGGTCCTGCATGGAGGCGAACAGTGAGACGCCTGATGTTGTCCTGCAGCAGACTCGCCCACACGTGTTTGACGGTGTGCTCCAAGTCCCGAATAGTGCGACACGGCGGCAGCCGGCGTTTAAACTGGTCCAACACATGCCCGATGGGGCCATGTCCGGGGAGCGGGCAGGCCATGGAAGTGTCTGGACATGGCGTAGGCAGTCCTGGTCAACCCAGGACTGCCTACCAACAGCTCCTAAAGCACCCACCCCCAACCTCACTATACCGATCGCCCAATCTACTACCCCCTCACGCAGCACACACCATCATCAACGGTACAAACTGCTGGAACGTCATCAACAAAAAGCACACACCCCTCGCCAAACCCTTTATAACCCTAGGGAACTCAAATTAAAACGGTCCGCGACCCACCTTTAATGCTAAAGCAACCATCACATCCTTACCCCCGTACATCATCGCTAAAACCACCCCTGACGCCACTCTTTGAATAAGAAAATACTTAAACAATCTTTGGAAGAAATCCTACAGTTAATAATAATAAAAATACTTAAAAAACATTTTGAAGAAATCCCACAGTCTCTTGTGGACACCTTCATTCAAAGCCAGCCCCGGTGGCACAGTGGTCTAAGGGCTGACTTCCGACCATTCCTCCCAGATGAGTCCGGGTTTGAACCCAGACGAGGCATGAATGTTGTGTTTGTCTAATGCCTAGCTTTCTCCCTTCAATGGAACCAGATGCCTTGAATCAGAGACGGGTGACTGCTCATAGCCCATCGAGTTGCTCTAGGTGGTCGTTAAATCTCCAAACAAACAGAAAAATCATTCTAAGCATGGCTCGTCGCTGTGAAGCTTGGATTGCGGTAAGTGGTGATCCCATTCTGAATTGAAGACTGTGGTATCTTTGTTGGTGTTTTATGTGATATCGTTTCAAGTCTTATGTTACTGAATTTTTTTCTCAGGCCGATAATTTGGGCGCATTCGTATACATGTTAATTCTTTTCTCTTCACAAGTGTGGAACACTGTACAACACAGCGTATGTAAAGTTGCTTTGCTTATGCTCGTTAGTTTGTGAGTTATGGCCTGATAACTAGGTTTTTATGATTGTTTGTTTAATTTAGAGCACAAGTGTATTTGAACATGACAATTCGCAGAGACGTAATACAGTAATACAGCATTTCAATAGAATGTGCATCTAAATTTTGTTTCAGTGTAACGGAAAATCACTGTAGTCCGTTGACATTCATTGCTTCGAATTTTGTTTTCTTTGCTGAAATCATCATTGAAAATTAAATGGTCTGTGATATTTTGCGATATATTACAATTGCAGTGAACATCCCAGCTATACGTTTCAGAACTTCTTTCCCTGGAATTGAATTACAGCTTGGTAGTTTCGAATGTTATAATAATAAACAAAAACTTCATTTTTTGTAGATCGTAAAACATCTATACCGAATCCGGCACTGCGCGATTATTGTGAATTCATGTTTGACAATCAGATCTGCGTTTCATTTATACGACGTCATATAGAAAATTTTTCTTTTCAAACTAGTTGCCATCCAAAATGAATTTTGTAACTGATGTTTGTTGACTTACGTGACTAAAGTACTCGTATTTGAATTTCACATTAACATTTGTTGCCCGATTTACAATATGTTTACGAAATTCAGGAGTGATTGATATTCACTCTCCGTCTTCCCAGTCACCTCAATTAAAAACATATTTCCGAGCAGTTGTCAGACTTAAAACAACCCTGGTGCACAGAGCCGCGCAAATGCTACAAACTGCCGGCATATTATTCGTTAGAGGGCTGAACCAGTGAGATGAGGATGCCTTGAAAAGCGCTGTGTTGTTTGAAAGAGCGATGTTCAAAGTAATCGTAGAGTAACCAGTTTTCAAGGAATGCATACAATTGATTCACCGCGTGATACAGTGGCCTGGAAGCTGGAGATTCTGATTCCTCCCACTACTATGCTTGGGGTCATATACAATACGTAGCACACACTCTTCGCATGTTTTCATGGCCCTGATTTTCTTCCTCTCCTGGAAATTCTGGGACTTAGGTCGTGACCGGTGATATCCTTAGGCCTTAGGGGTCAAGGGGTCATGGGACGGTCACGAAACTTGAACAAGAAAGATGACACCGAATTCACGTCTTTTAAATTCTTCCTGACACGAAACAAACTACAGAGGATGGTCACACATTTTTAGAACGATTTTTTAGCAATATAATTAATTTTTGAAATAAAGTTATTTCTTTCTTAAATATTCTATCTGATAGTCCTTTCTCTGGTCTATGAACCTATATCTAGATTTCCAAGATAACACTGCATTTCCTAAAATTGGTAGCAGTATTTTATTTGACTATTCTACCACTGCTTTCGCTATTCTAATCATTGTTTCAGCTCTGCGTTTAGAAAGCGCTCTTTTTTTAGCAGTGCAAGAAATACAGAGGTAGATTTGAGAAATACAGAGGTAGATTTGAAGAAATACAGAGGTAGATTTGGATGTATGACTGGTATCCTTATTCTGATGGAGTTCTAATCTTTGAAGGCTCTGTTGATAAAGGAATAGTATTTTTTCTTTAAATGTTGGAGTTGAAACATGATTTTGATAAGATACTGAATTGATTTTAATATTCTTTTCAACTTTTCTTAAATTTAATTTCCCATTGCACGTAAAACCAGCATTAATTATGAATCCATTATTGAAATTTTCTTTTGGTTCTTGGAACTAAGTTTTTTCTGCTCTTTTGCGAGAGTAAATCGACATCTTTTGTTACGTCATTTAGATAGATCCATGCTTCAACAATGGTCACAATAAATTTCCATTTAACTGTGGCTAAGGGATTCTCATGAAGAAGTCTACACCGTGTTCTGCGCTCAGTCACGTGCCTATGCAAAAGGCGGTGGATATTATGTTGTTGTTTTTTGTTTTTTTCATATTCAAATCTTTGTTTATTACCTTCTTTACAGCTGATACACAGATTTTTAACGACTTAGCTATTGCTCATTGGGTCCACGGATTTCCATTTTAAACCCGAGACTGTACTTTTGAAATTGTCTAGTCCTAAAAGTGCGTACTTTCTTTGGAAATTCGTTGCGTGTTCGTTTTCCTGTTAAAAGCAATGTTTGACAATTTTTCTCTCTGTTATTAATAATATTGCTTATTTTACATTTAGAAATGCTAACTCCATGACTTTCACAGCGTTTGTTTTAATTACAGAATACGAATATTTCTCTTCGTAAAGAGCAAAAACGTATCTATCCACAGCGTGTTTACTTGCGCCATTTTCTTAGCAGACAATATTTAACTGCAGCAGATATTCTTTCGTGTTCCTCTAACACGCTGTTGCCAGATTCAGTTCTACGAACTTTATTTATTTCCTATTAGAGCACGTGACGTCACAAAACCGTCTGCTAGACTTACGGGTGGTTAGAAAGTACCCGAGCTGGTCTCTCTTCATGCCTGTCAGTGGCTGCTGCTGCTGTAAATAGAGTAAAAAAAAACTGTTCTTTCTGACAAAGTTTGACATGTTAATGTGGTGGAAAGGCAACGTTGCGAAGAAAAGTTTAGAAATAATGGCATAGAAGATCCATATGACATACCTGAAAGATATATTTATCGTCTGGAAATTTGTGTTGCAACGGACCTCCCTGATCAGTACTGTCACGATATTTATAACTATTCAATAGGCAGTTTTTCGTGGTATACCGGAAAAGCTCTAAGCGCTTATAAAGGCCTTGATGCATATAAATATTTTACCAATGGGTGAGTTAGAAATGTATTAATTCTGAAGACTGAAAACGAAAATTTTCTTATCCGGTCTAAGTTAAGTTGTTACATTTCTGACTGGTTCTAGTGGGTATTGCAATTAAAAAAAAAGAAAATACCGACTTATCATATCCCGTAAAACGGACTCTTTTTTCACCAAAGAAAAAAAAATAGAGAAAAAAAAAAAGAAAAAAAAACAGATCCAGCCAAACGGACGACACAATAATGTATGACAGCCCCTTTTAATTCTATGTGGACGTATATCCTTAAATTTCGGTTCGGGAAAAATGCATCTGTTTCAGTATTTAGAAATCAGTAACAGTACAAAATCTTGAAAGTCGACGAAAGCTTAGCAATTATGGATTGGACAGCAAAGTTAATCCGTCATGCAATCAGAGCATTACAAACAGAATAACAAGGATTTACGTAAAACCTTGAAAATAATACATAAGAGTGAGCAACAAAATGTACCAATATAAAATCGAATATTAACGTAGTAAAATATGCAGATTTACGATACCTGGAATGAAGTATTTACTGCAGATCGACCCTGTCTTCCGATTGACGGCTATTTTCCACGTAATCAGGCGTTTTTCTGCCGTTAGAAAGGGATAAAAGAAAATTCCACTACCTTACTCGTACTTTGAGAAGAACACATGCGCCACACAACTTTTTGCCATTTCTATGACTTCAAACAATCGAGTGACGGAGGGTCCAGAAATCGCTTCCCAATGCTAATTCCATGAGAACCTTAGCAGCCGAAAGTTCTCCTAACCACCCGGAAGTAACCGTGACGTCAAAAATGATGTCGGTGCAAAGGCTCTATAATTTCACCTCAAGAACGTTCTAAACATGTGTGAACATCCTCTGTAATATTTCAAACCTGGAATCAGAAAAGTAAAAATAAAATAATGAAAACGAAATGTCTTTATGCCCTTAGCGGAAAAATTGCTCATAATTTTAAATGCACAACGTTCACATTGTACCTCACAGTGAATGACACCAGTTACAAAAATAATTTCTTCAACAGGTTTCCTAGAATCAATATAATCGATCTCATCTTAATGCGTAAAAATTTGGTTAGGTTTCGTTTTTTGTTTTTTTTCGTTTTTTTTTTTTTTTGTGGAGGAATTAACGACCACCGTAAGCATCTCGATAGGGTATAAGCAGTCGTCAATTCCAAATTTAGATACCCTGCTTCTAGGAAAGGGAGAGAGCCAATGCTGTAAGGCAACCATGCCTCACCAGGATTCAAACCAGGACCCTCCAGGACGAATGGGCAGAATCCGTTACCGGGGCGGCTGGTTTGCACTAAAGCCTGCTTTCAAAGGCATATTAGGAGTGTTGCTTAATTTCGCTGAACGCTGCCGTAACGCGTAAATGGAAAGGTTGTGAAAGGTATGATAACTCGCCCAAAGCAGCATAGTAGATGGGTGAACATGTCCGTAACTCACACATAGCTGGGATAGAGCTTGTTGCACCGAGAGCGCGTCACGGGATATGAAGAAGGTGCACGTTGTTATAGGACATAAATTCAGCAAACAACTAATATCAACGAATGAATTACGGGAGTACACGATTGTACAATAGAAAGTTATAAGAATCCCGCGATGGTCATATTCAAATTAATCGGAAACTTGAGACTTGGTCGTTCTGGGTGGTGTCAAGTTTTCGGATACTATCTGACTTACCATTCATGTCATATTTACACCAATAATCGGATTCCCAACTTCAAAACTAATATCAAATTCTGCTTCCAATTGGAAAATGCTTCAAATTGAATCACTCTCGTATTCGTCTGATCTAGCACCGGCTGACTCCTTTCTGTTTCCCCCAACTGAAATTCTCGCTGAAAGGGAAGAGATTTGCCGACATTTCTGACATTCCAACACACGCAACGATCCAGCGATAACAAATTAAAACTTTTCCCCACAGCTTTCAGTACTTATACGAACGAGGCCAAATTTGTGGTGTGATAATTTTGCGGGACAGTAGAGTGAAGCTTTTTTCGCCGCCCCGGAAGCCCAGTGGTCTAAGCGCTGGCTTATGACCATTCGTTCGAGATGGGTGCGAGTTCGAATTCCGGTGAGGCGTGGATGTTGTGTTTGTCTTACGGCGCTGATCCTGTCCCTCCCCTTCCTGGAACCAGTGGCCTTAAATTAGGGACGGGAGACTGCTTATAGCTCATTAAATTGCTCACGGTGGTCGTGAAACCTCCAATAGAAAAAAAAAAGGCTTTTTAAATATTACCTGTTGTTCATTTTCACCGTGCATTCAACGAACGTTATTGACACTTCTAGAATATTATGAACATTTCTTGTTTTCATAATTGATACACTGAATTTTGTATGTGCCGCAAAAACAAACCGTGAAAAAAAGAAGAGTTCGCAGCTTAACTTTAATTTAAAATTTTATAAGTATAAAGTCACGCTTATCTTAAGTTGTACTTTCGCAGCTTGAGATATCTGAAACCAGTAGTTAGAAGGGGTTTTTTTTTTGTTTTTTTATTATTGATTAAAGGTTTAATGACCACGGTGAGCAATTCGATGGGCTATAATCAAGTTCCAGTTCCTAACTTAAGGCCACTGGTTCCAGGGAAGGGATAGAGCCGGGGCTGTTAGACAAACACAACATCCAAGCCTCACCGGGATTCAAACCCGGACCCTTCACGGCAGAATGATCAGCGCTTAGACCATTGCGCCACCAGGGCGACATAGTTAGAGAATAAATGTCGTTTGCTATATATCAATTTTTTTTGTTACTGATCTTAATTTTAATGACTAAACGTTAAGTATTCGAAAGAGATGAAAAACCCTTAGGTAAATTTTCTGCATCTGAATTTCACAAAATATTTTTTCACGTTATTGAACTTCGAAGGTGTAAGAAAATGGAAATTTATGTTGAGAATTATTTCTTTCCTTTGAGAATGATAAAATGGATCCGTCTGTACATGTCCAAGTAAAACATTCTTGGATAGTCAGAAAGTTCATGTTCTGAAGCTATCTAAATAACGTGCTTAGTCAGTGTTTTATTTATATTGGTTTTTGGTCTTCCTAGTGCAAACTAGAGCGTTTTTATAAAAATTAAAACGTTTTATAAAACATTTACGTCTCATTAATGAACAAGTGCGTCTACTCTCACGTTAAAATCTCTTTGAACGAAGCATACAGTATTTGTTCATACCTCGGAAATGAACATTAGTCCACGCAATTTTAAGTTATAAACATATTTACAAATCAGTTCGTTTTAGAGACAAAGGATGATACTGACTTAACCCCAAACGCCCGAAGTTGCTTTATAAATCTGAAATGACATGATGTAATAAGTGTGCCCGTAAAGAGAAATCTAATCCTTCTATTATCTCACAGGACTTCAGATGGTTCTCCGGTTAATGAAGTGTTGTTATCCCTACGGACCAAGGTGTTAGTTATCCTAATTCGTCTTGCGTTTGGACCTATGGGGCCAAACCTTGCTCCATGTGCGATGAAACTCCGTAAACCAACCAACTAACCACTTCTGCTATAAAGCGGTAACTGTGTTTTTGAAAACCCCGTCACCATGATAATAATTTATTCATTGAGCCTTAATGGATCACGGAGCAGACGGATTGAAGACGTCAGCATGATTGGATGGCGATAAAAGTGCTAGTTTTGAATGTGATCTGTATTTCTCAAAACAGAGAAAATATGTCAAAGGTGGCTACCAGCTAAATTCAACGGCCACATGTATGCCATTAATCCCATAACCACACGACAGTTTATGGATGCGAACACAGTTGCTTCAGAAGATGTCCCGAAAGGTTCGGAAAAGAGTAAACAATATAGTGAACCATGAGAACACGACAAAGGTGTGTAGCACACTTTATTCAGACGAGGCTGCAGTCTGATTTCAAGATTTTACGTGGTAAGTTTGTATTTCTTCATTGATATGCTTCACGACTCTGAGAAGCATTCATCAGCCCCTCGCGGCCCTTGCAGAACGTGACATGTGAGTGTTAACAAAATTTATTACCCCTATACATCGTCAGTTACAGAAGTTATATAAAAGCATAATACAGAAGACAGACCGAAATAAAAATTGCTTCAACTTTTATTTTTAATATATTAATGTTTGTTCGTAAGCCCCAACATGAATAAAATGTGAGGAAAATCGAAAACGGTAATTATTAAATGAGAATAAACGGAAAGATGCAATACTTCCAACCATTTTTGCCTTTTCCCGCGTTTAAATTTGATAATAATCGATCTTCCAGGTATTGTTATATCGACATCTCACTGTACAGTCATTTGCAAAAGTTTAAGACCACCTGTTGGTATTAGGAGACTTCTACCGACTGCGTCAGCTATTATTTGTAGTACTCTACTTCCTGTCGGTGTTGCATCATCCTACAGCGGCAGGTGTTGATGGAGATGGAGGAAGCGTGCGAGCATCAGATTGCTTCTGGTTTTCATGCTGAGAGGTTTTGTACGTATTTTCTGTATATCGAAAAATGGGAACAAAAAGCTTCATTAAGTGTTACTCTGAGGACACAAATAGTGAATTTATATCATGAAGGGTTCTCCAAACCTGACATTTGCAGAAAGGGGAGTGTAAGCAAGACTCCTATTCATAATACGATCATGAAATATCGACATACAGGGGTTCGATAGGCACTACCATGACTGGTCCTTTTTATGTGGAAATGTTACGTGAGAAGCTATTAACTCATTTGCATGTGCACATATGCACAATCTTCATGCATGATGGTGCTCCATGCCACAGATCAAAGACAGTAAAGGTCTGCCTGCAGAGGAAAAACATAACTGTGTTTGATTGGCTAGGTAGCACCGACATTAACCAGGTCTAAAATTGGTGGACCATTTTAAAATATAAGGTAGCAGAAAAACGATCATCAAATTCCCAAGCTTTGATAGACGCGATAAAATACATGTGTTGCAAAGACATTTCAAGTGATTACTGCAAATCCCTCATTGAGATTACGCCACATCGTATTCTGTCCGTTATAAAAAGCAAAGGTGGTCACACAAAGTACTGTTTTCGGGGGTTTTTTTGTGTTCTAAAGAATGTAAGTGTTCATCTGTGGTGTCATTATTTCAAATATCTCTGGCTAGTAATTGGTGGTTTCTTCGAAAATCCTATTTTTTTTAAAATGAACAGTTGGTCCTAAATTTTTGCAAATGACTGTATGTATGTATGCCATATGTATCATTCCTTAAATTAATAATGTGGAACTGTACACCAACTATGCATAAAATAGTAAAACTATAATAATAATCTAATTTATTGACCTAAGAATATACAGTACATCTCACGCCAATAAAAAATCGGAATACTGGAATAGTTTTACTATTTTATGTATTATTATTTGTTATTAGTTTTCGATCTGTCTTCTATTTTCACGGTTTCAGAAGTCTCATATCCGAAGCGTGTTCTTTTATATTTACTTATATATTTTTTTCACATTTAAATAGTGCAGTCATTATGATGATTATTTCTAAATGTTCTGATTTGCCAGAACACATTTTCGTCGCACTTTTAGCACCTGACCTAATGTGCAGTAAATGCAGTTTGCATGATAACCCGGTAGCTAGATGTCGCATATGAAATACCATTTTTGTACCGGACATATTTACACAGCATCAATGCCTTTGGAACGAAATTTAGAGACTTTCTTTCTGGCAACATACACACTAGACAACAGCTTCTTACGCTGCAGAATAAAATCGTGCACCCCAAGGAAATTACAGATACCTAATGCACGTGGCAAGATGATTTTCTTAGCTTAAAATTCGGAGAGCCATACTGCGGCGAAAAACATTTTTCCTAACAAAGGAGCAAAAAAACCTACGTGAGACGTTTGGAGGGACAACATGGCAAACGTTGGTTAACTAAAAATATTTGGAAGTTGAAATGATGTTTGCACATGTCAAAAAAGCAGAAAAGGTTACGAAATCTACCTTACTAGTTAGAACTAATGACTGAACCCAATTGTCTTGCAAAATATGACAAACGTTTCAGTGCTGTGTAACCATTAGAGCCAATAGAAAGGAAAAACTCTAAGGAGAATATTCACCAAGGCATTTTGATTGAGTAAGATGCGTCTTTTTTGGAATTGGAATTACGAATTACAAGAAGGTAAAGCTGTGAGGCAAGTCAGGAGGTCACCAAGAACAGCAAAGTACAAATACAGTAGATAACAAGAGAAAATGTCTCAAAGTCGAAAATTAACTAATACCAAAAAGTTGGAAAAGATTCGAAAATACCTAAGACAAATTCACTAGAAATACGCAACGATTGAAAAAGTATAATGTATAGCTCTAATTTTGCCTTCTTTTTTAGTTTCTTGCTATTACGCAAACTATGTTACCGCTCTGCTACATTTTCATTCTGAATGCCAAATCAGAACCTCTAAGATTCCTCGTGCATTTTGCCAACAACTACCAGCTAATCAAAACATAAATATTGGAGGTGTGCATACGTTCAACCCGTTTTTGTAGGCTACAAACTAAGGAGGAGAACACAACAAATAACGTACCTAGGATTTCACGTAACTGGCATCATTCTATATGACCTTTGGCCATCTGTCTATGAGTAGGTGAACTTCACGCCGGAAAAAAACCTGTGTTTTCGAGTCAAAAAAGTAATGTAATGCCGTTTACACATCGTCCACATCATCGAAGGTTTGGAGAGCGAAGGTGTTCTGCATCGATCAAAAGTGTGGTAGTCCGTAGGTCCCGGGTCAGGAGAATACGGTAGGTGAGATAACACTTCCCAGCAAAATTCAGTAATTTTTGCCGAGTGATTAAAGCAGAATGAGGTCTGGCGTAATCATGATGAATGATCACGCCTTTGCGATTGACGAGTGCTGGCCACTTCGATGTCAGTTGTTTTCGCAATCTGTCCAACTGTTGGCAGTAGAGGTCAGCATTTACCGTTCGGTTAGCTGCAATCACCTCCCAGTGAATTATTCCCTGTGCATCCCACCAAACACTCAACAAAAACGTTTTGGGGATGCAGTCCTCCTTTTTAGGCCCATAGCAGGCGCCGTACCTTGTCTCACAATCCGTCATGCTTTGCATTACAGTACAGAACCCATTTCTCATCACCCGTTACAACTCGTCCCAAAAACGGTTCATTTCTGTGACGAGAATGCAAAGAAACACAGGTACAGATTATTTCCTCTCGTTTCTTTACAGAACGCTGGTGCGGAACCCAGTTATCGAACTTGGTGATGTACCCAAGCGCGTGCATCCCTCTTTCGACTGTTTTCTGTGTACTGACAACGTTTCCGCTGATTCCTGAACGGTGGATGTGGGTCATTTGTTATGGTTTGGTCCACATCCTCGTCAGAAACCACGGATGGACGTCCAGGACGTAGTCGGTCTTTACAGCTTCAGTCTACGTCCTGGAGATTCCGAAACCAACGGCGACATGTGCTATCATCAACTGCATCCTCCCAATACACTTGACCAATGTTGCGGCAAGCCGCGCCTGCAGTATAGCCATTGCCGAACTCGTACAGTAAACAACGTCTAATGTGCTCCTTATCGCGTGCGGTGTTACACCGTCCATGATTTCCGTTACAAATGACTTACTCGGACGAACCTAGTGCCTCTATATCCTCTACTGTTCCACGCTTCATTGGCCGAATATTCGGCAATCGCAGCGTCATCTGTGACGTAACTACTCTGATCGCAATTTGCATCTATTACAAACAAGAAAGATGACACCGAATTTTCGGATATAATAAGCACGTCTTTTGAATCCGTTCTGACCCAAATTAAATTTATCAAAGCTATTCAAAGTCAATAGCCCCGCACGGGGATAACTGGTTTTCCAGTTATTTGGGGAGCGGCGCCCCCACGGCCCGAGCTGACCTTGCGACTGGTCAACATCTGATGTCATGCCACAGCTTGTTTTTTTCTTTATTTTGGTGCTGTTGGTGTTTGCAGGGACGGCTGTTCATCCAGCTGTTGGGGAGTCGCGTCCCCACGTTCCCGAGCTGGTCTTGTGTCTCGCTTTTTCGTTTTATTTATTTTCTCCACTGGCTAGTTGCCCGTGTTGTATTCTCTACCTAATCGCTACCACGTTATGTACTAACACCCCGGTCTTGTGGTTTTGTTACCCTCCACCACTAACTGATTTATATTAACCGCTCAGTTCGTAGGTTGCTGAGATTCCGTTTAGGTTCCCTGCCAGGATTTGTCTTCTTTGGATTTCTTTTTTTTTCCTTTTAGCTGGTTTGGGTGCTAGACCTACCTGCATGTTTGCCGCGTGCGGAGACCCGTGAGGCGGAAATGGGATGTCTGGCGGCTGAGGTCGCAGGAGACCGGTTAAGTGCCTCCTGTGTACCAACACTCCTCTTCGACCCCGGCTTCGCTGTAAACGGGAGGCTAGAGCCTAACCCACCTCTGGTCAGAAGTCTTGTACCAAGTTGTGTGCAGGGCTTTAGCGGCTTTTTGTCGTATTGCACGGCAGGGTGAGCCCGGGGGCTGTGGGATCATGCCAAAGGCGTTGGCATGACGGTACCCGGAGGCCGAAGTGTCCGCCGAGTGCGTGTGATCACAGCCAACGGACTATATTTGCAACTAAGCTCTAGAACTGTGTCTTGCGTCATATGTTTGGCTTGCGGACCTCCAGTTCTCCCCTGTTGGGCTCGATTGTGGGCGGAGTACGTTGCAGATGAATTCTTTCTTACTCCCATGGGGAAACATAAACCCTCCTCAAAATTTAAAAAGCAACAGGATATGGTGATTGATCAGGCGCCAAATTTGCCTCAACCACCTCCCACACATAACACACTGAAGAGAACTTTCGTTGAGAAACGACATCACCGCGACGTATCTTTAGATCCAGGTGTTGAGCCGTCAGCTCAGAAACGTCGCATTACACTTGCAGATTCGATACCTCAAGCTACTTTTCTCGTCATTTCTTCTACTGACCAGATGTTGAAACTTTCCTCAAAGTCTCCTTTTTTCATCTCGAAGGCACTTGCGGGTGTTGCTGGCTCTTTGAAGTCAGTGAAGAAGCTACGCTCTGGTGACCTGCTTGTGGAAACTTGCACTCTCTCTCAGAGCAAATCTCTTCTGCAGTTGACCAGACTTCAGGATATTCCAGTTCAAGTGACGGCACATCCGTATCTCAACACCTCCAAGGGAGTCATTTCTGGAGCCCGACTTGTTGGTCTGCGATGAAGATGAACTTGTGTGTGAACTTGCTGATCAGGGTGTCATAGCTGCCCGACGCATGACTTTCAGGCGCGATGGCGCGCTGATCAAATCACGAAATGTTATTTTGACTTTTAACAGCCCGAAGGTACCTACTGAAATAAAGGCTGGTTACTTGTTATGTGCAGTTCGTCCTTATATACCAAATCCTCTACGCTGTTTTAAGTGCCAGAGGTATGGACATTCCCAGCGGTCCTGTAACAGTGTTGCGAGGTGCGCCAATTGTGGTTCCCGCGACCACGAAGGGACTGGATGCACTTCAGAGCCCTGCTGTGTAAACTGTGGTGACTCCCACGCTGCTTATGCCAGGTCCTGTTCGAAGTGGAACGACGAGAAGGCGATCCAGCGCCTCAAGACCCTGGAGGGCCTCTCGTACCCTGCTGCCAAGGCCAAGTTGGGTATTCCCAACAACCGACAGCGTACTTTTGCCGCAGTTGTTCAGTCTCAGCCACAACCCGTGCAGCCTTTTGTTCCGCGCCCTGTAGCTCTCGCCGCACTTGCCAAGCGATCTACAGCTGAACAAGCGACACAGGTGGATTTCACCGAGCTCCAGCTTATTCGACCAGCTGCGTCTTCGCCTTCTCTTTGAAGACGCCCGCCTCTTCCGGTTCCCAGCAGACAGCCTGCACGTGCGGAAGACCCGGCCCTCAATCCGCAAAGGTGTGCGGTGTCCATCAAACTGTCTCGGCCTCAGCGAGGTCCCCACCCTCACCCAACATTATAGAAGAACACGGGGGGGAGGAGAGTGACAGTTCGTCCCCAGCCTCTACCAGCATTGCAGAGGAACATGGGGGGAGGAGAGTGACAGTTCGTCCCGCCCTCTGCCAGCATTGCAGAGGAGTGTGGGGGGAGGAGAGTGACGGTTCGTCCTTTTCCATTAGTAAATATGTTACTTTTAATAAATTTCATTAACTACCTTTTCTTCACTGCTTTCTTCATACTCTTTTTCAACTTTTACCCAGCCTGTCTGATCTTAATCATTTTCCACGTTTTTAAAAATCTGTGGCTGATCGTTCTTTTCTGGCGCTCTTTGGCCAAACCTGGCCCTTGCGCCAATAAAATCCAACAACCAACCAACCAACCAAAGTCAATAGAACCGGTATGGAAAACAATAGTATCTGACGGAAGAAAGAAGTTTTTCAATCGGGTTTTTAATCCTTCAGATATTGCTGTAAACATAATCGTGAGCTTACGCCCTCTAGTTGCAGACTTGTGCGTTAAGAAAATAATTTATTGATGTGAGAAACATTTCGCACCGACAACACTCTCCAACACAGAAATAATTTTTCAAATCGGACTCTTAGAAACAGAGATATCGACAAAAATAAGATGTGACTTTACGTCCACTTGTGGGAAAACCATGCATTATTTTAGGAAGAAAGTATTCTCAAAAGGTTTTTCCATATGAGCAGTATCGGTCCAAGAAGAAAACATTTAGTCAAGTTTTCAGGAGCCCAGATTTTGCTACAAATACATCAGAAGCAGAAATTACCACATGCCCCCTGGTAGCCAAACCATTCTTAACCAAACATTAGAAATCATATGAAAAATATTTTCAATCAGGTCTTGTATGCGATACAATAAGGTTTTTCCAAATTGGAGTTTGAAAAGCTGAAATAGCGCAGTAAACGCAATTTACCTTTGTCCCCCTAGCGGAAAGTCTATGATATACTTGAACATTTTGAACTTACAGGAAAACATTTCTCATCGGAAACACTATCCAGCAAAGAGGGAATTTTTCAAATCGGCTCCTAGAAGTAGAGATATTGCCAAAAATAAGATATATATCTACGGCCCCTGGCAGGTGAAACCATGCATTATTTTAAGAAGAAAACGTTTGTGAAAGGTTTGTCGACACGAGTACTATCGGTCTGCAAACGACGTTTTTCGGAATCGAGAATTTAAAAGCTCATATTTTGCTGCAAATGCATCAGAAGCGGAAATCAAGATTTATACCCCCTGGTGGCCAAACAATATTTTACAGAAATTAGAAATTACGTGCAAACGATTTCCCATCAGGAACTGTGTCCGGTGCAGAAATAATGTTTCAAATCAGAGATTTAGGAGCAGAAATATAGGGGGAAACGCAATTTACCTGTACGCACCCTAGTGGAAAGTCTCTGAATTACTTGAAAATTTTAAAATTATATGAAAAACATGTCACATGGAAAACATTATCCAACAAAGAAAACATTTTTCAAATCGGACTTCTAGAAGTAGAGGTATTGACGAAAATAAGATATACAACTGCGCCCCTGGCGGAGAAACTGTGGTCTGTTTTAAGAAGAAAATATTCCGAAGAGGTTTATCGATGTGAGTGGCATCAGTCCACGAAAGAAGTTTTTCAATCGATGTTTTAGAAGATCAGATTTTATGGCAAATACATCAGAAGCAAAAATTAACGCTTACGCCCCTTGGTGGCCAAAGTATTGTTTAGCAAAAATTTGAAACTGTATGCAAAATATTTTCCATAAGAAGGTGTATCCGCTGAAGAAAAAAAAATTCAAATAGGGGTTTGAGAAGAATTATCGGGAAAAATGCAATTTGCTTTTACGCCTCCTAGAGGAAAATCTGTGCGTAATTTTGAAAAGTAACTATATCTGAAATACTCTTCGACATAAACGAAATCGAAAGATAAAATATTTTTTTCAATCGGATGTTTAGAAGCAAATATGTGGAATAAAACGTATTTTTGAATTCGACATCATCTGTATTTACGCCCTCTAGCGGTGAAATTGTACATCGTAAAAAAAAAATAAAACGAAATAAAGGATCACCATTCGCATATTTGAAGCTTCCCAATGCAAAAAAAAAATTTTCAAATCGGACTAATAGTTGCAGAGATATCGTGAGTACAGGCGGGCGGACGGACGGACAAACCGGTAAAATAAGCACGATCTGTTTTTACAAAAGACGTGCTAAAAAGGGGAAGAACTTTTGCACACACCCAATAAAAGACGTTACTCTCGATGCAGAGGTGGACAACGATATAGTCTGTAAATGGTTTGTCAAGAGACGTATAGTCTGTGAAAAGAACTGTGTCTGATATTGCACTGCGAGCTCTTATATCCTGCTGTTATAAGAACACGAATCTGATTTGTCCAGTTAATAACATAGTTAAAGTTGTTTCCGCCTAACATATTTCTATTGTGTTTGGCCTCCCTGATGATACAGTAGTTTAATCGCTGGCTTTTGGACATTCGTCGAGATGTGTCCGGGTTTGAATCCGAATGAAGCATGGATGTTCATTGTGTTTGCCTTACGGAACTGGTTCTCTCCCTTCCTTGGAAGCTGTGGCTCTAAGTTAGGGATGAGATATTGCTTTTAGCACACTAAGTTACACACGGTGGTCGTTAAACCCCCAAACAAAGAAATTTCAAAAATTTGGTTTTGATAAATGGATTTGTAAGCGGCTAGGAAAAAGAGAATAAAGGTGTAAGTCATTTACTTAGCCTTTGGTGTATGCGAACCGTAACTGTCCTAAGTATTAGTATAGAGTTCAGTGACTGTTTAACGAAAAGTAAGTAAAGCAAAAATAATGTCAAAACATTGTAAGCATTGTTAGCACCACATATATTTAATGTATGTGCGCCAAACGTTCATAGCAGCTCGCATCAGTAGATGCCAGGTATTTGTAGAATAAGAACATAAATTATAAAATAGACGAGCAGTTATGATTATTCAATGAATTTATAAATCATTAATGCTTTTCGAAGTGTTATTCCTACATCTGTATTTTTTTCTGCAGTAGGAGCGGGTTGGCCTTGATTATTTTCTCTTGCACAGCAAATAAATTACTGTCGTTAGTAATATCATCACAACCCGTTCAAAATTCACTGCCTGATGAAGGCCTTTTCAAGCCTCTTCCACAAAACCTTTTTGAAAAATTCTATTTCATGGCACTTGGGCATGCTTTCGAATTTCATTCACTCATCTCCCCCATGATCATCTGGGTGTTTACCTGTAGTTTGGTGTCCAGTTTCCTGATTTTGTTATCCAATGATGATCTGTTCTTTTTACCAATAAATCTAATCAATTGCCACTAGAGGGTCTTTACTTAACAACTTTTGTTATTTTCCTGATATTATGTCTCATCATTCTTGATTACACCAGTCATGTGTCTTTCCATGCTTCTCTGAACTGTCCGGAGGTCAGTATATCGTCTTTAGCTGTAGTCCATATCTCGGTTCCTTAAATAAGAACTAGAGGAATGCATTGAATAAGCACTTTGCTTTCAAGACGTAATGGTAAATTGCCCTTGAAACTGTACTGTTTCTTCCAAGAGCGCTCAATTCAAGTTTTATTACGCTTATTCATCTATTTTTTGATGTAACCTTCATTTTACACCTGTTGTCCAAAGTAAATATAGTCGTCAGTTACTTTTAAGTTTGCCCATTCATCCGCTAAATCTTCCGTTCCTTTAAGATTTAGAAATCGATAAAACGTAAAACGTTATTTACACAGTATAAAGAAACAACTGTGCATTTATTTGAAAACTCTGAAGGTATTTGTATTTAACGGTATCCCTCGTGGAAATGATATTAAGCTGATTCGAAAATTATTTTCATTGCACTAAAAACTTATACATCAAATTTCAGGTATTTTAATAAAATACAGACTCGATATTTGACTTGTAACCAAACTTCCTGAAAACTACCATAATTTTATTCTATTTCGTATTTAAGTGAAAACGGTCATTTTTATTGCTTCCAGTTTGCTTAGGAAATCTTGGAAATATCACGTATTCTCATTATTTTATGATGGGTGAACCAGCCACTGATTTTTCATTTACATAGCAAAGTTGAAATATAGAACTGAGACAATTAGTAGAACGACGAATTTATTTTCTGGCTCTTTCGGGGAAACATGTAATTGCTTGTATGGATTGCGGAACGGAACTTCAGTGATTCTGAACTTTACGGACATCGAAGAACCCATTAAATCTCTCGACTTAAGTTTGCGTCTCAACTAATGGGGCATTTGGTTTTAACAAAAGCTGTTTCACGTGACTTTTCGTACATGAATAACTTTTTTACAGTTTTCCAAGAAGAGCCCTTGTAGCACAATATTACTTCAGTAGTGCACTTGAAAGCTCACAAATGCTTACAAACTGTAATCAGCTTTGTGGTAACTGAAATCATTATTTCCTTCCCGCATATTTTGTTTATTTCATCTGCTCATTTATTACGTGACGTATTTTATGAAAATACTGGTGAACATTCATTTAAACAGAAGTGTACTGAAGGATTCAGGAAGCAAAGTGAAATATGTTGACTTAATGACAGTATTTTTCTTTCGTTTTTGCTGTTTTAAACTGAACATCAGTATGTAGCCATATATAATATTTTTGAATTATCACGAAAAATTGCATTCAATATTTTAATTATCAAAATATGAGAAGGTGTGTTGAAACTATTTCTACTGACAATCGCTAGTACCACCGGTCTGTTACCATGAGTCACGGACGATTGTCACCATGTCATCCATTGAACGAACTGCGTTGTTTACAGAGGAAGCAACATGATTTCCATGCGTAGTTACTGTGTTTAGATTTGAAAAACATATCGTTATCCTGTCGTTTATAAACACGAACGAAATGCTTTTTCGAGATATATTGCTATGCTCCTATCGTTCATATGACGACTATTAATTGCTCCTTTCTTTGCTATTGGAAATAAAATGGCCAGAAAATGTGAAAACAACTGTTCACGTTAACACAAGAGCTGTTACACAACAACAGCCGCACGCGGATATTTTGTGAACATGTACAACTTTCACTTTTACGTAAGCCACTTCGTAAGACCATGTACTAGCACTTTGATGGAATGAATAAGTCCTTGCACGTCTCTTCGCATTGAGTTGCAAGGTAGTCAGGTTTTATGCTAAAATAAGTTATTATTGTGTTGTGTAGAAACCATGGTAAGGGGATCCTTTATTTCTGATGCTGTTATGCAGTCTCCATTTCACCCATACACTAGATTTCCCTTTTGTGCAGTGAATGTCGTAGATAATTTTGCTCATAACTAATGTAGGAAGATCAGGTTTGGAGAACATTAAGCCTGAGTTCTTATGAATGTACTCATGTAAGAATTTATATAAACCGTACTTGTTCTTTAAATATGAATCCACATTTGATTTACCTTATAATTCAGTATCATGCTGTATTATGGCCCAAATGAAGAGCTCTTCACGTAGTACGGAGCAGCTAACGTTTAAGCATAGATTGTTCATAAGCTTACTAAAACAGTTGTTGGAGGAGGATTCTGGCGGAGAAAGTACATTGAGTGAGTAGTTGTAGAAAAATCTACTTTATTTGCTATCCTAAATGTTTCCGAAAACTGTTTCAAATAGAGCCCATGTAAAGTAAAATTTAAATACATTTCTCGAGCTTCGATTTCACAAAGATATCAAATTAATTGTTCTTTCGCTAAGATTAAAGATGAGTTAATGTTTACTCAAACCATTTTAAATATTGTTGAGGAAAAATGATAGATCGATCTTTAAAATTTTGGGCAAAAGCAGCAGTATCGTTGATACAAATTTCCCAAGTTTTCTTGAAAAACCAATGGGATGATGTTTGCAAAGTAAAACGCAGAGACTTAGGATGATAACGAAACATGTTCGCAATTAGATAAAAAAACAAATGAGAAAGCCAGCGCAATAAAATTAGGAAATGTTTTATGACTCTTCACGAAATTATTACAGTAAATCACCTCAAGCTCAGGAGAAAAAGGTTTGTTTTAAAGGCTGGCTAAATTTTTTATCGCTTCCCTAACAGCAGCACCTTTTTATGTGTACGGTAAGCGTTATTTCACGAAATAATTTTACTGATTTCATCCGTCGTCCGTCTAAGAAACGTAATTCATTTTGTTTAAACGAAAGATGCTTTGATTGGTCGCGAACTATTTCCTGTGTTACTTCTAACAACAGTAACATTTTCAGATGCGTGATGCAAGTAAGTAAAATTTGTAATACATGAAAGAGAATATTGTAGTTGTGTTTTAATTTAATTATTATTTTGTTCTATTGCAGTCGCATTGGATTCCGACTACCTAACGCGCAATACCATCTGCAACATTATTTTAAAAATTTTCACGGCAGTTTTGAACTGTAGTTTAAACTTCTGTTTTTTATGTGGTTATTTTCCAAATAAGTAATGCAAGTTTAGGAATGTGGTAGTTTCATAAATTTCTTATTCGATCTTCTGTGTTCTTTTATTTACCAATGGGTTATACAAGCACACCTGAAAACGAGGTCCATGATATGTTCTTAAAACTAAATAACATTTTTTCGGTAAACCGGTATTTTCTTGCAATGATTTGTAATTTTAAGAAACAAAACACAAAGGAATTAATGCTTTCTGCAGCCTTCCACTCAGAGGTGAAAAAATATGCAATTATGCATGCTCCTTGAATTGAAATAGCACCCCTTACATCTCAGTCCTTTTATTTTTGAGTCCATACTGAATTCAGTTATTCATGCATCTGAACGAGTGAATGAGCCCTGCAATTAGCTCTACTACTGAAAAATGTAGTATCACTACAAATAGAAAAATATAATGGCATCAATAGCAAGCTGCAAAACAAAGTAGCTTGTAGCGGAAAATTACGCTACAAATCGTGCTACTTTAAAAAAAAATCCTCAAAGTATGTGACAGATCCAGATTTTCTGGAACATTATTGGCTGGGACATGGGGGTAAGGTTCAGTATCCCTTCACGCAATAACGTACCTAAGTTGACTTTCATTTATGACTCGCACTCTAATTTAACTTTCATTTTTACTTGTCCTTCTCTATTTAAATTTTGAGTTTCTGCTCCTTTACTGTTTCAAGCTTAACGTTTTATTTTCCCACTCACTGAATGTTATGTTGACAGTAGGCTTGAAGTCAGGCGGAAGGACATGTCCGTGCTGACAAGCAAGATTGCTGCATATCTAATGTGGTAAGCTATCAACAAAAAGTGTGGTGTGTTAGTTGTGGAAGCTGTCTTAAGCTGTAATCGTTTCCTTTTCATGCAACTAGCTTCGGTAAATCACATCGATCGTTATATATATATATATATATATATATATATATATACTGTATATAAATATTACAGGCAATTGACGTGGATTAAGAACATCAAACAGAAGTCATCGCCCTTTCACGTTTTATAAGTCGGTCACGGAAAAATTCTCATAGGCAGCCACCGGGAACCGAACCCAAGGTCTTCCAGTTACGCTCCGGACATGCTTCCACTGCACCAGTCGTATGTGAGTCTGGAGGAATTCGAGGTCACTGTGGTGCAGTGGAAGCATGTCCTGCGCGTAACTGGAAGACCCTGGGTTCGATTCCCGGTGGCCTGCCGACGAGAATTTTTCTGTGACTCACTTATAAAACGTGGAAAGAGTTACAACTGCTGTTTGATGTTCTTAATCCACGTCAATTGCCTATATTAATTATTCATTCGCCTTCGAGTTATTTGTTCAGTTGCTGCTTACCATCTTTGGTGAATCCCCAGCATTGTGCGGGACTCCAAGAAGCAACCTGTCAAGTGGCTTGGCAGTTTGTTGTATGTGAGTCTGAAGGAATTCGAGGCTTCTGTGGTGCAGTAGTAGCATGTCCGGCGCGTAACTGGAAAACCCTGGGTTCGATTCCCGGTGGCGGCCAATGAGAATTTTTTCGTGACTACTTAAAAAACGTGGAAAGAGCGATAACTTCTGTTTGATATACATAATATATATCATCATCATCATTGTCAACCATTATCAATCCACTGCTGGACGAAGGTCTCCCCAAGTTTCCTCCACAACGGTCTGTCTTGTGCCAGTCTCCTCCATGTCACTCCCGCATACTTTCGAATTTCATCCACCCATCTTCCATGTGGTCTTCTTCTGGGTCTTTTCCTGTCCCTTGGAATCCAATCTAAAATATCGGCTGTCCATCGATGGTCTGTTCTTCTGGCAGTATGTCCAGCCCAATGCCATTTCAGGGATTTAACTCTGATCATGATGTCTTCCACTCTTGTCATTTTTCGGATCCACGTGTTCCTCTTCTTATCTCTCCTGGTTACACCAAGCATGCACCTCTCCATGTGTCTTTGAGTTGTCTGCAGCCTTTGTATGTCTCTTTTAGCTAAGGTCCACGTCTCTGAACCATACGTAAGCACTGGAAGGATGCACTGATCAAACACTTTTCTTTTAAGACATAATGGCATATTGCTCTTGAAAATTATCACTCTTGACTGCTTTGCAAGATTTACAACGTTTGTCCATGCTGAGGACGAGGTTGTCAAGGAGCTGTTGATGCATCGCGGTCCATTCCTCTTGTAGCGCCAATCGCCGCTGCGGAGTCTTTGATGGCGGATGGTGACGTGCTGCCAAGTATCTCCCAAGAAGGTCCCACACGTGTTCGATTGGATTTAGGTCCAAGGACCTTGAGGGCCAATCCATGCATTGAATATCTTCACTCTCCAACAGCTCTGCGACAGCCACTGTACGATGAGATGTAGCGTTGTCGTCCATGAAGAGGTACTCAGGACCCACAGCACCTCTAAAGAGACGCACGTGAGGCAGGAGAACCTCGGTACAATAGCGGACAGCAGTGACTGAACCTCGTTGGAAGATGTGGAGGTGAGTACGGCTACCAAGCATGATACCGCACGAAACGAGAACTCCGCCACCCCCAAACCGGTCCCTTTCGATGATGTTGGAGGTGTGATTGCGTGTTCCCTGCTCTCTCCAGATGTGTATACCTCCAGAATCTCTCGTTAGACTAAATCGGCTCTCATCCGTAAAGAGAACTCGACCCCATTGCTAATGTGTCTAGTTCTTTTGTTCCTTGCACCACAGAAACCGCCATTTCCGATGAGCCGGCGTTAATGGCACACATCGTACTGGTCGTCGTGCAAAAAGATCACCTTTGTGCAGACTCCTGGTCACGGTAAAACGCGATAACGGACGTCCAGTTGTCTGTTGCATGTGCTTTGTGATTTCTCCCGCTGTCTGCCGTCTGTCTCTTCTCGCCTGTAGAACAATATACCGGTCGTCCGCCACAGTGGTTGCTCGTAGACGACCACTGCTAAACTATCGGACAGCTGTTCCTGTCGTTTGAAATTGCTCTCCAAGCTCTTGAAACGATGCTGTGACCGATCCCAAACTCCTCGGCCACACTAGTCACACTTCGATCTTCTTCCAACTTCTCAATGACGCTATCTCGGGTAAAGTCATCCAGATGTCGTCTACTGGATTGCCTGTTGGCCATATCACACGGTGACCGCAATTCGACGTCGTGCAAAACGATGTACACCGGGCAATGGCTTTCACCAAATTGCTGAGCGTACACCGCCTGTGTGCTTTTTACCCTTTCCGATAACCCCTTACGTCATGCTGCACATATGCGCATGCCCTACCGTACCGGACCTTAGTCTATCTTCTGAGTGGTCTTTCTGTCCGTTCTGCCAGCTCGTTCGGCTGTTATGCTGATTTCTCCTCTTCGTCCTTAATTTTTGCACACCAGTGTATATACACCACAGATTGGCAGATTCGGAGTTCGTTAATCTTCTATTGTACGTCGTAACAATTCAATACGATTACGTGACTATCGCTGTTGTTCGAGTAATTAACTATACGTTCTTCATTAGTAAAGTGAAGTGCCTAGTGAGTTTCGGCTTAAAAAAAGACTAGCATAAGTAACTCTCTCTTAAACTTTATTTGAAACTTTATTTGAATGACACCTGTTCCACTTAAAGTGAGGGAGCAGGAAGAACCAACTTAACGTAGTGTTTCCTAAATAACATATACAAGGCTGAACATTGAAGAATATTACATATTGGGAAAGTTAGCCAAACTGTTAACTGGTAAGTCAGCTCTTTCAGCCTGCGAAAACAGCAAGTACGACGCAATGACGCTTGTCGTTTGATTGAAGACCGTTGATTGAGAGAACAAATTCTTTTAGTCAAAGAGAATGAAGTTCTAAATATTTCTTGATATGGGTTTTATTTGTATTCATTGGGCATCAGAGTTAGTCTCACTGGTCTGGAATATACGGCACTGAATGTGTTAAATCGGGTTCCTTTCTCTTGAAGTAATGCAAAGGTAAATTATTTCTCTAATTTGCTTTGCTACTTAGTTCTGAATGCCACATGCAAGGGTGTACATATAAAGATCATCTTCAGAATTTACAATTTTAATTGAAGCCGGGAGGTGAAAACGTATAGTAAAAAGTAGCGAAAGTATCAATCAATTATTAAGGAAAGGTAGTTGTAGCAGGTGCTAAGCTGCTTTTTTTCAGGAACGTTATAGCAACTGCATTGTAAAACATAAGTGGTGTTAATTCGCGGAAAATTCCTGAAAATAATGTGCAGCAAAGTTCTTTCAGCAAAATTTCCATTTTTAAAAGTTCCAGTTTCCTCTAACTTCAGCATTTTGACAGAATTTCCGTAGCCAGTAATTTCGTTTATTTCAGTCCGTTTCGGGATTTTCCCTATTTATATAGAAATATGCAAGGAAAACAAAGGGATAAAGATTAATGGAGACTACGTAACTCACCTTAGTTTTGCGGATGACGTAGTCATCTTTGCAAGTACCCCTTCAGAGCTGCAGAGTATGGTCCAAGAACTTGCTGACAAGGGTAAAGAAGTGGGATTAAAAATAAACTTTCAGAAGACAAAAGTGATGTACAATGCTTTTACAAGAAACGAAGATTTGGCGATTGATGGAGAGAAGCTTCAGACAACCGATTCCTACATTAATCTTGGGCAGCAGATATCGAGTGATGGTCACATTGATGAAGAAATTAATCGGCGTAAAAACTTTGGATGGAGAGCTTTTGTAAGAAACAGTACAATTTTTAAGAGCAGTATGCCATTATGTCTCAAAAGAAAAGTGTTTGCATCCTGCCAGTGCTTACGTATAGAGCATGGACCTTAACTGAAAAAGACATACAAAGACTGCAGACAACTCAAAGAGGGCATGGAAATGCATGCTTAGTGTAACCAGGAAAGATAAGAAGAGGAACTTGAGGATAAGGAAAATGATAAAAAGAACGGACCACCGATGGACAACCGAAATTTTAGACTGGATTCCAAGGGACAGGAAAAGACCCAGAAGAAGACCCCATGGGAGATGGAAGGAAGAAATTCGAAAGTATGCTGGTATGACATGGAGGAGACAAGCTCAAGACAGACAATTGTGGAAGAAAATTGGGGAGACCTTCACCCAGCAGTGGATTTATAATGGTTGATGATGATGCATGGTCTTCAATTTTGACTTTTTCTTCCCTTTACAAACCATTTCCAGTTGACCAAGGTGAACTTCGAACCAGGGCCGTTTACTATGGAACGTGCCTATTACCTCTGAGACAGAAAGACCCGTAACGTATAATCATGTATAAGCTAGAATTATATTTGAGAGATGATGAAATATTTTGGTTATTAACCTAGGGGAATTAATCTCTTTATTTTTTTCTTGGAGCTTATTGTTATTATTAGGAATAGGTTTGTAATAATTTCAATTTGTTTGCAGGACGACGTATTAAAAATTTCGTATTTTTTAATCATGATTTTTCGAAGCAAAATAATTCTTTGGCACTTGAGATCTTCTTAAACTGACCATGACTTTTAATTTTCTTAAAGAAAACGTGAAATGTACTAAATGTAAAATTTACTGTTGATAGTCATAACAGCGTTTGATATAACGGGTCCACAAACTGATACACAAACATCATGCAATCACTTGTACAATAATGTAAGTACCAGGTTTCTTACGGTACCTCAATATACAATATCTGGTGCACAAAGTGGGAAAGAGTGTAAGAAATATCATGTGCTACAATAACCAAAATTTTGTGCGCCATGCTATCTACAACATCAGATCTTGGAACAGAACTTCAAAATTAGGTACTGTGACAGAGGATTGAAATGTAATAGTTAATCAAACCTGAAGTATATTCCAGCGATTCACTCCCATTACCAGAAATTTCCCGTCATATGGAAAGAGAAAAAGTGAGAACACAATTGTTCTGTTAGTGTACGAAGCGAAGGGTGGAAAGGTTTCTGAAAATTCAGAATTTTCCAGTGGCACGAAAAACGAAAAATCCGTGAAATTCAGGCTTTTTTCCTATCAATTCGCAGAAAAGGTTGCATCAGGAATACGCATCGTTAATTTACCAAAGAAATCACGCGAAATGGCTTCCGAATTTCGATTTTATTTTTGGTTTACAGTGTAGCTACTCTTAAAAAGTAGCTTCTCAATCACTGATCGCAATAATACTGCAACTTTCGCAAATTTGTCCTGCATTCTCTGATTTTGCGTACTGTGAACACACTAGTGTTAGGCTATCTCAAAAGTTTGATACGCTATCGTTTTCATCTTGAATTATCGTGACTGAAGCTGGTAACAACTAAATAAAGTTACCTAGTTAATAGCATATCGATAATACAAACCACGCAGAAAAAACTGAAAAATAAATGTGCACATTTTTTCGCGATAAGACGATTTTTTAATTCCAGTTAACGGGGTGGCATACCAACAAAGTAAAGCTGCACAGATGACCCCAAAAGTATCAGAAGTCATAGCAGAAACAATGCATGGTAAAGACTTGCGTGTCTATCTATAAGTTCACACAACGCATTGGGACATCGTGATAAAAGTTTTACGGTCAGAACTGTGAAAATGTCTTAAAATATACTTCATACAATGGGCTACATATTGTGTTTTTTTGCTTCACTTTAATACAGAAGAGAAAAATGGAGAGCTCTCTGAAATAAAAAGACAGAGCGTAATGGGAACAAAAGCTATCAAGGAAATCTTTGCGATGACCTTTTACAAAACTAAGATGAAAAAGGAAAAGTTATCTGTTTCCGCACGTAGCACAGCTTTGCAATTTAACGTAGACCCAAACTCTGAGCCACTGTCTTTTAGTAATAGAGAACTGTGGCTCAGTGTTGGGCCTACGTAAAGTTGCAAGGCTGTGCTACTTGGGTCAGATGATAAGACAAAATAATAATTTATTTTAATTAGTTATTAATGTCCATTTTTATACTATACATTGCATCCACTAAGGCTACCGTAACTTTCTGATTTCATAACTTTAGTTTGTGTTCTCCTTAAAGTGGGTTAAAATATATTTATGTACAAATTGAATATAAGCCAGACTAGATCTGACAGGTCTGCAGAAAAATAGGGGAATTGTATTACATTAGGATAAGAAACGACTAGCATTCAAATGCACCACACTGTTGGAAAACGTTTCTCACATATATACATAGTAGATCCTTCTCCGTAAAGTTAGCATTCAAAGAGCGTGAAATTCTGAAACAACTACTTAGGCTTACAGAGTGAAATCATCTGTTGAAACAGAAGAAGGAGAGCAATTTGTGGCTCGAGTTCATATCGCCAAATTTATATTCGCATTTCTTAATTGCTACAATGGTACTACACCGAAATAAGGTAATGAAGATCCCTATGAGTTCCCTCAAATACATGAGAATCAGACAATCCATTCCTTATCCGATCTTAAAGAAAATGTTGCACCTAACAGGGGCGCCATATCCTAGTTTTAAGTTAAATCTAGTCAACCTGAAATAAATAATGCATTGTATTATTCACACACGTGTGCACATTTTCTCCTCCCTGACCTACCTACTTTAAATGAGCGTACGTCACTTATAAGTACCTATTTAAATAACAATAAAAAATGGCTCATGAAACTTATAGGAGCCACCCATGATTTTCTCTCTCGCCTGCAGTCCTTTAACATATGATGAATTATGCACTTCTGGTTTTCCAAGTTCTCTTATATAAACACTTCACTCTTTTGCAAAATCGCACGCCGATGCAGCGAAGTCAAATTCCGTATAGCCTAACTTATTTTAAACGTTGTAGAACCCGCCTGAAGTTGTTCCTTTGCAAAACGTATGTGACGTGTATTCTAATTTAACTTAAATTTTTAGTTCCTTTTCCAATGTAAACTTTGTTTTTTTCTGTTTTGAACATTCCAAACTTAACGTGATATCTTCTCTCTCACATGAATGAGGTTGGCAACGGTTTTGAAGTCAGTGAGAGTGACGTATGAATGTAATAAGAATGTTAGATAAAAAGGCGATACAGCAGTTGCTTTGTGTGTGTGTGTGAGTGGAGATGGTCGATTGTTGTTAAGCTAGATTATACGACAGATAATTAAGGCATTGTTTGTGAAGTGTAAACCTCGCAGTGCTATATGTTGGATTTCATCAAATATTGCTGGACCAATAAAAAGTTAGCGTAAGTTTGACTTTGTATATGTTTCGCCTGACCGCAAAACCTTAATCCCGTGCAACTGTTGCATCGTATATTCTCATTTAGTTCAAAATTTCCTTAGTCATGGTTTTAGACATAGCGTAACCCCAATCTCGCGCACGAAACTGGGTTACGTTAAACGTATTTTAACTTTTTATGGGGGTTACTATTTTATTTTATTTAACGAGGGATTAAAACCCGTAATCAAAGTTTTTAATTTAGTAACTGCGCAAATATATGTACTTCATCGGAATTAAGAGAATACTGGCTATGATTTCAGTTAAAAGACTACGTTCATAAGCTTCCGTTGATACCACAGGTAGAAAATAAGAATTATTCTCTACCTGTATTATTAATACGCTTCCGTCGATACCACAGGTAGAAAATAAGATGTACGTTGCTTTTTACAAAGAAATTGCGTTCTCCTTAGAGTTTTGAACACAACGTATGCTTGATAGTAGTATCATGTACTATTTTGTATAATTAAAGTAAATGGTAACACTTACTTTTTTCGCAAGAAACTTGTGAGGAATTAATTTTTCCGTAGTCTCTTTCGAACTGTTCTTTGGAAGTTTCGTAAGTGCATCTCTATACGTATTTTACTGTAGGTTACATAACTATGAATATAGTGGTTTGAGAAGACAATTGAGAGATTAGTTATTCTCTGTTATTTCTTAAAAAAAGTTATTTTTATCTTCGACAAAGTTAATTTCATAGCTATACTGTACTTGGCTTGTTCTCTTCCAAAATGAAGACTTCTCTATTTTGTTCATGATTTGATATGCAAGGAAGAACTCTCTTGTAAAATCGATAGTAAAGTAAAGTAAACATTTTTAAAAGAAAAGAAACCGTGGTGTGACCTATTTTTCTTCTGGAAAATGTGTGCATCTCAAATAATGAGATACATACAGTAACATTTACAGCAGAGGAAACATGTGTATGTACCTTCACACTTATTATATAAGTACGATATCAAAACATTAAAAATTTTGAAAAAATAAATAAGCACACGGTTTGAAGATGCGTATCACAATCCTGTTTAGTACGTTTAAACCGAAACTCAGAGATAGCTGCTGAGCTTTCACTCGCACACGAGTGGTTTTTGAAAGGGAAAAAGAACATGCAGGCTATAACTAAGAAATTTTAAATAAAACAAAAATTAAAAACTATAGTGAACAATGCACATGTTTGTATACTTGCGAACGCAATAACGCGCGATATAGTTCCTCGTATACAATTAAGAGGGATGTAAGGTCAGGTGATGCGTAACATCACAGCCTCTCCTTGACAAATGTCAACCCCGCCTTCTCGTGATGCATCCTGTTCCCACTAAAGGGGCTCTGACGACCGCCAATAGCAGTATAACTATACCATCGGGATCAGAGGAAATGCTGTCCCACACTCACCAACCCGCTTGGCCAGCGTGGTGAGTTATGGCCAAACACCTCCAAAATGACTCCACAACTTAAATCTTGGCCCTCAGTCTCCGGCAGCTGGAATGTACCTGGCCAAGGCAGCGGCCAGTGCGACATGAAGGCAGAGGGTGCTAAGAATCCCCGGAGAACCGGACTAGGCTGCCATTTGATGCTGACCTTGGCTACCTATAACGGACGCTCCCTATCTTCTGATTCAAGGCTTCTTGAATTGGAAGAGGAACTACAAAGGATCAAGTGGGACATCGTCGGGCTAAGTGAGGTAAGGAGAAAAGGAGAAGATCTCATTGAACTGAAAAGTGGACATCTCTTCTATTATCGTGGGACAGATACTGGCAGAACTAGTGGTGTTGGATTTATAATAAACAAGAAACTGAAGGATAAAGTGGTAGAAGTTGAAAGTTCCTCTGACAGAGCTGCACGACTCGTTATCCAACTATCGAGAAGATACCAGGCTCAGATTATTCAAACTTATGCACCCACCACAAGTCATCCTGAAGAAGAAATTGAAGAATTTTATGAGGAAATTCGTCATCTAAATAATAAAGGTAAGCAGCACTTGAAGATAATTATGGGAGATTTCAATGCAAAAATAGGGCAACGGCAACAGAATGAAACTTCAGTAGGTAAATTCGGTCACGGCAACAGAAACCAGCGTGGAAATACTCTCGTTGAGTTTGCAGAGGCAGAAGGATTTTTCATCTTGAACTCCTTTTTCAAGAAAAAGCCACACAGGAAATGGACATGGAGACATCCAATTGGGACGACAAGTGAAATTGATTTTATTATGTGTAACAAAAAATTCGTCATCGAAGACTGCAGTGTGCTGAACAAGTTCAACACAGGTAGTGACCATAGATTGGTGAGATGTAAGATGCACCTCAACACTAAACTGGAACGTGGCAAGCTCATAAGACAAACAAAATGTATTGACATAACCAACCTTAAAAAACACCATAATACTTTCAAGTTGGAACTGAAGAACAGATTCTCTGCTTTAGAAGGCCTAACATCGGAAGAAGTGGATATTTCGGAAGTTAACAGAAAAGTAACCAAAGCTCTAATGGAAACAGCAACAAAATTAGCTGGGTCTAAGAACAAGTTGCATGTGAACAAATTATCAGGAAAAACCAAAATGTTGATGCAAAAAAGAAGAGAGATGAGGACAACTAAAGAAGATGTGACTTCCAAAGTGGAATATATAGAGCTATGCAAGACAACACGAAAAAGTATCACTGAAGATGTAAGGAAATTCAACTGTGAGCTAGTGAGGAAAGCAATTGAAAACAACCAAAGCCTTAAGATAGCAAAGGGACATCTCAGTAAGGGAAGAAAACAAATTATGGCTCTGAGAAAAGAAGATGGTTCTATAACAAGAAATAGAGGCGAAATTTTGACAAGAGTGAAAGATTTCTACTCCAAATTATATGAAAGGGATGATACATGTACTCCAGACATCATGAAAGGTACCAGAGTTCTTCCAGTCCTCCCAGCAGAAGTTGCTCATGCAATCAAGAACATGAAGCGGGGGAAAGCTCCAGGAGAAGATGGAATTACTATAGACATCATACAAGAAGCAAGTGGAGAAATTGAAACAGTACTCGCCCAAATTTTCACTCGATGCCTTAATGAAGGGAAGATTCCTGAGGATTGGAACAATGCTACAATGATCCGGCTACATAAAAAAGGTGACATTGAGGATCTCAGGAACTACAGACCTATCAGCCTCCTATCAGTGGTTTATAAAATCTTCACTAAAGTTCTTTCACACCGCTTGAAGGTAACACTGGACATGGCTCAACCGAGAGAACAAGCTGGATTCAGGAGTGGCTACAGCACAATAGATCATATCCACGTACTGAGAGAACTAATTGAAAGAGCGAGGGAATATGAACTTCCATTGTGCATGGCTTTTATCGATTATGAAAAAGCCTTTGATTCGGTGAAACCATCAGCAGTTACCACGGCTCTGAAATCCTGCGGTATTGAAGATGCATACATTAATATTATTAATAACATCTATGAAAATGCAAGTGCAAAGATTCGGCTGTTTGAAAATACAACACACATAAAAATTGGAAAGGGAGTGAGACAAGGTGACACCATATCTCCGAAGCTCTTTAATGCCACATTGGAAAATGTCTTTCAATCACTGAACTGGGAAAACAAGGGGATAAAGATTAATGGAGATTATCTAACCCACCTTCGTTTTGCTGATGACGTAGTCATTTTTGCAACTACCCCATCAGAGCTACAGAGTATGATCCAGGAACTTGCTGACAAGAGTAAAGAAGTGGGATTAAAAATGAACTTTCAGAAGACAAAAGTGATGTTCAATGCTTTTACAAGAAATGAAGATTTATCGATAGATGGAGAAAAACTGGAGATAACAGATACGTATGTTTATCTTGGACAGCAGATATCAAGTGAGGGTCACATTGATGAAGAAATTAATCGGCGTACAAAACTTGCCTGGAGAGCTTTTGGAAGAAACAGCATAATTTTCAAGAGCAATATGCCATTATGTCTTAAAAGAAAAGTGTTTGATCAATGCATCCTTCCAGTGCTTACGTATGGTGCAGAGACGTGGACCTTAACTAAAAGAGACATACAAAGGCTGCAGACAACTCAAAGAAGCATGGAGAGGTGCATGCTTGGTATAACCAGGAGAGATAAGAAGAGGAACTCGTGGATCCGAAAAATGACGAGAGTGGAAGACATCATGATCAGAGTTAAATCCCTGAAATGGCAATGGGCTGGACATACTGCCAGAAGGACAGACCATAGATGGACAGCCGAAATTTTAGATTGGATTCCAAGGGACAGGAAAAGACCCAGAAAAAGACCACATGGGAGATGGGTGGATGAAATTCGTAAATATGCGGGAGTGACATGGAGGAGACTGGCACAAGACAGACCGTTGTGGAGGAAACTTGGGAGACCTTCGTCCAGCAGTGGATTGATAATGGTTGACAATGATGATGATGATGATGATACAATTAAGATATAGTTTACCTAGAATCAAGGTCTATCAAAAAAGTCCATGCACGTAGCAATTCGATTGAAAGGCAATCCTTACAAGCCTGGTGATGAGTACGAAGGCTGTACCTAAAGTAAATTCAAAAGTGGGCATAACTTTCTTATTAACTGACAGAGGTGGATCAAACTGCACATGTTGGTAGAGTAAGTCTTCCTCTATAGTAACCCTTCTTCATTAAAGGTAAATAAAATATTCCAAGCAGATGCGACGTGCCGTCATTGACTTCTTGACGAAGGAAGGGTGCAGGCTGTCCGACATACACAGAAGGCTACAGATTGTTTACGGAGATGTCGCCCTTGACAAGAGCAATATGCACAGATGGCAGAAGTTTAGAGAAGGGGGAAACCATCATTGAAGGTAAACCACGGAGTGGGAGACCATCATTTGTGACCACTGACACGAATCGTCAGCGAGTGGATGAATTGATTCGCGCGGAGAGACGAGTCACAATCCTTGACTTTGTTGCACAACTGGACTGTAGTCACAATATCATACAGAAGATGGTGGAAGACTTAGTATATCGTAAAGTATGTGTAAAGGGGGTACCTCGGCAGTTAACACCCGATTTGAAGGATAGAAGGGTGGAAGTCTGCTCTGATATGCTGGAAGCGTTTAAAGCTAATGAAGACACGTTTTGTTTTCGATCTGGCGACTGGGGATGAAACGTGGGCGTATCTTTACGATCCGGAAACGATGAATCAGCCTATGGAATGGCATCACACCTCTCCACCAAGTCCCAAGAAGTACAAGACCGAGCGATCAGCACAGAAAATCATGGTGACTGTTCTTTGGGATGACAAGGGTGTCATTCTCCTGGATTTCCTGGAACGTGGCTGTTCCGTGACCAGCAAGAGGTGCATTGATGAAGTTTAGAGAAGTCATAACGAGGAAGATACTGACCAAGAATCTGAAATGTATTCACATTCACCATGATAATGCGAGACCACACATCAGGCGATCCGCAAATTTTGGCAGCCGGTGGTCGCCCATCCACCGTACAGCCCAGATCTGGCACCCTCCGACTTCCAACTGTTCGGTCCAATGAAAGAAAGTCTGCGGGGATAAGGATTTGTTGACACAGGCGAGGTGAAAGTGGCTGTGAATAAGTGGGTGCAACAGTCCACACCTGATTTTTTTCAAAGGTGATTCGAGAGTTGGGTTCAACAATGGCGCAAATGCATCGCTTGTGATGGAGACTATGTTGGGTAGAGTAACCCTTTTTATATAGAAAGAGTTACTCTACCGACATGTGCAATTTCAACGAGGTATGTCAGTTAATAAAACAGTTATGCCAACTTTTGCATTACTTTCGGTTCAACCCTCGTATTTCAATGTTATGTTGCGGTTTTTTCATGCGAACGTGCACATTGTTCACTTTAATTTTTATTTTCTGTTTTATTCAAAATGTGTCAGTTATAGCCTGTATGTGATTTGGGAGTTGAAAAAGAAGCCCGTGTGCGGGCAAAAGATCGGCAGTTACTTCAGCACGTCTCAAAACGGATTTTAATGCGCATTTTCAAGCGTTATGTTCATTTGTATTTATACTCTAACTAATGGACCATTGTGCCTTCTGACTAATAAAATGTGCGTTTTCTAAACGCAGACCTAACCCAATGATTGGACTTCGGAAAGCAGTGGAAGATGAGTGGAATAAAATGCCACTACCAGTTTTAAGACATGCCCTGAAATCTGTGAAATAGAGATATAGGTTCTTGGTCGAAAAAATGGCTAGCAGATTGAACACTTAAGGAAGAAATAATTTTAGTTTAAACATTAATTGTATTGCTGGAAAATCGTTCTAAAAATGTGTGAACATCCTCTGTAATTCTGAATGCGATGCACATCTTTTAATCTTCTTAGTGCGTTGCAGCGCTGAAAGGAAAGTAGAGTAGGAGTCAATACTTTTTACCTTTGCGTGGACAAATCTGGAGAATGACAGTTGATTTGGATAATTTCTGAAAGAAATTCATTTAAGAATATCTTTGAACATTTGTTTTCTGAGATACATTTTCGGTAGCAATAATTTGGAGTTCGCTCATTCTCGAATTGGGATTCCGAGAAAGAAAGTTCTTTTGGAGTGGAATTCCAGTCTTCGCTGAAGCATTTGTCTGCCGTTTAAAGATGCTCGGTTGAAATATGGGGATATTACCTCAAGAAAATCGATACGTGTGCTTTGCTCAGCTGAAAGTTTGTGTACTTTAGTTAGTTTGTATTTTCCGAAGATGTAGATGTTTAAGCAATGTTGTTTCAATACTTTCTATGTCACACACATTTACCTTGGAAGGTCTGTTATGCGCTGTAAAAACAAAAACAAAATGTGAGCTTAGGTGCAAACGTTGTTCCGGATTTTCGCATAGAAATGGCCTTACAACTAGAGCACATATTATTTTGAGACTTTTTAATCCGATTTTGTGGATTAATGTATGTCAAAAAAGTGCCTACTTTGCACTAATATTTTTATTTCGATGTAAAGAAAACTTAAACAAATTATTAATTTTTCTGAGTAAATAATATTTTGTGAATATTACTGCTGCTGAAAGAAACTATCAACAAAGATATAGCACAAAGTACGGTTCGTAATAACACTGACTGAATATTAGTTATTTTGGATCAATCATTCTACAGAGCCATATGTCAAAGACGTATGGCACTTTCCAAAGCATTTGGTTGCTTAAATTGGGCATCGAGAAAAATAAATTTACCTTCTGCAGACAGTTCTCAAATAGGTGGATCTCAGACTAATTTCTATTTCATAAGGTCTAAATTTTAATTCTATAAAACTTCTACTTGTGGAAGCGCGGAATACACTATTCAGCAGGAAAGCAGCGATGTAATTTTTCAAGTTTTTTTATGAAAATAGCAAATATTTCATCCACCATATACGCTATAAGCAACTAGATGGACTATAAGAAGTCGCCCGTTGCTAATTTGGGGCAACTTGTTCCAGGGAAGAGAGAAAGTCAGTGCCGTAAGACAAACACAACACCCATGCCTTACAGGGATTCGATCAAGGATACAACTTGGATAAATGGTCAGATCCCAGCGCGCTAACCAGTTTGCGGTATATAGTTAATATACATTTCCATATCTAACATTTATTTATGTTTTAAGCAAGGAAGAAAAATTAATTTTGTTACCATGTATGCACTACAGAATTAGCCTTCAATAAACCGAATCACGATCTGTCTTTCTTGAAAAGACTAGCAAAATTTGCAAAATACCTGTTAATTTCCTAAAGGAAAGTTTAAAAAAATCAGTATAAAATTTTCTGACACGTTACGAACTTATTTGCATAAGTGCCTATTCTATGGATATGCATAAAACGTACACGAATTTTAAGAACAGTAAGTGAAAAATACAGATCGTTGCATCTAAATCCTAATGCTTATGAGCAACGCAAAAAAAAAAACTTGAAGCAGTCGTAATCTCTGATTCATTTATTTTATAGTCGAAAATTTGTGCCAGAAAATTGTATTTTCTGAAAAAGGATTAGAAGTAATTTATCGCATTGTTAGTCATCAATGCATTACAAGAAAACGAAAAACCTAAACTTGCTGCAGCGATTTCTTTTTCATTTTCGCTGGAAACGTTTGATGATATAAACAGCGAATTTGCTTTGCACTTTGGAAGCTTTACAAAGCAAATATAACAATAGAGAAAATTAAGAGTGGTGCTTATAAAACGTGGCATTGCATCAAGACAACAATATAAATGCACAAACTGCAGTTTATGAAATATTCAGTCACCACATCTTTGCTCAAGAGTATTCTCAAATAAGCGCAAGTGATTTGATGTAAACATCGAGACAGGGAAAGACATTTAAACGTATGTGATATAAGCAGAACTTAAGGATGCTACATATTTAGGCTTTTTCTGCTGGAAATCATGTCCAACACCGACACTTTTGAAAAGTAACCAAAGGAAGGAAAAATAAAACAGTTAAGGGGGTCCGTAAACTTTTGCCACTCTTGAGCTTATGTGATTCTCACCACTTGTGGAATAAGTTTGTCTCCATACTATAAATGTAAGCAGAATTACAAACTGAGGTTAAAAGTGAAGAGATTCTGCTCGAGCCTCAGTTTGTGTCTATTACTGACAAAGACCTTAGTGGAAAATTCCTGAGGGACCTCAATGGAAAGTATCCCCCTCCTTGCTTTTTACAAACTTTGTTTTACCTCTTTTATGTTCTTTTCTTATTCCCTGGAGAAGTAAGGAATTGAAACAGTATGTTGATTTAGTGACAACATGGTGAACAGTTTACTCTAAACGTCCATTTATTAATGAATATATACTGCCATCGAATGAGAATCTGCCTAGAAAGTCCTAGCTCTCTTATCATTGCCTGTGAGAGCAACATTGAAGGAACAAAATAAACTTTGAGCGCCATATTGCATAATGAGTAGCATAGGTGGTAGTAGCTTTCTAATTCTGGTGCAGAACCTATTATTGCAGTGGTAACGTAAAAAAACAATGTCTTAGGAATTTTTTAAAACTTAAATATAAAAATAAATAAGCTGGTCGAAGAGATAAATCAACACTAATTTTACATTCAGGAGCACTGAAATTTTAGCAATACGAAGGAACAGGAATGCATATATGATACATTGTGTAAGGACAGCCAAGGATATAAGGAGCACATGATAAAATTTTCAGATGCTAATGAACATATTTATTGACCTAACGCCATTGTTACTATAGATAGTCCAAAATTATTTAAAACCACCTTAGTTTCAGATGCATTGAGCAAAGTGTCTCGGCATGGAGTAGCACAGATTTCGACCAACCTGCTTTATTATTGCTCTACAAACCTTTTGCGGGTATTTCCGCATTACAACCATAGTCTATGCTTACATCCAAAGATACCCAGCCCGTGAGTGGTATTTAGAGAATCCCGGGGGACTCTCTCTGCAAGGAAGTAGAAGTACGTCTCCACCAAGAAGGAATTCAGAGGATACCCCTGCGGTATGTATATGAGCATTTTCATTACAAAAATGGATGTCAGAGTACAGGAAAAAAGCAAAGAGCAAAAAATGGAGAAGAAAGGAAATGGTTCCAGTGGCTCTTTGACATACCGACGAGCAAATTGACTTTGAGGCAAAACAAAGATAAATGGCCATCGTACCTGATTACTCTTTACACCATAACAACAGCATGATATCCAGTATGGCGGCGCTCTTTGGCCAAACATGGCCCTTGTGCCATAAAAGTAGTTCCCTTTCATTAGTTGGTGTGCAATATTTAGACGAGAAACAGGGCAATTTTCAGCCGAAGACACAGCTTGTTGAATGGTCGTTAGCGTGGCTGTAGATGCGGTACAAACTTGCTGACGTAGAAGACAGTCCGCTTGTTCTGTTATAGCCCATCGTGCACCATTACTAATTAGACGAGAAGTTCTGACCTCCCAGCAGCGACTCTTACCAACACAGGTGAACTGAGCTATCTTCCTAGCCCACATGTTCCGCTACACGGTAAAGTGACCACCCCACCTGTCGAAGGCCAATAATTTGCCCCTCGGTCGAAGTCGCTGACTTGCTGAAGCCTGTGTCCAGGGTGACGTCTTGGTATTCTCGATAATCACCTTGCATTCTAAAGTTGACTCCTCCGATCGAGGAACCTGTTACCTTTTTTGCATACTCGTGGCTTTTAACTCTACGTTCTTTACGTTTCTGTTAATGTAAGCAAAAGCCTCTAATCAATTTGTCACGTATTTAATAACATGCATATCTTCGCAAAGCTCATAAACATAGAGATGCACTTCCGATCTCTCCTTCTGGATGTTGAAATTTCCAAATCACAGCACTTATGCGTGAGTGAATTCAAATATTAATTTGATGAACAGATAGTGACTGTAAAGATGGCTGTTTTCATTTAGCACAATAGAAAAATATTTTCTTAAAATTATGTGTTTTAATTCCTCATGAAATTATTTTTGGAAAATTTACGAGCTAGAGCTCGTATTTTGAGAAATTTACGAGCATGGGACGTGCCTTCCCCGTTGGACGCACATGAGATAAAGACAGATAGCAGTGAGAGCACATGCCAGTGTAGTATAGGAGATAGCACTCGGAGCTCCGGAGCAGAGTTTGGAATTCCGTCGCTGGTAAAAAAAAAATGATGAAGAAATTTACTTCGTCGTACTGGCGCCCGAACTTCCTGGATGACCTGACTGTTAAGTTTATCTCAAAGGTGTGATGTCCTTTCCAGACCGCGAGATAGGAATAATGAGAATTCCTTCTTCAGTGCTTCGAAAAAAATAAATCAGTGTGATGTTATGTTCCACACACCGAATTGTCTGGGATTTCTTAAATGCACCTTGCCCATCACATGGCTGCCTACAGCGACACATAGTCCCGGCTGACACGTGGGCAATGCACCCGGCCCTTTTTCCGAGGGGGGAGATGTGACGTGCCTTCCCGGTAGGACGCACATGCCATAAAGGCAGATAGCTGTGAGAGCACATGGCAGTGTAGTTTAGTGGATAGCACTCGGAACTCCGGAGCCGAGAGTTGTGGTTTTGAATTCCGCCACTGGCACAATAATGATGGAGAAATTTACTTCGTCATAAGCTAGCCCTGGAACATTTGCGGATAAAAATCTCACACAGGTAATATGGACCATTAATGCAATGACAGTGATAAAGATATTATGTGCGAGGAACATAAAAAAATTTTTAACCAAAAATACCTTTGGTTTATACTATTACAATTCGATATAGTTTTCGGTATCTTGTCCGATACAGACCTACTGTTGCTTCCTGGATCCCTTGAACTTTCTCAAAACATATTCGTACGCCTCACAGACCATGAACATTTAAAAGATTCTATGTGACAGCGTAGATTCTTTACAGACCTTATCTGGTGAATATTCGCCATCACGTTACTTCCTTTTATTAAATTACCAAACACTATCTCGTGCTTCACATTTACCATTTGCACCAGCCATTACTGAATGACGTAGGAAATCAGCTTCCTGAACTCTAAAAACTGGTAATAACTTGACTTCATCGATTCTGTATTTGCAAAAGATGAATTAATATTGACAAACACTCTTGCAGTCCATCCGTTGTTGCACCATGATGGGACGTAGCGTAGCGCTTGTGAAATGCTCTGTGTATGTGTAACAGTAAAAATGTAAAGTTTCAGTCTTTAATGATGTTGTCACGAGAAGGCAGAAACCAGACTTCCATTTTTATACGAAGGCACAGTGAAAGATGACTACACGCGATATACCGATGTAAAAGTTTTACTTTTAAAATATTCATTGCAATGCTGTTCTTAAAAGTTGATGAACTTCAAAATTTCTATTTTCATTAATCACAAATCGTAAATGTTACATAGAAATGAAAAAAAAATATGTTGTTCATTTCTATGCAATATATTAATTCATACACTCCACGTGGATCAGAAACACGAAACAGAAGTCATCGCTCTTTACACGTTAATAAGTGAGTCACGGAAAAATGCTCAGAAAATTGTTCCGTGGCTCACTTATTAACGTGGAAAGAGCGATGACTTCTGCTTGGTGTCTATGTAATAGACACTGCTGGCCACCCAAAATGCAACACCAAGAAGGACACGAGATAGCAAAGCCAAGAAGGACACGAGATAGCAAAACCAGATTTACTGGACGCATAACAACAGATACAAAGATTAAAAGATTGAGCTTACAGGCCCGTGCGGCTTGCGGAACACGCAGACATCAATAGTTCGTGTGGCCCCCATGGCTGGCAATAACGGCCTCAACTCGCCGCGGCATCGAACGAAAGAGCATTTGAATGTGGGCTTTAGGTATGTCGGTACAGGCTGCTTCCACACGTTGCCACAGTTCATCAGGCGTAGCCGCGAGTGGTGCTTGCCGGGCCACTCGGTTGCCGATCTGTGACCAGACGTGTTCGATGGGAGACATATCAGGAGAATAGGCGGGCCACGGTAGCAGTGACACCTGGTGAGCCCTGAAGAATTGTTGCATGATGCGTGCCACGTGCGGGCGTGCATTGTCATGTTGAAACGTGGCCGCTGGCAGGTCCTGCAGGTAAGAGAGAACTACAGGCTCCAAAACGTCAGAGATGTAGCGGTGGCTGTTGAGTGTACCGGCGATGCGTACCAGTGGGGTTCGAGTGTCATATCCAATTGACACCGGAACCATAAAGCCAGGTGACGGACCGGTATGGCGAAACATAATGCAGGCGTCATACAATTTCTCGTCGCGGTGCCGCCACACGCGGATCCGACCATCAAGGTTTTGCAGGCAGAAGCGGGATTCGTCAGGGAAGACAATGTCGTGCCATTCCGTAGTCCAGGTGCGGCGTTCAACGGCCCACTGCCGCCGCACTTGCCGGTGGTGTAACGTCAATGGTAATCGGAACAATGGGCGCCGTGCGACAAGTTCCCGCTTCTGCAGACGGTGTCGAAAGGTACGTGCTGACACAGATTGCTGCGCGACACACCCTATTTCCTGCGCTAACGTTCGTGATGTGGCGGTGCGAGCCGTCAATGCCCGCCGCACAACATGCCGGCCCTCTCTTTGGTGGTGTGCCGCGGCTGCGGCAATCACTCACGTCGGTCCGTCCGTCCCTCCTGCAGTCACTGAATCTATACTCGCCTTACTGTGGCTGGATGTCATCCCTCACGGGCGCCGATGTCTCGGTGCGATAAACCGCTGTGCTGGAATGACTGCCGTATTCTGCGACGAGGCATCAGGAAGCTTCCCACGCACAGGTCCGGCAGCACAACACATTTCCACTACTTACACCTTCTGTGCACCCTTCTTATAGTGCTTCTCGGTGGCGTGCCGGGCACACATGATTTGCATATGCCCTGCAATGCTAATCGTTTGCATGTCCACTTCGCGGGCGACGCATGCTGCGAATTTCAGGCCAATCGGATGCTTCCTTCTTGGTGTTGCAGTTTGGGTGGCCAGCAGTGTATGTAGATGTCGCTGAAAGACTTACTTTCCCCAAAATGAAAGAAAAAGTAATGCTTCCATTACTGTTCTTGCTTATTTTTGAGTTATTAGAACTCAAACAAAATAATTCTTCTAGGAAAATAATACCACATGTTCACGGTTTTAGTTGGTTCTACTGATAAACATGAATGCTTTATGTACATTTCCTTTACACTTTGCTTGAACTTGATTTAGGAATACTGTCACATTTTAATTTTTGGGAATTTTTGGAGGCATGGCAAGAATGTTCGATTAGTTTATCCACAAGTGCATTTTAATCAACACCAACAAACAATAACTTCGGAGCATTCCAGAACTTTCTTGAACAATACATTCTGAGATATAATGAGGGTAGACTGTTATTGACTTCATGGCATAGCTCAACATAATGAACTGCAGACATTGAACTGGTTCAGTACTGAATTTTTACCATATTTTACGTATGAGTGTGGAAAATCTGTTGTAATCCAGAAAAAAAGATTCTTAAACGAATTTAAACATGCAAAATTACTGTATGTGTTTGATAGTATTGAACCAGTTCATGCAGAAAACAATTCTCTCATAACTTTTAGTTTCATAACACTTTAGTTAACCTTAGCTAATTTTGCGAGGATAAAAATTCAATTTACTATTTTTGTTAGTTCTCGTAAATGCTGAGTCTCTTAAAGTCTGATCTGAAATAATGTCAAATTTGAAAGCTTTGAAGTTCTATATATTTCTGAAGCAGTTGTTCCTGCGAATGTTCATGTGATGTCCATTTTTAAAAGCTACTTTACCTTACATTTTGCTCGTAGGCTATATAAAAATATGTCTGGTTATTTTAAACAATACCGTGTAACACGTTTAAGAGAAATCCAGATAAAAGTAGGATAGAGAAAAAAATAGGAACAACTGAAACTGAATACAGTTATTAAGAAGCGTTCATACGAAGCTCTTCAATTCATATGATATATCAAAACATTTATCCTTGTTGAAAAGAAGCTTATTTATCGCAATAATGTTAAAACTCCTTATCAGATTTGTCATTTTGATATCTTTGTTTTGAGGAAAGAACGCCCTAGGATTTCATATCATTCATCTTCCACGAGTACTTTTACAATGCGTGGCAATTTAATTATGAACGTTCGTATTCAGCGTAAGAATGTGAATAGGAGTTTCGACTGCAAGGATAGACGGAAAACATCCGACTGCACGTACACCCATTACCACTATCATTTGAATCAATCTGATAAGCTTTCGGAAAAAGAAACATATTTTAAATGCCAATTTTGAGGGAAAAAAATATACTGAAGAGAAAGTAAATTTGAGATAATAATTATGAAGCACTGAATTATTAATCGATAATTAAATTTCAACAACATCGGAGCATTTACCTTTGAGACTGGTTTCTTCGCCATAAGAATTTCCATTTAGGTTTGGTGAAAAACTTTTAAAAAGTAGTCGCCCTTGCAAATTAATTGACATCTGATATTGCTTTCTCTTAATTATTCCAAATAAAGGAACAGAATCTGTCAGAGGCACAAAAGATTCGTTATATTTAAATTTTCACAATGCTGAAATACATGAATAAATATTGACAAATTTGTTCTGAATAAACTTTGTCTGGTACTGAATCAATGTGTTTTCCTCTCCGTGGACGCAGCATTAGCACAATCTCATTCAGTTATATAGGCAGTGTAGTTTAAATGCTTTGAGTAGCCTACCGATATTTGGTATTATCTTTTTGTCATGTTAATCAGATTTGCAAGCGAATTATCGGTCCATACAAATCTAAAACTACCCAACAAATATAATCAATGCGGTTTCGAAATACAGTTTACTTTGGTTTATTGTATTTGTGTCAATGGTGATAAAGGTTTTAACAATTTTGTTTAATTAATGTCTAATTGTGTCCTATTTTCGACGTCATATTCCTCGTTTACAGGAACATACCCCAGACATTTAAAATAATACATGCCCTCCGTTCTACGTAGTTTTCATGAGGATGATCAGTTTCCAATAAATTGCCGTGCCGATTACAAATTTTGTATGCAATCTAATAGAAATAACTTTCACTATCTGTCTTAATATCAATATCCCCTCTTGGGTATTTGGTTTACTTTGGTGAAATAACAGCGATATGTGCCTTAAACATTTCTTATCATTTATCGTACAAGTCGGAAAAGAATGAAACGAAAGACAACTTTTATCTCTTTCACTTTCTGTTCCTGAAGAAATCATCACTTGGAAGAAGCGAGAAAGAAGAAAAAGGAAAAGCAGAAATGAGGTTGAAAAGGGGGGGGATGAAAGCTCTGGGCAAACGTTTTCTTTTGTGTCAACTAATCAAGCCGTTGTCGGCTAGATACACAGCAAGGCAAGTAGCCCACAATCGCGGCGACCTGTGCTACTAATGCCCGTTGTCAAGAGGCTAATTAGGTTAGAGACCAAGTTTAAATGAACGGGCCGCAAAGTAAAACACGTGACAGCGGCAGGGTAATTAGATGAAACTCTTCCGTTAGAGGGGTAATTATTGTTCTCGTTGCCAAACGCAATGACTACATCTGCTACTTCAAATACATGACTTTTGACTTCTTAAGTTGCCTCTTTTGCGTTCGATCTCTGTCTTGATCGAAGAGCGAGAGGAAACTAGGGAAAAGAAGATAATCGGAAGAATACCAAAATAAATACCAGTCCGAGTTTGGTGCACACGACGAAGAAAGCAAATTTGAAAGTTTGAGTTTCTCCTGAGCAATGTGTGTTCGGATTAATAGTTTTTGCAAGTGTAATTGGGGATCTAATTTAATTGAAGGGCTGCTAGTTAATTAAAGATGTCATGATTTCCATAGCAATGTGGATGAGTAAAAGTATATTTAAAAGCGATTATTTTACATAAAAGACATTTATTTAAACGATTAATATTTTGCCGATTTGCAAAAAGTTTGCTAATATTTGAGAAAGCTTAATAATTTTCTGTGGATAAGATGCAAAGGAAAGAACTCAAAAGCCACCCCAATGACGCACTCTACCCAAATGCTTTTTACTGTCAGTAGTAACGAACACTGACATTCAGAAAATTTAACCACTGTGGTACGACATCGTGCAAGCCTCAATGTTATATGGATTTCGGGGTTCTACGTATTTCCAAAACTCACGGACAAAGTTTATGTTTCGTGCAATCGAGAAAGCGTGATAATACGTTTTGGTTTCCAGTGATGTATGTGTGTAAAGTACAGGATTTCAATATATTATAAATTCGGAAATTAATCACTAATGCGGTTTCTTTTAAAATGAAATATGTAAGTTGCGGCAAAAACATTCGAGTTAATGAAATTTGCTTCACAAATTGATGTTGTATTCAAAAGATTACAAGTCAGAAGTTAAAAGTGAAAAATTACGTACTTATTTCAAAATGAATTACTTCCTTTTAAATAACTCAAAAATTGTTGGAAAAAGTGTTTTTATTGACACCATCTAATCGGAGTTTCAATTCTGCGGAGCCATCCAGGTGGCACAGTGATCTGAGGTGCTGGCCTCTGACCATTAGTTCGTCATGAATTATTGTTCGGGTTTCTTATTACGTATGGGGTGTGTGATTGTGTGATGATGTTGGCTCTGCCTCTTCCCTGGAACAGTGGCTTTAATTTAAGAAAGAGTAAATGCCTATAACACTAAAAGTAGCTTACGGTTGTTGTTATACCTCAGCATGAAAAGCAAACATTCTATGCAACAATTATGTAGCTTAAGTGTAACTAATTCCAGTTTGCAAAGCACACAGGCAGAAAACATTCCTGAAGCGCTATATAGGAATCAATTTGAGTAGAATAGTCATTTGTACTTCCATGTTATAATAATGTAGATAGTCAAACACTATTTATTGAAAGCTACGATATATTAGTCGCAGCTTTAATATTAGGTCAGAAAAAGGACACGGTCTTAGCCAAATTTCCGATCTAGAGCTTTACCTTCGTTGTTTCAAACGTAATGCATGAAGAATAGAACTGAGCATTTTGTTTAGCTTTTCGTATGTGTGATGCAATGCATTATGAGCTGCATAAATTAAAGAAACTGAACTTCACATAACATTTACAGTGTGGTAGCCGCGCCCGGTGGCGCAGTGGTCTAAGTGCTGACATCTGACCATTCGTCAGAGATGGGCCTGGGTTCAAATCACGGTGAGGTATGGATGTTGTGTTTGCCTTACGGAAAGTGACCCTAAATCAGGAACGGGAGACTGCTTATAGCAGATCTAGTTGCTTACGGAGGTGGTTAAACTTCCAAGGAAACAAAAATATTAATGTGAACTTGCGGCTTAATCAATTTTTCAGTAAAAGCTTTTAAATTTTAAATTGTGCATTGTATAAATGGTGTTCTTCTTCGAGTGCATGGGATAACAACTATTTGAAAAGCTGTTATTTGCAAATCAGAGAATGACAACTGATAACATTGATGCTGAAGAGAAGATTGGTGAATTATGTATCAACAAAATGATCAGAAAGTGATTTTCAGGTATTCGAATCTTCGTCCAGAAAACATTACAGGCGTACCCTTAAATTCTATGTGCAAACGTTACTTTCGACGATGCGTATGTTTATCGGATATCAAAATAGAGCGCCAGATGGGTATTCAGGTGGTACACCAGTCTCTGGTTTCCGTTTCCGATAAGGCTCTAATAGAACATCTGACTGAAGCAATCATCCAGGAACGAGACGAAAACAAGATGGAAAACGAACTGGGAACTTTAGGTAAACCAAGTTGCGTCACAAAGCGTGTCATAAATATGAAATGCCATAAGATATGTTTCATACATGCAAGCACAAAATATGTGCGAAACCGAAATATGCAAAAAATGCGAAGTACACATTAGACAGACAGCTCCTCAAGATGATCAATACAAAATATTTCTATCTCTCTCTCTCTCTCTCTCTCTGTTTTTGAAGCATAGTAAACATTTACCCTACAATTGACGGCGGTCATTTGGTGAAAGTAACTGCGCAAGAAGTCCAACGATTAGAATTAATAAATAGTTGACTAAGAGGAATTTTTTTAGTGAAAATTTAGTTTCTGTCCCCGATACCTCCAGGAGCCATCTACAACTATCAGATGAAGTGTCAATAATGTTTCCAAGTATTACTCAGTTAAAATGTTCCATACTAGAGCAATTGTCTTTAACAATTGCAACTAAAGATAAGGTGGTGTTGTTTGAAATGTATGACCTTTTTGTATGAACTATGGACAAAAAGAAACAACTGTGCCAAAGTTTCATTTGATATGGTAATGGAGCATTAAGGAGTTTCATTTGATAGGATACTGGCACATTAAGTCTTGTTAGGCCTTCTTTAATTCCCAAAGACAAATAATTGAATATCCATGTACGTCTGATCAAATATACTGTAATATGAGCAATACTCGAAGTGGATATTGTGTTGAAACTTAACGTGACAAACACAAAATCATGAATAACGCAATATCCACACCATAAGTTTAATGACAGTTGGTGCTATATATACTGTATATATATATAACACCACCAACTGTCATCACTGATGAAGAAATTTGTCAGCGTATAAACCTTTGTTGCAGAGCTTTTGGAAGGAACAGTACAATTTTTATGAGCAATATGCCATTATGTCTTGAAAGAAATATATGTCTAATCAATGCACATCCTTCCAGTGCATACGTACGGAGCAGAAACGTAGACCTTAACTAAAACGGACATTCAAAGAGTGCAGACAACTGAAAGAGGCATGGAGAGATGCATGCTTGTTGTAACCAGGAAAGATAAGAAGAGGAACAAGCGGCTAAGGAAAAGGAAAAAAGGGAAAGCCATCGTGATCAGATTAAAATCCCTTAAATTGAAATGGGCTGAACATATTGCCAGAAGGACTGACCACAAATTGACAACCGAAAATTTAGACTGGATTTCAAGGGACAGGAAAATACCCAGAAGAAGACCTACATGAAAGATAGGTGAATGAAATTCGAAAGCATGCGGGAGTGACATGGAGGAGACTGGCTCAAGACAGACCGCTGTGGAACAAACTCGAGGAGTCCTTTATCCAGCAGTGGATTGATAATGGTTGACAGTGATAATATTTATATATACATACACAAGTGGCGCGTTATTATATATATATATATACTCAAGTGGCGCGAACAGCGATACAGCTCGCACAACGACCCCTCATGTAGTTTACAACGCGGTGAATGAGAGTTTGAGGCAGTAAATGCCACTCCTCCACCAAGGCAAGTCGGACTCTCGGAAGAGTCCTAGGAAGGTACTTCTAGATTGGAATTGATCTTGCCAGGGCATCCCAGACATGATCTATCTGGTTCAGGTCCGGAAATCTCGCGAAACAGTCCATCCTGTGAATATTCTCACTCTCCAGATATTCATCCACTAGCCGATCCCTGTGCAGACGTGAGTTATTGTCCATAAGGCAGACTTGAAAGCGAACAGCTCACCTGTAAAGCCGCACATAATGTTCAGGACAGGGTTGTCCAACCATGGCCCGCGGGCTATAGTCCGGCCCGCCTGCTACAATTCGGAATTTTAAAAAATCCTGGATTTCAAAAAGGAAAGCAAAAATTGAAGAAAACAAAATATTTCAGAAATCAAAAAAAAAACGCAAGAACAGTTTGGAACCCCTTTTCTTGCGGCAGTCCTTTTCACGTGGGAATACTTTTCCCTATCACAAATGAGCAAACAAATAGCCAAGAGAAAAGTTGAGGGGACGAGAAAAGGTCCACACAGTCACTGGAAGCGTTGTTTTCTCCAGCCAATCAGGTGTCAAATATCCACCTGTTCCTCGCAGAGCTCAGCTCCACGTGACGATTACCTCTTTAGATTTTCATTACGAAATAGTCTTTTCAGTTGCAAGTTTTTCTCACAGACGTAACTGCTAGCTAAACATCAGTGTGTTTATTAGTTAAACATCCAGCGAAGTTCTTGTTAAAATACATCGCACCAAACATGGCGGCACCAGTGAATACACGCAAGAAAAGGAAAATCGATTCTGAATGCAGAGCTTTTAAGGGTGCTTGGACCGACGATTTTTTGTTATTGAGCCTAACGGGGACATATTGTGTTTGATATGTCAAGAGAGGATTGCTGTTGTAAGAGAATATAATATCAAGAGACATTATTCTACGAAGCATGCCAGGAAACCTGACAATCTAACACGCCAAGAATGAATCAATTGAGTGAACTCTCTAAAAACAATAATATCGGGCAAAAATCTTTCTTTAAAGCTTCAAACCAAAGTTCTGAGGAGACTACCAAGATCAGTTATTTGATAGCCGACGAATTAGCCAAGAGAGGAAAACCGTTATCGGATGGGCAATTTATGAATGACTGCTTGTACATATTTTCGTTTGTAGCATATCCTGATAAAAAGTCGATGGTAGAAAAAAAGATTATTTTACTCCAGAGAATTACTAGAAGAGTAGAAGATTTAGCAACCAACATTGAACATGCTCTCATTAAAAGGCTCAAATCTTGCCAATTGTACAGCTTAGCGCTAGATAAAAGTACGGACTTAAGCGATACAACACAACTGGAAATCTATGTACGAGGAGATACCGCAACATTTGAAATCGTTGGGGAACTATTGGACTTATGTCCAGTGAAAGGCACAACAACTGGAAAAGTTATTTTTGATGAGGTAAAACGTGGCTTGGTGAAATTCAGTCTTCCGGAGGATAGACGTTGTGTAATTACAACAGATGGAGGCATGGCAATGATAGGAAAGCATAATGGATTTGCAAATCTAATGCTGAAATCAGTGCTTAATGATGTCATCGCATACCACTGCATCATTCACCAAGAGCAACTGTGTGCAAAGACAATGGATATGCAACACGTATGAAAAAGGTTGTTTCAGCAATAAATTTTATAAGGTCCAAGGGACTCAATCACAGACAGTTCAAAACTTTGCTTACTGAATTAGAAACATCCAGTGGTGATGTAATTAACTTCCACCATGTTCGCTGGCTCAACAGGGCGGCGACACTGGCCAGATTCTGGACACCACTTGAAGAAATAAAAATTTTTATTGCAAAAAAAAAGGAAATATGCAAGTTTTATGAATGACGATGAGTAGTTGAATGACCTGGCATTCCTGGTAGATATCACTAAACATCCTGCAGATTTAAATCCGAAATTACAAGGAAGGGATCAACTTGCATATAAACTTTTCGAGGATATCCAAGCGTTCTTGCAGAAGTTACAACTGTTTCAGCAGCAGTTGAGAGTGAAACAAACTGTCCATTTCACGACGCTATCAACAAATCCGTCAGAGATATTGAACCATAAAAAGTACTCTGAACGGATTGAAAAACTTAGTGATGAATTCACGGAAAGATTTTCGGATTTCAGAGAACATGGCGGGGAAATGAAGTTGTTTTCAGATTCATTTGAAACCCATGTCAATGATGCTTCTGATATGTTGAAGTAGAACTTGTCGTGACCAAAAATGACAGTACCTTGAAGAGACCATTCGTAGAGCATGATTTGTTAACATTTTATAAAAATTATGTTCCCTCAGATTCTGATCCAAATGTCTCAAAACATGCCCTTCGCTGCATTGCACTGTTTGCTATCGCATCTTGCTGCGAACAGCTATTTTCTAGGATGAAATCCATAAAAATAAAATCAAGGTCCCATCTGACAGACGAACATCTTACTGGAATTCTGCGCATCGGTACATCAGTGTACGGGCAGACATTGACTGCCTATGTAAGCAAAAGTTATGTCAGACCTCACATTAACTGAGCGTTTGGCTTAACAACGAAAGAAAAGGTAATACATTACTTTTAATGTCAATTTGTTTGGAAATTTCTATGTCTAATTTTACGGTCCATTTTTAATGCTGTTGCTTTGAAATAAATAAATAAGTATATTTAAAAACATGTCGCACGACACAATCAAAGTTGCACTAAAAACTACACTTCATATAGTCAGAGGTTTTTAAAACATGTCGCACGACACAATAATAAGTGCACAATCCCTGCGACTTATGATTGTGTCTTGCGACATGCTTTTAAAACCTCTGACTATATGAAGTGTAGTTTTTAATATCTTTACTTTTTACACCTGAAGATGAGACCAATTTGAGCGTCTCGAAAGCGCTTGTGTGTTTCCTATGAATAAATAAGTAACGTGCCTAGACGGTTTTTTAACTAATCTTTTTGGATTCACCCGGTGCGTATATTCTTTTGAGCAGGATTACTTGTAGCGTATTGAATCCGTTTATTGTTGTGGTGTATTCAGCACAAAGATTCGCCAAGCTTTCGCACTCCACTAGGAGGCTTTTTCAAGGCAATGGTAGACATAAAAATGCAGGGAATTGGTACACGTAAAAAAAGAAACTGATTTTTGAAAATAACCTGGGTGCCATCACGAGCATATTGCATGAATTTTTATCACACAATTATACGGTGCGCCGTGATGTGTTTCCATCTTTTAATAACGCATGCCAAACCATTTGTAGTTCAGTAGAGACTATATCATTGCATGCCAGTTTGCTGGATAGGATTTCCACTGCTTCCTTGATGGCGGTCTCTTTAAAATTCGTGTAAGGGGCAATTCAATGCATGACTTCTCTGGCGAGGGCTGTATTCTGCATGTCCTGGTTTACATTTCGTACATGTTCTTTACATCAAGTGTCCAAGGATCGCTTTGTCATTCCGGTATATATTTATTCCGTGTTGTCAGTATATACCAACGGTATAGCGTACACACCCGCCTTTTCTTTCTCAAACTGTCTGTCCTTGCAACTTGATATTATATCAAGTTGCAAGGAGAGACAGTGTAATAAGTTCTTTACGGGCTCCAGTTCCCTGCATCTTTATATCTACCATTGCCTTGAAATACCCTCCCAGTAGAGTGCGAAAGCTTGGCGAATCTTTGTGCTTATTACACCACAAACATAAATGGATTTAATACGCTGTATGCGTTTCATTATTATTCATGTCTGGTGCATTTAAATTAAAGAATTACTTGCTTAGCCCTAATTTACGTACCTTATTTTATGCATCACGTTTATTTGCACCCACATTTTACCAAAATGGAACTACGCGCTTTGAGTAATGCGTCTTTCGTGTCACATTTACTTAAATAAGTAATTTATTAATATATCATCATCATCATCATTGTCAACCATTATCAATCCACTGCTGGACGAAGGTCTCCCCAAGTTTCCTCCACAACGGTCTGTCTTGTGCCAGTCTCCTCCATGTCACCCCTGCATACTTTCGAATTTCATCCACCCATCTCCCATGTGGTCTTCTTCTGGGTCTTTTTCTGTCCCTTGGAATCCAATCTAAAATTTCGGCTGTCCATCGATGATCTGTCCTTCTGGCAGTATGTCCAGCCCATTGCCATTTCAGGGATTTAACTCTGATCATGATGTCTTCCACTCTTGTCATTTTTCGGATCCACGAGTTACTCTTCTTATCTCTCCTGGTTACACCAAGTATGCACCTCTCCATGCTTCTTTGAGTTGTCTGCAGCCTTTGTATGTCTCTTTTAGTTAAGGTCCATGTCTCTGCACCATACGTAAGCACTGGAAGGATGCATTGATCAAACACTTTTCTTTTAAGACATAATGGCATATTGCTCTTGAAAATTATGCTGTTTCTTCCAAAAGCTCTCCAGGCAAGTTTTGTACGCCGATTAATTTCTTCACCAATGTGACCCTCACTTGATATCTGCTGTCCAAGATAAATGTACGTATCTGTTATCTCCAGCTTTTCTCCATCAATCGATAAATCTTCATTTCTTGTAAAAGCATTGAACATCACTTTTGTCTTCTGAAAGATCATTTTTAATCCCACTTCTTTACTCTTGTCAGCAAGTTCCTGGATCATACTCTGCAGCTCTGATGGGCTAGTTGCAAAAATGACTACGTCATCAGCAAAACGAAGGTGGGTTACATAATCTCCATTAATCTTTATCCCCTTGTTTTCCCAGCTCAGTGACTGAAAAACACCCTCCAATGTGGCATTAAAGAGCTTCGGAGATATGGTGTCACCTTGTCTCACTCCCTTTCCAATTTTTATGTGTGTTGTATTTTCAAACAGCCTGATCTTTGCACTTGCATTTTCATAGATGTTATTAATAATATTAATGTATGCATCTTCAATACCGCAGGTTTTCAGAGCCATTGTAACTGCTGATGGTTTCACCGAATCAAAAGGCTTTTTCCTAATCGATAAAAGCCATGCACAATGGAAGTTCATATTCCCTCGCTCTTTCAATTAGTTCTCTCAGCACATGGATATGATCTATTGTGCTGTAGCCACTCCTGAATCCAGCTTGTTCTCTCGGTTGAGCCATGTCCAGTGTTACCTTCAAGCGGTGTGAAAGAACTTTAGTGAAGATTTTATAAACTACTGATAGGAGGCTGATAGGTCTGTAGTTTCCGAGATCCTCAATGTCACCTTTCTTATGTAGCAGGATCATTGTAGCAGTGTTCCAATCCTCAGGAATCTTTCCTTCATTAAGGCATCGAGTGAAAATTTGGGCGAGTACTGTTTCGATTTCTCCACTTGCTTCTTGTATGATGTCTACAGTAATTCCATCTTCTCCTGGAGCTTTTCCCCGCTTCATGTTCTTGATTGCATGTGCAACTTCTGCTGGAAGGACTGGAGGAACTCTGGTACTGGTATCTTTCCTGATGTCTGGAGTGCATGTATCATCCCTTTCATATAATTTGGAGTAGAAATCTTTCACTCTTGTCAAAATTTCGCCTCTATTTCTTGTTACAGAACCATCTCCTTTTCTCAGTGCCATAATCTGTTTTCTTCCCTTACTGAGATGTCCCTTTGCTATCTTTAGGCTTTGGTTGTTTTCAATTGCTTTCCTCACTAGTTCACAGTTGAATTTTCTTACGTCTTCAGTGATACTTTTTTGTACTGTCTTGCATAGCTCTATATATTCCACTTTGGAAGTCACATCTTCTTTAGTTGTCCTCATCTCTCTTCTTTTATATATATATTAATATATATATATTAATATATATCATCATCATCATCATTGTCAACCATTATCAATCCACTGCTGAACGAAGGTCTCCCCAAGTTTCCTCCACAACGGTCTGTCTTGTGCCAGTCTCCTCCATGTCACCCCTGCATACTTTCGAATTTCATCCACCCATCTCCCATGTGGTCTTCTTCTGGGTCTTTTCCTGTCTCTTGGAATCCAATCTAAAATTTCGGCTGTCCATCGATGATCTGTCCTTCTGGCAGTATGTCCAGCCCATTGCCATTTCAGGGATTTAACTCTGATCATGATGTCTTCCACTCTTGTCATTTTTCGGATCCACGAGTTCCTCTTCTTATCTCTCCTGGTTACACCAAGTATGCACCTCTCCATGCTTCTTTGAGTTGTCTGCAGCCTTTGTATGTCTCTTTTAGTTAAGGTCCACGTCTCTGCACCATATGTAAGCACTGGAAGGATGCATTGATCAAACACTTTTCTTTTAAGACATAATGGCATATTGCTCTTGAAAATTATGCTGTTTCTTCCAAAAGCTCTCCAGGCAAGTTTTGTACGCCGATTAATTTCTTCATCAATGTGACCCTCACTTGATATCTGCTGTCCAAGATAAACGTACGTGTCTGTTATCTCAAGCTTTTCTCCATCAATCGATAAATCTTCATTTCTTGTAAAAGCATTGAACATCACTTTTGTCTTCTGAAAGTTCATTTTTAATCCCACTTCTTTACTCTTGTCAGCAAGTTCTTGGATCATACTCTGCAGCTCTGATGGGCTAGCTGCAAAAATGACTACGTCATCAGCAAAACGAAGGTGGGTTAGATAATCTCCATTAATCTTTATCCCCTTATTTTCCCAGCTCAGTGACTGAAAAACACCCTCCAATGTGGCATTAAAGAGCTTCGGAGATATGGTGTCACCTTGTCTCACTCCCTTTCCAATTTTTATGTGTGTTGTATTTTCAAACAGCCTAATCTTTGCTCTTGCATTTTCATAGATGTTATTAATAATATTAATGTATGCATCTTCAATACCGCAGGTTTTCAGGGCCATTGTAACTGCTGATGGTTTCACCGAATCAAAGGCTTTTCATAATCGATAAAAGCCATGCACAATGGAAGTTCATATTCCCTCGCTCTTTCAATTAGTTCTCTCAGCACATGGATATGATCTATTGTGCTGTAGCCACTCCCTGAATCAGCTTGTTCTCTCAGTTGAGCCATGTCCAGTGTTATCTTCAAGCGGTGTGAAAGAACTTTAGTGAAGATTTTATAAACTACTGATAGGAGGCTGATAGGTCTGTAGTTTCCGAGATCCTCAATGTCACCTTTCTTATGTAGCAGGATCATTGTAGCGGTGTTCCAATCCTCAGGAATCTTTCCTTCATTAAGGCATCGAGTGAAAATTTGGGCGAGTACTGTTTCGATTTCTCCACTTGCTTCTTGTATGATGTCTACAGTAATTCCATCTTCTCCTGGAGCTTTCCCCCGCTTCATGTTCTTGATTGCATGTGCAACTTCTGCTGGAAGGACTGGAGGAACTCTGGTACTGGTATCTTTCATGATGTCTGGAGTGCATGTATCATCCCTTTCATATAATTTAGAGTAGAAATCTTTCACTCTTGTCAAAATTTCGCCTCTATTTCTTGTTACACAACCATCTTCTTTTCTCAGTGCCATAATTTGTTTTCTTCCCTTACTGAGATGTCCCTTTGCTATCTTTAGGCTTTGGTTGTTTTCAATTGCTTTCCTCACTAGTTCACAGTTGAATTTTCTTACGTCTTCAGTGATACTTTTTCGTACTGTCTTGCATAGCTCTATATATTCCACTTTGGAAGTCACATCTTCTTCAGTTGTCCTCATCTCTCTTCTTTTTTGCATCAACATTTTCGTTTTCCTGATAATTTATTTACATGCAACTTGTTCTTAGACCCAGCTAATTTTGTTGCTGTTTCCATAAGAGCTTTGGTTACTTTTCTGTTAACTTCAGAGATGTCCACTTCTTCCGATGTTAGGCCTTCTAAAGCAGAGAACCTGTTCTTCAGTTCCAACTTGAAGGTATTATGGTGTTTTTTAAGGTTGGTTATGTCAATAGATTTTGTTTGTCTTATGAGCTTGCTACGTTCAAGTTTAGTGTTGAGGTGCATCTTACATCTCACCAATCTATGGTCACTACCTGTGTTGAACTTGTTTAGCACACTGCAGTCTTCTATGACGAATTTTTTGTTACACATAATAAAATCAATTTCACTTGTCGTCCCATTTGGATGTCTCCATGTCCATTTCCTGTGTGGCTTTTTCTTGAAGAAGGAGTTCAAGATGAAAAACCCTTCTGCCTCTGCAAACTCAACGAGAGTATTTCCACGCTGGTTTCTGTTGCCGTGACAGAATTTACCTACTGAAGTTTCATTCTGTTGCCGTTGCCCTATTTTTGCATTGAAATCTCCCATAATTATTTTCAAGTGCTGCTTACCTTTATTATTTAGATGACAAATTTCCTCATAAAATTCTTCAATTTCTTCTTCAGGATGACTTGTGGTGGGTGCATAAGTTTGAATAATCTGAGCCTGGTATCTTTTCGAGAGTTGGATAACAAGCCGTGAAGCTCTGTCAGAGGAACTTTCAACTTCTACAACTTTATCCTTCAGTTTCTTGTTTATTATAAATCCAACACCACTAGTTCTGCCAGTATCTGTCCCACGATAGTAGAAGAGATGTCCACTTTTCAGTTCGATGAGATCTTCTCCTTTTCTCCTTACCTCACTTAGCCCCACGATGTCCCACTTGATCCTTTGTAGTTCCTCTTCCAATTCAAGAAGCCTTGAATCAGAAGATAGGGAGCGTCCATTGTACGTTGCCAAGGTCAGCATCAGATGGCAGCCCTAGTCCGGTCCTCCGGGATTCTTAGCACCCTCTGCCTTCATGTCGCACTGGCCGCTGCCTTGGCCAGGTACATTCCAGCTGCCGGAGACTGAGGGCCAAGATTTAAGTTGTGGAGTCATTTTGGAGGGTTTGGCCATAACTCACCACGCTGGCCAAGCGGGTTGGTGAGTGTGGGATAGAATTTCCTCTAATCCCGATGGTATAGTTATACCGCTATTGGCGGTCGTCAGAGCCCCTTTAGTGGGAACAGGATGCACCACGAGAAGGCGGGGTTGACATTTGTCAAGGAGAGGCTGTGATGTTACGCATCACCTGACCTTACATCCCTAATATATATATTAATATATATATTATATATATATATATATTAATATATATATATATATATTAATATATATATATTAATATATATATATATATATATATATATATATATATATATATATTTATATATATATATATATATATATATATATATATATATATTAATATATATATATATATATATATATATTAATATATATATGATATATATATTAATATATATCATTTATTAAATAACATATGTTCGCACTAGTTCAGCTCAAAATGAAATTTTTCTCGGGCATTCTATAAAACATTTCATAAAATTACAGTAATCGTTTAAACATGTTGTAAAAATACATTAATAAAAATGCGCGGTCAAGTTATTTGTTAAATTCGAGTGATGCCTTGAAATTACGTCTAATTATAAGGAATGAACAGAAATTGTCTAATAAGTCCTTTTTAAATCTTGCTTATGTTTGTACTTATATTAAACGATGTAGAGATTACTTACATCTGAAGTATTTTGATTTTATTTTCATCACTGTCTATTGTCGGTACTATCATGTTTTGCAGGAAGAGAAGCAAAATTAAAAACAGAATCAACGCTGAGTAAGTTTTGAAATAATTTTACTTTATTTTCAGTATTGTCCATTTACAGAAATGGATAAGTAATTTTGAATAATAAGTTGCGAACATTTGATAAAATAAAATAGGTGAAATAACAACATCTCATTTCAAGTAAATATGCATGTGATTATTAATACAAGTCACCAAAAATTCGTATTTCAGGTGAAGGAGTTATTATCAAGAAGATTAATTTTTTGTAGTAAGTTGCTTTCCGTGTAGAAATATTATTTTTTTCTTTATTCTAAGAAACGCTACTTCCCGAAAAATTAAAGAAAACGCGATCGAGATTTAACCGTCAGAATTACCTCGAGCTATCTGACTATTTCTCTTAACCGAACGCGATATGGAATTCTTCCTCGTTAACGATTATCTTGAAGAATTTTAATTTGGTACTTGGAGAAACATCTTTAGCTTTAAGATATTTTGCATCTGCAGAATTAGCATCCCCATGGTTGTTTCCTGATAAAGTCGATTAATTATTTAATAATTCTCGGGTTCCCGGGAGTCTCATCCGAAATGCGCGATGTTCATCTTGTGACCGAATCAGAAGTCTGTAGCGCACTTTGTAATGATCCAGCGGAGGAATATTAAACTATGACAAGTTATCCACTTCGTCTTGTTGCGATGTGTTCCTTCCCACCGATACCAAATTAATCACGTCCATAACTTGCACATAAACCCCAACATTTGCTGATGAATCATGGAACAACATTCTGATGCCGGCTGGTAACTGTTCATTATGGTAACGTTCGCCAGGAATCGCCATAAATGATGTAATACTATTACTCCGCGCAGGAAAACTGAAGCATATGTCATCCACTCGAACGCCACCAGGGAAGTAATTATACAAAGGCTTCCAAGCCTTTCTCTCTAGAGCCAGATGTGCTGGAAGTAAACTAAACAACATTAAGGAGCAGTCCGACTCAGCTCATCGCATTTATTGTTCTCCAGAATAAAAATGTTAATGTGGTAATATTAATGACGCGGAAGACATAGTTCATTCACCAAGAGAAAGCTATTTAGTTATTTAAATGCTTCACTGCACAGACACTGATAATGCTTCAAAACGTACAGACAGAAGTACGACTCAGTTCTTCTCTTCCTTATCTTCAAATATTCTTCATTCAGTTTAATGCTCTATAATATTACATGATCTTTAATGAGATGTAATATATGAGACTCTTCCACTCAGGTTAGTTTCCCAGATTTAAACACCAATCCATGTTGTACGGAGGGGAAACACATATGGAACATAATTTTTTTTAACAAAGATTAGTGAAAGTATTCTGCAAACGCTTTTTTGTGTGTTTATTAGAGCAAAAACGGGAAGTTGCAGCGATAAGCCAAAGTCGGTGTAGTTCAGTCGGAAGAATTACCGCCTCCGGAGCGGAAAGACGTGGATTTAATCGCACCACGGGTAGAATGGGGCTTTATTATCACATTGGCCACGAAAGTAAAAACGAAACTCCTGACAGTGAGGCTTGAGAAAAACGTATGATGTTCCTTCCACGCATCGTCTATCTGCAAATGGGTGGGCATGTGGACAAAGTAACAAACTAAACACAAACTGTTTAGAGATGTTCGTCAAATGCCATGATTATTTACAGCGAAAGATGTCCCTATTCCTAATTTTATTGCGGCGAAACATTTTTTTTTCGATTCAAACAACGAAGGACTCTTACCTGAAAAAAGATTTCTTTCACTTGTTTTTTTCTCCGCTATCAGACTGAAAATCAAAATAACTTAAGCTGGAAACACGGACCATAGTCCCAGAAGAATAGCTGATCAATTTTCATGCTAAACATAGCTAACAGACAAAAAAATACGCGGAATTAAAAAGCTTGACATAGAATTCCTATGAAACTACATAGTATACAAATAAAAAAAATAGCGTTATCAACGTGTTTCTGATAATTTGTTCTGTTTCAGTTATTGTTACGGGATTCCAAACATGGCGTGTCTTCTTTCAGTTTCCACTCGGAAGGAAAAACAAACTAGTGATACATTTTTGTGATCTTATATTATATTTTACGTCAGGTGTTACCGGTACGGTTTGATGGCTGAAGCTGAACCAGACAAGATAACTTGCAGTTTAAAGAAAACACGGTAAACTACCCTGCGTTATGAAGAAAAATTTGCATCCACGTTCTTCTTCAAATATCGCGGAACCTTACTGCTACGAGGGAGTAAAGTTGTATCACGTGTTCCTCTAAATCCCTCGTTATTGCTTCAAAAATCCGTTTATCCTCGGATATCATTCGATATGAGGAACATTTTTGCACAACTGGGATTTTTTGTAACGCACACTTCTACCACTGGAGCCTGTAAATAGCTATTTCTACTCGTTGACGTTTTAGCGGTTGTAAAACTTCAGTTGAAATATTTTATTTTCTTTTCTTTTAACTGGCTCCATTCAGTGTCTAGAACAATGAGCAGAGTGTATTTCAAATAAAGCTTACTTTCAAACTGAGGTTGTTAATGCAAACTTATTTTTGAGGATTTTTTTTTCTTTTGCTAAAAGTCTGCTTTGAAAATTTATTTTCGTTTCGGAAAAGATTTGAAAAAATATGTTCATTAAACTCGAGTATTCGGTGTCATCTTTTGTTGCTTATTATCGTGAATGGTAGATACTGTGTCCAGCTTTTAAAAGAACGACTTTTTGTGTTATTGCAAGAGCAAATATATATTTAATGTTGTCTTTCTGTTTTGTTTCGTGGTTTAGCAATCACCATGAACAAATCCCAGGACTAAAAGGAGCCGCTCGTCCCTAATTTAGGGCAAATGGTTCAAAGAAACACAGAGAGCCAAAGCCATAATACAAACGCATGACCCATACCCCGTGCGAGACTGGACACCGGGCATATCTACTAGGACGACAAGCCAGAAATACGCCTGCGAAAATAGGATTACATTTTTTTAATTTATCTGATACAAGAAATTGAGTTTCTTCCGAGCAGTCTATCGTCGACAATTTGAGTTGAAAACTAAATTGATAGTATTTTTTCTGTGTTCTGAAGTTTTAAAATCCTGCGATATGAGTTCGGAAGAAACTTTCCAGCATCTCACAGACAAAGTATTTAATTTCAATCTTAGAATTTTACTCTTTTTCATCCTCAAATCTTCAAAACATGGTTTTGAAGACATAAAATACCGAATAATAAATGCTCAATATCGAACTAGCTAAAATACAAGACAAATTGGCTGCATTTTGAGATTCAAATAAGGACACTAAGGACCAAAATTTAAATTTTGCTAGATAAACACAAGATGCGTCCGTAAAATGAAGCATTGTAGTGTGCACTAATTCTTAAAACCTGTTCGAAACTACTTTTTACTAAATTACACGGAAATATCTATTCGAGTTAACTTGCCAGAGATATGTCACTCTTTCAGTATTGTAAAATAACAATATCAGTTTCATACTTTTTTTAAGCACGGGATCAAAAATTAGATTTTTGCGATGGATTTACGAAGATCAAACAAATTATCTAGGTACCTGTGCTGTAAGTGTCAGTTAATCGTTTTACACTGAAATCTCTGTTTCTGATTTAAAAAAATCATTCTCTCTTAACTGTACTATATTTTCGGATATGAGACGCTTAAAAAGTGTTATGGTTTTTATACTATGCATTCAAAAGCTATAGTTTCTGACATGTCTGGCTACACAGCGTTTTAGTATCGTATTCTTGTCGGGTGACGACAGCATGAAATTTTTACTTTCATTAAATTCCGAAAGAATTCCTAGACTCGCGAAAAATGTTTCGTTTAATACGGCATACGTTTCTTCTTTTTTTGTTTTTTGATGCTCCAGTTTTATTGTTTTCACTTCTCTTTTCCCTTACAGATAACAAGCGAATTACCTACCGCAAACTACGTTATTTAGTGCGAATACTGGTGCAATTAAACTTAAAAAAAACGCTGTAAAATATATTATATTCTTCTTCACAGCACTTTTATCTCACGAAAAATTTTCGGGTAATTACGAGGCATTTGTACCTAATTTATTGTGCTTTGAGTTGTAAAGATAATGTACTGAGAATTCCGCACTGTAAGATTTCTGCCCGATTTCCCGATTCAAAATGCATTCAATCTCATGCACGATTTCCCGATTCAAAATGCATTCAATCTCATGCACGATTTACCGATTCAAAACGTACTCAATCTCACTCACGATTCTTGCAAGTGGAAAATATTAGTTAGAAAGGTTCAGAAAGTTAGTGAATTCCGCAAAAGTTATATTAGATTTGGAGCAGGAATGTTAACTAACGAGTAATTCATAGTCCTAGTAATATTCATAAAGATGTCACATTTCGTAAGAGCGGCTAAAACCGCGGTTTTAACGGGTTGTTTTTCTTTAAGGTATCCATGACGAAGTATTCCTTCTTATGATAATGCACCTACATTGTTTACAGGCCGTAACAGACTCTGAAGATACGGCGCAGCCAAAGGTTCTCATCTGCCAATGGCACGATGCCTTTCCAAAAGGTAGCCCCCAGCTAAATTGCTACATCTGGCGGTGCTTCACTATGGTGATTGGAAGAGAAGCGATAATTTTAAGAGCATATGTTGGGTGATACCATAGCAACATCAGAAGGTAAATCCAGAAGCTTGGAAACCAAGTGAAGTTTGTCCCGCGGACATCTGTGTGATGTAGAGCTACAGTTCGGTTATAAATATTCCAGCAGCATCATTCCTTTTAGAGGTTGTTTTGCAAGATTTGGATTCTGCGAATTTTTATAAATAATCCAATTCATGATAGTCTTCGAATTTCTAAGGATATTAAAATTTTGAATTTCAGTTATCACGTAGATGCCTAATATTTTACCATATTTAACGAACCAAATTTCAATGATTGACTTGCAAACCGTGTAAACACTGGCAAACAAAAATCTCTCTGAGCGTTCGTCATATCTGTAGCCAACAGTTTCGTGGTTCTGCACGAGTTTTAAGGAGCTTAATATTTCATAATTGCTGCTGTGAAGTACTTACCATGTTGAGGACAGTATTAGTCCATGGGTTAGCTGAAACGTGCTTTATTTTTTGAATAAATTCAATCAAAAATATATTTTGTGAATAAGTCGCTCCATATTTAGACTAAAACATATATACGAGGCAAATATACTTATTATTTAGTTATGTGTCTGTTCTGTTTGAACTAATCCATAATTCAATACAAAGGCAACTCGAATTTTTGTCCCAGAATTAAATTTCGTCCGTCTGGCCAACTCTTCAGAAAACTTGAAGTTGCTCATTCCATAAGTTGCAAAAGTTCCAACATGCGGCGTTGTTCTTTCTGCTTGTTACCTGGCCTGCTACAGTTACACCAAAATGCTGTTTCACGTTTCTTTTACTTACATGGAAGAAAGATGTTTCATTTAATTTCATCCCATTTTAATTGTCACACCAAATACAGGCCGTAATTATGTTATCATGGCATTCGATAATTATTGAAACAACTGGGAAGAGAGGAAAAAGGCCTTTTGGCCCGACATAATCCTCTTCTCCCAAAAAGGAAAATGACAATACACTGTACAAATAAAATTACCAATACACTCTATAGAGAGTATTGTGAAAAGGATTTTCACCATACTCTCCACAAAAAAACTGGCTAGCCTGTTATTATAGTAAGATATATAAAAAAAGAGTAGATATCAATTCTTTACCCCCTACCCCACCGTAGTACTACTCCCTACCGTTCATCATCCCTCTATATTTTTCTATGTCAAGGCAAACCAAATGTCAATACTTTTCAGTTACACAATGTGGAAAAATAGGGCACCAATACAAGATCTCCAGCATTTTTTTTTATAATTGACTGATTTAATTTATAAGTTAATTTCAATACCGAATCAAGCCCTCCCAGGCCCGAATATCCTAACCAAGAGCCACGAAACGCTTTGTTTAGTACTTTCCGTGTTATTGTCCTATATTATTATTTTATTCGAATTTCTCAGAGATATAGTTTTAGTTTTTTTCTTAAATAGGTCAATATTATTGATAGCTCTTAAGTCAGCAAGGAATCAGTTCCATGGTCAATATTATTGATAGATCGTAGGTCAGAAGGGTTGTGCCAATGTTCTTTGTGCTTGATACCTGGATTGCTACCGTTACACCTAAATGCTGTTTCACGTTTATTTTGCTTACATGAGAGCAAGATGTTGTGCCACTTTAAATGTAGTGCCACAAAAATATTTTTTTTTGAGGTTGAACGACCGCCGTGTGCAACTACGTGAGTTGCAAGAAGTCGCCCGACCATACTTGACGGTCACTGATTCCAGGGAAGGGAGATAACCATTGCAGTAAGACAAGCACAACATCCATGCCTCACGAGATTTGAACCCGTACCCATCTCGAACGAATGATCAGAAGCCAACGCTTAGATCACTGCGCCACTGGAGCGGCACAAGAAGTTCAGGAATGCTTTAAGTTTGCCATTCTTTTAAGCGCTGAATCTGATATTTGGATCTAGTAACAAATATCAACGTGATAATATAACCAATCCGCACTATACTACCTCAAAACATCATTTTCTCAACAAATCGGAACATTTCATCGTACGAGATTCGCTAGTCATTCTAGAAAGTGAGCCTGTGAAATAGTCCTACTCTTTGTCAGGCAGAAAACAATGCTACCAAAAAAGACCATCGCTAATAGAAATAAATTGATGAGAACAAAAAAACTCCACTAGTGATGGACAGTAGACACTGAAAACTCTGAAGCTTATTTGTCATGCGTCACGACATTCCACGATTGTAGTTTTCAACGTACTGTACAGGAAAATAAGAAAGCCCATAAAACCAATAAAAATTTATCCCTGAAACAGGTTATCATGGTTTTTTCTTCTCTTGCAAAAGTCACGCTTCAATGCACCGACACAACGCAAATCATTAAGAGTTGTGCTTGCCATACCAAACCGCTAGAATAAAATCACAAACGGCGATGTAGTTGCGCATTCCACCTGCTTGAACTATCTAACTAAAATATACAGTACAGCACACACTATCGTAGATTTTCCTATCTATGATGGCATGAATAATTACATGTAACCGTGCGTGATTTGACACGGCATTACAGGATGTTTACTGAATGATACCGTACTAGTGAAACTGTACAGGGAAGAGTGTTCGTGTCGAACAGTACCTGACCGCTGGTGAGTTGATTACTAAACGCATTTGTGAGCACAGCTTGAGGAATAGCTGCGCTGCTGCGTGTGCAAATTCTTCGTATCTGGAATTTTCCTTGTTTAAGTAAAAAGTACCTGAAAGCTAGTGAGTGGGCACTGAGTTGAGAGTGTGTTCAAAGCTGTTGTTGGAATAAAGGAGAGATATAATATTTTGTATACAACACAACAATGGAAATTGGTATATCTTTTACTTTACCTTCGTGAACAAGAAGATACGCAAGTCGTCCATCTGCCCCTAGGTGACTTTTCGGAATTGACATTGACCCAAACGATCTGAGGTTCTTCTCTCATGACGGATGTTGCTCTTTAAACTGTACTTGTATAAGTAGATGACTTTGTAATTTACAATGATTTAGTGGCCTATGGGGATATTGTGTGCCAACAGGGCTGGTTAATATCCCTGCATCATTATACCCGTTTTTGAAGTTTGAGTAGCATGATGTTCCATGCCAGGAAAAGAGTGTCCACCTCCTGACGCAAGGAAGGCTACCCAGCGAGGATTACACCTACAGGAATAATGAAGGTCTGCCGAAAGCGAGTTTCCCAAGCCATAACGTGGCTACGGACTGTTCTTCAGTCCTACGTCTGGTAGGAGATCTTCCTAATAGCCGTGAAAGACTTTGTAAACCGGAATGAGGCAACCAATTCCTATGTCTGACCACCACGAAGGGTATGTGCACAGGATGTTACTATGCGGTACATGTATCTGGCCACTAAGAAGAGTAACATGCACCTGAGAGTGCAATAAAAATTTCTGCGCATCAATTTAAAATAAGTTGTAAAAACCTAAAGATATGATGAGTTTAAATAAAAGAGCTGTTCGGAGATCTAAA